>CM032450.1:17296092-17458592 GCA_019049505.1 Pachyrhynchus sulphureomaculatus
GATTTATCTTTTGCCTCAAAATAGGCCTCAGTTTCAGCGATAACCTCTTCATTCGTGCGAAATTTCTTACCGGCGAGCATTTTTTTCAGGTCTGCGAACAGCCAGTAGTCGCTGGGAGCCAAATCTGGCGAAATACGGTGGATGTGGGAGCAATTCGAAGTTCAATTCATGTAGTTTTGCCATTGTTTTGATTGACTTGTGACACGGTGCGTTGTCTTGATGAAACAAAATTTTTTTCTTTGCCATATGCGGTCGTTTCTTTGCAATTTCGGCCTTCAAACGCTCCAATAACGCTATATAATATTCACTGTTGATGGTATTTCCTTTCTCAAGATAGTCGATGAATATTACACCACGCACATCCCAAAATACCGAGGCCATAACCTTTCCAGCCGATTGTTGTGCTTTCGGGCGCTTTGGACGAGGTTCACCAGTTGCTGTCCACTCAGATGACGATCGTTTTGATTCCGGAGTGAAGTGATGGATCCATGTTTCATCCATTGTCACATATCGACGCAAAAATTCCGGTTTGTTACGTTTAAAAACATGGCCAAACACTGCTCAGAATCATCAACACGTTCTTGTTTTTGATCAACAGTGAGCAAAACGCGGCACCCACTTTGAACAGAGCTTTCTCATAGTCAAATGCTCATGCAATATAAAGCCAACACGTTCTTTTGATATCTTTACGATGTCAGCTAACTCACGCAACTTCACTTTTCGATCATTTCAAAACGATTTTATGGATTTTTTTGATGTTTTCTGGTGTTACCGCCTCATTTGGACGTCCACTGCGTTCTGCATCATCGGTGTCTCTACGACCACGTTTGAAGTCAGCAAACCAACGTTTTATTGTTGTTTCTGATGGAGCGGAGTCCCCATAACACTTTTCAAGTCATTGCTTCGCTTGAACGGTATTTTTTCCCATCAAGAAGCAGTGTAAAATTAAAACACGAAATTGTTTTTGATCCATTGCTTTGAAAATAACAAAAGTAGCGTCACTTTTAGCACAATAACTCACAAACTAATGAATAGAATATCATGAAATTTTAACAGCTGTCTTTTGAAGGTTAGTATTAACTGAAAAAAAGGTGACTGCAATAAAACTAGCGCCATCTATGTGTTAGGCCCGGGACTTTTCAGCCCATGTGTTATATAAGGGGTGGGCCATTTAAAAGTTTAAATTTAAAAATGCAATAAAACAAAAACGGTTTGAAATTTTGCCAAATTTATTTTTTTGTTGTGAAGTACAATTGTTCCGGTTAGAGATGGAAGATTATTTCATTTATATGGCTGCCGCGGCTGGCCTCACAGTACCCCATTCGATCGGACCAATTTTCGAGCACTTTTTCGAGTGTATGGGGTCGTATCTCGGCAATGGCATCACGAATGTTGGCCTTCAAATGGTCAATTGTCTCTGGTTTGTCGGCATAACACTTGTCTTTAACGGCGCCCCACAGAAAATAGTCCAACGGTGTCAAATCGCAGCTTCTTGGCGGCCAATTGACATCACCATTTCGGCTAATTAAACGGCCCATCAAACGTTTGACGCAATAAATCGATTGTGGCATGAGATGTGTGGCAAGTTGCACCATCCTGTTGAAACCAAATATCGTTCACATCAATACCATAAAGAGCGGGCACAAAAAAATCGGTTATCATGGTGCGATAGGTGTCTCCATTGACCGTAATGGTTGCGCCGTCCATAGCTTCGATATTTTCGGGTGTGTACGGACTGTACGAGCACGCTCACGTCTTGGCGCATCAACAATGAAACCAGTTTCACGAACTTTAGCAATAAACTTGCCTATACCGGGCACTGTTGGTCCTTCTCTGCGACCAAATTTTGTACGATATTTTCGTGCAATTTCTTTGTTTTGGAAATAAATTTCCAATAAATCCCAACGTTGCTCAAGCGTAAATCGATTCATTTCGTTCAGTGGAGATAATATACTGAATTTTGTGACAGAATAGAATGACATAAGTATTGCCAGATTCGAAATAACCGGTGGTTCAAATTTAAACCGATAGATGGCCCCCCTTTATTTAAGGACCACTTTTACCTCATTCCCCTATTAAAATACAAAATGGTGAAAAAAATAAGGGGCGAGTCAAAAAATCTTGAAATTAATTCAAAATGGCCACTTTAGAATATAAGACGACAAGGCGAAATGACAGCTGCCACAAATCCTTACCGATTCGCTTGAAATTTTGAGAGTAACTTTTCAGATACATTACAGAGATTTTCCAACGCTTACTTTGGTAGGCTACTGTCTATCTTTATTTGAAGTATGCGCCGACCGTTTAGAGCTTGCGCAGTAGTAAAAAGAAATAAATTACATATAAGGACTCAGCTGTTATCGTTATATGAAGCATGCATCCACCATTTGGAGCTTTCGCAGTATTGAAACAAAAATAAGATAAATCATTATTAAAGATAACGATTTCCCTTATTTAGGAACTTATACGTTATTTAAGTTCATTTTTTCTTATCGCTATTATGATAGGGTCTGTTTTTTTTTCTACTTAGGTATACAAACCACGATGAAAATTGAAATGATAAACTTTTATTGCAAATAGCACTGAACTGCAACAGTTAATTAGTGTTTAGATTATGTTGATATTTTGCAATCTTTGTCACATTACAGTGTGTGTAATGCTAATTGCTAATAAAAAATTATTTATCGCATATTTATATTATCTTGGAAATTGAAGGAAGTGGTAGAAATCTGCTAGACACAGCTTTAATTTAGAACTGGTGCTGACCCATCTAATAATAATAACCGGTGTGCTTAACCATGAAATCAATGAAAAAAGTCCCTGAAGTTTATAGAAGATGAATACTAACCTAATCTTACAATTCCTTAGCGTTAATACTGCGCATGCTTGAGATAACGATAGGTACAAAGGCATGTGAAAAATAAGCTTGCATTCTATTTTCTAAGAGAAAGTGTACGGATTTTACGATAAGTTATAAACTTCCCTTTTTATAAATAATTTTTCGTGAAATCTTTGGATGAGAAATGAACACTTTTTTTTCAAATGTGTACCATTTTTCGAAAAAACGATTTTTCAAATTTTCGTACGTTATCTACTAGCTTTGGACATGTTAATAAAATTTTAGGTCGCCTTGTCGTCTTGGATTCTGAAGCGGCTCTTTTAAATTAAAAAGATAAAAAAATATTTTTGTACACTTAAATATTTGTTGAAGTAAATTTTCGACTGCTTTTATTACACTCTTTACGTCGAGTGAAGCGTGCTTTATCTGTAAACAGAATTTTAGTGTGAAAAGCCGGAACAGTCACTATGCGTGGTCGAATAATTTGTGAAAAATGCAAACGGGATCCAACATCTGAAGTGGGGTGAATAATTTGTTGTCGAATGACGGTTAATTGTACTTTTTGATATTCCCGTTTGACGTTCAATTAAACGAGTGCTGATTCCAGGACTATCGTGTACAATTTCAAGGATTTCCTCTTCAACATCGGGTGCTCCAGCTTGTGAAGGCCGCCCAGCATTATTTCTGAACGGCTTAATTGTAAAATTTCTCGAAGACGCCTCTCAATATTGGCAAAAGTCTGATGGTTAGGAGCCGGACGATGCGGAGATCTTTCGCGATATACGCGAGCACTTTTGCGATCGTTGCCGTTACAAAAACCAAACACCAAAATCATATCAGTTTGCTCACCAAAAGTGTACTCTATAATAATCTAGATTTAAAACACTGTTGAGCTTGAAAAGGGTAATACTGGTAAAATTTGTTTGATTTGAAAAAAAGTTCCCGAAATTAGCCTTTTTTCCTAGACCTGGAGTACTCCTTAATTTACAGATTCTTTGACTCATCCCTTTCATCCCCGGGTGATTTTTTCACGAATGCAATACTGCCCTTTAACATGGGAAGTAAAAAATTATTACTAATAAATCACTTTTATGTATTTGTCTACAAAAGTTTTTAAAAATTCCCCTGACAACTTAATTCGCTATCAAGTAAATTCAAGCTACTGATACCTGATAAAGGAAAGGAAAGGGGGGTGGTAACAAAGAAATGACCGAGAACAAATCAAAACTGCAATAGTTTTGTATAATGTAAAACTATAAACATATTTAACGTCTTTCCATGTCACTGAATATTGCGGAAACTAAAGCAAATGAAAGCACTCGCTTCCTGTACATGCCGTGCAGATACAAAGCGTCACATGTTGAATTCCTGTTTCCCACCAATGCCAAATGTATTAACACGTTTCAGTTATAAAACAATAAAAAAACTAAAAAAAAAATCAGTGAAGTGATTTACCCGGAGCTTCACTTGCGAGTATGCAGTTGTAAAATAAATAATGAATTTTGACTTGCCGCATTAAAGAATAAGATATTATTCACAAAAGTGGCACAGAGATATTTACAACTAAAGCCTGACATTTCCCTCTACATGTTATTTCTTCTTTGAAATTGAAAATAATGAAAAAATAACAATTTTCAGATTCTCCGATTCGAAGTACCCTGAAGCAGACATAAGAGATACGAGGCTGGTTTGAAAAGTCCGTGCAAAGTCCGAGAGATAGTACTACCGGCGCGTATCGAGGTCATGTTTAGTTAGTAGCATCTCTTGAATGAACGCACACCAAGTTTCAGCCATATTGGTCTATTTCTTTGTGTTTGGCATTCGTGTGAATCAAGGAAGTCGAGAGTGATTTTCAAGAAATGGACGAAAAAGAATTTCGTGTGGTGATTAAACATTACTTTATGAAAGGCAAAACGCCTCAGGAGACTAAAGAGAAGCTTGATAAACATTATGGTGACTCTGCACCTTCGATTAGAACAGTTTATAAGTGGTTTCAAAATTTTCGGGACTGGCCATATGGGCACAAGTGACGCTGAACGTTCTAGACGGCCTGTGGAGGTTACGACTCCAGAAATCATTGATCAAATCCATGATATGGTGATGGATGACAGAAGAGTTAAGGTGCGTGAGATTGCTAGTGCTGTGGGCATCTCGACTAAACGGGTACATAATATTTTGCATAAACATTTGGACATGAGAAAGCTATCCGCAAGATGGGTGCCACGATTGCTCACGCTTGACCAAAAACGGAATCGTGTGAAGTGTTGCAAGGATGGTTTGCAGCTGTTCCAGAAGAATCCGGAGGACTTTAAGCGTCGTTTCGTCACTGTGGATGAAACATGGATACATTACTATACTCCTGAGACCAAACAGCAATCTAAACAATGGGTTACCAAGGGGGAATCTGCACCAAAAAAGGCGAAGACCGTTCCTTCGGCCGGAAAGGTTATGGCGACTGTCTTTTGGGATTCGCAAGGGATAATCCTCATCGACTATCTGGAAAAGGGTTTTTTAAACTATTACAGGTGAATATTATTCATCGTTATTGGACCGTTTGAAAACCGAGCTGCAAGAAAAAACGCCCGCGATTGGCCCACAAGAAAGTCCTTTTCCATCATGACAACGCACCAGCACACACCTCAGCAGTTGTGGTCGCAAAATTAATGGAAATAGGATTCCAACTCGTTTCACATCCCCCCTATTCTCCAGACTTGGCTCCCTCGGACTACTATTTGTTCCCCAATTTGAAGAAATGGCTGGCGGGACAAAGATTTTATTCAAACGAGGAGGTGATTGCAGACACTAATGGATATTTTGCAGACTTGGACAAATCCTATTATTCGGAAGGGATCAACAAACTAGAACATCGTTGGACGACGTGTATAAGCCTAAAAGGAGACTATGTCGAAAAATAAAAAAGGTTTACCCCAAACACATAAGTAGTTTTTATTTTTGCACGGACTTTTCAAACCAGCCTCGTATATACAAAGCAACCCCTTGCATTTACCCATTATATACTTGAACATGAATAACTGAGATTAATGAAATTGTAACACTTTTTTAGATTCCCGGACTACAAGAACCCTGGCAGAAATGTATAACTCGATATATACGAAGAAACTTCATTAACATACTCCCTCGTCCCCTTAAACCCCCCACATATAAAATAACTGAAAATAATGAAAAAACTAACTACTTGTAACACGAACATGGAACGGAAGGTGTCATCATTTTGTTTAGACGAGAAATCGTGATTCTTAAGATTAAATCAGGCCAATATGAAGTATTTTCCACCGTTTTGCTATATTGTACAGAACATCTTGAGGGATCTTTACACATCAGTGTTCTAATCTTAAAGAGTAAATATTCCTAAAGATGTATCATGCAATCGTAGGTGAAATGTATGGAACTTACATTAAATTGTAATCTGAAGAGCCAGGATTTCTAACGTATAACCCAGTATATACGAAGCAATCCCTCTAACCCCTTCCCCTACCTCATTCACCCTTCATTAAAAATAACTCACTTTTCATATTCCTGGTCTCCAAGAACCCCGAGAAAGACGTATAACATAATAGATACTCTTTAACTTTCCACACTATCACATTAAACCCTTATGAATTTGACAACAAGCAATTGAAAATAATGAAAAAATAACACAATTTTTAGATTCCTATACTCTAAGAACTTTGAAAAGGACATATATAACTTGATTCGTACGGAGTAACTACTCTAACCCCCTTCGCCACCGATTTCACCCCTTAGATACTAGGAATAATTATGCTTAAAATTTGTTTATTATACCAACCAAAAATCGAGAAAAAAGCTCACAATGATATTGAAAATATACAAAATTTATCGATCACCTCTTCCAATAACTACACCACTCAAAAACTATAGGTTCCATTCCTACTTTCTCATTTCGTACTAGCATAGAGACAAACCGACAAGCAGACAGACAAACAAATCGAAATGGGGAACATATTTTTCGTGATCTAGGGACTATGAGCTGTGAAGAAACGCAAAAATCTCGGGATATGTTTTTTTCACGAATAAAATAATCCCCTTTTAGCAAACAAAGTAAAAACGAATAGAAACAGGTAAAAATCGCTAAAAATATGTACCATGTTTTCGAGTTTCCTCGCATAATTAATATAATCTATGAAGTAAGAACGTGTCCGCGACAATTCATTTTTGGTACATGCGATTCTAGCGATCGATGCGCATCGGTTTGAGGCAGTCTTTCTTTCTTCCCATCCAAAGGGGACTAAAATGACACATTTCGTGGCCGCTAAATATATTAAAAAGTTGGTGTCGTTCGTGAAGAAGTGGGTAAATCATTTTAACGAGACGAAAAATGTCGACGACTTGCCGCCAAGGGCTGGGAGAAATTTTAAGCTTTGAAAAGGATTACAGCAAAGAAAACATTTAGAAGTATTGATTTGTTATTAATATCCTAAATAAAAGGAGAAAAGCAGCTAATCTAAAAACATATAATTAATTTTGCTTATTTTTAAATGTACAGTCTGCTAAGTAAGAACGAAATTCTAGCGATTCAACAAAAAATCGGTAGAGGGAGTCTTTGTCTACGACGTATTTTAGTAAAAGTATCACTCGATTCCGCACTTTCGTCAAAATCACATAAAATCCTTGTTTGCGCGTCAGTTCGAGTCTTTCTTTATTCCCATCCAAAGGGGCCTAAAATGACACACTGTGCGGCAACAAAATATATTAAAAAGTCGGTATCGTTTGTGAAGAAGTGGAGAAATCGTTTTAACGAGACGAAAAATGTCGGCCACTTGCCAAAACGTGGCTCGGTAGGCAAAGTCACTCTGAAAGTCAAAAAACAAATCGTGCCCTTGTTTTCACGAGACCTGAAATTGACGCTGCGTCAAGGAAAGGCAAAATTAAGAAACCATTCGTTCACGATAAGAGACTAGAGTGGCCCTCACATTCGCAGGACGCCAACCCTATTGAAAACGTTTGGTTCCTTGTGAAGAGAAACCTCAGAGGAAAGACTCTGAGGACTTCGATTGAGTTGTCTCGCGAGACTCGTAATCTAAGGCGATTATTGATGCAGGAGACGATTGGACAACTTACTAAAGTATTTGTGCCGTTGTTAGCACACCAAAGAAGACACTGATGGCAAAAAATGTTCTCGAAATACATTTTTTCAAGAATAAGAGCGGTCACGTTCCTACTTGACATACTGTATATAAATCCTTATTCCTATTCTTAAAATCATAAAATCACGATCAAAAATATCCACACCTGTTTGCAACTACCTTTTCTAAAGAATACCATCATTTGAATTAAGATTGATGAAAGTGATTCTAAATCGTTATCAATCAGTCTCAAGGAATTAATTAATAAAAATAAAAACAAACTAGAAGAACTCGTTGCAAAATTACGTGATTAATTGATTGATGTGATTTATTGTAGCATCATTATTTATTAAAAGCACCATAACATAATCGGCACTAGAAGCCATTCTGTCTGGATGAAATCATTTATAATGGTGGAGATGATCATTTCATTAGGAACAGAATTTCAACATTTCGTCAGTTTTTACTAACTACCGGCTGTGTGCAACTTAAACCACTAAGACGTAGAATCGAACCACGTCCACAAAAGCGCGCCTTATTTTTACCTGCTTTTGATTCTTTGCAATGTATCTATCATATTGCAAATAATTAATCAATCATCAAAAATTCAATTATTATCCATCAAATATTTAAATTGTGGCATTAACACATTAAAATTTTTGCGTTTAAAAAATTAGCGGAAATTGCTAACAAAACTCACTATTGACAATATAACAGAATGGCAAAAAGGCCAATAAAAACAGGCAGGTAAACAATTTGGGTACGAGTCATCTTTGTGGGAACTGACTATTCCTTTATTCTTCAGTGACATTTGGTCTCTGAACGTTTCAGCGGGTGAATTTTCAAACGAAAGAAGCTCGCTTAATATAAGTATTTCGACTCTTATGAATTATTTGATTTTTCAAGAAACTTCTACACCCGATGTTTCGATTTCGAATGTCAGACATTATTTTCCGTAAACCCCATCTATGCCCCTGAGCTCCCTTTCGAGTAGAGATTCAAAGTTTGATATTGTTTTCGTGTAAATAAGATATAACGATCCTTTGAGTTTGAAAATTGTCTAAACGCCTGAGTATATGTAGAAAGTTTAATGGTCCTGACGTACAGTGGTTCTTTATTAATTTTAGGTACAAATCATTACTATTTACCGTCTAATTTTCTGCAAAAACCAAACGATTGTAGAAACGCCATGGATTCACAGGTGAAAACGGAAAAGATAGAATTCAGTTTCTCCATTATTGATACATAACGTAGGCTAAAAAGTTTTTGGTCTAATTACTTAAAACACATTTTTTTTTGCAAAATTTAACTTTATTCGTCAATAAAATTGACGACGTCCTTCAAGAGCGATACAATCAGTCCAACGCTTTTCTAACATTTCTATACCTTTCTTGTAGAAGGATTTGTTTTTGCCTTCAAAATAGGGCTCAGTTTCGGCGATAACTTCTTCATTGGAGCTAAATCTCTTTACCGCGAGCATTTTTTTGAGGTCTGCGAATAGATAATAGTCCTGGGGGCCAAATCGGGAGAATACAGTGGATGAGGAAGCAACTTGAACTTCAATTCAAGCAATTTTGCCATCGTAACCATTGACTTGTCACAAGGTACATTATCTTGATGAAAGAGCACTTTTTTCTTGTTCATTTGGGGCCGTTTCTGCCTTCAAACGCACCAATACCTTTATATAATATTCGCTATTGGTGGTTTTTCCCTTCTCAGCATAGTCGATGAAAATTATTCCAGGTGTATCCCAAAATACAGAGGCCAAAACCTTCTCAGCCGACTATTGTGTCTTTGGCCGCTTCGGGCGGTTATCACTGGCTGCCGTCCACTCAGTTGACTACTGATTTAAATCCGGTGTGTACTGGAGGATCCATGTTTCATCCATTGTCACATATCGCATGAAAAAATCCTTTTTATTGCGCTTAAACAGGTCCAAACAGCGCTCAGCATCATAAACACGTTGTTGTTTTTGGTCCACTGTGAGCAAACGCGATACCCATCTCGAAAAGAGCTTCCTCATGCCCAAATGTTCATGCAAAATATGACCAACACGTTCTTTTGATATCTTTAGGGTGTCAGCTATCTCACGCAATTTCACTTTATGTTCATCCAAAACAATTTTGTGGATTTTTTGGATGTTTTCCGGTGTAACCACCTCATTTGGGCGTCCAGAGCGTTCAACATCATTTGTGTCTGTTCGAACGCGTTTAATTCAGCATACGAGTAAATGATGAGTGATTTTCCAGGGGCAGAGTCTCCGTATCACACAAGCCATTGCTTCACTTGAACGATATTTTTTCCCATCAATCATTATTTTCAAAACATCAAAAGTAGCATCTGTAAAACTACTGTAACTTGTAAACTAATCGTCCAAATATTGTGAAATTTTGACACGTATCATTTGAAGGTTGGTACTTCCCAAAAATCATATGGATTTTTTGAAAAGGCGACATCTATGTGTTACAATTTACAGGATTCAAGACCAACATGACTCGCTTTTGCCTCACACGCGTGTCCTATACCCATAAAAAAAGAACTAACTTGCTGGTAACTCCGAGTGGATCTGCAAGTTTAGCAAGGATTCAAAATGTATGTATATATCTTCGTCTTCCACTCTCTTTGGTCGACTAAGGGCTTTATACCCAAATAAGCCGACGTCTGTAATTGGTTAGTGGATTCCGCTTGGGTAAACACAACTAATAAATAGGCTTGTTTTGAATTTTAGGTTTAGTCAATTATCACTTCTGATGAAGCAGGTTAATAAAAGTGAATATAGTTAGAGAAAAATACGTCGAGTGTTACTGTGGCAAAGATCCCATATTTAATTTAAATTTCCACTTTTTACAAGCCCTGTCTAATACAGCGTTTTCACCCAAAAGCCGACGAAACCATTTCTTTTGTCTCAGTTTAAAATGTCGCTTTTCGAACGACAGCGCGTCTACAACGAATTCCTTAGGTTATGGTCATGTAAGATCAAGTATAATACCTGATTCAAAAGCCAAAAGATGGCATTTTAAAATTACTAAACCGAGGGAAAACATCAAATTTGTATAGGTTCTGTAGTCGATGAAAGGTAAGATCTGAATTAATTTGTACACACCCAATAATAATTGTGAGGTTTATAAAATTATTAAAAATCTTATAAGCTACCATGGTAAATGTACCAACGCCGTCGAACTTTCCACTGCCATTAGGTCTACAAAAATAAGCCGGGCTAAAAATTATCTCACTACGAAACGCTCTAAAATCAACGTACAAGAAACAGAGATAATAGTGATTACCAACATATATACAAGAGCATTTTACAAACGTGTATTGTCCAATCGTGACTAAGTGTTACAATACAAATGACTAATAATACTTCATTTTCGGCACAATTTGTCGGGCTGAGTGTTTCTTGTATGCCTCACGGCAATGTTTTTATACATACACTGTATGCTGCCTGAAAATCAGTAGCGTAACATACCGTTAACTTAAGAAATTTTATTACTTTGAAGTTAATGATAATATACAGACTGAATATATTATATGACCCAGAAAACCTGAAAATAACTCAAAATTTACATTTCTTCGTATATCTATGTAACATTTATGCGTCGGAGAGTCCATTAATAGATCAGTCTCTGATAACACCGTAATATATCCAGTATAATACCTTATTAGAATTAGCTTAACAGTATTTTCTTGTTGAGAACGCTTCTTCTATTTACGTAAAATGCTAATTTTAAGGAGAAATTCAGTATCATTTCTACTGTATTAAACGTGCACGAGTTTCACAAAATAATGGACCTCCTTCTGTTACCAGGTGTACAAGTATGAAATGCGGATTTCAGATAACAGATGGTGCACCAATGCAGTTTGTGCTATAAAGATTTGACACTGCGCCATTTTGTTGTGTTATCAACAAGTATCAGACGCGCACGAGTGATAAATTGGAAAGTGTGTGCATAGTGTTGTGTTGTTGTGTTCAATATGTCGAAATTTATACCGAACAAAGAGCATTCGCGGACAATATTAATTTTTTGTTTTCATTTGAAGAAAACTGCTGTTGAATCATACCGATTACTTCGAGAAGCTTATGGTGAACATGCTCTATCGCAAGATACGTGTGAACGATGGTTTCGGCGTTTCAAAAGTGGTGACTTCGAGGTTGCAGACAAGGAACGTGGAAAACCGCCAAATAAATACGAAGATGTGGAATTGCAAGCAATGTTGGAAAAGGTTGATTCGCAAACACAAAAACAACTCGCCGAGCAAGTGGGCATTAGTCAACAAGCTGTTTCCAATCGGCTACGACAGATGAGAAAAATTCAGAAGACCGGTAGATGGGTACCAAATCAGTTGACCGACAGGCAAATGAAAAAGCGCAAAAACATGTGTGCCATTTTGCTCGCTCGGTACAAAAGGAAGTTGTTTTTGCATCGTATAGTTACAGGGCATGAAAAGTGGATTTATTTTGAGAATCCCAAGCGCAAAAAAACATGGGTAGACCCAGGCACACCATCCATATCGACCGCAAGACCGAATCGCTTTAGCAGAAAGACGATGCTCTGTGTTTGGTGGGACCAGAGGGGCGTGGTCTATTATGAGCTGTTACAACGGTTAATACTAAACGTTACCAACAACAATTGACCGATTTGGACCGTTCGCTGCTTGAAAAAAAGCCAGAATACCGAGAAAGGCAACACAAACTCATTTTTCTTCATGACAATGCTCCATCAAATACGGCGAAACCAGTTCGCGACACGTTGAAAGCAGTCAGCTGGGAAGTTCTAGCCCGTGCGGCTTACTTACCAGACTTGGCTCCTTCCGATTACCACTTGTGACATGTGAAAAAATGGCTCGATGAATAGTTCGCAGCAAAAGGGGAAGATTTTTACTGGCGTGGTATTCACAAATTGCCCGAAAGATGGGGGAAAATGTATAACAAGCGATGGAGCATACTTTGAATAAATCACTTTTTATCATTCTTCGGAATTTAACATGTTTTTTTTAGAAAAAAAATCCGCATTTCATACTTGTACACCTATGTCCCTTAAACAAATGCCAATTTAAAGCGCGTTTCGATCTCCTGGACCTCATCCACTAGGTGTATACCAGGCAGTATCGAGCGTTCTGCAGTGATGACACGGCTACGCTGAAGTCTTACAGAAAGACAGTAAAATATGATACCAACTAAAGATGAAATAGAGACGATTTGCTTACATATCATAAGCGTCATAAAAATTCACGTGAAAATTTCTATAAAAAAATTCACTTAGAACATACCTTTTGTATATGTTACCGCCTTTGAAAGGGTTAGAGTTGCGGCTTCATCACATTCCTGTGGTCAAGTTATACGGAAACAACAACAGTGTATCTCAAAATAACCGATTTTTTCCACCAAAACGAGGAAAATTATTAGTCAATCAGAATTCAACGTTGCATTTCTTGCTAACGTAAAAATCTTGTAAGGCACCAAAACTACGAGGTTTTGAAGTAGGAATTTCGGTGAAATTAAGACTTGCTTAGTTTTTTAATTTGTGTTATTTTCAAAACCT
Source organism: Pachyrhynchus sulphureomaculatus (assembly GCA_019049505.1). Lineage (NCBI taxonomy): Eukaryota > Metazoa > Arthropoda > Insecta > Coleoptera > Curculionidae > Pachyrhynchus > Pachyrhynchus sulphureomaculatus. The sequence goes on from CM032450.1 coordinate 17,309,580, forward strand.
GAAGAATTATAAAAATGAACGTTTTTAATACATTTAAATCATGGATGTGAGGAAACCCATTTTCAATCTTAATTGTCACAATATGATTGGACTTTTTAATGATGATGCCACGGCCAGATAATTCCATTGCAACCACACCTGTTGAGAGAGCGAACTTGTTGGCTGAACTCTTTGCTTCATATTCTACTGTCGATTTCCAAGGAAAAAACCACACCTACTATTCCCATATTGCAGTCAAGGATGCCCGATGTTGTCTTCAGACAGCGCATCATAAAGCGTATTTTAATGAAGCTAGACACCAAGAAGGCTTCTGGCGCTGACGGAATACCTGCCATAGTTCTCAAAAACTGTGCAAGGGAACTAACACCAGTTTTCTGTAGACTTTTTAACCTATCCTACAGAAAGGGAATATTTCCGTCCTGCTGGAAATGTGCCACGGTTCAGCCGATACCTAAAAAAGGTAAGAAGACCTTGCCAAATAACTACCGACCAGTTGCACTGCTTTCAATAATATCGAAAGTCATGGAAAAGGTTATCAATGAGCATCTTCTAAAATATCTTGAACGATTCAATATTATTAGCGATCACCAATATGGTTTTCGTAAACATAGATCGACAGGAGATCTTCTGACTTATGTAACACATGTTTGGAACAACGCAATTGAACACTTTGGAGAATCTCGAGCGGTTGCTCTTGACATATCCAAGGCATTCGACCGTGTTTGGCACGATGGACTGTTGGCTAAGTTACGCTCTTATGGTATATATGAAAGGTTCTGTTTGTGGCTCTCATGTTTCCTCAGAGAGCGTTCTTTACGAGTGGCGGTCGACGGATTTCTTTCGAACACCCTTACTATCAACGCCGGTGTGCCCCAGGGCTCCATACTGTCTCCTACTCTCTTTCTCATTTACATTAACGATCTGCTGGAAAAGACCGGGAATCCAATCTATAGCTTTGCAGATGACAGTACGCTTGTCTCTTCATTCACCTTGAACGCTCGGACATCGGCTGCTCAGGCGAATATCCGCAGACAGCAGGAGGTCGTTCAACTTAACAAAGACCTGGAAAAAATTCTATCTTGGGGTGACAGTAACCAAGTGGAATTTAACGCTACAAAAACCCAAGCGGCAGTTTTTTCTAAAAAAGTTAACGTTGCTGAACCCGACATAGTTATGTCGGGGCACTCCATTCCCCTAGCATCGTCGCTCAATTTGTTGGGCGTTAGTTTGGGAGCAAATATGTCTTGGCATGAACATGTTGCAGGCATAGCAAGGAAAGCTTCTCAAAAGTTGGGAATATTATTTAGAACCAGAAAGCTTTACACCCCACAGCAACTGTTAATTCTTTACAAAGCCCAAATTCGACCAACTATGGAATACTGCTCCCACGTTTGGGGCTCCGCTCCCAAACATACACTGTATTTATTGGATTCTGTTCAGAGAAGAGCGGTCCGTCTGATTGGGGACCCGGAATTGACCGGCGGCCTTGATTCGCTGGAACATCGAAGAACGGTTGGCGACTTGAGTCTGTTCTACAAGTATTTTCATGGAAAGTGTTCGAAGGATGTAGCCCGCTTAATTCCTCCCAAAGCGGTGCATGTTAGAAATACACGTCGCGCTGGTGCTTCGCATCCGTATGAGGTTCAGCTTGTTACTCCGCGTGCAACGCTTTTCAAGCAATCTTTTATATGGAGAACGTCATCCCTTTGGAATAATTTGCCCAGCGCTGTGTTTCCCACCGAGTACAATTTACAGCGATTCAAGAACAACGTGAATCGCTTTTTCCGCACTCGTGCCGCTCCTGGAGCGCTTTAGGGACTTCCCTGCAGCACGTGTGCTAGGCCCATAAAAAAAAAAAAAAAAAAAAAACATCTTCGGAGCATAATTTCGACGATATTTTTAAATTGCCCGAATGTGCCGTGACAGATGCTTCACTGTGTACACCTTTTTACTACGAAGCTTTTGCTTGATGTATGACCACACGTTCTAGGATACAGGCTTCCCCTTTCCATTGGCTACACATTTTACTCCAATGTCTGGAACCGTTATCCTCTTGTAGAATCTAGTGCTCATTTTTATCGACAAACTACCGTTCGGTAGTTGGTACTAATGACCTCTTGTAAATCTGCAAATTGCAGGTAAAGATGAAGTATTTTTTTTTCGAAAGACATCTCCAAACACGGATCTTAACGGCGTGCTGAACCAATCTGTTGGTGTAAATTGACCAGACTCGTGAGGTGATAACATAACTCCAAAATGAAGCTGCGTCGGAAAAAATAATATTGCTCCAGCCTCGATCTATGTTTTCCTCTGCCCACACGAGTCGTTTTTCCCTTGTGTTTTTCGTTCAGCAATGGTTTTTTGATGGTACTCCGATACTTCAAATCGGTAGCCCGGAGATGAGTGCGACTCTTTTCATACGATATATCTAAACCTTTCTGTTTTAGTTTCTGTGCCCCTTGGTACAAAGGATTTCGGGACAACATGTTAATAATCATTTATCGTCCATACCCGACACTTTGCCTCTTGAACCACGTTCTGGTAGATCATCAGCATTTTATAACTGAGGGTATCGTTTCACCCACTTGCTAACGAATTCCCTCGACTTCCCCATATACTTAGCCTCCGCTGTAGGAGTGATTTTCGACGTTTCAGATGATTGCATAGGAATATAGCCTCGAAATGCGGAGCATATACAGCACAAATATTCGATAATGTAACACGTAGGCTGAAAAGTTTTTAGTCTAGCTACTTAAAATACAACTTTTTTGCAAAATTCGACTTTATTCATCAATATAGTCTCCTTTAAGAGCGATACAATCAGTCCAACGCTTTTTTAACATTCCTATACCTTTCTTGGAGAAGAATTTGTCTTTGCCTTCAAAATATGCTTCAGTTTCCGCGATAACTTCTTCATTGGAGCCAAATCTCTTTCCCGCGAGTATTTTTTTGAGATCTGCGAATAGATAATAGTCGCTAGGAGCTAAATATGGAGAACACGGTGGATGAGGAAGCAGTTCGAACTTCAATTTATGCAATTTTGCCATCGTAACCATTGACTTGTGACACGGTGCATTGTCTTGACGAAGGAGAACTTTTTTCTTGTTCATTTGGGACGTTCCTTTGCGATATCTGCCTTCAAACGCACCAATAACTTTATATAATATTCGCTATTGATGGTTTTTCTATTTTCAGCATAGTCGATGAAAATCATTCCAAAATACAGAGGCCAAAACCTTCTCAGCCCACTATTGTGTCTTTGGTCGTTTCGAGAGGCTTTTACCGGCTACTGTGCGCCTAGCTAGCTGACGATTTAATTCCGGTGTGTAGTGGTGGATCCATGATTTAACCGTTGTCACATATCGCATGAAAAAATCCTTTTTATTGCGCTTAAACAGGTCCAATCAGCGCTCAGAATCAACACGTTGTTGTTTTTGGCCTACTGTGAGCAAACGCGGTACCGGTTTCGAACAGAGCTTTTTCATGCCCAAATGTTCCTGCAAAATATGACCAACATGTTCTTTTGATATCTTTAGGGTGTCAGCTACCTCACGCAGTTTCACTTTACGGTCATCCAAAACAATTTTGTGGATTTTTTTGATGTTTTCCGGTGTAAGCACCTCATTTGGACGTCCAGAGCGTTCAGCGTCATTTGTATCTGTACGACCGCGTTTTAATTCAGCAATAAATGATGAGTGATTTTCCAGGGGCACAGTCCCCGTAACACTTATCAAGCCATTGCTTTGCTTGAACGATATTTTTTCCCACCAAAAAACAGCGTTTAATCAATACACGAAATTCGATTTTTTCCATTGTTTTGAAAATATCAAAAGTAGCGTCACTAAAACCACTGTAACTTGTAAACTAATGGTCGAAATGTCATGAAATTTTGACACGTATCGTTTGAAGGTTGGCACTTCCTAAAAATCATATGGATCTTTTGAAAAGGGAGACATTTATGTGCCAGACCAAAAACTTTTCAGCCTAAATATTACAGATATTATTATTATCTCATCATCAGATCACGCCTAAATTACGATGAATACAAACAGATTACTATTACCCTAATTCGTCATCTTTCATATTTTATTAGTTATTGATTGTTAAGTACCTGAGTTGTCGTTTTTAAAATGTCAGGTACGCTACTGATACGTGGACTGGAGCACACACGCGGGCCTCCCAACACAATGTTTTGATGAGTTCAGGTTTTTTTTACCTGATGGGGTCCAATGATTACATTCAGAATAAATTCAGCAGGCCTGTGGTATGCGACCTTGGCGAGGTTATGTAGTTTCTTGATCTATCTAAAGTACGGTTATGCCTTATTGCTTGCCACCTTTATATACCTACCTCTACCTCTAATGATTTACAAAACAACGGTCCGTTTATTTACCAGATCGAGTAACCGGTTTCTCTATATTTTTAATGTATGATTATGACGTTTTTTTCGCTATGTGTGTTATTCTTTATATTTTTTTAAAGGGTGCCGTCCTTTGGAGTGTACTCGAATAAATTTAAGTTTGTTTGATAAGCTAAATAGTATTTACAATAATAGAGATATTTTGAGTGCTATTTGGACATGTTTAAGCGCAATAAAAAGGGTTTTTTCCTGCGATATGTGACAATGGATGAAACATGGATCCACCACTACACATCGGAATCAAATCGGCAGTCAGCTGAATGGACGGCAGCCGGTGAAAGCTGCCCGAAGCGACCACAGACACAACAGTCGGCTAGGAAGGTTTTGGCTTCTTTTTTTGGGATGTGCAGGAAACAATTTTCATCGACTATGCTGAGAAATTTACTGGTGCGTTTGAAGGCGGAAATCGCAAAGAAACGGCCCCAAATGAACAAGAAAATTTTTTTTTTCATCAAGACAATGCACCGTGTCACAAGTCAATGGTTACGATGGCAAAAATTGAAGTTCGAATTGCTTCCTCATCCTCCGTATTCTCCAAATTTGGCCTCCAACGACTATTATCTATTACTATACTAACCCCTAAGTTTATAAAAGGCTATTCCGTACCGCTACACCGTAAATCGTAACATCTTTGTTCATGCCCGGAACAGATGCAAGGGAATTATCGACGAAACCAAGAAGGCACACAATCAACGAATTAGAAACAAACTTCTCGCTTGTCCCAACAATTCCAGGTCCTTTTGGGGCAGTCGCGAAGGCAGTTAGTCAAAATTTTACCAAATCCACCATACCACCACTCACACGGCCAGATAATTCCATTGCAACCACACCTGTTGAGAGAGCGAACTTGTTGGCTGAACTCTTTGCTTCACATTCTACTGTCGATTTCCAAGGAAAAAACACCACCTACTATTCCCATATTGGAGTCAAGGATGCCCGATGTTGTCTTCAGACAGCGCATCATAAAGCGTATTTTAATGAAGCTAGACACCAAGAAGGCTTCTGGCGCTGACGGAATACCTGCCATAGTTCTCAAAAACTGTGCAAGGGAACTAACACCAGTTTTCTGTAGACTTTTTAACCTATCCTACAGAAAGGGAATATTTCCGTCCTGCTGGAAATGTGCCACGGTTCAGCCGATACCTAAAAAAGGTAAGAAGACCTTGCCAAATAACTACCGACCAGTTGCACTGCTTTCAATAATATCGAAAGTCATGGAAAAGGTTATCAATGAGCATCTTCTAAAATATCTTGAACGATTCAATATTATTAGCGATCACCAATATGGCTTTTGTAAACATAGATCAACAGGAGATCTTCTGACTTATGTAACATATGTTTGGAACAACGCAATTGAACACTTTGGAGAATCTCGAACGGTTGCTCTTGACATATCCAAGGCATTCGACCGTGTTTGGCACGATGGACTGTTGGCTAAGTTACGCTCTTATGGTATGTCTGAAAGGTTCTGTTTGTGGCTCTCATGTTTCCTCAGAGAGCGTTCTTTACGAGTGGCGGTCGACGGATTTCTTTCTAACACCCTCACTATCAACGCCGGTGTGCCCCAGGGCTCCATACTGTCTCCTACTCTCTTTCTCATTTATATTAACGATCTGCTGGAAAAGACCGGGAATCCAATCTATAGCTTTGCAGATGACAGTACGCTTGTCTCTTCATTCACCTTGAACGCTCGGACATCAGCTACTCAGGCGAATATCCGCAGACACCAAGAGGTCGTTCAACTTAACAAGGACCTGGAAGAAATTCTATCTTGGGGTGACAGTAACCAAGTGGAATTTAACACTACAAAAACCCAAGCGGCAGTTTTTTCTAAAAAAGTTAACGTTGCTGAACCCGACATAGTTATGTCGGGGCACTCCATTCCCCTAGCATCGTCGCTCAATTTGTTGGGCGTTAGTTTGGGAGCAAATATGTCTTGGCATGAACATGTTGCAGGCATAGCAAGGAGAGCTTCTCAAAAGTTGGGAATATTATTTAGAACCAGAAAGCTTTACACCCCACAGCAACTGTTAATTCTTTACAAAGCCCAAATTCGACCAACTATGGAATACTGCTCCCACGTTTGGGGCTCCGCTCCCAAACATACACTGCATTTGTTGGATTCTGTTCAGAGAAGAGCGGTCCGTCTGATTGGGGACCCGGAATTGACCGGCGGCCTTGATTCGCTGGAACATCGAAGAACGGTTGGCGACTTGAGTCTGTTCTACAAGTATTTTCATGGAAAGTGTTCGAAGGATGTAGCCCGCTTAATTCCTCCCGAAGCGGTGCATGTTAGAAATACACGTCGCGCTGGTGCTTCGCATCCGTATGAGGTTCAGCTTGTTACTCCGCGTACAACGCTTTTCAAGCAATCTTTTATATGGAGAACGTCATCCCTTTGGAATAATTTGCCCAGCGCTGTGTTTCCCACCGAGTACAATTTACAGCGATTCAAGAACAACGTGAATCGCTTTTTCCGCACTCGTGCCGCTCCTGGAGCGCTTTAGGGACTTCCCTGCAGCACGTGAGCTAGACCAATAAAAAAAAAAAAAAAAAAAAAAAAATTCTGTACACGCAGGAGCAGTAGTAATAATTTTCGTAGATCAGGCTTGTTCCAAGACAACATCGAAGCAGTAGCGGGACTGTTTATTAAGGCCGCTCCCTGATATGTCGGTGCGGTATCATTTTTCTCGGTATGCCTGACTTACGCGAGATGCGCGGGCGAGGAGGAGTAAGTCAGGTGGGTTTCATTGAAATATAGGCGTTCGGCATGTTTTCGTTACCGAATCGGGACCGAGCACACCGAGAAAAACGATACCGCACCAACAAATCAGGGAGCGAACTAAGTCGCATCCTTTGGGGCGCTTTCTACTACAAAAAAATCTATTTTCACAATTTTCACAAGCAATAAATTCCTAATAAATATTAATGCAAAGATATAAAAGTTTAAAAAAAACTATTAAATTCAACCTAAAATTGTACTTACGCCGGCAAGGAGAAAATATCACTATTCATGGAATACCGCTAGCAACATGGCACCACTATATCACCGCCGGTTACTATTGACGTCAAAAACTATTGACCATAGATGGACAATAGCTACATCATCTGCTTTTTGCAGATGTTATCACACAGATCAGAGAAACCACCGAAGAGCTGCAACAAATGCTGAAAAAACTGAACGATAAATCAAAACAAATTGGTATGAAGACCAATATTGCCAAAACCGAATATGCCAGTTCTGACATATGGTACAGAAAGGTGGGCCATGAATAACAGCAAAAAAGCAAAGTTGCAGGTTGCACAAGGGGCCACGGAAAGGCGAGTGTTGAGATTAAAACTAAGAGATCGCCTAAAAAATGAGAACAAGATCCAAAGTATCAGAAGTAATCGAGCGAGCTTGCAGGTTGAGATGGAACTCGGCAGGAGATGTGGCCTGTATCACAGACAATCAGTGGACCAAGGGGCTTGTGGAATGGAGACCACGAAGACACAGACGACCTGTCTTAAGATCACAAACTCGTTGGACAGATGATGTTAAAGATTTGGTAGGCAATAACTGGTTGAGACAAATTCAAGACAGACAACATTGGAGAAGCCTGGGGGAGGCCTACATCCGACGATGGATGAACAACGGATGATAATTCTATTGACAAAAACAAACAATTCAAAATCATTTACAGTTCTATCTCGTCTTCTATCACTTTCCTTCTTTCAGAGGCTTACGTCTACACAGAAGCGTAAGGTGATTCGGATCGATCACAACTGTGGTAATTGAAAACGGCTCCCTGGAGAATTTTTGAAAAAATAAATCTAATCAGATCATTGATATGCGTCCCATCGGTAGCGACATTTTTGAGTTCAATGACCCATTAAAGTAGCTGATATATTGATTTGTTGTCAGGCCTGCAATTACAATTTTAAATAATTTCAAAAGGCTGTATCAAATACATCTACTTTGGCATTACGTTGTATAACTTTTATAACTTCCGAATTTCAATTCTTACCTAAATCTTTTTTATTTATTATTTATAAGAAAGAAAACATATTATATGTTAACAGTCCATTAAAACATAATTCGACAATAAATTAAGAATAATTGCGTTCTAATGAGCCTGATGTCTCTTTCCCACATTATTCTTAAAACACGGAAACGTAATGCACGATATGCTTCTGTTCTTAGATAATTAGATAATAAAAGCTGGTCAAGTGCCAGTTAAGTTAGATTTCTAAAATTATAAAGCAGCACCATCAAAAATCTCGGATCCAGCACAAATACGTGCTTCCAAGCAATCACCTATCCAAAAATGTTGAAAAGAACATAAAGCCGGCCACCTCTCCCACTAGCCATTCACGCACGGGACTACTGCTGCAGAAAATTGCTGACATACCTCCAATTCAGTCGAAAAAACTAGCATCCATCAAAATTCGCGAAATTTAATATTATATGAACTTCCTATAGGCGACAGCTGACAATATGATTTGTAAACAGTGATTACATAACATATTTTTGTAAGTCAACATCTTTACACCTGTGTTCATATTATACGCCACCCACAAAGATATTACCAAATTTGAACGTTGTTATATTAATAATAATACAAATTTACATGAGGTAATAAAACAATAATAAATATAAAACAACATCGTAGAATATTTAGAAAGTGTCAATAAAACAACCACTATTTGAAACGCTTTGCTAAATGTTACTCTAAAATACCGAAGCTTTATAAACCTTAGTGCTTGCGTAACAGTATGCTTAAATGCTTGCTGCTTGGCGTAACACTATGCGTATAACAAATTAGTCCAGTGTTTATGTAAGAGCCCGAATTTAATCGATGTTTCAAATTTCAATTACGTCCTATTATCCTTTTTTTATAGGCCTAACACACGTGCTACAGGGAAGTCCCTAAAGCGCTCCAGGAGCGGCATGTGTGCGGACTCCCTGACTCCTCTAGCCAAGATTAAAAATAGAGGGGAATACCACCTACCCCCACCTCTTATCCTCTCCATATGCGACTACAATTATGCTGAAAAATTTGTTAACAAAATAAGGGAGAAAAAACTGAAACAATGTTAGTAACAATCCACAAAATACATTAACCCAATCCGAAGAAAACGGCCTTTCCATTAAGCCATATAGCCCAAAAACTTTAAAAACGTACAGAAAGTTTGAAATCAGTATCCCCTCTGGTTCTCAAGTTATCGCAGCAACACACCATACATCGCGAAGTTTGCAAAAGTAGAGAAATACAAATATCTCACTCGGAACTGAAATTACCTATCCAACCAAAAACAAGGACAATGTCAAAAAATGGAAGAAAATTATCAAAATTTCACTATGAAGGAACCCTACAGCAAGACATTTTGACGTCTATGTAGGAAGGCTCTCCAAAGCAATATATCAGGTGTAAAATTGATAATACTGATTACCCATTTCCACACAGTAAAAAACTCAGCCTTAAATTAAATAATAATTTAAGTGTTAAAATTGTGTAAGACTAGTTTCGACAGTGTTAAAAATTAATTCTTTTATAATCAAAAAGTTAGGGCCACGAAGGCTCATAAATAGATAAATTTCCTATCAGTGGAAATTCACAATATTGTTGAAAAGCAGCCAGCAAAATTAAATATCATGGTAGCTTGAGTTCGTCTTTTAACCGTCTACCAAGATTAGCTAAATAAAACATCATTATATTAATAACATAAACCATCCTCGTAGAAATGTAGGAACTGTAAAGGTGCAACCCCTTTTTAAAAATAATCTGTGAAATAAAGAAGGCAAACAAGAGAAGCTTTTCCGATCAGGACCGTCTTTAGGAATAGCCCCGATTCAAGGCTCGCGGATTTTGAAGACCCCCACCAGACCTTGATTAAGAAATCGGAGAAACGTGAGTTTATTGCAGATGCAAAAGTCGTTAATATATACAAAATTTTCAATAACCCAATTCTTAGATATCTTTATTTTTTTATTTATTTCTTTGTTAGTTACATACAGATGAAACTGAGACATAATTCTATTTTAAAACCATAACACCTAATAAACACCATATCGGACGTTCTCTCTAGACTCAGACGAATATCCGCAGGCAGCAGGAAGTCATTCAACTTAACAAAGACCTGGAAGAAATTCTATCTTGGGGTGACAGTAACCAAGTGGAATTTAACGCTAGAAAAACCCAAGCGGCAGATTTTTCCAAAAAAATTAACGTTGCTGAACCCGACATAGTTATGTTGGGGCACTCCATTCCTCTAACATCGTCACTAAATTTCTTGGGCGTTCATTTGGGAGCAAATATGTCCTGGTTTGAACAAGTTGCAGGCATAGCAAGGAGACCTTCTCAAAAGTTGGGAATATTATTTCGAACCAGAAAGCTCTACACTCCACAACAACTGTTAATTCTTTACAAAGCTCAAATTCGACCAACTATGGAATACTGCTCCCATGTTTGGGGCTCCGCTCCCAAACATACACTGCATTTGTTGGATTCTATTCAGAGAAGAGCTGTTCGTTTGATTGAAGACCCGGAGCTGACAGGCGGCCTTGATTCGCTGGAACATCGGAGAACGGTTGGCGACTTGAGCCTATTCTACAAGTATTTTCACGGAAAGTGTTCGAAGGATGTGACCCGCTTAATTCCTCCCAGAGCGGTGCATGTTAGAAGTACACGTCACGCTAATACTTCACATCCATATGAGGTTCAGCTTGGTACCGCTCGTACAACGCTTTTCAAGCAGTCATTTATATGGAGAACATCATCCTTTTGGAATAATTTGCCCAGGACTGTGTTTCCCACCGACTACAGCGCTTTAGGGACTTCCTTGTAGCACGGGTGCTAGACCCACAAAAAAAAATAAAGACGTTCAGTATTTTAGCAACACATTTTGAACGGATTCGAAACGTGATTTGTACATTTGAAACGGTAGTTGCAAATTTAAGGTGCAAAACCCATAAGCGTAATAAAGTGTATTTAAATGACTAAATTTTTACATTGTACAAATTACAGCATTCTATAAGCAATATTCACAATGTTACCTATGTATGTGGACAGTACAGATTTTATCCAAGAATTTTTAAGGTTTCGGTAAAATGACAAATGTGGTAGCGAAGCAATTTTAGTCTCTGGTGCATTTGTATGGAACACAACTCAAAAAGGATTTGTTCAGAACACTTTAACGCCTTATCTCTGAAAATAAAAAGGACCTATTGAAAACCAAAGAAATAACTTCGTAATCGTGGATCAGGCTAAAATTATATACAAGACAATGCTGTTTCCGACCTTTTTAAAAACAGAATCGGCTGGTATGCAAGAATTTATATTGTGTTAATTATTTCTCTGATTATAGCTACTTGGTTTGCCAGTATCGGCATAAGGAATCCGAAACTCACATTAAACTAATAGGTGTATATATTACACATTCTTTCGGTATTTTACTACCAACTCTTCATATAAATATCCTTACAAAGTGGACGCAGTGCCCATGTTGGCATTTAAAATATTTTTAGTGGCATTCGAGAGATCCATATTCTATAACCCGAATAGAGGAGTTTTAGTATAAACCGACAGGTGATCAGATTTAAATTTTTCGTTGCATTTTTTCGTTACAATGGCCGTGTAGAAGCGCCATAATTATCAAGTTTACCATCAAATGAGAAGGCATTTTAAATACAGAAAGGCAAAAAGACCTTACAAAACAACTAACAACCAGTCGCAATAATATCGAAAATTACAACGTAACTGAAGATTTTGGAGAATCTGGAGCGGTTGCACTGCATCTATCCAAGGCATTAGACCGCATTTGGCATAACGAACTGTTCGCTAGGCTACGCTCTCATGGTTTGCCGGAAAGCATTCTTTAAGACAGATTTCTTTCCGATATGTTCACTATCAACGCCGGTGGTGCTCTCTTACTCCTTTAAATTAATAATCTACTGGAAAACCCCAAGAATTTAATCTATAACTTTACCCATGACAGAGTACGCTTGCTTCATTTACCTTAACAGGTCGAGAATCAGCTACCAATGCTAATATTCGCAGATAGCAGGAAGTTGTTCGACAAGGAAGAAATTTTATGTTGGGGTAAGTGTAACCAACTAGAATTTAACGCTACAAAAACCCAGGCGGCGGTTTTCTAACGTTGAGGAACCCGACATAGTTACGTCGGAACACTCCCATTTTACTAGCATTGTCACTCAATTTTGAAGCAAATATATTTTGGTACGCGCACGTCGCATGCACAGCAAAGGGTCCTTTTCAAAAGCTCTACACTTAACAATAATTTTGAATTATAATCGAAGCTCAAATTTAATCAACGCGCCCAAGATTATGGCTCTACTTTCAAACATATGCTAAAGGGTGCTCCAAAATTCACGCAAGATTTGAATTTGGCCCCATTTGTATGGTAAAGTGTTGCCAACAAAACAAAAAACACAGCGTGACAGCTGACAGGGTTATTAAAAATGGAGCGCTACGCGAAGAATAACGTGTTTTCATTGTTGAGCAATATTTTAAAAATAATGAAAGTCTGGCCAGCTACAGTTCGGAATTTTCGTACAAAATATGGTTGGAATAGTGATTTAACCTCATCAACTGTGAAGAGATTAATTGAAAAATTCAGGGAGACTGGATCAATTAATGATCTTAAACGCTCTGGCCGTCCTTCAACAAGTCGTTCGACACAAAATATTGAAGCAGTTCGTGAGAGTGATGCTGAGACTCCAGGAACATCAATTCGCCACCGTGGTCAAGAATTTGACATTTCGAAGAGCTCTCTACAGCGTATTCTCACGCACCTTCATGCTTACAAAGTTCAATTGACTCAAGAACTGAAGCCTACTGACCGCGCAAAACGAAGAGAGTTCGTTGAATGGATTGTGGAACAACAAGTGGATTAAGTTGGGAATGTGGAATTTTTGGCACAATGACACTACTCAGTATATACCACCACTACACCAAACACTTTATTTTTGCACTCGACGCGCGTTTCGCTAACCATGTTAGCTTCATCAGGAGCGATGATTGACTGATGAAGAGTCAATCATCGCTCCTGATGAAGCTAACATTGTTAGCGAATCGACAAAATTGTCGCATTTGGGGTTCAGACAATCCACACGTGACTGTTGCGAAACAAATGCATCCACAACGTGTCACTGTCTGGTGCGGATTGTGGGCTGGAGGCATCATCGGACCATTCTTCTTCGGAAATGCGGTTGGCCAGGCAATAACAGTTAATGGTGATCGTTATCGCGATATGATAATCCAATTTTTTGTGCCTAAATTGCAGGATATGGATGTGGACGACATCTGGTTTCAACAAGACGGTGCTCATGCCATACAGCCCGAGAAACAGTTCAATTACAGTATAAGTCATACCCTGGTCGTGTAATATTCCGTTTTGGTAATCAGAATTGGCCGCCCAGATCATGCGATTTAACGCCTTTGGAGAGGAAATTAAGTGCTGTATCAACCAAATTCAGCTACATTTATGCAAAACGGTCATGGAAAATTTCGACAAAAGAGTGCATATGTGCCAGCAAAGCCGTGGAGGCCATTTACCCGATATGTTATTCCATGCAAAACCCTATACTGTATACTTTATGAATTAATAAAAAAATTACAATTTTTAATTAAAAACCTGTGTTTTCTATCAAAATTACTTCTTGCGTGAATTTTGGGACACCCTTCACCTTTGTTAGATTCTATTCAGAAGAGAGTGCTATTCGCCTGATTGGAGATTTTACTGGATTGGAGAAATTACAAACTATTTGCAGATGACTTCATCATTTATAAATCTGATTCTTACTCAAAGAATTTAACCCCGCCACCTGCAATCTGCAGTAGCAAAAGTCAATGCAGGGGCTAGAAGTAACGATCTTTCTTTTTCCCCTCCTAAATCTGCTAGCATACATTTCTGCAAAGTACGAAGTTGTCCAAAAACAAATGCATTTACACTAAACAACCTAACTATTCCTACAAAGAACTCAGTCAAACTTCTTGGACTAACATTTGACAGTAAATTGAACTGGACTCCTCACATTAAGAATCTAAAAATCCGAACAACTCAGGATCTAAACTTATTAAAATCTTTGTGTAGCACTAAATGGGGTGCCGACTTTCCTACGCTTATGAAACTATATAAGTCGTTGATATTACCCAAACTGAGATATGGAGATTTTCTATATGACTCAGCATCCCAAGGAATAAAAAAATCACTAAACCCAATTCAAAATCAAGCATTGAGACTGGCTACAGGAGCCTTCAGAACATCGCCAATTGCAAGCATTCAGTGTATATCATCAACTCCTCCACTCTATCTAGATAGGCAACACTCCTTAATGAAATTCTACGCATCCTCCCTCCAGAAATCCCATACAAAAAGGACAATTAACTTAACAAATTCTCATCGTCCCAACATGATAGCTCCAAAAAACTCAATTCACAACAGAATAAACAAGTTCATGTTATTACATAATCTCTCCCCGCCAAAATTCGACTACCCTTTCTGGAACAGCTTCCCACCTTGGAGGTCCCCACCCCCTAAGGTGGATTTTCATCTTCATTCCAATAAGGTAAAAGACAAAAACCCATTAGAAATCAAGTCGGAATTTCTCGAAAGAATACATTCTCAATATCCTAATCACTCTATCTTATATACCGACGGTTCTAAATCGGATCAGGGAGTGGGAGCCGCTTATATACATGACAAAGTCATAAAACGTTTTAAACTTCACCCCTACAACTCCATTTTCACAGCAGAACTGTTCGCCATCAAGGAAGCACTTAAATCTACTATAGCCACTGCCCAAGGGATAAACAAATTTCTTATAGCCTCTGATTCCTTGAGTTCGCTAAAACTCATTATCTCTAATAAAGTCAATAGTACTTACTTAAGTCAAATCAACGATCTCCTATATGTAGCTAAATTGAGAGATATTGAAATTTCATTCTTGTGGATCCCTGGGCACATGAACATTGGAGGTAACGACATGGCCGATAGAGAGGCTAAAAGGGCAGCAACAAGCGGAACTCCTTTCTCGGGGGAAAATAATAGTAATGATTTTACAAAGATGCTATGCTCAATTAAAAGAGATTTATTCCAACTGGAGTGGGACTTGGAGAATAATGAAAACAAACTATGGCCGATAAAACCTCACGTATTCCCTCCTCTACATAATTCAAATAACAAAAGATCCGACAATGTCTTGCTGAGAAGATTGGCCATAGGTCATTCTTACCAAACCCACTCATATCTCCTAAAAAAAGAACCATTGCCGAAGTGTGATGTATGCAGTTCCATTCTGACAGTCAAACACATATTTGAAGCAGACCACTCCCTTCATCTGAGAATTAAATATAACATTCCTCACTCAATTAAACAGAACATCGAGCAATTCACATCAATCAAAGAAAATATTTTCAAATACCTAAAAGAACTAAAAATAACTATATAATTATTAAATACATCTAATGTGGGGCGCTAAATGACCTTAGCAGTCGATGCGCTCTGACCAATTAAAACAACAACAACAACTGATTGGAGATTCAGAACTCATCAGCAATCTATGAACCACGAAAAAACGGTTGGTAACTTGAGTCTACTCCATAAGTATTTTTATGGCAAGTGTTCAATAAATGGAGCGGACGCAATGGGCGAGAAAGACAAGGTACAAAGCGTTTGATGGATATGAAGCGTGCATTTTGTGTGCAAGACATTTACAAAAACAATCATGAAACCTCGCATTTAACTGATTAAAAAGTAGGTGCAGAAATTTTAAGTAAACCTTAGGCAGGCAGCATAAAGAAGCCTGCATGGTGAAGAGAACATTTAAGTATCAGTTCGCGATAATCTGGACGTCTCAATATGCAAGCGATCAAGTGTCGTAAATATATCCAGAATTCCGTTACAATGCATTTCTCATAAAAACTGGCTGGTTCAAAAATTCGTCTAACTGATAATGTTTAGAGGTTCATCTTGGTTAATTAAATGTTCGTTAATTAAATGATGAGATCGACACATGAAGGAAATATTTTTGGCTTGCGGTATAGTATTTTATTAGTTTTAAAATATGCAGTACAAAGTGATTTGATTAATGAAGAAGAAATGTGCAGCTCAACCAAATAAAAAGTATCAATGCCATAAATGTTAGTACTATACAATTATTGCCTATTGAAGGTCTATCAGCAAGTGAATAGAGTAACCTTTATTTAGTAGAATAGAATTTAATTTATTTTAAAATTAGATCTCTAGGCTTTATTTGTTCTCGAAAGAAATGCAGCATTTTATTGCAAAATTGCCGCATTTTAAAAGGTTAGGTCGGCGTGCAAATCCTAATGATCCACACATTCCACCCACATTAATAATCACGATGTAGTTGCCTTGAGGTTAATATTCCACGCTTTGTTTTACGGAGAATTTTTGCATATACCTCATATACGTCGTGTTCATTACGATGGTACAACAGAGAAGAACGTTAACAGAGAAGAACGAAAATAAATTGGTACTTGTACGCGCTTATGAATTAATAAAATCCAGTCCTCCACATCTACATAAAAAAACACAGGAAACATATAAATTTAAAAAAAAAAAGATTACACAGAAACAATTTTGGCGAGCTTGGGTAAATGTCACAATTAATTATATAACCATAGATTAATGAACTGACTATGCAGATTATTCACTCAAAATATGTGGCGGCCCGTGGCGTAGTATTTTGCCTGCGGTGCAGAAGGTCTCGAGTTCTAATCCGGCAGGTCGGTATACTTTTATGTATATATGGCCTGGCCACGCACATACACTACCGTCAGAAATTATTTGCCCACCTAGAAATTTCAATGTAAATACCAAAATTTAATACCTAATTAAACCCTTATATTATATTAGGTAAATTTAATTGTTCCTAACAAGTGCATGATAATCGTTTTGAGGCGATTTCTGATAATTCCAGTTGAAGTAAGAACTCATTTCAAGATTCTAGGGATTATGAAAATTCCTAGTGACATTTTATGATAAAAAACTATGCTATAAAAACCCATTGCCCTTTTGGAAATTAACCATTCACAAACAGTACTTTGTCACTGATACAGGCTCAATTCTTTTGTAAAAGTTCCAAAAACGAAAGAAGTTTCCGTTGAAAATCGGGCTCTGATAATTGTGAGACATCAAAATAGTCACTCGAGTCGACAAATCGCGAGTGATATGCGGATGCCAAGGAGAACGGTAGACACCGTAAAAAAAATTTCTGCGAGACATGGAATTCTCAAACAAAAACGTTCAGGAAGGCATCGAAAAACGACTCCCGCTGAAGACAGAACTATGACAATGTGCAGCAGACGTAATCGCCGCCTAACCGCATCAGAAATCACGGCTCAAGTAAACCTGGAGCGGCCAGTTCTCATCAGCGTGACAACCGTGAAGAACAGGTTAGCAGAAGGTGAACTACACGGGAGAGTTGCATTGAGGAAACTACTTCTTAGGCAAGTAAATAAACGTAAACGATTAGAATGGGCCCGAGAACATGAAAACTGGACATCAGAACAATGGAATTCCGTCCTTTGGAGCGACGAGTCTAAATTCGAAATTTTCGATTCAAATCGACGAGTTTACGTGCGGTGGTCAGCTGGAGAGAGGATGTTGGAAGCCTGTCAGTTGCCTGATGGTGGAGGTTAAGTAATGGTTTGGGGTTGTTTTGGCAACTGTAAAGTTGGAAAAATCTTTAGGATAGAAGGAATCATGCGAAAAGAACAGTATCAAGAAATTTTGCTAACTCAAATGCTTCCTTCTGGAAGAGATATTTTTCGGGGGAAATTTATTTTTCAGAATGACAACGACCCTAAACATTTTGCTAAACAAATTAGAGAACTTTTAGACTAATGGAAATCCGATGACGTCCTGGAAGTGATGACTCGGCCTCTACAATCACCCGACTTAAATCCCATCGAATTGCTGTGGGACCATTTAGACAGGTATGTTCGAAAACTCAATCCAACATCAGAAAATCACTTATGGGAACTTTTACAAGCAGAACGGGTTCAAATAACCGAAGACACTCTGAATAAACTATTGAACAGAATGCCGAAACTCTGTAAAGCGGTAATTAAAAACAAAGGTCACATAGATGAGAAAAATCCTGGAAAATCATGAATATTTTTCTCATTTTCTAGACTGTAAATAATGTGACAATAAATAATAATTCATTAAAATTAAAAAAAAGAAAAAATGTTATCTGGGTTTTTGTTGTCTTGGGACTGAAATAACTAGGTGGGCAAATACTTTCTGGCGGTAGTATTTGCAGAAATGCAAAAGGTGCCGTGAAATACAAAAATATGTGTTTCGGGACCTGGGCAACGTTGAAGAGTATTACGACATATCCCCGCCAATATATATCCTTATTCAGGCGGGGAGGGGAACTATAAAAAAGAAAAAAAATTACCGCTACTCAACAGAAAATAAAAATCAATATTAACTACTAAAATTGAACAAAGTTCATATATCAGCACTTCTCTCGTCCGTCAATCCATCTCGGGACGCGTTTCATTGTACCACGGCTCATCAGCCGAGCTAGGGCCGACAGAAAAAGAGAACAACACTCTAAATACTAGCCCAAAGAATAAGTAAGAATAATTTGGATCTCTAGTTGAAGTAAGCATAGTTTTGGAATCTTACTCTCTGTCGGGGGCTGTTTAAGACCAAAGTTTGATAGAGGAATTGCAAATTTTAAAGATTCCTTAGATTTACAACATCATTAAAAGTTTAATCTAATCAATTATTAGCTAACACAAAGAAAATTGAATATAGTAATTACATTTATAATTAACAGTTTCTCCAAATTACTATTTTAATTAGTTATATATAATCAACTATTAAAATTAATAAATGCAACTCAGGACACGATCTTCAAGGCGGTTTGTGCTACAAAACAGCGATGATCTTTCACTTTTCCAGTTTTCTTTGCTGCCTTGCACAATCGTACAGTAAAGCTACTTTTTGCATGTCGCCATGAGGCGCTAAAGGTCAAACAGGGTTGCAATTTAGTCTACTATTTTGTATTTATCCTTACGGACTCATTGAAAATTTAGATCGATGTGTGATTTAGCGATTTAATCTTTGGTATAAACCTATGTTAAATCGGTTCTTTAATGTAAACTGGCCTGAAAAGTGTCCATAATAAGATCTAACATCCAAAGATTGGTCTAACAATACTTAGGATATCGAAAATTACACCAGTTGGTTTCAACAAAACGAAGAATTATTATTGATATCATTTTAATAAATAGTCATAGTGATATTTTTCTAAATAAACATGACTTTACTCTCTTTCTCAATTTAAAATATGACAGGTAATTTAAAATTTAAAACTACTATCTAATAATAACTATTAAAATGTCGTCGTATTTTTAAAATATGATTTCTGAACTGCCTCATACCTTGTTCATTTATATTAGATAGAAACTTCCGGTGCACTCCAAAACCGATTTATATTTTGCGAAAATACAATGATTCAGGGTTCTATATTTAGATCAAACTAAAATACCTATGACTTATGGCCATTCAATATTTTTAGTTCGTGACAATTTGCTTTTAAGAATTTGACTTAATAGTTCTTTGAAAATTTCTAACGTTTCACAATGCCTTTTTTGTATTACTCAGAAGTAACTAATAACATTTTCTCTTAAGTTTTAAAAGGTCCCGTCTGACAGTCAAAAAATTCATGACTTTGTAGTTTAATTTGATCACATCCCACAACTGTTGACCGCAAACTATTAATTCACTTATCAAAACTGACAAACTCTTAACAATTTGTGATCAACTTTTGCCATTTCTGGAGAGTTTAGGCAATGTCACAACGCAAATAAAACTTTTTTTCTCGGAGTTCCGTTGACTTTATTCGAATTTATTGAATCGTTTTGATCCGTATTATCATTTTGAAGCGATACAACAAAGATGGACAGTGATTAAACAGAAAAATAAAATTAAATAAAGACTATGAAAATCAAAAAACTTTCATTAACGTCTGAGGAAGCCTTTAGAATTCACTAAAGGAAATGACAGTCAACACCATTAAAGGATTTACGCCAGTGACAAGATCCTATCAGATTTCACTTAAACTATCACCTTACTACAACAATGTCACACTTTTACAATTTTTAAATCTACCGAGTCTGAC
This sequence comes from Pachyrhynchus sulphureomaculatus, assembly GCA_019049505.1. NCBI lineage: Eukaryota > Metazoa > Arthropoda > Insecta > Coleoptera > Curculionidae > Pachyrhynchus > Pachyrhynchus sulphureomaculatus. The sequence goes on from CM032450.1 coordinate 17,330,165, forward strand.
CAATGACACGTTTTTGAAACATATTTATTATCCTTTAATACCTCAAACATTTCGCACCATTTCATTTACAAGGTCGTAAAAATCAACATGAGGGAGTTTTTGCTGAAACTTAACGTAAACTTTCAAGAACAAAACTGCTACAGCTCTTCTGTAATACCTAACAAATTAGAACATTGTTGCGACCTTCATCATTAATTTTCCAATGAAAAAATCTTAGAGAGAATTACACCATAATTGGTCTGTTACGAGAGTGATTTGATGAGGCGATATTTGTCCTCAGTTTGCGATCTGTAAACTGGTTTTCTAAAATTCCTCTTCAATTTGAACTAAATTACTTACCACCAGTAAAAGGTTTACTCTGGTGCTAGACTAGGAAATTCAGCCTACAACTACTACCTTACTAGCACCTTCAAAACCCAAACAACGTTGGTAGTTAGCTCAACAGGAGTATCGCCGATTTCGGCAAAAACTAGAATATTTGACAAATAAATAAGTTATCAAATATCACTAACAAACAAATCTGTAAAGGGATTTACCTAGTACTTCTCCTGAATTAAACTAACCTGATATTTACGTCCACGAACTATTTCCACTTCAATTCCAAATAATGAAAACAGTATAATTTTGAGTTTCCCATTTCCAAAGACGCTGAACGCCTAAGATGATATATACAAAGCATCCCTCTAACCCCCCTTCTCTATCCCTTTAATCCAGGGATGTCAAAGATACGGCCCGATTTACTATAGGAAATCTTCTTGCTTCAAGTACCAAATTTGAAATTAATATAGAATTTCGTGGTATCACATAGACACACCAGTGGAAACTGGAAACTATGTTTTTCGTGATATGACGACCCTAAAAAGTGTAGCAACAATGTCGGAAAGTGTTTTTTTCACGAATACACCGCAACAAAAGAAAGCATTTAATCAACATGTAATATATTAAAAAAGGATCATTTTTGCTTCACACGCTTTTTAACGAAAACAACTTAATTAGTGAAACTAAATACCCGAAAATCACGAAATTTTGCACTAATAACGATTTGATGATATATAAAAAATTCTGTTTAATTTGCCATTAAAAACTACTGTCTTACGCTTTAATAATACTTCCTTTTTTCGGTAAAAGTTTTGTGTAATATCTTTGACAAAAACGCGATTAAATAATTTTATTAAAATGACAATCCTTTTTTTGCTAATCGAGGAAATGAAAGTATTCGTAAAACAACAAAAATAAAAATCCTAATTGCAGGAAGTTTAACATTCCTGCAATCCATTAAATTTTTTGTATACAAATCTTCAGTGGGCAAAGGAAACTTCAACAAAATCAGTAAGTAAATGTCGACAATGGAATTAAAGTTTATAGTGATCTTGAGGCTCCCTCTAAACTTTCAGATCTTTGACACATGCATAATATAAAGACAATATATTTGCTGCCTCATCAAAGAAAGTTGTTGCCTTAAAATGTGTTATGGTTGTGACAAAACATCGGATGCTATTAAATAAATATTTGCTTGACGTAAATTCAATATATAGGTATTTTCAAGTTGCCAGTGAAGTAAACATAAAAAGAGTAAAGTAACAGTAGAAGCAAGAACTTTGGAAGAAAAAATCATCGCCAGGCTCGAAGCAATCAAACTAGAATTAGGGATGGCGATCTGAGATCGATTAATCGAAAAATCGATTTTTTAGGGTCAAGAAAATCGATTTTTGAATCGATCTTGAGCAGTGCATCGGTCCTGTGAATCGATCTCAGACACTGTAAAATCGAAATTCGATTCGACTTCTGTTTCGCACCTAAATAACAATAACCGGTCAAGTGTAAGTTGAACTTGCGCAATTAGTGTTCCGTACGTTGATTGCTTTTAACATAAAAAATTTTGTTACAGATGTATGAAATAATCAGTGACTTCACAAAACACACCCCAAATGAGTTTTCAACAAAGTTTGTTTCCAATCTTTACTGAAATCTGATGACCTTGAAATTTTTGTTTTTTTTTAAATACCAGAAAAATTATTAAAGGTAATACACTCGTGATAATTTTCGTTCAATCTACACCCCCTGGAGAATATTCCGGAATTTTTTGATAAATACTTTTCGAGATAAGGCAGGGGACAGCGATTTTTTAAAAATAATACAAAGAAAAGTGCGCGCAAGTATTACATTATATATACATTTTTTACTCGTGTTTTCACAAGCTTTCATTTGACACCACACTCGATGACCTAGTAAAAAATTTTTTTTTTCACTTCCGATTTCACCCCCCAAAACTAACCCCTTAAGTCAAAATTTAACTCTCAAAACTACATGGCTCTGATGAGGCCATCAATTCCTATAGTATTACCAAATTTCAACTTTCTATGTCAAATAGTTTCGGAGAAAATCGGGTGTGACAGACAGACAGACAGACACCGAAGTGATCTTATAAGTGTTCCGTACGGAACACTAAAAATTACAAGGAATGAAGTAGTGGCTTTTCTTACTGATAATGGCGCGAATATGGTTAAAGCTGTCGTAAATATTTACGGCAAAAACAAACATTTGCCATGCTTCCCGCATACATTGAATTTAGTAGCATCAAAACCATTTGACGACAAGAATTGACTTGAAGAAGCTAAGATTTTGCTGACGATAGTGGAAGATATAACCAAGTATTTCAAGTAAAATGTAAATACAGCAGATTCTCTTCGAAAGGCACAAGAAAACAAAACTAAACCTTTGACACTCATTCAATCTGTGTGCCCCCGATGGAATTCTATCTACTATCAACTGGAACGGTTTGTTCAACTATTAAAAGTTATATCGCCAATATTACTTCAACACTCAAAAAGAACGGCAATGCTAACTGCAGGGCAGTTAGATAGTATAAAAGATCTCATAAATATTTTGAAACCGGTAGAAACTGCAACTAAAGAAATATCAGAAGCAGAATATGTGACAGCTAGCAAGATCATTCCCATCGCATCTTGTCTTACAGAAACACATAACAAAATGAAAACTCAAACGGAACTCGGTGCTAAAACAAAGATTTTAATTATTGAAGATTTAAAAAAGAACTGTAGAGCAAGTCTATTTGTTAGCAGCGACAACAATATTGGATCCTAGATTTAAAAAAATTCACTTTTCTGACAAATTAGCCTATGCCAGAGCAATTGATAGAGTAAATTCATTAATTTTAAAGTACAAAGGCACAACAATTAATTCAAAACGAAACTGTAGATGAGGAAGAAGCAGGCACATTTAACAAAGAAAAAGGCATTTGGGATTTCCACAACTTACTAGTTAAAAAACAACTCTCTGCAAATAATTCACATATACAGGAAGGTCATGGTTTAAACGAAGAATTTAAACACTAATTATCCCAGGCAGTTGTGCACTTAAAGTGTGACCCAATACCTTTCTGGCAGGAACAAAACACCTCTATGTATCATGCCATTCGCTCAACAGCCATTAAATACATGTATTGTGGGATCATCTGTTCCTTGTGAGCATCTTTTTTCGGTCGCTGAGAACATCCCAAAGGAAGAACGAAATCGGTGGATTCCAGTAGATTAAGCTTAGATATTAAATACTGAGAATTGGAAATTATATATAATTGATAACAGTTTGAATTCTTTGTTCTTCCAATAATTAAAAAAAATATAATAAAAACGATGTTTCACTGAAAATAACTTTTTTCATACTTATTAATAGTTAATTTTTTTAAAACTATAGCTGAGTAAATAGAGTGAAAATAAAAACGATAGAAGACAGATTTTAGGATTTTCCATGTTTCCGTAAAGAAAGTCCGAAAAGATCGATTTTCGAGAAATCGATCTTTTGATTTTTTTGTGAAACGATTCTTCAGGCTTCGATTCAAATCGATTCAAAAATCGATGTTTTTTTTTTTAAAGAATCGCCATCCCTAATTAGAGTAAGCTAAAGAACTTCACTCCATTAGCAGCATCACAACGCAAGACAATTGTAGCAAACGTGGCGACCCTAGCTCCGTAGTATTCTGTCCGCATATGGTATCAAGGGTCCCGGATTCCAAACCCGACAGGACAGTGTATTTAAATCTATTCGGCTGGACTACATAGGTAGAAGTTGCACTCAGCTTTCTAGTTCGAAATAATATTCTCCGCTTTTCAGCTCTCTTTGTTATGCATGCCGTATGTTCATGCTAAGACATTTTTTTGCTCCTAAGTTAACGCCCGGCAAACTAAGTGACGATGGAGTGTGAAATGGAGTGTCCCGACATTTTAGAAAAAACTGCTGCCTCGATGTTTGGAGCGTTAAATTCTACTTGGTTACCGTCACCCCCTGTCTTCCAGGTCTTCGTTAAGTTGAACGACTGATGTCTGCGGATATTTGTAGCCCACGTTCAAGCGTTTCAAGTGAAAGAATAAATAAGCGTACTCTCATTTGTAAAGCTATAGGTTGGATTCTTAGTCCCTTCCAGCAGATCGTTAATGTAAATGAGAAAGAGAGTAGGAGACAGTATGGAGTCTTGGGACACACCGGCGTTGATAGCCAAGATATTAGCAAGAAATCAGTCGACTGCCACCCTGCCTCTTTGAGGAAACACGAGAGCCATAAACAAAAATTTCTAGACATAACAGCATAGCTTAGCCAATAATCCGACATGTCAAACATCTTCAAGCTTAAATCCTCTTAGAAAAGCTTCAAAAATCCCCCGAGATTTTTTATTTCTTGTCCCTTATCCGAACAGTCCTACATAATCGTTTTCATTAACGACAGAAGAGACTGACGGTTCAGTTTAAGTACTTGAAAACCTTTTTGATGTTTTAAGCACTCTTTGAGCTTGCAAGCACTAAACTTCAAGCCGGTTTCTGAAATCGTAATTAGTGCTTGGTGACTGAATTACTTTATCTAGCTTCAATTCCCTTAAAAGAGCTTTAAAAAGCCTCCAAAATTTTGTATTTCTTAACATCTTGAGGTCCTCAAGTTACGGAAAACAAAACTACCCACGTCCTTACTGTCTCTCGATATGTGGCCTTGATGTTCCGAAACAAGTAAGATATTGATTGAAATAACAAAAAGGATTTATAATTTTTACAGATGATGTGTGTTACAGTGATTATTAAATTTTATGACCGTTGTAAGCTGGCAAAGTAATTTAACTAACCTGTACTAACTAGTAATTAGAAAAGAGTTTTTAGTTTCAATCCCCTAACAAAAGCTTCGAACTCTTTTTAAGCGACTTAAAGGCCATCAAGTGCTGAGGAGAGAAATCTCCCTCTCTGACCAAATTTCCGCCGCCTTATCTGCAGTAAAACAATAAACTGGTCAAGTATGACCAACCTTTACCTTGTTGTTATCAGAATCTTAAATTAATAAAATTAAATTTATTATTATTAAATATATTAATTTTATATTTCGTGTGTAGTCAACCGGTAAATTAAATGGGAAATCTAGATTAAAATAAATAAAAAAATTAGTTATTAAATCCTACTTCAGCATATAAAAAAAGGATGCATAACATATAATCTTTCTTTTATTTTAGCTACGGTTATAAATATTTAAGAAACAAAAAGTTTACGGGTGCATATGAAAAAGAAAAGAAAAATTTCACTAATTAAATTGCTAACAAATTATTCCAACTAAGTTACTGTTCAATTGCAATGTTCAATGCTATTATCTCTTTCCTTAGAGAGACATTAAAGTGTAAGTTATGACATATGACATTGAGTCTCAGGTTCACGTAAAGGTCAACCCGGACGGTAAAATTATCATCACATTTATATGAAATAGCTATAATTCCAGCTAGTAAGTGTTTGTAAAGGGCATGTCAAGTTTCTGTCAAAGCCAACAAAAGACTTTGTACTAGCGTCACATTTATTTTATAAACCAGCAAATAAATGCTCGTCAAATATTTGGCATTTAGATTGGATACCTACTGCATATTCTGAGTTCAAGATAATTAGGTATCTGAGAAATGTTTACTATTTGGATAATGGCACAACGTGATAGAATAAAGATTTGTTCTACGTCTCGTAAGGAGTAAGGCCACCCTAGGTCCCAGGAAAAAGGGCTAATTTCGGGAATTTTTTTCAAGGGTATAATAAAAGCAGTTAAAAATTTATTTGAAAATATTTTTTTTTATCTTTTTAATGCAAAATGTCCGCTTCCGAATCCAAGACGACAAGGCACCTTTGATGCGAGGCCTGAATCGGTCGAAACGATTGGTCCCGTAAATTTCAACCTAGAACAATATTAATATATGTATATCTAAAACTAGTGGATAACGTACGGATCTTGTGATAAATTATAAACTTCCTTTTTTATAAACGATTTTTCGTGAAATTTTTGGGTGAAAAATGAACATTTTTTTTTCAAATGTGCACCATTTTTGAAAAAAAACGATTCAAATTTCCGTAAGTTATTCACTAATTTTTGACATATGTTGATGAATTTTTTTTGGTTTTTTGTTCTACGTTGAAATCTACGGGAGTAATCATTTCAGGCCTCGCAGAAAAGCTGCCTTGTCGTCTTGGATTCTGAAGCGGCCATTTTAAGTTAAGTATTTTAAATAAATTTTCAACTGCATTTATTATACTCTTGAAAAAAATTCTCGAAATAATCCTTTTTTCCTGGGAGCTGGAGTGGCCTTACTTCTCAAAAGTCTACTATTCTTGATCATTATTGACCTCAATATGCTTAAAAAGATATATATGTATATGTATATATATATATATATATATATATATATATATATATATATATATATATATATATATATATATATATATATATATACCAGATGTACAAGTATGAAATGCGGATTTCAGACAACAGATGGTGCACCAATGCAGTTTGTGCTATAAAGATTTGACACTGCGCCATTTTGTTGTGTCATCAACAAGTGTCAGACGCGCACGAGTTATAAAGTGGAAAAGTGTGTGCATACTGTTGTGTTGTTGTGTTCAATATGTCGAAATTTATACCGAACAAGGAGCATTCGCGGACAGCATTAATTTTTTGTTTTCATTTGAAGAAAACTGCTGTTGAATCATATCGATTATTTCCATCGCAAGATACGTGTGAACGATGGTTTCGGCGTTTCAAAAGTGGTGACTCCGATGTTACAGACAAGGAATGTGGAATACCGCCAAAAAAAACGAAGATGTGGATTGCAAGCATTGTTGGACGAAGATGATTCGCAAACACAAAAACAACTCGCCGAGCAATTGGGCGTTAGTCCACAAGCTGTTTCCAATTGGCTACGAGAGATGGGAAAGATTCAGAAGCCGGTAGATAGGTACCACATGAGTTGAACGACAGGCAAATGGAAAAGCGCAAAAAACACGTGTGACATTTTGCTCGCTCGGTACAAAAGGAAGTCGTTTTTGCATCGTATAGTTACAGGGGATGAAAAGTGAATTTATTTTGAGAATCCAGGCGCACCATCCACATCGACCGCAAGACCGAATCGCTTTGGCAGAAAGACGATGCTCTGTGTTTGGTGGGACCAGAGGGGCGTGGTCTATTATGAGCTGTTAAAACCTGGGGAAAAACGGTTAATACTAAACGTTACCAACAACAATTGACCGATTCGAACCGTTCGCTGCTTGAAAAAAGGCCAGAATACCGAAAGAGGCAACACAAAGTCATTTTTCTTTATGACAATGCTCCATCACATACGGCAAACCCAGTTTGCAACACGTTGGAAGCACTCAGCTGGGAGGTTCTACCCCATGCGGCTTATTCACCAGACTTGGCTCCTTTCGATTACCACTTGTTTGCATCGATGAGTCACGCACTTGCTGAGCAGCGCTTTGGTTCGTACGAAGATGTGAAAAAATGGCTCGATGAATGGTTCGCAGCAAAAGGGGAAGATTTTTACTGGCGTGGTATTCACAAATTGCCCGAAAGATGGGGAAAATTTATAACACGCGATGGAACATACTTTGAATAAAGCACTTTTTATCATTCTTTCGAATTTAACATGTTTTTTCATAAAAAAAATCCGCATTTCATACTTGTACACCGTGTATATATATATATATATATATATATATATATATATATATATATATATATATATACAACGTTTTCCGATATTTTTTTCCTTTTTAATTTCAGAAAAGAACCGGTATCTTTTATTTCAAATGGCTTAATTATAGCATCAAAATAAATAAAACTTGTAAAAAGATTTAGATCCAGGTCAGTAGCTTCACGACTAAGTGAAATCTATTATTTATGCTTAAAAACAACTGCAATGAGGAAACAAAAATTAATTAGCTATTATAATAGACGAAAACAAAGGAGCAACGATGCATTTTTTTTTGTTGAAAGTAATGATGTTTCGTAGATTTTGCAATTACAAAAATTTTATATTAATTAAAGAAAAAAAGTACAATTTTATGTCGAATTTTTGTTAATGACAATAGAATAAACCTACATCATTATATCCTATATAAAAGGTGTGTTTTTACTTTCACTTACGTCTTGTATACGTGCAAGAAATCACCCTCCAATATCTTCACGTTTCTTAGATTACGAAAAATGTAAGTACCAATATCCGTATTATCTATTGGTTTTCCTGTTTGTTCAACGGTTTGTAGCCACGATAACCTCTGAAAAAAGTGAGATATAAACTTAGAATAAGGAAGAAACATACAGATTGCGAACAAGATCGCTCCAGCGGAAGGAGGTGGAGGACCATTAATTTGATTATTATTGGCAATGATTAGCAAATTCTGAATCTCCTGCAGTAACCTGACCTAACTCGATATACCTCCACAAACGGGGAAATGTGAAAAACATTCCCCTAGGTGACTGAAGCTTAGACTAAGGCGAGTCCAGGGTGTGCAGGCCGATTGTTTCAGATAACGACAGATCTATTAAAATAGCAAAAAACAATGAGTAACTTTGGTTTATCAAATTTGCCAAAGAAATCAATATTTTTACGTCAACCGAAGTCATTCAATTTTAGAGAATTCACAAATTCCCAACATTTCCGATACGTTTAAAAGATAAACAATCAGAGCGACCAATCAATTGCTTCGACTATTCGCTGTGTTTCAAGGATGAGAAGTAGGATTTACAGATGATAGCAGAAGATCTGCTGAAAACTTAGGCATTCATTTTTGAGTCTAACCGAAGAAATTCTCTCGTTTCTTGTTGCTCAGTTCTAAAAAAGTAAAAATCATACCTATGCAACTTTCAGCACAATGAACGAAGCTGGCAATGGTGGAAATTATATTTAGAAATCACCAGTGGTTATGGTTGGTGATACTGCAGACATATATGACAGTAAAACTTTTGTAACTCATAATAAGCTAACACAATAAAAACAAACTCTCCGGAGACCTGAGAATTAAATTACCGAATATATTCCCAATAATAGTATTAAGGTAGCAACTTTCAAAGCTTAAACGTCAGCTACTATTAAACAAACCTAATATTTGGGTAATAATGATACGACATAATAATAAGGAAGATGGCGTAAAAGGCGGTTTATGATTGGAAAAAAAAAGACTCTAATAAAGCAGCTTTAAACCTTACAAGGAGGAACCAGATACACTCCCCAAAACTAACCTCTTAAGTCAAAATTTAACTTTGAAAACTACACGACTCTGATGAGGCCATCAATTCCTATATTAGTACAAAATTTCAACTTTCCATGCCAAATAGTTTCGGAGAAAATCGGGTGTGACAGACAGACGGACGGACAGACACCGAAGTGACCTTATAAGTGCTCCGTACGGAATACTAATAAGGGGCTAATGAGGTGAGGTATGTAGTTGGAGGGATTCCTTCCAAACCGACCTGCTTTTTTTTGGGGTTCTTGGATTCGAGGAATTTGCATTTTCTGTTACGTGTATGTCAGATTTCAGTTATAATTATTTCTGAAACCCCTTCTTTGCTCAATTGTTTGCGATTTTTATCTTACCATAAAGTACCTATCATCAAAAGTATTGACATGTATTAACTTTGTGTGACAAAGGCAGTTTTTAAATTTTAATTTTTAAATTTCTAGTCTAATATAGACTAGAAATTCTAATAATGCAACTGTAGTATGAATTGACGAAACAGATGTCGAATTATTATCAGATTTTGGATGAATAAACAGGTGAGATAACTGGATCTTTCCATAGCGCACCGCAAAAAATTGCATACTCATTTTTTTCGACAGAACAAATTATTTTTGAAGGTCTGAACTTTTGAATTTTTCTCTTACTGAAGGAAAGTATCGTATTAGTAAAAAATTCACCCTCAAGGTTTTTTACATTCCCTCTTCTACCTTTCAGGTTCCCTAGATGACGAAAAACATAATCACTCATTTCCGTCGGTCCGTCTGTCTGTGTGTTAGCATGATAAATCTCCAACGAAATAAAATATCGATTCAAGTTTGGTAAACACACACAGACACACACTTGGTGAGGAATGAACTCTATAGTTATTGAGCAATGTATCTTATAAGACCTGGTTCGCATTTTTTTTATTGAGACAATAAATAAATTTTAAGCATAATTATTCGTAGTTAAATATATAAAAACCGGTCAAGTGCAAGTTGAACTTGCATAATTAGTGTTCCGTACGTTGATTGTTTTTAAAATAAATATTTTTGTTATGGTGGTATAAAATGATAAGTGACTTCACAAAACACACCCCAAATGAGTTTTCAACAAAGTTTGTTTCCAATCTTTACTGAAAACTGGTGACCTTGAAATTTTGTTTTTTTTTTATATACCAAATAAATTATTAAAGGTAATGCACTCGTGATAATTTTCGTGCAATCTATACCCCGTGGAGAACATTCCAGAATTTTTTCAAAATTTTTTGATCAGTACTTTTCGAGATAAGATAGGGGACAGCGATTTTTTAAAAGTAATACGAAGAAAAGTGTGCGCAAGTATTACATTATATATATATTTTTTACCCGCGTTTTCACAAGCTTTCATTTGACACCACACTCGATGACCTAGTAAAAAAAATTTTTTTTCACTTCCGATTTCACCCCTCAAAACGAACCCCTTAATCAAAATTTATGTTACGGTGGTATAAAATGATTAGTGACTTCACAAAACACACCCCAAATGAGTTTTCAACATAGTTTCTTTCCAATCTTTACTGAAATCTGATGACCTTGAAATTTTTGTTTTTTTTATATACCATATAAATTATTAAAGGTAATGCACTCGTGATAATTTTCGTTCAATCTACACCCCGTGGAGAATATTCCAGAATTTTTTCGAAATTTTTTGATAAGTACTTCTCGAGATAAGGCCCGGGACAGCGATTTTTTCGCGAATTTTTAAAAATAATACAAAGAAAAGTGCGCGCAAGTATAATATTATATATATATTTTTTACTCGTGTTTTCACAAGCTTTCATTTGACACTACACTCGATGACCTAGCAAAAATTTTTTTTTTCACTTCCGACTTCACCCCCCAAAACTAACCCCTTAAGTCAAAATTTAATTCTCAAAACTACATGGCTCTGATGAGGCCATCAATTCCTATATTATTACCAAATTTTACCTTTCTATGTCAAATAGTTTCGGAGAAAATCGGGTGTGACAGACAGACAGACAGACAGACAGACGGACAGACACCGAAGTGATCTTATAAGTGTTCCGTACGGAACACTAAAAAGAATAAAGTGTGGGGATAGGGAGAGAAGAGTTGCTTAGTACAAATTTTGTTATAAGTTCTTTTTGAAGTTCGTGCAATCGACGAATCTGTGTTATTTTCAATACTTCCTATTTTTTTATGGTCAAATTCATAAAGGGTGAAAGGTTGATCAATATATATTTTATTATACATCCTATCCAGAGTTCTTGAGATGAAGGAATCTGAAAATTGTGGTATTCTATCATTATTTTCAACTAGTTATAGTCAAACATGTAAAAGATTAAAGCTCTGGGAAGATGATTAAGAGGAGGTGCTCTGTATATGTCTTAATATACGGTCTTTTAGAGATTATTGGAGTCGGTGAATCTGAGAATAAATTGTGTTATTTTTTCATTGGTTTCAATTAATTATGGTCAAACATAAAAAGGATTAAGGGGAGGGAAAAGAAAGTGAGAGGGGCTCCATATAACATATTACACAGCCCCTCTTGGAGTCGAGAAATTTAAAAAATCTGTTTTTTTTCATTATTTTCAATTATGTACAATAAAACATGTAAAGGGTTAAACGAGTGGGGAAGGGAATTAGACCAATTGTTCCATCTGGTGCCTTACAAATCCTTTTCAGATTTCTTGAAGTAGAAGAACCTGAAAATTGTGTTATTATTTTTTGTTAATTATAGATAAACATATAAAATATTAAAGAGGTGGGGAAAGACGTTAAGGAAGTTATATTGTGTTATTCGTAGAGTCGAGGAATCTGAAAACGGTATTTTTTTTTCAATAGTTTTGATGATATAGAGTCAAATATGTACAGGGTTAAAGGAGTGGAGAAGGGAGTTAGAAGAGTTGCTCCATATATTTGGTATTTGATGTTACACTTCTTCAGATTAGAAGAAACTGAAAATATTTTTTTCAATTTTAACAGACGTCTATGTAGAGAAGACTAAGATATGATTACCAGTAACCGCAAAAAAAAAATAGATCTTGTTAAATAAGATTACCAGTCGATTAATAAATGAACATTCATCCAAAAATATTTTGAGAATTTCTCCCTTTATCTCATCTGGAACAACTGCTTTTCCATCCTTCTGTAGTTGTATAGCACGAATAACTGTTCTTCATGTTATTTCTGGCCCCATCTCATTATCTCTGTTTAGCTGTAAGTTTTCTGATCTATGTCCGTTGAAAAGTTGTTTAATGTATTGCTCCCATGTCTTTATTTTATCTTTAATATCCAGTATAATTTCATTGCTTCCATTTCTCAGAATTGGTTCTTGTTTTTTCCTCCCAATTCCTTCACCTTCTTATGTAAATTAAGTATGTCACGCTTCTCTTGCATTTCCTCTATTTCTTGGCATGTTTCGCTTAACCAGATTTCCTGAGCTTCTCTACATTTTCGACGAATTACTCTGTTTAATTCGTTGTACTTTGAGACATCTTTTGTTTTCTGTAGTCGTCTTTTGTCCATCAGATTTAGTATTTCTTCTGTCATCCATTCCTGTTTTTTTCTATTCTCTGCTCGACCCATTTCTACTTCCTGTACCGCTATTAGTTCATTCTTATCACTTTCGTTTTTTATTCTTATTTGCCTCTTAAACTTCTCATCCATTCGGTGGGGTAGGAAATTCAAAGTCCGTATTTATTTTACAACTTGTATTTGCAAAAGGAGTAACTTTAACAAGTTTTTAAAACCGCCTTTCCATTTTAAAAGGTAATTTTTCAACCAATTTGCAGGACAATTCATTTTTCATATATACTCTCCTTATCCAAAATATACATACAGTACGTGATGACGGTACTTAAAAATAAATCATTTATTTTTACTTAGTATTTTTTTTTATTTTTAACCATGATTTAACCAATTAAACTATTGCAGGATATTGTTATTATAAATAAGATTTTTTTACACAGATTTTTAAAATTTGATTAAACGAGATTTGGTTTCTTTTTACTTGTGAAGGTCGGCTTTATATCAGCTAACATTATCATTATCAGCGAAACACAACATAATTATTGTTTTAAAAGTAAAAGCTTATTTTGGTTCACAAATTGGAAGTCATTTTTTTTAATGTTATTTGCTAATTTGGGTGTGTTTTGATTTATTTATTTTGATGACAGTTTTCAGGTACCCAATTTAAACTTATTATGACATTAATTTTCGAAGTATTTTTTATTTCCAAGTGAACACGGAAATATAGATTTATTAAGAGCCTATACCTAGTCATGGAGCCAAAAAAAGCATTCTTTTGTTAAATTTTAATTAAAAATAGCCGGCCAAGTGCAAGTCGGCGAAAAAATTACGTTACCACGTTGTACATTTTTACTAATTAAAAATATAGTTCTTGATAAAATCAAAATTCGTTGAAAGACAAGATGGATTCTCTAGTAAATTAATTTTTTTACTTTTTTTAAATCGTATTTTAAGCCATGTGTTATTATATAAAATAAAAATCTGATTTATATACTGAATAATTTCGCTAAAAAAACGCTTTTTTCGGATCCGTAACTAGATATATGCCCTAAAGATTTGTATGGAGATTAATAACTACTAGGCAGAGGCAGGCGAAGGGTAGGAGTTTGTTATGGATGCGTACTATTCTGTTTAATGTCTAAATCGAGAAAAGATTTCAGTTAGTTCTCAAAATTAAAAGGGAGGTATCAAAGTTAAAGACAATAAATCAAATTCATTACGCAGATACGATGTGCTTTGTTTCTTAGAGCACTGGGCTAATAACTATAGCGGGATACGATTAAGGAAACCTTTATCAGACGTAAAAATTATTACTGTATAATAAAAATAGCTTTCCTATAGATATATCCGTGGGGGTGTCATATTATCTGTCAGCGTTGATCAAGTGCCAAAACATACACTTGTGTTTCACGGTACCTTTTACACACATTTAACCTTAGATACGTGAGCGACGTTTGTGGGTAGACAAGAGGATAGAATTGATCTAGGACATATTAATGATATTTTAAAGGTAGCGTTCTATAAATAAGTTTTTGTTAAATATAATTTCATATACCTAGTCATCTCCGTAAAAAAATTCGATTTTTGGATTTTTATATTTTCTTTTAGTGTGATATTTTAAGAATATTTTCTGTAAGTTTCATAAGAGTCGATTAAAAATTGACGAAGGTATAGCAGTTTAAAAGATGTGCCGTTGCGCAGAGTTTTCGGAGCAGGTAGCGAGCAGCTACTCGTGGGTCAATCTTCGCCGACCTTAACTTGATTTTAATATATTTTAAACTTTTTCTTTTATAACATAACACGTAGGCTGAAAAGTTTTTGATCTAACATATAGATGTCGCCCTTTTCAAAAAATCTATATGATTTTTAGGAAGTACTAACCTTCAAATGATACGTGTCAAAAATTCATGACATTTCGACGATTAGTTTACAAGTTACACTGGTTTTAGTGACGCTACTTTTGATATTTCAAAACAATGAAAAAAATCGAATTTAGTGTGTTGATTAAACACTGTTTTTTGATGGAAAAAATACCGTTCAAGCGAAGCAATAGCTTGAGAAGTGTTAAGGGAACTCTGCTCCTGGAAAATCACTCATCATTTACTGGTATGCCGAATTTAAACGCAGTACGACAGATACAAATGATGCTGAACGCTCTGGACGCCCAAATGAGGTGGTTATACCAGAACACATCAAAAAAAAACCACAAAATTGTTTTCGATGACCGCAAAGTGAAATTGCGTGAGATAGCTGACACCCCAAAGATATCGAAAGAACGAGTTGGTCATATTTTGCATGAACATTTGGGCATGAGAAAGCTCTGTTCGAAATGGGTACCGCGTTTGCTCACAGTGCACAACAACGTGTTGATGATTCTGAGCGCTGTTTGGACCTGTCTAAGCGCAATAAAAAGGATTTTTTTTTCATGAGATATGTGACAATAGATGAAACATGGATCCACCACTACACATCCGAATCAAATCGGCTGTCAGCTGAGTGGACAGCAGCAGAAATCGCAAAGAAACAGCCCCAAATTGCAAAATTGCATGGATTGAAGTTTGAATTGCTTCCTCATCCACTATATTCTCCGGATTTGGCCCCCACCGACTATTATCTATTCGCAGACCTCAAAAAAAATGCTCGCGAGAAAGAGATTTGGCTCCAATCAAGAAGTTATCGCCGAAACTGAGTCCTGTTTTGAAAGCAAAAACAAATCCTTCTACAAGAAAGCTATAGAAATGTGTTGGACTGATTGTATCGCTCTTGAAGGAGACTATGTTGATAAAATAAAGTCGAATTTGGCAAAAAAAACTCTGTGTTTGAAATAACTAGACCAAAAACTTTTCAGCCTACGTCTTAATAACAAGATATTCTTCAATTGTCCTTCTCAAAAAAAACAAGGCTTTCACATTTGCTCTCCTATGGTTCTATATTCGAAACTGGGAGTATCGTTCTACAGTTCACTTGTAGCAATTTAGTCGTAGCAATATAATGACGGCTATGGCAGTTCATTGCGGCCGAAATCCACATGACTACGCAGCTAAAATTGACGGAAAACGAGTTGACCTGGCCGAGCCGCAAATGCTATAAAGTAAAAAAGAAACTAGAATGCATCATAGACAACAACAAATTAGTATCCTAGAAGCTCAAATAGCTGATGAAGATTCAGCATATGGCCTTGAAGTGGATGATTCATTTAGAGGTAAAAATTTATTTTTTATTACTATTTTTTAACCTTTAATTTCTAAAAAAACGGGGGTCCATGACTAGGTATACCCCTTAATGACTACTGTACTACGAAAAAAGGTTACTTCATCTTTACGTTTACGACAGCTAGACTAGCAAAATATACTCCACATGGTGAGTTGAATTACTATTTGAGTTCGCTCTTTTAACAGTATTTTTGAGTATTAATAACTTTTATGCTTCTGAGCCCATTACATAAAATTGGTAATGAAAGTGATATTTTCGTGTACTTACCATAAAGAAACTTTAAATTAGTAACTAGATAACTTCTATATTTCTAAGGTTTTCTAAAATAATGGATCAACAATAAATCTATCGTCCTAAAAAAAATGTGCGATTTACCCAAAACTTCCCGCGTGAATGGGCAGTTATAAAATAAATACTGAATTTGACATTCTCACGCTAAAGAATAATTTTATTCCAGTATCATGTACGTAACTCGACATTTTAAATGATGGGAACTTTTTCGTGAGAGATTAACCTGAAGAAAAAGGCTTCTGTTAAAATGGGAAATGATCGAAAAATATTATTTTCAGAATACTTGACTCCTTTCCCTTGATGCGATATCGCTACCCTTTCTTTACCACAGTTAAGTCCCACGAACCACGATTCCTCATATAATCAATACCATGAAAGCTTCCGTTCTATGTGATTTAAAAATAGGGTTATTCTAATTTTCTTTGGTAGGCAGCAACAGTTTCACCGAATGGGTAGCAACAACCGAGGCAGCGTGGATGAATATGAGGAGAGAGGAAGTATTTCAATTGTATGCATATTCCGTAGGAAGCTGTTCCAAGAATATTTAATTGCAGTTCTGTAACGTTCTTCTGAGTTACAGGTCTATATCAGTTTATTCGTCTGTGACGATACTATGGTTGCGAAGTGCTGAAAATATGGCTTATTTATCTGTGATAATGTAGTCTTGTGTTTTTAGTCCTAATCTTTTAAAATTTCATAATATATGACTATTATATTTTGTAATCTTTCTCGAGAAAGAACAAACGTACCCAATGTATTGGAAAAAAATAGCACGGCTAAAGTGGTAGTGGGTGGGCTACATTGTGAAACAAGATTCGAACAGATGGACTAATATGGAGACCAAGAGAAATGTGAGAAAACCACAAAAGCGATAGCGAGACGACATCTAGAGGATTACAGAAACGAACTGGATATAACATGCAATGGATAGAAGGACATGGAAGGTTTTGAAAGAGGCCTACATTCAGGAGAGGATGAACACAGGCTGAGAAAGAAAAAAGAAGATATACTAATCTAAAATTAATCTGTTGTTATGATACATATATAATATAAAACGAAATAAGTCGAGTTAGAATGTGAATGAGAGTTTTTTTATCAACAGATAATAAAAACTTTCTTGATATAACAGTGGGAATACGGCACTGTCCATTGTTATTTATCCAAATACTATTTCGACTGAACTCGTGTACGTAGTTGAAATAATAATGTTGTTATACGATGTCTTTTTAGATACCGTTAGATGTTACCTACCTGGAAATAATCGGATTATAAAAATATATCTGATTATTAAAAAGTGTCTTGGTCTGTTGCCACCTAACAAGCTATTATAGCAAAATATCTACTCTCGCATAAAATAATAATTATTTAATTACATTGGCAATATAATAAAAAGGTCTTTTTATTTACTTCATTTTTGTCTCATGTAAAAAAACGCCACCTCGCATAGTTCTTGAGAAAAAAAAAATGTTTTTCCGATGCTGACCTACAAAACAATTTTCTTGTCACATCAACCGTTAAAATCTAGTAGGCGATAATAATCTAGTTGACGAAAATGTGGAATGTTATGTCAGTGTCACAAATGATTTTTGACAATAAGCTTCATAAATTTTAAATTAATTAACGTTTGGCTTTATTTTTGATTGATAATTTGTTGTTGTTGTTGCTTGTTTTCCCTGTGAATATGGAATATTCTTTTGATGAACAGACTGATATGTTGCTAGTACTTGGTTTTTGCGAAGATAATTGTAGGAAAAGTGTTCGAGTGTATCAAGAGAGATATCCGAATCGACAAATTCCAAATCGCCAGACTTTTGCCAGCATAGAACGTCGACTTCGAGAAATTGGACGATTCCAACCCCTGAGAGTCAATGCTGGAAAACCGCGGCAAGCCCGAACACCTCTGGTGGAAGAAGCTGTTCTTGAAGTAGTCGAAGCAAGTACAGGTATCAGCACTCGCAGGTTAGAACTTGAACAAAGAATTAAAAAAGCACTGTTAACCGGATTTTAAATGAACAACTCATTCGTTCATTTTACGTTCAGCCCGTCCAAGAATTGTTGCTCATTGATCATCACTCACGTCTGAGATTTGTACGAAATGTTTTAGAACGCAGAGCAATTAATAGGCTTCACAAAAAAAAATTGTTTACGGATGAGTCATGTTTTACCCGTCGTGGTATGATAAATTTGCATAATACACATGTTTACGCCGAAGAAAATCCGCATGCAGTTACAGAAAAACATTTTCAACGAGAATTTAAAATTCACGTTTGAATGGAGATTGTTGGTAACTTTTTAGTTGGCCCATGTAGGTTGCCTGATAACCTAAACGGAGATAGCCATCTACATTTTCTAGATTATTCTTTACCTGAATTATTAGAAGAACTGCCTCTGAATGTAAGAAGAGACATGTTTTTTATGCACGATGGAGCTCCATCCCACTTTGCGCGTGCTGTAAGAAATCATCTGAACGAGAATTTTTGTGGTAGATGGATTGGTAGAGGTCAAGAAGCTCCAATTCAATGGCCACCTCGTTCCCCGGACCTTAATCCTTGCGATTTTTTCATATGGGGAGCGTTGAAAACAAAGGTATACGAGGTCCAGATAAACAACGCCGATCAGCTACGGGATAGGATTCAAAATGCTGTGAATACATTAAATAATAATGATATTTTATAGAGAGTTAGTTTCAATTTTTTGCGCCGTATTGCAGGAACGAAGGTGGTGGTCATAATGAACAACTTTTGTAGAAAATACTATTACCTGTGTTAAATAAAATTCGTAGTAATAATTAATATCATACTTACAGGTTTAATTTGACCAACTAATTTTAATTATAAGTAAAATGCTTATTAGTCTTTTTATTTTTGCGTAAATCATTAGCCAGAATACTTTGTACAAGAGATAAAAAAATGAAGTAAATAGAAGGACTTTTTTATAAAAAAAATTCAGATTCGTCGTTAAAGTTGCAAAACATTTCTACTAGAATTTATGTAGGGGTGAGGGTAGTTTTCACCCTTCTCGAACCCTTTCGGGTTTTTTATGAAAGTCAAATATTAGAGCGCCTAGCAAATTATTCTTTTTTACTTTGATGCCCTCTAACGGACAAACGAAGCACTTTTGTATAGAGATAAATTATGTCCAATCGACTTATTTTCATTTCAAAAATACATGGTAGTTCTATGTCCACGGAATAATGGGACACCCTATATATATATATATATATATATATATATATATATATATATATATATATATATATATATATATATATATATGTACATTAGGTAGCTGGCACTCCTTGTGATCCCGATAGGGATAGGCCTATGTCAGGGACGCGACCCTGCCTACGCGAGCCTTGATTTTCTTCCCAAGCTCATATCCTGGTTCATATCATGTCCTCGACCAAAATCCAATCCATAAAATCAACTTGTCCCATCCTGCTTCCTAACTATACACCTAGAAGTCTGGCCAACATGAAGTATTATGGGTACATATTTCCTATTTCATCTCACAAAATGGACAATACAAAGGCTCTCAGTCTCCAGCAGCGTAAAACTTCCCTGTTACGGCAGCGATTGGAAAAAGAAGAAAGCAGGATGAGCTAAGAATTTCTGTGATCGGTAAAGCTGTCATGAAATTACGAAACAAGCAATGAAAAGAACTATTCTAATTACGACCGATAACGCCAAAACCCTCTCATCTAATGACAACCTCACTGAATTGGAAGAACAGCTCAAGAATATAAAGTGGGATATAATTGGATTGAGTGAAATAAGAACCAAAGAAAATATTATTAAAATCAAAACTGTACTTACACAGGCAACGAACAGCTTAAGATCAATGATGTTGGATTTCTTGTGAACAAAAAAAAAAACCGCTAAAGTGAAACAATTTGTAGGTGGTACAGACAGAATAGCTTATATCATACTGGATTGAGACCCTGAAAGTAGTGCAGGTATATGCTCCCACATCAGATTACGAAGAAGATGTTGAAATGTTCGAGGAACAGCTCTTGGCGACAATACGTGAAAATCCTTCTAGTCAGTAAAGACGAACAGGAGACCATAATTGGACAATACGGTTTAGTAGAAAGGAACGAAAGAAAAGACATACTAGTAAACTTCTTTCTAGAAATGAATAAATTATATGCTATGAACATTTTCTTCAAAAAACGATAGGGTCGCAAATGGACGTGGAGGAGCCCGAACTTCAAATATAAAAATGAGGTAGACTTTATACTTTCAGGTATCGGTCATCAACAAAATAATACTAGAGGAGATCATCGATTGGTGAGATGCAAAATATTAGTAAGCGTGACCTATAGCTTTTGAGCTAGATCACTTAAGGGGAGAAGGTAAAAAGGCAGGTGCCGATAAATTCTGTATAATTTCAACAGTACTATAAGAATTTCTCCTGGTTTTTGATTGGAATAATCAACAAACTTTAACCATAATTACTTATAGTAAAACATATAAAGGAGGAAACAAGGATGGAGGAGCGATAAGAAGGGTTTCTTCTTCTTCTTAAGTGCCTATTCGGTTTAAATGCTGACAATGATTCTGGCTATTATTACTTTATCCATTGCAGCTCTGTTGAGAACCAATTTCGCAGATTGTTTAGCTAGGAGATGTGTCTGCGTCCTGCTCTCCTTTTTCCAAATACCTATCCTTGGAATATTTGCTGTAGTAATCTAAATACTCCAATTTTCCTACTTTAACAGTTTGCATAATTTCCCGTCTCTTGTTCATGCGACGTAAGACATCCTCGTTGGTAATATGGTGTCTTAGAAGTGGCTTCAGTCAGCGTCTAAGATTTCACACCGTAAAGAAGGACACTGAAGACATCGCATCATTATAATTTTTGTGGCTAATTTTATTGCTGAGCTTTTGGAAAATGATGTCATTTTGAGGAACACTGCTCTAGCTTTTTCGATATGGCAACGAATTTCCTGTGAGTGATCCCATTGGTTTATCATGGTACTGGTACATGGTACATGGTAGTCAATATGAATATTGTGGAGCTCTTTGTATTTGTTGATTCTTAACCATCAACAAGGTAGCAGGAACCGAAGGCTTGGTGATTATGATATACTTTGTTTTGCTGATATTAATTTCGAGGCCGTATCGATTACTGACTTCGTTTATTTTTGTCATAAGATGTTATCAGCCAATGGTAGGATACAACGAATTGTATTAAGTACGCATACCTATTACTCCATCGAAAGCTGGCACAGCAGATTTCAAGCCGACAGAGCGGTTGACACAGTCAACGCTTAAAAGCAGGTAGTGCTTTTCGAGGGATCCTTCCTCAGGCATATATAGTTATTGTAAAGCAACTGCAAATAGACAGAAGTCCATATTTATCAGCCATAACCGCCGTATTATCAGCATAACGAATATTATTTATTCTCTCCCCATTAAGCAGTATTCCTTTGTCAGCCTCTTCCAATGCCTCTCTGAAGAAGGGTTACCAGGTGTACAAGTATGAAATGCGGAATTCAGACAACAGATGGTGCACCAATGCAGTTTGTGCTATAAAGATTTGACACTGCGCCATTTTGTTGTGTCATCAACAAGACGCGCACGAGTGATAAATTGGAAAAGTATGTGCATAGTGTTGTGTTGTTGTGTTCCATATGTCGAAATTTATACCGAACAAAGAGCATTCGCGGACAGCATTAATTTTTTGTTTTAATTTGAAGAAAACTGCGGTTGAATCATACCAATTACTTCGAGAAGCGTATGGTGAACATGCTCCATCACAAGATACGTGTGAACGATGGTTTCGGCGTTTCAAAAGTGGTGACTTTGACATTGCAGACAAGGAACGTGGAAAACCGCCAAAAAAATACGAAGATGTGGAATTGCAAGCATTGTTGGACGAAGATGATTTGCAAACACAAAAACAACTCCCCGAGCAATTGGGCGTTAGTCAACAAGCTGTTTCCAATCGGCTACGAGAGATGGGAAAGATTCAGAAGACCGGTAGATGGGTACCTCATGAGTTGAACGACAGGCAAATGGAAGAGCGCAAAAACACGTGTGACATTTTACTCGCTCGGTACAAAAAGAAGTCGTTTTTGCATCGTATAGTTACAGGGGATGAAAAGTAGATTTATTTGAGAATCCCAAGCATAAAAAATGGGCAGACCCAGGCGCACCATTCACATCGACCGCAAGACCGAATCGCTTTGGCAGAAAGACGATGTTCTGTGTTCGGTGGGACCAGAGGGGCGTGGTCTATTATGAGCTTTTAAAACCTGGGGAAACGGTTAATACTAAACGTTACCAACAACAATTGACCGATTTGAACCGTTCGCTGCTTGAAAAAAGGCCCAGAATACCGAGAGAGGCAACACAAAGTCATTTTTCTTCATGACAATGCTCCATCACATACGGCAAAACCAGTTCGTGACACGTTGGAAGCACTCAGCTGGGAAATTCTACCCCATGCAGCTTACTTACCAGACTTTGTTCCTTCCGATTACCACTTGTTTGTATCGATGGGTCACGCACTTGCTGAGCAACGCTTTGGTTCGTACGAAGATGTGAAAAAATGGTTCGATGAATGGTTCGCAGCAAAAGGGGAAGATTTTTACTGGCGTGGTATTCACAAATTGCCCGAAAGATGGGAAAAATGTATAACAAGCGATGGAGCATACTTTGAACAAAGCACTTTTTATCAGTCTTCCGAATTTAACATGTTTTAAAAAAAAAAAAAATCCGCATTTCATACTTGTACACCCGGTACTTAGTATATATTGTGTAAGCGTCCTATTCGGCATTCTTAGAATCTGAATATCATACCATTTTATCATTATTTCCAATTATAACAATATTATACAGAGCAGATAGTACCGAATTAAGTTATTCTTTACTACGTATTTTTGAGGGAAGTAATGGGTCAATCACTTTAGCAATATTCTTCTATTCTAGAAGCATAAAACTACCATACGGTACATTTTTCTATATCTCATTACATAATTTAAAATGTAATATGACTCTCCAGAGGTAGATATGCAATTATATCCCAAAAACTGACATTATTTCTTGGGCTATAACACTACTACATGTATGTTTGTCATGCAATTAACAATATTCATCCGCTTAGACGTGCCGCCAAAGTCTGTTCTATGAAATTAAGACCGTAAATGAAATTCACGTAAACGATATAGTACCCATAATGGTGCTAATGACTAAATAAAATTATAATTTACTGCGCTTACTCTTTATCTCTTTTAACATATTATTATAGCTGTAAAACAAGTAAATAGTCTGTCAAATTACTTTAAACTGACACACATTTTATGTTACAAGGTGGTCTTGATTCAATATGCATTAACAATAAATAAAAAGAAAATTAATACAGAGTTTATGTAGGAGTTATCAAAAAAAAATGTAAAATAATTTAAGCAAGACTTCCTTCATTAGTACACAACTTTAAAATCAATATTAATTTTACTTCCTGACACTAAAGGATGACTCAATTTAAACATCACAATTTTACATTCAAAACTCAAACCTGTCATTTCCCTCTACATGATATTTCTGTTTAAATTGAAAATCATGAAGAACTAACATCATTTGCAGATTCTTCGACTTTAAGAATCGTAAAAAAGACGTATAAAGTGGTATATTTGAAGCAACCCCTCCGATTTTTCACCTACGTATTTAACCGATTACGTGCTTGCCTCTAAATAATTACCTAGAGACAAACGCAAAGGCTGTTAAGGTAATTTACCCATACTTCTTTTGCCAAAACGACCTGTAAAATCAATGCATTTTTTTGAGGTCACTCTGTAATCATATTCTTTGGCATTTTATTTTTATTGAGGTTGGAAATTACGAAAATATTATATAATTTTTAAATTCCCCTACTCCAAGAAACTTGAAAAGATCGTATAATGTAATATATTCGAAGCAAATATTGCACTGGCTTAGCCGTTACTTGATGGAGATCCATAATAACTAGGAATAAAAATTTAAACAAATGTTTAAGATCATCACTTATGTTTATTATTGCTGACAATTGTTTCGACACACTGTGTCTTTTTCTGGAGCACGATGTAAATTAACTAACAAAGTATGTTTCAGAATATATAGTTTACCTAATTACAAGTACTAAATTCATTAACAATATTTACCTTAATACCTAGAACAAGTTCAATAAAGGAGACCCTCCCCCATCTAATTGATCGTTGAGCAATAGACCTGAGGATTTTTCCTGATTAATTTCTATCTGTCCTAAACAATTCAGTAATTTTCCTTTCTTTCCGTTATGCAAAATTTTGAAATCTTCATTGAATGTATGATTTTCCTCTGTTAAATGTTTGGCGTAATGAGATTTGTTATTTTTCATTCTAAAGCTATGTTTATGTTCATTTATTCTTTTATAAAAAGGTCTGCCTGTTTGTCCTATATACGTTTTATTGCGAGTGCCACAGCGTAATTCGTAAACCCCCGATTTATTTTCTTTTTAATATCTCGAGATAATGTGTTATTTTTACGGAAACGATATTTACATGATTTCTATGGCAACAATTTTGAATTTTATTAGTTTGTAACATTGGAACTTGCCCGCACGTTGTGGTGTCATTTTGTAACGTGCTAAACTGTCCTCAGTTTGAGGCATCTTTTTTTGTACCCTGTGAGAAGTTGTTTGTCCCACGCTTGAGCGCAATTTTGTTGCCTATGAAAAAGTGTTTAATTGCGCCCCACGTACACTGCGTCATTTTGTACCGTTTGAATATTGGACGCCCCAAGCTTGAGCACAATTTTCTTGCAGCCCCGCTTTAATTTCTGATAATAAATTGAGTGAAACCTGATTTTAAAAGAACTAAAGAAATTAAAGAAACACTAGCTCAGTTTTCTTGGTAGAGAGATATGGGTAAGAGATAATTGTCTTACGTCTTTTTGGAATTATTTTCTATTTAAAAAAGCTTTAGCTGTACAAATTTTGGGCACCATCCATTTTAAAATAGAAAGGATCTAACTTCAGCTAAAAAAATGGAAAAATACTGAAAGAATGTATTGTTGGTAAATAAAAAAATCAGTTTGGTACAGCCGTTCTTGTCCTGAAAAGTAGGATAGGTATTCAGTGAGACACTAGCTTTAATCAACAAAAAAAGAGAATTTAATTCATGTTTTTTAAAATAAAAAGTTCCAACCTTTGCAGTTCTACAAAAAAAATTCTAGCCTAACTAGTAGTTATTACATTTAAATCCTGAACTATGATAACCCCCGAAGACGAAAAATAGTGCTTTACACTTCACTTTTTAGTCTGTTTTAAATTGCTGTTAAGGCACCACACTCTGGAATAAGTCTATTGAAGGAAGTTTGGGTAACTTACTGTTCTTATTCCTGCTTTGATGGCATTCGACCGATTTCACACTTTTTCTAGCTAACACTTTGAAAACCCACTACGGCTTTTAGTTAAGAAACTGGTACTTTTACTTAGCTCGCATGATGGTTGTTCTGAGCTTTTTTTTTTTTGTAGCTCAGTCGAAGGAAGCCTACTTGGCGACTCTGATGAAAATTAGCCTGTCGGCTAGATGGTACTAAGCCTACTCCGCGGCTAGATGGAAAATAGCCCGGCTGCGGCTAGATGGAAAACAGCCTCGACAGTCGGTCTTCAGGCCCTTAAATAAACCATCCAAACTCTGCCGGGAATATGGCGACGCCGGAACCAAAACAGCGGATACACACTTTTCACCAATCGCGGCGTGGCGGTAGGTTCGGTCAGGAACCCGCACAACACACTACTTACCGAACGTCTTGGAATCTCTGTTTAATATACCGTTCGATACAAAAATGCAAATAAGTACAATTTGAAGTGAAAAATCAGTAACATTACATGGTCTTAAAATCTAGGAAAAAATGAATGTTACAAGTTAATTTTCCGGTATAGGTGAGTGTATGAAATTTTTCTTTGTTTAGTTGTTTGTACGGGTAGACCAGTCGTATTGCTTTTTTAAATTGTTTTTTTTCATTAAAATATGATCTACGAAATCGCTACTGTATCCATTGTTTATACTAATTTGTTTTATAATATGTAATTCTTTCTGAAAATTTTCTTCCGTTAGTGGTGTATTTATTAGTCTATGGATGAAACTATTATAAGCCGAGATTTTATGTGTGAACGGGTGGTTAGAATTAGCGTGTATAGTTATATCTGAGTATGTTGGTTTATGGAATATTTCAAAATCGTGTTTATTCATTTTGTTTGATATTTTTAAATCTAGGAAATTAATAGATTTATTTGTTTCTATTTCTGTTGTAAAAGTAATATTATTGTGAAGTTGGTTAATATAATCTAGAAAAAGTTTTAGTTGTCGATCTGTGCCTGTAAAGCAAGTTAATATATCATCTACATACCGGTACCAATAAAAGAAATTTTTAAAAAGATGAGAATTACTAATTTGTTCTTCTAAATGGTCCATGAAAATTTCAGATAAAATTGGACTAAGGGGTTTCCCATTATTAAACCTTTCTTACTTATGTAAATGTTATCGTTAAATTCAAAATAATTTTGATCTAAGCACAATGTTAAGATATCTAATATTTCTTGTTTAATTATTGGGTTAACATTATTTTTATTGAGTAACCTTTGGACTAAATTTATAGCATCTGATGGTGGTACACTAGGAAAAAGATTTCGTACATCAAACGATATAAATCTGGAGTTACTTGGTATAATTAACGGATTAATTTTTGCATCAATTCATTACTATTTTTAATACTATATTTAGGTGTGAATTTACAATATTTTGTCAAAACCTCAATCGATTTATTTGATAAAGAAAAAGCTGGCGCTGTTATGTATGAAACTACCAGACGAATTGGTGAGTTATTTTGATGTAATTTAATAAGAGAATATAGTTTTGGAACTTGAGGGTTCATCGAGACAAGTCTGAATTTTTCATTCTCTGTGAAAATGCTTATGTCTTTTAGCACATCTTTAATTAATTTTTGGAAAGTTATTGTTCGATCAAAGTTGATGGATTTGAATACATCTAGTTTTAGGAAATCTATTGTTTTTTCAATGTAAATTTGTATCTTTATAGCTATTACAGTTTTTCTTTTATCTGCTCTCGTGTACCCGTACAAACAACTAAACAAAGAAAAATTTCATACACTCACCTATACCGGAAAATTAACTAATAAAATTCAAAATTTTTTTCATAGAAATCATGTAAATATCGCTTTCCGTACAAATAACACATTATTTCGACATAGTAAAAATAATAACAGTAAAACAAAAAAAAGAAAATAAATCGGGGGTTTACGAATTATGCTGTGGCACTTGCAATAAAACGTATATAGGACAAACAGGCAGACCTTTTTATAAAAGAATAAATGAACATAAACATAGCTTTAGGATGAAAAATAACAAATCTCATTACGCCAAACATTTAACAAGAGGAAAATCATACATTCAATGAAGATTTCAAAATTTTGCATCACGGAAAGAAAGGAAAATTACTGAATTGTTTAAAACAGGTAGAAATTAATCAGAAAAAATCCTCAGATCTATTACTCAACGATCAATTAGATGGGCGAGGGTCTCCTTTATTGAACTTGTGCTAGGTATTAAGGTAAATATTGTTAATGAAATTAGTACCTGTAATTAGGTAGACTATGTATTCTGAAACATACTTTGCTAGTTAATTTACATCGTGCTCCAGAAGAAGACACAGTGTGTCGAAACAATTGTTAGCAATAATAAACATAAGTGATGATCTTAAACATTTGTTTTAAATTTTTATTCCTAGTTATTCGAAGCAACTAATCCGATCTCTCTCCTACCGCTTTAGCCCACTAGATCTTTGACGTCGAATAAAATTGCTTATAGTTCATTCACTATCTCGGCCAAAAATGTTCACAATTCTATCGAAACTACACAAACTTTATCCACCTCTACGCTTTTCATCCAGTTTCCATAAGGTGGTATCCCTCAAAAACTATAGGTTTCATTCCTACTTTAAATATTATAAGTGTAGCAAAATTTAAAATTGATATTTTATTTCATCGGAGAGTTAGCGTGACAACAGACAAATAGACAGACAGAGAATTAGGCCCATGGAAATTCGGGACTATGTTTTTCGTGATATAGGGAACCTGAAACGTAAAAAAATGTAAAAATCATTAAATGTGATTATTTCAATACAATAATTTTCTCAGCAGGGGAAGTAAAAATCACTTAGCGTTCCCGTAATATTACGTATTGAAACCAACTTTACAATGCACGCATGCAACGCACCCTTGTCCTAAAACGAGTTTACTGAAAAGCGACAGGGTATACGTGTTCTAAATTTGATATCGACATCTCATTTTGTTCGAGAGTTAAATGTCAACTAATCGATAGACAGACAGACGGGAAACTGTGTTTTTCTTGATTTAAGGATCAGAAAAAGTGAAGTGCAAAAATCTTACCAACGCAAGAGGAGTAAAAAAAGTGGCATCCAACCAGAAAGTACAGCTTTTTCTGCTAAATTTTTACATGTGACAGTTTTTTGGAAATTCTACCTATAATCCAGCTCTAATGGAACCACCGCTAAATAAATCAATATTTGTCTCTGTACTACCACAAATTTATTGTGAATACACTCTTTTCTTTCAACTAAAATTACAGTCTTAGACTGATTATTGTTTAGTTTTCTAAACATAAACCTCTAAGAGCATGCCTAATATACCATGAAATAAATTGTAATTTTTTTATAGATATAGCACACGTACTACAAGGAAATCCCTAAAGCGCTACAGAAACGACGCGTGTACGGAAAAAGCTATTCACGTTGGTCTTGAATAGCTGTAAATTGTACTAGGCGGGAAGCACACTCCTAGGCAAATCATTCCAAAGAAATGAGGTTTTTTCCATATAAAAGACTCCTTAAAAAGGGTTGTACGAGGAGTACCAAGCTGCACCTCTTACAAATACGAAGTATTAGCGCGACATGTATTCCTAGCATGCACTGCTCTGGGAGCCTCCTATCGGGATATCTTGGCATGTACTACTCGGCGGCTTCTCGGATATGCTTCTGCACTCTCCATAAATTAATAACATGTCTACTTTTTCATCCGTTGAATACATTTTTTATGTTAACGAAAAATTATTTTTGACGTAAAGTAAACAATAATAATGGCCATTTTGGTAACACGGAGCAACCATGACTTTCGGTTCGTTTTGTTTTATCACAACCTACAAGGTCCGTAATGGAACTTGTTGATATCACATTATTGCATAATAAAACGGTTTATTTTCTGAAAATAATATTAAATCCAATTGGCGTTAGATAATTCTGTTAGATGTATGTTGGCAAAAAACCTGTAATGAGTAACTAGGTTAAATAAAGAGAAAATTCTGTAATTGAATGTAAAGCATGTAAATTTTGTAGGAGCCACTTAGACTAGCGAAAATGGCACGATAATAATAGTCTTAAACTATTTCCAAAATGAGATAAAACGAACAAAAACAATTGCTAGTATATCCGCCATGGCCGCCTAAGTCTAAGAGTTTAAATCAGTTTTTGCCGGTCAACTTGTGATACATCGTTGGAAAAAGAATTTCAAAGCAAATTGAAATTGATAAAATCATATATAGAGTTCCATTAAAAATAAGAAAATTGCAGTCACTTCCGGCCAAACCGGAAGTTGAAGATGCAAGGCGATTGTTGATGCAGTAGGCGATTGGACAACTAACTAAGTTACTTGCGCCGTTGTTAGCAGACCAAAGAATATACTGATGGCAAAAAATTTCTCAAAACACATTCTTTTCAAGAATAGCGGTCACGTTGTTACTTGACAGACTGTACCTGCCTAGGTAGCATATCCCAAGATTTACCGCAAATCCTCCGACAGGTTTATAAAAATAAAGCTGCTTTGATTATACTTTTCCTAGACGCAAATTCAAAATAATGATTTTGTCTCGCCTCATCTCTAGACACTTTGTTTTTATTTAAAAATGTAATACTTTCGCTGGTTAACAATTAAAAAAAAACTTTAAATTTATCTATCAAAGGTTAGCAAAGCCATAAAAAAATTCGGATAAATGTGAACATCTGGAGAAGACTTGTGCAGCATGAGTTTAGAAATGTGATAGGCAACTTACGTCACACATTTTTTAATGGTATTAAACATCTGGGAAAAATACCAACGTTTGTTTTGTGTTATCTAAATTGCGGCTTTTGTCAAACAAACCGCTTCATAAACAAATATAGATGTTTTCCAAAATAATACCAAATCGGTTTGTTTGTATTAAAATTAATTAAAGCGAGATACGGAGCTAAATGGCACCCGGTGTCAAAAAAAAATAATTATTTATTATTATTTGAACTACTAAAGTAATAAATTAGTTCGAATGTTATCAAATAACGAAGCGAATAAATTGACTCAGTATTTTTTTTATTGCAGTCAAAGGTTTCATTATCTAATATTGATTTTCTGCGTAAAAGATGAGAAAGCATTTATTAATGTACATAATCCATACAGCAAAACATTCTCAAAATACATATAAATAACCGGTCAAGTGCAAGTTGAACTTGCGCAATTAGTGTTCCGTACGTTGATTGCTTTTAAAATAAAAAAAAAATTGTTGCGAAGATATAAAATGATCAGTGACTTCACAAAACACACCACAAATCAGTTTTTCAACAAAGTTTGTTTCCAATCTTTACTGAAAACTGATGACCTTGAAATTTTTGTTTTTTTTTATATACCAGATAAATTATTAAAGGTAATGCACTCGTGATAATTTCCGTCAATCTACACCCCGTGGAGAATATTCCAGAATTTTTTCAAAATTTTTGATCAGTACTTTTCGAGATAAGGGGGGACAGAGATTTTTCGCGATTTTTTAAAAATAATACAAAGAAAAGTGTGCCCAAGTATTACACTATATATATATATATATATATATAAAGGGTGATTCATTTAGAGGTACTTTTTTTTAAATAAAAAAAAATCACTCACCCCAGGGGGGGGGGGGGGGGGGGTGAATAAAAACAATTTTATTTTATAATCTTTATTATCATATAAAAGAACCATTCTTTACAATTATTTCTTAAAGATAATTTCTTTCAAATGTTGTCCGCGACTACGGTTAACAACGTCCATTCTGAAGTTCCAATTTTCAATGACGCGTGTGAGTACTTCGAGTGGTATTTGGCCAATGACTCGAGTAATATTGGCCTCCAATGCCTCAATTGTAGCTGGCTTATCCATGTAGACTTTGGACTTTACATAGCCCCAAAGGAAAAGGTCAAGAGGTGTGATGTCACATGATCTAGCCGGCCAATTCACTGGTCCAAAGCGTGAAATGATCTGTTCGCCGAATTGCTCTCGCAGTAAAAAGCCATGGTTTCACGGGCTGTATGGCAAGTGGCGCCATCTTGTTGGAACCAAATTTCGTCGAGACCACGGGCTTCAATTTCTGGCATCAAATAGTCTGTTATCATGGCGCGATAACGGTCACCATTCACAGTAACATTCCGGCCGGCCTCTGTTTTGAAGAAATATGGACCGATTATTCCACCGGCCCATAAACCATACCAAACAGTTGTTTTTTTTTTCTGGATTTAATGGCAGCTCTTGAACCTCTTCAGATTGTTCATCACCCCAAATACGGGCATTTTGTTTATTCACGAACCCATTAAGCCAAAAATGGGCCTCATCGGTGAACAAAAACAAGCTTGTCAAGAGCCCAACGACTAAAACGGAAACGATTCGGAAGGTCGGTCGGCTTCAGTTGTTGCACTAGTTGAATTTTGTATGCTTTTAAAGAAAGATCCTTACGTAAAATACGCCAAGTTGTTGAATATGACAGGCCAAGCTGTTGAGAACGGCGACGAATCGACACTTCACGGTCTTCGCGTACACTCTCCGCTACCGCCCCTATATTTTCTTCACTACGTGCTGGATGTGGTCTGTTCGGTCGAGCATTATCCAATAATGAAAATTGGGTCTCAAACTTATTGATGGTAGAGCGAACTGTGCGTTCGGTAGGCCGATTATGTGGACCATAAGTTGCTCTAAGCGCCCGATACACATTCCTCGTAGAACGCCCATTTTCGTAATAAAGTTGAAAAATTTGTAGACGCTGTGACGGGCTAAGTCTTTCCATTATGAATTGTCAAACACTACTGAACAAGAATGCCACTTCAGTTGACACGACGCATGCGCAATCTGCAATTAAATCCCCATCACAAAAAGTACCTCTAAATGAATCACCCTTTATATATATATATATATATATATATATATATATAATATATATATATATATATATATATATATATATTTTCTCGTGTTTTCCCAATTCATTTGACACCACACTCGATGACCTAGTAAAATTTTTTTTTCACTTCCGATTTCACCCCCCAAAACTAACCCCTGAAGTCGAAATTTAACTTTCAAAACTACACGGTTCTGATGAAGCCATCATCCTATATTAGTACCAAATTTCAACTTTCTATGACAAGACGGACAGACAGGCAGACGGACAGACACCGAAGTGATCTTATAAGTGTTCCGTACAGAACACTAAAAATGGCAAATTACTTCGCTTCCACATACAAGTTGTAGAGTGAAGTCAGGTTTTTTTGAGTCATAATCATACCTCTACATATTATTTTTGTCAAGATTGAAAAGCATGAAAAAATTACATAATTTTCAAATTCCTCAACTGCAAAAGCCCCAAAAAGGACGTATAACACAATATAGCTGTCTAACCTGCTCCCCTACCCCTCTAACCCTTATATGTTACACTATAAATATTACTGCTTACACTTTGTTCATTATAGCAATTAAAAACCAGCGAAAACTCTCATAATGCTTTCCCCCTTTCCCCTAAAAAGAGACCCCTCGAAAATTATAGATCTCATTTTTTACTTCAAATACACGTGCAGCAATTAGAAATCGATATCTCATTCGAGAGTTATCTTGCCAACAAAGAGGCACAAGACCGACGAACACTGGAGATCATGTTTTTTCATTACCTAGGGACCCGGAAACGTCACGAAATGCAAGAATCTCAGAATGTAATTTTTTCACAAATATCACACCTCCCTCTGCAAAGGAGTTAATATATGTAAGGTTTCAAATTCAATCGAATAATATTACAAAATCAACTAGGGGGTTCGTAAAAACCTTTAAGAATTACGATTATACCCGATGTACTGGATAATTAACTTTAAATTGCCAAATTTTGACAATCCTTGAAATATTTACCTTAGTCTAAATACAAAAAATAAGCTTAAATATATGTTACCTTTGTGGTGATCCGTGTGTTCTACAAGGACTTTATGAAGAATTGCAGTGAAGTTGAAGAATATCTGAAACAAAAAAAAAATGTTTAACCAGTATTTCGGTAGTAAATATAAGTTGTAACATTAAAAAGCATCATATTAAACGCTCCGAACTTTACGCTGACATATTTTTTCACCAACAAACACACACACACACGCACACACATCCTAGTCCTCCCCCTACATACTGTTGCTTTTAAGATTGGAAGTGAAACTTTGAAAAGGACATATGCCTTGATATATTTGAAGCTACCACCTCTAACTTCATCTCCAATTATGTTTAAAATTTGTCTAACCAAATATCAGGAAAAATTTCGAAAATTCTGTTGAAACTACACACCCTAAAGCGATATCGCTGAAAAACTGTAACGTATCTCCACATCAAATACTATATGTTTATCAAATTTGAGATCGATATCTCATTTCGTTCGAGGGTTATCAGACTAAATAAAATTAAAAATTGTTTTTGCGGAGCGTATTTTTACACAAATACAATAGTTTCTTGGACGAGAGAAGTAAAAACAGGTAACTGTTAAAGAATGTACCGTAAGATGTAATTAAGCAAGCAAAAGATATAAAAAAAAGCGGCCAAGTGCAAGTCGGACTTGCGCAATTAGTGTTTAGTACGTTGATTGCTTTTAAAATAAAAAAAAATTGTTACGGAGGTATAATCAATTCCTATATTAGTGCCAAATTTCAACTTTATATGTCAAATAGTTTCGGAGAAAATCGGGTGTGACAGACGGACATGCAGGCGGACAAGCAGACAGACGGACAGACACCGAAGTAATCTTTTAAGTGTACTGTACTGACTATCTTGCAGTCAGCGTTACTTTTGTTATTAAACAAACAGTGTCTAATTATAGGTATTAATTTATAAACATATCTAGTAATTTTTTAAGGTCAAAGTCAAGAGCAATATTTTTTAAAAATATTTGTACATACAATATTTTTCCTAATGGCATTGAATGAATCAAGATCATAAATATATTTTGTTTACATTTTTGATGACTGCATTAGAAAAATCCAAGCAAACCAGACTAGCAACTTTCAAAGCGGGTTTTTAAAAGTAAGAACCGAAAAGCTGATTAATTCAAGGAAACAATACACTGAATCATTAAAATATAGCCTTCAGAAGTTAAATTTCACCGGTAGGTATATTTTAGCCAATTAAAAAGTATTTTTCCCATACCTGCACCTGATCACCATTAAAACCCAGGTAAAAGCTTTTAGAATAGTAAGATATATATATATATATATATATATATATATATATATATATATATATATATATATATATATATATATATATATATATATATATATATATATATTATATATATATATATATATATATTATATATTATATATATATATATTATATATATATATATATTATATATATATATATTATATATATATATATATATATATATATATATATATATATATATATATATATATATATATATATATATATATATATGTGCGAGGGAACTAACACCAGTTTTCTGTAGACTTTTCAACCTATCTTACAGAAAGGGAATATTTCCTTCCTGCTGGAAATGTGCCACAGTTCAGCCAATACCTAAAAAAGGCAAGAAGACCTTGCCAAATAACTACCGACCAATCGCACTGTTTTCAATAATATGGAAAGTCATGGAAAAGGCTATCAATCAGCATCTTCTAAAATATATTAAAGGATTCAACATCATTAGCAATCACCAATATGGCTTTCGTAAAAATAGATCAACAGGAGATCTCCTGATTTATGTAACACATGTTTGGAACAACGCAATTGAACACTTTGGAGAATCTCGAGCGGTTACTCTTGACATATCCAAGACATTCGACCGTGTCTGGCACGATGGACTGTTGGCTAAGCTACGTTCTTATGGTATGTCTGAAAAGTTCTGTTTGTGGCTCTCATGTTTCCTCAAAGAGCGTTCTTTGCGAGTGGCAGTCGACGGATTTCTTTCTAACACCTTCACTATCAACGCCGGTGTACCCCAAGGCTCCATACTGTCTCCTACTCTCTTTCTCATTTATATTAACGATCTGCTGGAAAAGACCAAGAATCCAATCTACAGCTTTGCAGGTGACAGTACACTTATCTCTTCATTCACTTTGAACGCTCGGACATCGGTTACTCAGACGAATATCCGCAGACAGCAGGAAGTCATTCAACTTAACAAAGACCTGGAATTTACAGGTGACTGGTGACTGGGATGACAGTAACCAAGTGGAATTTAACGCTACAAAAACCCAGGCGGCAGTTTTTTCTAAAAAAGTTAACGCTGCTGAACCCGACATAGTTATGTCGGGGCACGCCATTCCTCTAACATCGTCACTCAATTTGTTGGGCGTTAATTTGGGAGCAAATATGTCCTGGCATGAACATGTTGCAGGCATAGCAAGGAGAGCTTCTCAGAAGTTGGGAATATTATTTCGAACCAGAAAGCTTTACACTTCACAACAACTGTTAATTCTTAACAACGCTGAAATTCGACCAACTATGGAATACTGCTCCCATGTTTGGGGCTCCGCCCCCAAACATACACTGCATTTGTTGGATTCTATTCAGAGAAGAGCTGTTCATCTGATTGGAGACCTGGAACTGACATGTGGCCTTGATTCGCTGGAACACCGAAGAACGGTTGGCGACTTGAGTCTATTCTACAAGTATTTTCATGGAAAGTGTTCGAAGGTTGTGGCCCATTTAATTTCTCCCAGAGCGGTGCCTGTTAGAAGTACACGTCACGCTAATACTTCACATCCGTATGAGGTTCAGCTTGTTACGCCTCGTACAACGCTTTTCAAGCAGTCATTTATATGGAGAACATCATCCCTCTGGAATAATTTGCTCAGGACTGTGTTTCCCAACGAGTACAATTTACAGCGATTTAAGAACAACGTGAATCGCTTTCTCCGCACACGTGTCGCTCCTGTAGCGCTTTAGGGACTTCCCTGTAGCACGTGTGCTAGACCCATAGAAAATATATATATATATATATATATATATATATATATATATATATATGAAGATGCAGCTTTTACTAATGTCAACCCAATAATATGATATAATTCACTCATTGGTTAGGTGTTATGTCCAAGAAATTCGTAGCTAACGTCGCCTTATCCATAGCTCGAAAGCTTCAATACGATTCAATTATCTCTCTTTTAACGATCATGTCTCTACACCATATAAGAAGACCTGCCAGACATAGTATTTTATTACTTGTAGGCGCAGGGCGAGTGACAATTGTCATTGAAGCAGAATATTTTTCAACTTTAGAAAGGTATCCTTTGCCATGCCAATCCGAAGTTTAACGTCCCCATCACAATTCCATCGTTCGTTGACGACCGAGCCAAGATATCTGAATTTAGTAACCCTCTCAATCTCTTGATCCTTTATAAAAAGACATGCATCCTCTTGGGGGGGTGTCTACTAATCACCATCATTTTGACTAAGTTGGGAATGTGGAATCTTTGGCACAATGACACTACTCAGTATATATCACCACTACACCAAACACTTTATTTTTGCACTCGACGCGCGTTTCGCTAACCATGTTAGCTTCATCAGGAGCGATCGCTCCTGATGAAGCTAACATGGTTAGCGAAACGCGCGTCGAGTGCAAAAAATAAAGTGTTTGGTGTAGTGGTGATATATACTGAGTAGTACCATCATTTTGGTTTTCCCAATATTTATACGTAGACCATACTACTCGCCAATATCAATTAGCTTATTGATTATAATTTGCAGATCTTCCATGTAATTGGTAACTACTGCGGTATCGTCTGAATACCCAATTTTAGTGTAGCAACTGCAAAAAAGAAAATACAGGCTCAACACAGACTGGTAATAAAAAACCAGTCAAGTGTAAGTAGAACCTGCGCAATTAGTGTTGCGTACGTTGATTGCTTTTAAAATAAAAAATGTATGTAACGGAAGTATAAAATGATCAGTGACTTCACAAAACATACCCCAAATGACTTTTCAACAAAGTTTATTTCCAATCTTTACTGAAAATTGATGACCTTGAAATTTCTGTTTTCTTATATATACCAGATAAATTATTACAGGTAATGCACTCGTGATAATTTTCGTTCAATCTACACCCCGTGGAGAATATTCCAGAATTTTTTCAAAATTTTTTGATAAGTACTTTTCGAGATAAGGCGAGTGGACAGCGATTTTTTCGCGATTTTTTAAAAATAATACAAAGAAAAGTGCGCGCAAGTATTACATTATATATATATATATATATATATATATATATATATATATATATATATATATATATATTTTACTCGTGTTTTCACAAGCTTTCATTTGACATCACACTCGATTACCTAGTAAAAAAATTTTTTTTTTACTTCCGATTTCACCCCAAATTTCAACTTTCTATGACAAATAGTTTCGGAGAAAATCGGGTGTGACAGACGGACAGACAGACACCGAAGGGATCTTATATCTTACGGAACACTAAAAATGACTTAAGCTGACAAGTTTTCATTACTGCGTTACAGGTTCCAGGAAAGCCATCAAAATACTCCCATTGGAGTGAAAATTTCTTTACATTTTTTTTCTAATATAATGATTGAATCGATACTGTGTATTAATGCGTGACAATTACCGGGTATTGACAATTACCTATTGTAATCGAAAAATGGTTAATTTAATCTCTCGTTGACCTTCACAAATCAGTAGTAATATCAACATTGATTAAATTAATCTGTTATTAATGTAAATAATATACGTATTACCCTGATTATGTTTCTGTAACCAGTTCAATTGCAAAAAAATAGAAGTTTTCCTTGTATTGCGCCAATGCCCAAAAAGGTAGACGGAAAATCTATTTTTAAATTTTGCGACAAAAGGTTAAGGCGAACCTACTATTACTGTTAAAGTTCTACACGGTTAAAAATTGATGAAAAGAAGCTATAAATTGAAGTGTTTTTTTGCTAATGGAAATTTATTAAGAACTAAATGTACCATTTACTGCTACTGTAAACTATTTTTGGTCTAGATACTTAAAACAGATTGTTTTTGCACAATTCGACTTTATTGATCGAAACAGTCTTCTTCAAGAGAGATACAATCAGTCCAACGCTTTTTTAACATTTCTATACCTTTCTTGTAGAAGGATTTGTCTTTACCTCCAAAATAGGACTCAGTTTCGGCGATAACTTCTTCATTGGAGCTAAGTCTGTTTCCCGCGAGCATTTTTTTAGGGTCTGCGAATAGATAATAGTCACTGGGCGCCAAATCTGGAGAATATTACAAAGGGCCTATGAAGCACATTTCTTACCAAGGTCACAAGTGCTCCGATAACACAAAGCCTTTTTAGACCGCCCAGAAGAAGTAGAAGATGAGCCTTGTACAGAAAGACTTTCAGACTCACAAACTGACAACAATCTGAAAAGACTAAGGACCCTTGTGATATCAGAGCATCTGTTGACGTTGAGTCAGGTAAATTTGAGCCTTTTTAGAGTCTGTCAGATTTTAACATAGGATTCGAACATGAAAAAAGAATTTCACAATTGAGAGCAGATTTGTGAGTGTGTGTGTGTGAGTGACACTTTCCTATATTGCTATTGTTAAAGTTAAAATTATTACATTTCATTGCCTACATAATACATGACGTACATTTTCACCTAAAATTGACCACTACTGTATACATGTCTGCAGAGTATCCGTTACTATAATTTATCGCGGATAAAATATAAAAAGGTTAGTGTTATCTAAATGACCAATAACGTTAAACAAGTTAGTGTATTGTTGTTTACAATAAATACAATATGTCATGTTTTAAGCGTGGTCGGCAAGTACTAAGCCAAAAACCGTCTTTCATTTTTATTATTATCCGCAAGTATTGTGCTGTAGACCGTTATAAATATTTCTTTTTTTTTAGATACAATAGAAGCAAGAATAACACACAGACCGATATTCAGATGAATTTATTTTCTTTTAAAGCAGATAACATCACAAAACGTCAAGCACCGAGCCCACTTTGTTTTATTAAAATTCAGTACTTTTTACAATAGTAAACAAAACAACTAACGATCTAATATGACGTTTCTCCGTATGTATCGTGATACCGAACCATTCGAAAGTAATGACATGTCTATCACTGATCCGTCTGTTATTACATGACATCAGATAGCTAGCGGACTGAGGAGTCGATGCGACTGACTACGAATCTTACTTTACTTATCAATTTATATTCAGCATTATTTTTCATTTCATTTATACTTTTAAGAGCTGAGTAGCAATAACCAAATGTGTAAAAAATATAGGCCATGCCGAAGCTAACGTTAGCAATCCAAGAGAGTTTCGAACGATCTCAGTTTTTTTTAAATGGTAAAAATAGCGGAAAAAAATCGGTACAAAGTACTTTTCTTACAAACACGCAGTTCTAAAATAAATGCTGAATTTAACTTTCTTACAATAAAGATTAACTTAATCAAGTCATTCTAACTCAATATTTTAAATGAAAAAAATTAGAAGAGAAATATTTGGATCTGAAACCTGCCATTTTATAGATACTATTTCTGTTTAAAACTGTAACTAATGGAAGTATAATTTTCCTGAACTCTAAGAGCTCTAAAAAGGATGAATAATAAAACATATTGGAAATCACAGGGGAACAGCTGTTTTGGTTGTCGAGGTTTTTTGAGCTGATTCTATATCAATTTGATGTC
The DNA here is from genome assembly GCA_019049505.1 of Pachyrhynchus sulphureomaculatus. Lineage (NCBI taxonomy): Eukaryota > Metazoa > Arthropoda > Insecta > Coleoptera > Curculionidae > Pachyrhynchus > Pachyrhynchus sulphureomaculatus. The sequence goes on from CM032450.1 coordinate 17,370,730, forward strand.
CTGAATTCAAATAACGTATTCATTTGTACCTAGGAGCTCAAATTTTTAAGATATACAATTTTAGAGAAATATAAGTTACATTATTGTAACTCAAATCCGTAAGTATAGTGAACAAAAGTAGATACGAAATTTTTATTTTAGTTATACAAAATACAATATTATGTCGTACTTACAAACAAAAAAAAAACATTGAAGAAATGAAATAGTCACTCAACACTTGGAAAGCTTCTTTTCCGCGACATTCTTGAATGTTTTTTTAAACAATCCCTTTTTAAACTCCAGCAGTAATCTGCCATCATGTGCATGTCCCATCTTCCTTGGTAGCGGTCCTCCATAACTTTAATATCTTGGTGAAATCTTTCACCTTGTTCCTCACTCATGTCTCCTAAATTTTCTGGAAAAACGGTCTAAGTGGCTGTGTAAATAGTGTATTTTAATACTCATATTGCACCCTAAGGATTTGAAACTATTAAGCATCTTGTTAACCATTTCAACATAGTTTTGAGCTTTATGTTTGCCTAGAAAATTTTCTACAACTGCAACAAATGATGTCCAAGCTTCTCGTTCAACTTGATTCATTGAATTTATGAAGGCAGGATCCTTAATTAATTGTCTTATTTGTGGGCCGTCAAATATCCCTGCTTTGAGTTTTTCTGTGCTCAACTGATGCATTTTTACCCCTATATATGCAAAACAAGACCCATTCTTATCAAGAGCCTTTACAAATTGCTTCATTAAGCCCAACTTTATATGTAACGGAGGAAGTATGATTTTTTCTCTTTCAACCAAAGCGTCGTTAATGACATTCTTTTCCCCAACGTCCATGTTTTCTCTCTGAGGCCAATCTTTTCTAACCCAGTGGTGTGTTTTGTCCCTACTATTCCAGAGGCACAAGAAACACGGATATTTCGTGTAACCATTTTGCTACCCAAGAAGAAAGTTTACCATTTTTAAGTCTACACAAATCATCCATTGATGTTCGTAATACTTTATCTTCTGCAAGACCAAAGCTATGGTATTATATTCTTCTTTCAGTTTCGTTAAGTGAGCTAGTGGTATTGAACCATATTTATTCTCATTGTGTAGAAGGACACATTTTAAACTTCGCTTTGAACTGTCAATAAATAGGCGCCAATCATCTGGAATATATTCAGAAAGTCCCATTTCTTTCATGAGTCCCCTAATTTCGTGACAAAATATAAGATTGTCTTCTTGAGAAAAGAATGGTAGCAGATCTTTTTCTCTTGTACGGTAAAAGGTAATTTTGGTTCCTTGTTCCAGTAAATTTTTGTCGTTCAACCTAGAAGCCAGTACTTCAGAAGCTTTTTTCGATAAATTGAGATCCCTGGAGAGATCATTTAATTCATTTTGATTGAAGCGTTGAGGAACTGATGACGTCCCCTCATAGTCACTGTTAGTTTCATTAGCATCAGAACTTTTATTAACATCAGAAGAGCGATCAGAGGGAAAATATTCGTCATCAGAGATATGTGGTAGCTGATGAAATGTTGGAATCGGTATTTCATCTGAGTGCGGGATAGGGCGTATTGCCGAGTCTAAATTGGGATAAGTCCACTTACTGCGGTTATTTCGATTGATTCCATTAGTATTTACTAAACAGAAATAACAATCATTGAAGTGGTTTTTTGGTTCTCTCCAAACCATTGGTACGCCGAATTTTAGACATTTTCTTTTCCCGGTAGTCCACTGCCGTAAATGCTCTGTACAAGTTTTACATACGAGATGCGGGGCCCACGTTTTGTCCTGATCACCAAGCTTAACTCCAAAGTATCCAAGATACGCTCGCTTTACAAAGTCAGTAATAGTTTGTCTGTTTTGTTGAAACATGTATTCTCCGCATATATAGCAAAACACATCAGGTTGATTTACACAACTTCTTCTTGAACTGGAACCTGAACTCATTTTAATTCTGTTCAATAACACAAAAACACTCTTTTCTTAACATAAAATAACACGCCGAATTCGATCTACTCTCATTAGTAAGAACGCACAAACTGACGAGACTTACCCGAGTTAGGTGATTAAAAGGGTCAGTTCAGGTACCTGATAGGCAATGGTTCCACTATTTATAGATTTACCTGGAATTTACTCAATTACAGACTGACAATAAAACCATTGTACCTACATTAATGAATATATAATAATTTTAGAACTCTCATAAATGAATATACTGAATAAAAACCACATTGGTAGATAAGTTGATGTATTTAAAAAAGTAGAGCTGATAGAGAAAAACGGATTGCATGTATAGATTTAGCGTCCCAAATATAGTTAAAATCAGCTCTAAAATCCCAGGCACCAAAACAAAAATATTTTTTTGTTGCCCTGTGATAATCCCTCTAACCCCTTCCACATTTCTTTAACGGTTTATATTATTCACTATAAGTAGTTATGCTCAAAACTGTTCACTATTCCACCAAAAACAATGAAGAATTATCGTTATTATTTAAACTATCTCATTCAGCCCTTCCCTGTAAAGCGATATAGCTCAAAAAATATAGATGCATTTCCTGCTTCAAGGATAATCTGTGGACCCGGTTTAGAAACGATACCTCATTTCGTTTGAGAGTTATCGTGACAGATTTACAGAAATTGAAAGCAAGATATTTCAAAATCCAGGGACACTGAAGTATCAAGAAATGCATCTTTTTCACGAATAGAATCTCTAACGAAGTAATTGAACAATAGAAATTAACGCAATATCGATAACTTGGATTTTAGCGATGACTTTTAAATTAAAATCAATTATACAAAAACGTATAATGAAATATAAATAGATGTTCTGAAAAACAGGATATAAGTAATTCACAATCACTGTTTATCTACCAGATGAACAAAAGGATCTATATTTAGGAAGCTTCAGAGTTCACGAGCAAATGAAAGAAACGATTTTCACGGCCAGGCAAATGCTATTGAGAATTTGAAATAAAAATAAATATATGTAGGTATATGTTACGTTAAATTTTTTATGATCTTATAATTTGGAACACTAGAAAACAGATTTCCTTTGAAGACAAACTGTATCAACAAAGGCACTAAAAAAATTGATATTTTATATATATATATATATATATATATATATATATATATATATATATATATATATATATACAGTGACTCACAGCTTAAATGATGCAGTCGCTATAAGAAAAGACTAACTGGTCTCAGTGCCTCTTTATTTATTTGGAAAAAACAATTTATTGAAATTAAATTAGTAAAGAGTCTTCTAAAAAAGTATGAATTACTTTTTGTCTTAAATATGCCTTACTTAATTAACAATAAACAATTAATCAAATCATATGCAATTTTAACGTCACAGCTTAAATGATGCAAAATAACAACAGGGGTCAAAACTTATCGCATTTTGAAATTTACGAAGGCGGCATTGCTTTGATTTCTTAGTGCAATTGTTTTTTGTTTAGTTTGACATTTTTTCATTCAATAAAATGAAATTGTTTAAGAATGGGTAGTCGAACTACAGTTTCTGAGAGAAATTTAATTATTACTCATTACAGGAATGGATACAGCCAAAGAGACATAGCCAAAATGGTAAATAAATGTCCGTCAACTGTCCAGCATATCATTGAACGTTACCGGAATGAAAATAGAGTCGAGAATAAGTCAAGGTTGGCTCCAAATAAGATCTTCAATGAACGTGAAGAAAGATGCATTTTAAGAGAGGTATCAAATAATCCAAAAAAAAAGTGCGCCAAAGTTGTGCGCCGAGGTGGAAAGACAGTTTGGAAAAAGGTGTAACCCCGAAACAGTTCGACGGATCTTGCGAAATAATAATTTACATGGTCGAACTGCTAGAAATAAGCCTTTCATTAGCCAAAGAAATAGACGCTTGAGATTGGAATTTGCCAGAGAGCATATCAATAAAGACTTGAACTTCTGGAATTCAGTAATATTTGCTGATGAGACCAAAATAAACTTATTTGGGTCCGATGAAAAAATATCAGTGTGGAGAAAGCCTAACGAAGAATTAAAATTGAAAAATATAAAAGCTACGGTAAAGCACGGTGGAGGTGGAGTGATGTTATGGGGCTGTATGTCATCTGCAGGAGTAGGTAACATGCATTTCGTCGAAGGGAATATGAACCAATATGTGTACTTGGATATACTAAGGCAGCATCTCGTCGCTAGTGCCCAAAAATTAGATATTGAAAACAATTATCGGTTCTATCACGACAATGATCCAAAGCACACGTCATTTCGAGTCCGCAGTTGGTGGCTTTATAACCGTCCAAATGTTATTAAAACACCAGCCCAGTCACCAGACTTAAAAGTAATTGAAAATTGGTGGCTGACATTAAAAAATAAAGTAAATACTGCCCCAATATCAAATAAAACCGAATTAAAAATAAAAATTACTGAAGCATGGAACACTATTTCCCCGGAGTATACTAGAAAGTTAGTTGAATTAATGTCCAGAAGATTACAAGCCGTTATTGATAATGAGGGAGGCCCGACCAAATATTAGCAGGCTTATTTCAAATTCTACAGTTTGTTTCCTCTAATAATTTTGGTATATTGAATTTTGCATCATTTAAGCTGTGACGTTAAAATCGCATATAATTTAATTAATCATTTATTGTTAATTAAGTAAGGCATAATTAAGACAAAAAGTAATTCATACTTTTTTAGAAGACTCTTTACTAATTTAATTTCAATAAGTTGTTTTTTCCAAATAAATAAAGAGGCAATGAGACCAGTTAGTCTTTTCTTGTAGCGACTGCATCATTTAAGCTGTGAGTCACTGTATATATATATATATATATATATATATATATATATATATATATATATATATATATATATATATATATATATATATATATATATATACAGTCCCTGGCCAAATTATTAGACGCACTGTATTTTTTTTAGTAATTTTATGTTTCTTAAGAGTTTTTATGCAATAATGGTATATTTAAACTACAATATTATTGATTTTTATTTAAAAGAATTGTTGTAGACTACATATTTGTATTTATTTTTAACAGATGGCAACACTGTGTTGACAAAGTGATACATGAACGTAAACAAGTACAAACCTGTATCAGTCGCGATCGGAATCGAGTCAGGTACGGACGTGTTTCTGTGGCGTTATGGACTGTGATTGTTTGTTTAACAGTTTTATACTACTCAGTTATTAGTTTATTTTGTATGCAGTGTTTTAAAAAAGTAATTGGACTATTTTCATTATGGGTAGAAATGGCGATCTTTCACCACGTAAAAAAGCTGAAGTGAAGGCCCTTGTGATTGCGAAAACATTTACAAACCGAGAAATATCACGAAGATTGGAGGTTTCTGAAGCTAGTGTACGACGCATAAAAAAGAAAATTGAGTCAGGGAAGGAATTAAGCCCGAAAAGAAAGAAACGATGCGGTAGAAAACCAATTTTCACTCCACGGTCAGAGAGATGTTTGAAGAAAATTTGTGTAGAAAACAGATTTGCTACCACAAAGGTAATAAAATCACAACTCCAGGATGCTAGCGTAAATGCTTCTGAGCGCACTGTTCGAAGAAAATTGAAAGAATTAGATTTTAAGGCCTGTCGCCCCGCCAGGAAGCCCAAGTTAACAGCTGCAATGAAAGCAAAGCGCCTGAAGTGGGCCAAACAATGGCAAGACAAAGATGTGGACTTCTGGAGATCGGTAAGATACAGCAATTTAATCAATAATTGATACATTATTATCATTTTCAGTTAAATAAAGCAAATAAACATGGAAGTTTATATATTTTTCCTATTTTTGACAGGTCTGCTTCAGTGACGAAAGCACATTCGAAATTTTGCAGAATAAAGCTCAGTATGTGCGTCGTCGTCATGGAGAAAAAGTTTCATCCTGATTGTGTCGTCCCGACGGTTAAACATCCCACCAAAGTGATGATTTGGTCAGTCATCAGCGGCAAGGGCACTGGACGTCTGCACGTCGTCAAAGGAATAATGAGGCAAGATCAGTACAAAGAAGTATTACAAAATCGGTTGATTCCGCAGCTCAGAGAATGGTTTCCAAATGGGGAACCATTCACTTTCATGCAAGATGGAGCTCCCTGCCACACTGCTCGGTCTGTTAAAGCTTTTTTGGCAGAAAAAATATCCCTCTGTTGGATTGGCCGGGTAATAGCCCTGATATGAACCCCATTGAAAATGTGTGGGAGCTGATGAAAAGAGAAGTGGCTAAAGATGTGATTACCAACAAAACCCCAGCTCCTAGAAAAGATTATTCATGTGTGGAATCATCATCCTCAAAATGCAGGAGACAGTACAATCTTGCATTGATAGCATGCCGCGCAGAATTAAAGCTTTGATAGCGGCTAAAGGTGGCTCAACTAAATATTGACTTTTACTAACATTAATTTCACTTTTCTTTAAAACTTAATAAACTTATGCTTTTCTAAATTAATGCTGTTTTATTTATGTCAAATAAATAGGTAATTGATTGGATAATATAAAAATAAAAAACAAATCAATTTAAAATAATAAAACGGTACAATATCACTCGGTAATTAATATTTTACAAGAAATCTTGCAGTGCGTCTAATAATTTGGCCAGGGACTGTATATAATATATATATATATATATATATATATATATATATATATATATATATATATATATATATATATATATATATATATATATATATATATATATATATATATATATGTGTATATATATATATATATATATATATATATATATATATATATATATATAAAGAAAGAAAGCAAAAGTTGCCGTATCTAACAAAATTCTTAAATATAAAATTTGTTGGGGAACTCGGCAAAGGGCGTGATAAAAGTTCACACAATGTTCATTAAGCCAATATTTCGGTCCTTGGTTGGGACCTTCTTCAGGGCAAGAACTGAAAAGGAGAATTAGTCTACTAACTGAGAAAACTTGGGCAAAAATTAAATTATTCAAATTATTACTATTATTAATAAACTGATGTAGAAGTACAATGAAATATAAGATGTAATATAAAAGAAAAAACACTCACATGAATAGTGAGAAGTAGAGTTAACATGAATGGCCATAATTAGCTTGTAACATAGAAACGACTAACAATCCATTAAAATAAACACTATAAACTAATACACAAAGTTAAAAAGATCAAATTTATCACAGGGATGTGTTTTAAAAAACCCTGGATGCTGAAAACATTTTTAGTTATTAATTAATTCACCCGAACCAACCACCTGTAGCCGGCGCCATGCACAAAATGATTGACATACCACTGACAAAAGACAGTTACTTGACAGAGAAAAGGGACTTTTTTGAAAACCTAAAAACCTAAAAAAGTATACAGTATAGGGTTATGTATGGAATAAGATATCGGGTAAATGGCCTCCACGGCTTTGCTGGCATATACGCACTCTTTTGTCAAAATTTTCCATGACCCTTTTGCATAAATCTGGCTGAATTTCGTTGATACAATGCTTAATTTCCTCCTTTAAGTCGTGGGTGGTCGTGGGCTTATTGGCATAAACCTTAGACTTTAAAAAACCCCAAAGAAAAAAGTCCAACGGCGTTAAATCGCATGATCTGGGCGGCCACTTCTGATCACCAAAACGGGATATTACAAGACCAGGAAATGACTCATGCAATAATTGAATTGTTTCTCGGACGGTATGGCATGTGGCACCGTTTTGTTGAAACCACACGCCGTTCACATCTATATCTTGCACAAAAAACTGGATTATCACATCGCGATAACGATCACCATTAACTGTTATTGCCTGGCCAACCGCATTTTCGAAGAAGAATGGTCCGATGATGCCTCCAGCCCAAAATCCGCACCAAATAGTGACACGTTATAGATGCATTTATTTCGCAACAATCACGTGCGGATTGTCTGAACCCCAAATATGTCGAATTTTGTCGATTAACGAAGCCATCAAGATGGAAATGAGCCTCATCGCTGAAGATGATTTTCTTCGAACAATCAGTATCTACTTGTTTTCCATAATCCATTCAACGAATTCTCTTCGTTGTGCGTGGTCAGTAGGCTTCAGTTCTTGAGTCAACTGAACTTTGTAAGCATGAAGAAGCAAATCTTTCGTGAGAATACGCTGTAGAGAGCCTCTCGAAATGTCCAATTCTTGACCACGGTGCCGAATTGATGTTCCTGGAGTCTCAGCAACACTGTCACGAATTACTTCAATATTTTGTGTCGAACGACTTGTTGAAAGACGGCCAGAGCGTTTAAGATCACTAATTGATCCAGTCTCCTTGAATTTTTCAATTAATCTTTTCATAAATCATTATTCCGACCATATTTTGTACGAAAATTCTGAACTGTAGTTGCCAAACTTTCATTATCTTTAAAATATTGCTCATCAATGAAAAGACGTAGTTCTTTCATGTAGCGCTCTATTTTTACAAACCCTGAACTGTCAGCTGTCCCGCTGTATTTTTTTGTTTTATTGGCAACACTTACCATACAAATGGCGCCAAATTCAAATCTTGCGTGAATTTTGGAACACCCTTTATCATCATACTGTTAAAGGCACATTAAAAATTGAATAGAATTATGAGAAAATGTCCTAAATTTAGATTGAGACAATGAAAAAATTTTAAGCATAGCTTAAAAACGTGGGAGAGCCATTAAGAGAGTGTTGCTTCCAATATACAACACAATACAACAACAATTCCAGGTCCTTTTGGGCAGTCGCTAAGGCAGTTAGTCAAAATTTTACCAAATCCACCATACCACCACTCACACGGCCAGATAATTCCATTGCAACCACACGTGTTGAGAGAGCGAACTTGTTGGCTAAACTCTTTGCTTTACATTCTACTGTCGATTTCCAAGGAAAAACACCACCTACTATTCCCATATTGCAGTCAAGGATGCCCGATGTTGTCTTCAGACAGCGCATCATAAAGCGTATTTTAATGAAGCTAGACACCAAGAAGGCTTCTGGCGCTGACGGAATACCTGCCATAGTTCTCAAAAACTGTGCAAGGAAACTAACACCAGTTTTCTGTAGACTTTTTAACCTATCCTACAGAAAGGGAATATTTCCCTCCTGCTGGAAATGTGCCACGGTTCAGCCGATACCTAAAAAAGGTAAGAAGACCTTGCCAAATAACTACCGACCAGTTGCACTGCTTTCAATAATATCGAAAGTCATGGAAAAGGTTATCAATGAGCATCTTCTAAAATATCTTGAACGATTCAATATTATTAGCGATCACCAATATGGTTTTCGTAAATATAGATCAACAGGAGATCTTCTGACTTATGTAACACATGTTTGGAACAACGCAATTGAACACTCTGGAGAATCTCGAGCGGTTGCCCTTGACATATCCAAGGCATTCGACCGTGTTTGGCATGATGGACTGTTGGCTAAGTTGCGCTCTTATGGTATGTCTGAAAGATTCTGTTTGTGGCTCTCATGTTTCCTCAGAGAGCGTTCTTTACGAGTGGCGGTCGACGGATTTCTTTCTAACACCCTCACTATCAACGCCGGTGTGCCCCAGGGCTCCATACTGTCTCCTACTCTTTTTCTCATTTACAAACATTAACGATCTGCTGGAAAAGACCGGGAATCCAATCTATAGCTTTGCAGATGACAGTACGCTTGTCTCTTCATTCACCTTGAACGCTCGGACATCGGCTGCTCAGGCGAATATCCGCAGACAGCAGGAAGTCGTTCAACTTAACAAAGACCTGGAAGAAATTCTATCTTGGGGTGACAGTAACCAAGTGGAATTTAACGCTACAAAAACCCAAGCGGCAGTTTTTTCTAAAAAAGTTAACGTTGCTGAACCCGACATAGTTATGTCGGGGCACTCCATTCCCCTAGCATCGTCGCTCAATTTGTTGGGCGTTAGTTTGGGAGCAAATATGTCTTGGCATGAACATGTTGCAGGCATAGCAAGGAGAGCTTCTCAAAAGTTGGGAATATTATTTAGAACCAGAAAGCTTTACACCCCACAGCAACTGTTAATTCTTTACAAAGCCCAAATTCGACCAACTATGGAATACTGCTCCCACGTTTGGGGCTCCGCTCCCAAACGTACACTGCATTTGTTGGATTCTGTTCAGAGAAGAGCGGTACGTCTGATTGGGGACCCGGAATTGACCGGCGGCCTTGATTCGCTGGAACATCGAAGAACGGTGTGCGACTTGAGTCTGTTCTACAAGTATTTTCATGGAAAGTGTTCGAAGGATGTAGCCCGCTTAATTCCTTCCAAAGCGGTGCATGTTAGAAATACACGTCGCGCTGGTGCTTCGCATCCGTATGAGGTTCAGCTTGTTACTCCGCGTACGACGCTTTTCAAGCAATCTTTTATATGGAGAACGTCATCCCTTTGGAATAATTTGCCCAGCGCTGTGTTTCCCACCGAGTACAATTTACAGCGATTCGAGAACAACGTGAATCGCTTTTTTCCGCACTCGTGCCGCTCCTGGAGCGCTTTAGGGACTTCCCTGCAGCACGTGTGCTAGACCAATAAAAAAAAAAAAAAAAAAATATCATGTTATACTCTTTTTAAGGATTCCTGGAGTTAAGCTATCTGATAACTATGATTTTTTTCATTATTTCCATTTTTAACAGACGCAAGGCATCCTCGGTAAAAAAAAATAAGAAGAGTTAAAACTTGCTAAGTGGGCACGCGAACCCCCTGCTCCTATTAGGTTAGCGTCTAGTATATTCACGATTATAATTAAAGAACCTGCATGTAAGAGAAGAACAAGAAAAATAAGGAAAAGTAAATAAAAATATCATTCCAGGTGTCAAAGACCCAGGCAAATGTTCACAGTAAGGTGGTAAAAGCTAAAACAAATATTTTTTTTATGAATAATTAACTTTAAACAGAAATCTGTTACGTTATAGCACGTCGTTAAATCTAAATTACCCTAACTTAGAAATTACATCATCAAAATTAAACGTTTTAGCGTAAAAAAAAAAATATAATTGACAGTGATGTATTACAGTTTGAAACTATTTTCTTTTGATAATTACGTTGAAAATTACGCTGTCATATACTCATATGTAGTACCAATCAAAAAGACTGCATCATCTGCGAAAATTGTTTATTAAATATTTTGGTATTAGTTTTTGCTTCAGTACAGACAACCAACTGATAAAAGTTGTTTATCCAGTACGTCTGTTGAAAAAGCAAGTTGTAAAATAAATATGGAATTTTAGATTCTTCCACTAAAGAACAGTCATTACTACCATATTTTAAAGAACTAAATAATACCTTATGGTTTTAATCATAAAATGATGCATGATGACATGATGACATTCAAAATAATATTTTTTTTGAGATCACTCGTAATCGAATCTCAGTTTTCTATACATCCTGTTTCTATTAAAACTATATAATGAAAACATAATACAATTTACAGATTCTTCGATTGCACGAACTTCAAAAAAGGACTTATAACGTGATATGCATAGCGTATCTTTAAATACAGACATTTGTGCTCAACATTATCCTTTAGCTCGATCCCAATATTCACACAAGATTTGAATTTGGCGCCATTTGTATGGTAAAGTCTTGCCAACAAAACAAAAAACACAGCGTGATAGCTGACCGTTCAGGGTTATTAAAAATGGAACGCTACAGAAAAGAACAACGTGTTTTCATTGTTGAGCAATATTTTAAAAATAATGAAAATTTGGCAGCTACAGTTCGGAATTTTCGTAGAAAATATGGTCGGAACAGTAATTTAACCTCATCAACTGTGAAGAGATTAATTGAAAAATTCAGGAAGACTGCATCAATTGGTGATTTTAAACGCTCTGGCCGTCCTTCAGCAAGTCGTTCGACACAAAACATTAAAGCAGTTCGTGAGAGTGTTGCTGAGACGCCAGGAACATCAATTCGGCACCGTGGTCAAGAATTGGACATTTCGAGAAGCTCTCTACAGCGTATTCTCACGAAAGATTTGCATCTTCATGCTTAAAAACTTCAACGGACTTAAGAACTGAAGCCTACTGACCACGCACAACGAAGAGAGTTCGTTGAATGGATTATGGAACAACAACAAGTGGATGCTGATTTTTCGAAGAAAATCATCTTCAGCGAGGCTCATTTCCATCTTGATAGCTTCGTTAATCTACAAAATTGTCGCATTTGGGGTTCAGACAATCCACACGTGACTGTTGCGAAACAAATGCATCCACAACGTGTCACTGTTTGGTGCGGATTTTGGGCTGGAGGCATCATCAGACCATTCTTTTTTGAAAATGCGGTTGGCCAGGCAATAACACTTAATGGTGATCGTTATCGCGATATGATAATCCAGTTTTTTGTGTCTAAATTGCAAGATATGGATGTGGACGACGTGGTTTCAACAAGACAACTTTTTTGTGAATAATAAATACCTATAAATTAAAATATCTTGTATTGTTTGGATTAAGTTTTTTTTAGTGTAAGAAAGTAAAATTCATTACAAATTTCACAACTACATGTCTGAAAGGAAAGTACTGGATAAATCAAGTGGTTTACCGATTTTTATTTATTGCTGTTATATAATCTTTATTTAAGTGGAAAACAATGAGTTCTGCTAACGTCGACATATTTTAAAACTACTTGTTTATACTCGTAGTATTCACATTCCGTAACTTTTATTTCTTCTAAACTTCGACATTATAAGAGATAATATGACAGCTGGATAAATAAAGTAAAACACATTTCGTCGAAAAGTGTTAAAAAGTCTATGTCAAACAACTTAAGTAATATAATCCAGCTGCAAAATGCATTCATTTTTCCCAGAAACTGTAATAATCACTTATATGTCGTCTAACATTGTGCAATCCTATAAAACTAAGTAATAAGCATTTATACCTCTTCCTCTAAACATGAATGCATCAGGAAAATACTATGCTAGAGACCACAAGAACTATGAAAACAAATTCGTTTTTATCGTGTGTTGTTCATCGAATCAGGCAATCCTCTTAACTACGTAAGTTCGCCTAATATCCAAACTACTTTGTTTTTTTGATTTAACCCTTATTATTTTCATTCCTCAGTATAAATCAACTTTTACATTAAAATATATACATACAGTTGTAAGTATCATGTAGTGTGGTATGTCTAATACTTTTTACTTCAATCAAAAAATCAAAGATTAATTTTATAAATTATTCCAAATCACTCGAAGTAAAATACCACTTGGCTTTGAGTATCCGATCAGATAATCGATTTCGTCCATTTACAATGCATATTTGCAGGGGATAGAATTGCATTGGATGGTAGTGATGTTAAGTATCGGTACTTTCGAGTGTGTAGGGTGTTTCTTACAAAAGTACCTGTTACATTGTACGTGGTACAAAGTACCGATCTTGTCACGTAGTTACCAATATACCTACCTACACTAGTCGGTGGCTGGCCAGATTATTACCGAACGGCGTAACAGACTCAAATCAAATCATGTAAATAAACTGATTTTTCTCAACTGTAATCAGTTTTTGTTGAGTGTTAAAAAATGAAAAATAGCGTAAAAGTTCCCGTTGCTATAAAGTTTATTTTTGTTGTAATATTTATTTACTTATTTTCATTGTCTATAAGGATTGAGAATATATAGGTACTTTTATAATTTTCTGTATTATATTAATAAAATATATTCTTATTTTAATTTAAAACAGTTCCTAAAGCCAGAGAATAAATATTTTCAAAATCCCTGATTTATTCTTTATGTATTTATTACTGTGTCCAATTAATTTATTAATTGAAAAAATATTCATATTCAACTCAATATTCATAAACGACAAAATGTGCACTTATATTTCATATACCATACTTACCATATTTAACAAAATATTTCATGCACGACATGCAAATTTTGCTTACGTTCCTAATTGTGTGCGCTCCGTTTGGATTTATCATCCAGTTTAATTTCGGGTATATGTATGTATGTATGTATGTATAATTTATAATCGTATTCGCGCACCTATTCTTGTCAATCATTACTATTGACACCGAATATACCGAAACCAAACGCCATTGGTGAAGACGAGATATATTTCGTAGAGACGAGTAGGTATTTACCGCTACCGGTATGGCATCGGTAGTTCTAGTTTGGTTGGCCGCAGACCGCAGACGCCATCAATGTGTAGATACCTGGTACAAGGTACATTTATTGTCGACTACCCGATACTTCGGATTCGGACGAGTAACGGGTACTTTGTATCCGATAGTTACAATACTGACATCTCTATGGATGGTTAAATCAGATGGAATTTGCGAGATATCCGTGTTTTTTGCCTCACTCGTGTATATTTAATGTTGAGATGCAACAAAAGACAATGTCCCAAATAGTGCATCTTGAACGACATTACGTTTACAACTCACTTTTCATGTAGGATCAAATATAATACCGAGAATTAATAGTTTTACTTTCCTTGCTTAGTAATTTGTAAACAAAAAAATTACAAAAATAAATGAATTTCAAACAATCCTATTATTTTTAGATTATTATTTAAACTTTTCTTAAAAATAACACCACAAACTGCGTTAAATGAAAATTTTTTAACCGTTCTTTCAATAATCGTTATCGACGATTCTTTTAAATGTCTAATAAAATTATGGCGATCTAAAAGAGAACGACATAAAATTATAGAGAAATGGCAGATGTCGAAGTTACGATACTTATTTCTGTTAATTAACGATAATCTCATGGTTTTAAAAGAAGAACTCGTAATAAGAATCTTTAAAAATATTAAAGATTATACATTTTCTATAATATGTATTTTTTTTATAAATTATATATGAGAGAACAGGTCAGCAATGCAAAAAAAAACGTATAATTAATGCACTTGAATCTATAAATAAACCGCAGTAGTCATCTATAATCCAGTCCTCAATAAACCAGTTTCGATTTATAATCTACAACACCCTGTATAATTGGTTACAAAATTATTTCAGATTCTTGTTCGCGTGCTTAATGCCGATTTTTTGAGGAAAAAACCTGTTCAAGAAAACCTGAGTTAGATGAGGATATACCGAGTTGAAAACAGCTTTTTCAATAAAAATATTCTTAGGAATTTAAATCTTAATTTATACGTACCTTTAATAAAAAGGAAAGATGACTCCTTATATCGTCGTTCGACAAATATGGACTTGGATTAATAAAAGCCAATTTAAAACTTTGTATGACTTGTATATTTAAAAATTATTAAAATTAGTTAAAGTTATATTTATTCAATCATAATAGTCCATTTAGGTTCCGGCAATACATTGCCTTCGTCAGAATAAAGATGAATATCCTGAACAAATTTTTAGGCAATTAAAAACATTTTGCGACACACATCTGAAGCGGATCGAATACTATGCGCACAGTTGTGTATAGTACTCGATTCGTTTCAGCTATATATATATATATATATATATATATATATATATATATATATATATATATATATATATATATATATATATATATATATATATATGTATATATATATATATATATATATATATATATATATATATATATATATATATATATGTATATGTATATATATATATATATATATATATATATATATATATATATATATATATATATATATATATATATATACACGCGACATCTCGCGTCAACGGGGCCACCTACATATCCAAAAATAGAATTAACGAAACAAATAAACAAAAAATCCAAGGGTATCAATTTCTTCGTCGAAACGTAAGCTTTCAAATGCAACGTAGCCCTTTTGAAAAAAAAACAAGATGGTGGCTCAATATGGCGGCTAGAAACAAAAAAATCTATACAAATGATGACTTCTAAGCGGAATTAAGTTAACTGAACTTCAAAACTGAGACAAAATATAATATTGATGTAATTAATTAGAATAACCAACATAATTTTATGTAATACCAACATGGAGGATCCAACATGGCGGATCCAACATGGCGCAAAAAACCCAAAGTTACACGAAAAGTACGCAGTTATGGAGATTTCGGAATGAGCACTTTTTCTTACCGGAGCACCATCGCTAGCTCAAAATATAATGTAAATTAACAACCTATCGTAACCTAACCTACTCCAAAGAAAGGTAACTTAACCTAATAAAACTTTCGGTGTCACAACTTACAAATCAGAGAGAGAGCTTAACCGAACTTAACCTAATACAGCAGATTCTAACCTAATTTAAGGCAGTGTAACCTAAATTAACCTAAGTCAGCTTAACCCAACTTAGCCTAAGGCATGTTAATCGAAAAAAAAACACTGTTGTGTAAGCTATGATGCCTCAGGATATGTTAGCTTTACTTGTCTTCCCGGCGCTATGAATTATGGAAATTCCTAGTAACATTTTATGATAAAAACTATGCTATATATACCATTGCCCTTTTGGAAATTAACCATTCGCAGACAGTACTTTGTCACTGATACAGGCTCAATTGTTTTGTAAAAATCCCAAAAACGAAAAAAGTTTCCGTTGAAAATCGGGCTCTGATAATTGCAAGACATCAAAATGGTCACTCCAGTCGATAAATCGCGAGTGATATGCGGATGCCAAGGAGAACGGTAATTCCAACCAAAAACGTTCAGGAAGACCTCGAAAAACGGCTGCAGCTAAAGACAGAGCTATAACAATGTGCAGCCGACATAATCGCCACCTAACCACACTAGAAATCACGGCTCAAGTAAACCTGGAGCGGCCCATCCCCATCAACGTGACAACCGTGAAGAACAGGTTAGCAGAAGGTGGACTACACGGGAGAGTTGCAGTGAGGAAACCACTTCTTAGGCAAGTGAATAAACGTAAACGAATAGAATGGGCCCGAGAACATGAAAATTGGACATCAGAACAATGGAATTCCGTCCTTTAGAGCGACGAATCTAAATTCGAAATTTTCGGTTCAAATCGACGAGTTTACGTGCGGCGATCAGCTAAACAGAGGATGTTGAACGTCCGTCAGTGGCCTACAGTAAAACATGGTGGAGGGCTTTAGTAATGATTTGAGGTTGTTTTGGCAACGGTAAAGTTGGAAAAATCTTTAAGATAGAAGAATCATGCGAAAAGAACAGTATCAAGAAATTTTGCGAACTCAAATGCTTCCTTCTGGAAGAGATATTTTTCAGGGGAAATTTATTTTTCAGCAAGACAACGACCCTAAACATTCTGTTAAACAAATTAGAGAACTTTTGGACCAATGGAAATCCGATGACGTTCTGGAAGTGATGACTTGGCCTCCACAATCACCCGACTTGAACCCCATCGAATTTCTGTGGGACCATTTGGACAGGTGTGTTCGAAAACTCAATCCAACATCAGAAAATCATTGAACTCTGAAGAAACTACTGGACAGAAGGCCGAAACTCTGTAAAGCGATAATTAAAAACAAAGGAGGTCACATAGATGAGAAAAATCCTGGAAAATCAATCATTTTCTGATTTTCTAGACTGTAAATAACGTTAAAATAAATAGTAATTCATTAAAATTAAAAAATATATATACGAGTATTATCTGGGTTTTTGTTGTTTTGGGACTGAAATAACTAGGTGGGCAAATACTTTCTGACGGTAGTGTATATAACAGTTAAAGAAAAAGAAATTATTTCATGCCTGAATTCTACACTTTGCCGGTAACATATACACACAAATATGATTCGTATTGAGCAGTGGAAACGTGTAAGCGACACGAATTAACGGAAGCCCGGGACTGTTTTCTGCCACCATATTGATTTAATATTTTCCTCTTTCTTTCAACCTTTGGATAATAATAAATACTTTTCTATAATTTACAACTTATGTGTGCTTAATGTAAATATTTTTTCATTAAAATGTGTGTGACATTGCGACCTTCAGGTTCGGTTAAAAACCACCATTAAAATAAAAACGTCTTAGTAATTTTATTCATGAATGCATCCACGATCAGAATGACACAATCGTTACACATGTACAAGCTTATTACATTTAAAGCACACCTTCAAAAATGTCAATACTTTTTCTTTTTTAATATTTTTTTCGTCTTGATTAAAAAATAAAAATGACATAATTGGATTAATATGATGTATTAATCCGATGAATTAATTTAATATTTAACTTTTGGTAAAGGTCAAATTGTTTAAAAACAAACCGGTAAAACGGATCCATGAAATATATACGAATTTTTTTTATTTTACTATAGTTCCTAAATAGTCCAGTCAAATTAGACCAAGCTAAACCTTTATTTTAATGTCCTAAACATATCCTAAAAAATATCCTTGATTTGAGCAGTGGTTTTTTTTAGGAATGTAAAACGTGGTGGATTTTAGTTTTTTGGAAATATCTCGAAAATTATCAACTTTTTGAGGAAAATAGTTATTAGAATTTGTACCTTATAAAATTCTACATAAAAAAGATCCTTAGACTTTTTTTATACAGCCAACCGTTTTTGAGTAAAAGGCAAGATAAAGTAGTAATATTTTTTTTATTAACGTACACTCTTTTCCATACCACCGCGGGGGTAGAGTACAGGGCGTGTTTTTTTTAATGTGGTATCTCCAGTAGAAAAGATGATGATGATATCATGATGATTTTCATTGGTCAGAGCGCATCGACGGCTATGATCATTTAGCGCCCAAGAATTTGATGATATACCATTAATGGGTCAAACTTTGAAGTTGAATTCTTTTAGAAATTCTATTATGTTGTCTTTCAGAGAAGGAAAAAAGTTTATAATTGAGAAAACATTAGACGGAATATTATGTTTAACTCTTAAGTTATGGTGTAGATTGGATTCAAATAAGTGAACTACAGATAGAGTTTACACCAGTTTTCTGTAGACTTTTTAATCTATCCTACAGAAAGGGAATATTCCCGTCCTGCTGGAAATGTGCCACGGTTCAGCCGATACCTAAAAAAGGCAAGAAGACCTTGCCAAATAACTACCGAACAGTTGCACTGCTTTCAATAATATCGAAAGTCATGGAAAAGGTTATCAATGAGCATCTTCTAAAATATCTTGAACGATTCAATATTATTAGCGATCACCAATATGGTTTTCGTAAACATAGATCAACAGGAGATCTTCTGACTTATGTAACACATGTTTGGAACAACCCAATTGAACACTTTGGAGAATCTCGAGCTGTTGCTCTTGACATATCCAAGGCATTCGACCGTGTTTGGCACGATGGACTGTTGGCTAAGTTACGCTCTTATGGTATGTCTGAAAGGTTCTGTTTGTGGCTCTCATGTTTCCTCAGAGACCGTTCTTTACGAGTGGCGGTCGACGGATTTCTTTCTAACACCCCTCCCTATCAACGCCGGTGTGCCCCAGGGCTCCATACTGTCTCCTACTCTCTTTCTCATTTACATTAACGATCTGCTGGAAAAGACCGGGAATCCAATATACAGCTTTGCAGATGACAGTACGCTTGTCTCTTCATTCACCTTGAACGCTCGGACATCGGCTGCTCAGGCGAATATCCGCAGACAGCAGGAGGTCGTTCAACTTAACAAAGACCTGGAAGAAATTCTATCTTGGGGTGACAGTAACCAAGTGGAATTTAACGCTACAAAAACCCAGGCGGCAGTTTTTTCTAAAAAAGTTAACGTTGCTGAACCCGACATAGTTATATCGGGGCACTCCATTCCCCTAGCATCGTCGCTTAATTTGTTGGGCGTTAGTTTGGGAGCAAATATATCCTGGCATGAACATGTTGCAGGCATAGGAAGGGGAGCTTCTCAAAAGTTGGGAATATTATTTAGAACCAGAAAGCTTTACACCCCCACAACAACTGTTAATTCTTTACAAAGCCCAAATTCGACCAACTATGGAATACTGCTCCCACGTTTGGGGCTCCGTTCCCAAACATACACTGCATTTGTTGGATTCTGTTCAGAGAAGAGCGGTCCGTCTGATTGGGGACCCGGAATTGACCGGCGGCCTTGATTCGCTGGAACATCGAAGAACGATTGGCGACTTGAGTCTGTTCTACAAGTATTTTCATGGAAAGTGTTCGAAGAATGTAGCCCGCTTAATTCCTCCCAAAGCGGTGCATGTTAGAAATACACGTCGCGCTGGTGCTTCACATCCGTATGAGGTTCAGCTTGTTACTCCGTGTACAACGCTTTTCAAGCAATCTTTTATATGGAGAAGGTCATCCCTTTGGAATAATTTGCCCAGCGCTGTGTTTCCCACCGAGTACAATTTACAGCGATTCAAGAACAACGTGAATCGCTTTTTCCGCACTCATGCCGCTCCTGGAGCGCTTTAGGGACTTCCCTGCAGCACGTGTGCTAGACCCATAAAAAAAAAAGAGGGGAGTCACAAATGGATCATATCGGAGAGGGTTCTTTCTTTAGCAAGTAAACATGTGTCGAATAAGTGTGTCCTGTTGCCAATCTTCTCATTAGTACGTTATGTCTAAGATCAATTGCCATGATGTTTAGGGCAGGGAAGACATTTGGTTTGTTGGGCCACAGTTTATTGTTTGGATCCTCCAAGACCCATTTGAGTTGGCAAAGAGAATAGTGTAGATGTTTTAGAAATATGTTAAAGTCGGAAAAATGGTTTTCTCCCACGTTATGGCAGCCTCTTTCGATTTCAAGTTTTGCTAAAGAGTCCGCTTTATCGTTTTGTGGATTACCAATGTGGCTGGGTAACCAAATCAAGGATATCGTACGTTTTTTGAGGAAAGCAGTATACATTAGATCCGAGATCTGTCTTATGTAGTTAAATTCCAGTTTTCTGGTTTTGATGGCATTGAGTGCACTTAGAGAATCAGAGATTATAAGGGTCGAAGGATGAGAGTTAACTTGAAAAGAGTATCTGATGGCCTCCTTGATGGCCAATGGTTCTGCAGAAAAGATGGAAGAATGTTCAAATTATTCAGCTTCATCCTCTTGATCTATGTCCATTAGAACTTCCTCATCTTGTTCAACGACTTCATCAACACGTACATTTGTTGGTTCATGATCATTTTTTGAATAAAAGCCATCGGACCTGTTTCTTCATCGATGTCTACATTCCAAAAAACTAAAGTTCACCCCCTAAAAAAGACCCACGGCTCAAATCAAGGGTACTTTTCAAGATATGTTTAGGACATCAAAATAAAGGTCTCCACAAAAATTCAGCTTGGTCGGAATTTTGGTTTGGTTTTTTTCTCACTAATTTGATTGGATAATAAATTAATTTTTCAAATGTTGTACAAGTATTAATGCATTCTTTCGATAAATATATTTAAAAATAATTCAATAATTAAAACTTATTAAAATCTGTTCACAAAATATTCAGGAATTCAAATTAGTATGCGACCCTGGCTGCAGGAATTGGAACATATAAAGCAACTAACTTTTTGTAGTTAGTCGATAATTATATTTTACTTCTGTTAAAAGTAAAATACTTCACTTACTAAAAAGAATTATTGTACTCGTGCAAAATTACCCTCCAAGACTTTTGCATTTCTTAACGTTCCGGCGACCTTAGATCACGAAGAACATAGTTTCTCATTCCCGTTGGTCTGTTTGTCATCTGCATCACTAAATTTGGCACACACATACTATAGAACCTACAATTTTTGTGGGATATCGCTTACAAAGAAGGAGGTAAAGAGGTGAAGGTCGATAAATCTTGTATAATTTTAATATGGCAACAGAGGTTAAAGTGGTAAACGAAGGTATTACCTAGAATACACATCAATGTAATTTCGTTTGGTAAGATAAAAATAATGCACCAATTTATAAAATATCCTGTGTATGGGCTCGATATTTGTGATATAGGAACTGATAGCCCAATCAATGTAGTTTTGAAAGTTAAATTTTGATTTAAGCGGTTAGTTTTTGAGGGTGAAATCGGAAGTGAAAAAAAAAAAAATTACCAGGTCATCGAGTGGGGTGTCAAATGAAAGCTTATGAAAACACGAGTTCAAAAATATATATGATGTAATACACACATTTCTTTATATTATTTTTAAAAAAATTGTCAAAAATCGTTGTCCCCTCATCCTATCTCGAAAAGTACTAATCAAAAAATTTTGAATAATTCTGGAATAGTCTTCATAAATTGTAAATTAAGCGAAAGGCAATCACGGTAGGGAACATAAGCTGCACTGGTCCAACTTGCACTTTACCGGTTTCCTTATATTCTTTAGAATGGTTGTAAGAGCTACTGTTTACAGAATACAGCTTGCTCCTCCAAAATAATTTCCGTGCACAACGAATCACCCAGTAAATAATTGTCAACTATGTGTTGTTATCAATTTGTTGTCATTAATTTTACAGACGACAGCATAATAAACAAAGTCAATAAGCACCACATTAATCCTTAAATTTTTTAATATTTATTTTTAAAAATATTAATCTCATGGGATTCTCTAGCAAATAAGAATTTTTATATGAACCTTATCACATTCGGCAAACTTACATATGACTATGAGTCTAAGATTCTATTTAAATTTTGTTGTGTAAATTAAGATAAAAGTATCATATGACATTGTAATACCTTGTTTATAGTGGAAAAATGTGAATTTAACAAAGGAGGAGACACAATTTAGATGAGATCCCGGCCTGTTTTCAAGAAAACAACATACCTTTTTTTTAAAAAAAAAAACTCAGATTGCAGAAGCTGTAAAAGTAGATTTATGAGATAAGGCGACAATTAGGAAAATAACGTGAGTTGTTAACTAAAATTATATATATATATATATATATATATATATATATATATATATATATATATATATATATATATATATATATTATATGTATATTCAGTCACTCGTGTAATTTATTGTTTTAGGCCTTTAAACAATAATCTAAATTTTATAATCAAAATACAAACCAGTACAACCTTAAAAAGGTAAGTGATTCATTTCCTGCTTCAAGCAAGGCAGCCGTTTTACCTTCGTTCCCTGAAGCGATATCACTCCAAAAACTATAAGTTTTATCCCTACTTCAAATATTATATAAGAGTACCAAATTTGACATTGATATCTGAACTCTGTTTTTCATCAATTAGGAACCCCGAAAAGTGAAGAATTGCAAAAATCTCGGCGTGTGATTTTTTCATGAATATAATACGTTTCTTTAGCAAAGGAAGTGAAAAATGATCAAGGCTCTTTAGTGTGTATATTAAGGAACTTCTGTATTCCATCCTCATAGAAATCTGTCGCCTGGATTGCTAACCACTGCATAGAAAACACTTTTTGAAACTTGAGGAAACACATTAAATAATAATGAAATCGTAAAGCGTCTGTTTTCTCGAACTCCTTCATCAACTTTCCGCACCTGTTCATCATTAATGATGAACGGTCGCCGACTTCGTCTCTCATCCTGCGCGATTGTATGACATTCCGTTGCTCATAACATTTTTACCATACACATATTTCACAATCCGCGGGATTTTCACTTGCCTCAGGCATTTTAAACATGCATAGACAAACATAAACTTGGACAAATACTTCCATAGTGGCGTCTGTGATTAGCCAATAGATGCAAGTACATAGCGTGCTTGGGTGAAACTGTGGCCGTAACGTTGCAGCGACTATATTTCAAAACGGTACTTAGTATTGCCTAATTTTAAACAATTTTTTTTTATATTTAAATTGCTTAGAAAATGGTTACTTGGTGGGCAGTAAAGTCATTATTAATATTACTACAAATAATTGTGCTTAAAATTTGGCCAACTAAAAATCAGGACACCTTTTTATACTAGTATTGAAACTATACCATATTTTACGTCACCCACCCTTTTCACCCCAACCCTATGAAATGCAAAAAATGCAAAAATCTTGGAAAGTATTTTTTCACGAATACTATACTTTCCTTTCTATATAGTATTTCTTGCTAAATGCTTACATGTAAAAGTTATTTGGAAATCTTCCATCTTTAATCCTCCGATTTGCTCGGAATCCAGTTTTCCCTTTTAAATAAAAGGGAAGGAAAATGTGATTTTTTTTTTTTTTTAAATCAAAATTTATGGGATTCGTTCAATCAGTTTAGATGTATAAAATTGGAAATAATCAATTAATGCATTAACCGCAATTAAAATAACAATTAAGAAATCATAAAAAATAAACGAAAGTGCAAAAAATTAGACAATAATATATCATTATTCATTATACCAGTGATTAGGACTAAAGCAAATAAATAAACACAAAAGTACACCATGTCAAATAATAATAAAAAAGAACATGAAAGGTAATCATAATTATATTTTTCTACATGAATGATATTCACGTTTTCTAAAAACTAACATCAGATTCGATATATTAAGTGCATATACCTAGTCATCTGGGTCAAAAAAATTCAATTTTTGGATTTTTTACCTTTTCTTTTAATATGATATCTTAAGAATATTTTGTGTTTCATAAGAATCGCTTAGAAATTGAAGTTTTTGTTGTGTAGCAGTTTAAAAGAGTTGAGTAGAGTTTTAGGAGCAGGTAGCGAGCAGCTGCTCTCGGGTCAGCCTTCGCCGACCTCGACCCAACTTTAATGATTTTTAAACTTTTTCTTTTATAACATAATACAAAGAGATTCTTCAATTGTGCTTCTTAGAAGGGCCAAGGCATTCATATCTGCTATTGTAAGGTTCCATATTCGAAACTGCGAGTTTGTTCATACTGTCATGACTCAGTAAAATCTATGAAGGGAGCTATTTGGTAAACTTATTATTATTACAGCCCAACTAATGAACATCAACAACACCAATACTGTTCAAAAGGAGAAGAATCGTGGTGCCAGTGGTAAAGCGCGTATGCACAATCGGAAGATAAAAACAATATCGATTTTTCCCACGATTATAGCCCATTGCCACCTGTTGTTCTTGAAGCTATAAAACCAATTTACAAGGACTTGAGTAAAGACGAATTATTAGAGCAATGTCTAGGCGGATTTACTCAAAATAATAACAAGAGGTATAATCAAATTGTTTTGAAGATCAGCCCAAAGATCATTCCTACTGGCAACGAAGTTGTTAAAATGCCTGCTCATATAGCAACATGCATTTTTAATGAAGGGACAATGGCTTTGTTAAATACACTAGTCATGGAAGTTTATTGTGGCCGAAATTCATATGACGATACAGTTAAAGTGGGCGAAGAACGATTGGCGCGACATTTGCTACAAAGTACAAAAGAAGCTAGAATGCGTCATAGACAAGAACAAATTAGTATTCTAGAAGCTCAAATAGCTGAAGAAGATTCAGCATATGGCCCTGGAGTAGTTGATTCATTTACAGGTAAGAATTTATTTTTGTATTACTATTTTTTTAACTTGATTTTTCACGTTTTTGGTCTGACACATAGATGTCGCCCATTTTATGACATTTCGACGATTAGTTTACAAGTTACAGGGATTTTAGTAAGGCTACGTTTGATATTTTTAAAACAATGGAAAAAATCGAATTTCGTGTGTTGATTAAACACTGTTTTGCATGGGAAAAAATACCATTCAAGCAAAGCAATGGCTTGATAAGTGTTACGAGGACTCTACCCCTGGAAAATCACTCACTGGTATGCTGAATTCAAACGCGATCGTATAGATACAAATGATGCTGAACGCTCTGGACGCCCAAATGAGGTGGTTACGCCGGAAAACATCAAAAAAATTTACAAAATTGTTTGGGATGACCGTAAAGTGAAATTGCGTGAGATAGCTGACACCCTAAAGATATCAAAAGAACGTATTGGGCATATTTTGCATGAACATTTGGGCATGAGAAAGCTCTGTTCGAAATGGGTACGGCGTTTGCTCACAGTGGACCAAAAACAACAACGTGTTGATATTCTGAGCTCTGTTTGGACCTGTTTAAGTGCAATAAAAAGGATTTTGTCATGCGATATATGACAATGGATGAAACATGGATCCACCACTCTACACCGGCATCAAATCGGCAGTCAGTTGAGTGAACAGCAGCCGGTGAAAGCCGCCCGAAGCGACCAAAGACACAACATTCTACTGGGAAGCCATTTAATGACTTTTTTTAAATCCTTCGTTCAAAGACAAGATTGATTCTCTAGTAAACTAATTTATTTGGAAATTTTAATTTCAGAAGATCCAGCTCCCAGTAATCGAGCAATGCAGGGGAACAGGTGCACCACCGCCAGTTTTTTTTATTAAAATTTCACAAATTGTATTTTAAGATAGGTATTATTACATAAAATAAAAACCTAAGTTATATAGTGAATAGTTTCGCTAAAAAAAATTTTTTCGACTCCATGACTAGAGATATCCCCTTAACACTACTGGCACACAATTTGACATTAACAGTTGTAAGATGTTAAAATGTACTGTGAGTGTTAAGACGTAAATAACCAAAGAACCACAGTCGTATATAAAGAGCTCCGAAGTGCAAGTATGTTGTGTTTAAAGGAATGTTTAAAATTATAATAATATTTAAGTTCTCTTACATAATGCCAAGGTCTTTTGACCTTTTACTTAATGTGCATTGGTAACCAAAGCTGTAATTTTTATGTAAGCTTAGCTATAATTATTATTATTATTTTGTTAATAAAATTAATCCGAATAAATTACATATTATCGCTTCAAAGGAATTTATTTTAATTATAAGCAAAATTAAATTTGCATTATCTTATTATTAGTTTAATGTAAAATTAGGTTTGACGGTTTGATAAAAGCTTTTGATAGAGTTC
Source organism: Pachyrhynchus sulphureomaculatus (assembly GCA_019049505.1). Classification (NCBI taxonomy): domain Eukaryota; kingdom Metazoa; phylum Arthropoda; class Insecta; order Coleoptera; family Curculionidae; genus Pachyrhynchus; species Pachyrhynchus sulphureomaculatus. The sequence continues at coordinate 17,397,306 of CM032450.1, forward strand.
CGAATAAGCAACCGACAGGGAGGGACTTTATAAAAGCAATATTCACTTAAAAAGTAAATCTGGTTTGCCCAAGAAATAGAAAATGAGTTCTATTTTTTTTTTCACTGCCGATTTCAACCCCCAAAAACAAACACATTAAATCAAAATTTAACTTCCAAAACTACACGGCTCTGATGACGCCATCAATTCCTATATTAATGCCAAATTTCAACATTCTATGTCAGATTGTTTTGGAGAAAATCGGGTGTGAAAGACAGATAGATGGACGGACAGACCAGATTGTAACTTGCAAAGAACAATCAATTAGTAAACGCAAGAGCCACAAATAAAACCTTCCAAATACACAGTAAAAGAAAAGTAGAAAATTAATTAAAATTATGAATACAAAGTTTTACAAACTTTTTCTTGTTCTTGTTCTACTAAAATTTACAATAAAAACCACTCATGCTTTAACGCCAGCTGATTTCTATAAAGTTGTGCTTTTGGTTGCTTTAAAGCTGTAGGTAGAAGAGCACGAGTCTCCCTTAAAGAGCAATGCAGTGTAGTACAATGTGTAACATACGATGTTTATCATTTTCAAGATAGTAAATTGCATATTTCAGGTTGCTAAGCCAGGAACAAAGTATTTGCTTAAAGTTCTCAATATTGCAGGAAAAAGGAAAGGTGAACGATAATTAATATAGTGTAGTCAAAAAGTAAAAACGAAAGAAAAATCTCGACCCAATAAATAGATATTATTCTTTATTCTTTTACACTGAATATATCTATTTAATATAGTGAAGAAAATATATTTTCTAAATATTCGTAATATTTTTGGTGAAAGGAATACAATCTATCACAATGTTGTACAGAATCTTTAATATAATATGATCAAACCGTAAAATTTCTAAAATTAAGCAAACATATTTAATGATAATCTTCACGCTCTCAGGGCACAGTATGAGTGACGATTATCTTTAAGATACGCAGTTACTATTATTATCTAAATATTGTTCTCAAAGGAGGTCTCATTATTTGCCCTCCTTTTTAAATGAAGAGGGTTTTTAAAAGAAGGACAAAACTGACCAATCATCATAGTAACGAAGAAAAAATTCGGAATAAGTTAGTGTTAAGTCAACCCTGAATATCACAAGAATCTATGGGAATGATGTTACGATAATAAAGAAATACTAACGATATTTTAAGTGACACTAACACAATCTAAGACAATGTTGCAAAATCTTTCAGCGTATATAGTCAGAACCTAATAATTTCTAGATAAAACATCGTTTTTAACATAATTCACAATAAAGATCATACAACACATAATGATCACAATCACGAAGATAACGAAGTAGCATGTCTTACATACGAGGGTTGATTGATAACTTTGGTAAATTTCTGCGAAATGGCGGGAAATTTTATTAAGCGGCATGACTGTCGGTTAGAGTGATTCTTGCAACGGTTGTGCTCAAAGCTTTGAACATATGAAATTCGCAGTTATTTCTTGGCAACTATCGTAAATTATCGGCGTTACATGTTTCGTAGAAATGGATAAAGCCGAATAAAGTGCTGTGATAAACACCTTTATTTAAAAAAGTGGACTGCAGCCCCGATAGCCCTAGTTAATAATAAGGAGTTAGTTTTGGGGGGTGAAATCGGAAGAGAAAAAAAAAATTTACTAAGTCATTGAATGGGGTGTCAAATGAAAACTTATAAAAACACGAGTTCAAAAATATATATAATGTAATAGTTGCGCACACTTTTCTTTGCATTATTTTAAAAAAATCGCCGTCCCCCACCTTTATCTCGAAAAATACCGATCAAAAAATTTGGAAAAAATTCTGGCATATTCTGCACGATTGGACGAAAATTATCACGAGTGCATTACCTTTAATAATTTATCTGGTATATCAAAAAAACCGAAAATTTCCAGGTCATCAGTTTTCTGTAAAGATCGGAAACAAACTTTGTTGAAAACTCATTTGGGGTGTGTTTTATGAAGTCACTGATCATTTTATACTTCCGTGAGAAAAATTTTTATTTCGAAAGCAATCAACGTACAGAACACCAATTGCGCAAGTTCAACTTATTTTCTGTAGAAATGGTCGATAAAATTGATGGTCTCGTGATAGAAGATCGTCGCATTAAGCTTCGGGAGATTGCTGAGATGGTAGGCATCTCATATGAACACATAATATCCTGCATGACTTCTTCAAATGAAAAAGATGAGTGCGCGATGGGGCCGCGTTTGTGGACTTCAGGCCAAAAACGCACGAGAAAGGACATTTCAAAATCCTGTTTGAAACAATTCCAGCTTAATCCGAAGGGCTTCTAGTGTTGTTTTGTGACAAAAAAATGGATCCACTGTTACGCACCAGAGACAAAACGGCAGTAGGTTGGCGAAAGTGAAAGTACACCGAAAAAACGGCAAACAGTTGATTGACCATTTGGAAAAGGGTAAAACAGTAAATGGATCTTATGACGAAACGTTATTTGATCGTTTGCATAGTGAGTTGAAGCAGAAGTGAGCAAAATTAACACGAAAAAAATGCTCCTTCACCAGCTCACGCATAGATCGATGTAATGGCAAAAATGCACGAGCAAATTTTTCCCCAAGTGGCCTTTTCTTTTTCCTAACCTCAAAAATTGGCGAGGGGGAACAAATGTTCCCGTTGACTGAAGAGGCTATCTGTGCTGTAAACGAGTATTGTGCCCAGTTCGAAACAATTTTTTGAGGGAATAAGAAAATTGGAATCTCGCTGGAGCAATGTATTGAGCTCAATGGAGATTATGTTGCAAAATAAATTTTTGTTTTTACGAAAAAAAATTATTTACCTTGTTTTTTTATAAGACTTTTTAATCCAGCCTCGTATTCTCAATAACTAAGGTAAAAAGACATCGTGAACCACGCCGATGTGCTAAATACGTCTTAGCAATACAATGTTGTGAAGTGTTACTTTGTATACTGAGGTATTTATGGGATTTTTTTATGAATGAATCAGGCGGTGAACGATCCGAATTGGAAACTTACCTTGGCCGCGCATAACAATAAAGATAATTCAATAAAAACTCCTTAGCACATAAGTATTTCAGCAGATAATGTAATGCAAGAATGCAGGGTAATTTAATACCGTGTATGCATGTAAATTTGAAGCATCGCGGGCGACATATCGGCTACTCGCACATGAACATCTAAATATGGAGAGCTGAGGATTTTGCAGCATACAACACAGAACAATGGCAGAACGTTCTCTCCTACAAATGAAAATAGGCAGTCTATAACGGATCATTAAGGGAATTAGTAAATCTAATCTAAACCGAAAAAATACGAGGAAACTGGTACGTACTGTTCACAAACAAGGACAAAATTACTATTCCTCGACAGATACGCATCTGTTCTCCAAACAGAAATCCACTTGGTAAACAGAAGCTCTACTGAGCTCCATGGGACCTGAACCCACTTTATTTTATTTATTTTCTTCATTTTGTTCGTTTCATTCGTTTTATTAGTTTTATTCGTTTTATTCATTTTATTCACTTTATGGGCGGTGCGGGAACCACGAAATCTGTTACAACATTGGACGATTGGAGCAGGCACCAGAGATGAGACAATTTGAGAGTCGCATAAAGAAACAAAACCCTGAGTATGTAATGTCCATTCTATTACTAAATAGAAAGGACCTGAAAATGGTGAGAAAAATCCCTACAGAAAATTTTTACTCACATGGATTGAAGATGATTCAGGCTGCTAGGGTCGACCCATCTCGTCATTCAAATTGATTTAGCAAATAGAGCCCAAACCAATTTGATTATTTCTAATACTCTAGTTTGAACTCATAAGAATGGTTAATTTAATTTTTGTAAATGACTAAAGCCATTTAACCATGTTTGCAGACGATAACAGTTATGTTTGCTGTGACAGCACCACTGCTTTGGCTCTAGATAAACTGCAGAATATGTTAAGAGTTTTTGAACAGTGGTTCAAAACTAATATGTTAAGTCTTAATGCCGAAAAGACTGTTTTTATAAATTTTGTGCCTAGGGCATCCCAATTTGTTGAAAGTTTTCTGATTAGGACTAGCGTAACCGGACATTCTATTGCTCAGGTAACGGAGACTAAATTGCTAGGTGTCTATATAGACAACAGTTTAAATTGGGGATGTCATATAAATGAATTATGCGAAAGGCTATCATCGGTGTGTTTTGCCATTTTTCGATTAAAAAGTGTCATTAACTTTAATACATTAATGTCTTATTACACACTTTGTGTCTCGATTGAAATATGGCCTAATATTTTGGGGTGCTTCCCCTAATATGGTCAGAGTATTTAGAATGCAAAAAAGCAGAAAAATTACAGGTGTCAGATCCAAAAAAGCAGAAATATTACAGGTATCAGATCAAGACATTCATGCCGTGAACTTTCCAAAAAATTTGCTATACTCACTCTACCTGCTATGTACATACTGGAGGTTCTGATTTATGTTAAGAGTAATTTGAATAAATTTGTAGCCATGGCCGACATGCATAATTACGATACAAGATATAACAAAAATTTAGTTATACCAGAACACACATTATCTCTATTTGAAAGGAGTCCCTATTACAGCGGCATAAAGCTTTTTAATAGTATTAAATCTTTAAATTTAAGTATGTATAAGAAACTAATATCAAGATTGCTAATTGAGAATGTCCCGTATAGCACTCAGGATTTATTTCAGATTGAGGACTTTATATTATAAATGTTTGTATGTAAGCTAGAGTACGTATAATTGTAACTTTTTGGATCTTTATATTATAAATATTTGTATGTAAGCTACAGTACGTGCAACTGTAAAGCTTTTAGATCCTTATTTTCACAGGATGTATACATTCTGTGACTTGACTTGACTTCTTCCATACCTTGTATCAGGTTAGTTCAGGTTAGTTACATTCTGTGACTTGACTTGACTTTTTCCATACCTTGTATCAGGTCTCATGAAATAAAAGTTTATTTATTTATTTATCAATCAATTTGAACATCTGAGAGACCTTTTGAAACTAAAATATGTTTTGCAAGATTGCGATCCAGAGTTTTAATAAGACATGGATTTTACAAAGTTTTGGTAGTCCTAAAAGTCAAACCCATGCAGACCTCCACTGCTGCTAAGTCTACACTACTCATATTTAAATACTAGTGCAAAAACAACTCGTCCTACAGATGTTCTATTTTCTAAAATAAAATAAATAAAACACGTGAGAATATTTAAATTTAAACTAGATTGCACCTGGTTTTAGGTTAATATGGATTATTAAGTCTAAATTCCTGGAGATTTCGTGGATTATAGTGTTATAGAGATATGCAAAATATACAAACCTAAATTTCGTTATAAAGCTTTTGTAAATTCTATATATGACCGTTATGAGATTAATGTAAACAATTTCAAATCGTTCCCAGAAAATGGCGTTGCTTCCATAAAATGTGGATAAACGCCTAAAACAATCAATCTCTTAAAACATATTTTTAGTGTTCCGTACGGAACACTTATAAGATCACTTCGGTGTCTGTCCGTTTGTCACACCCGATTTTCTCCGAAACTATTTGTCATAGAAAGTTGAAATTTGGTAATAATATAGGAATTGATGGCCTCATCAGAGCCATGTAGTGTTGAAATTTAAATTTTGGGTTAGTTTTGGGGGGTGAAATCGGAAGTGAAGAAAAAAAATTTTTTACTAGGTAATCGAGTGTGGTGTCAAATGAAAGCTTGTGAAAACGCGAGTAAAAAATATATATATAATGTAATACTTGCGCGCACTTTTCTTTGTATTATTTTTAAAAAATCGCGAAAAATCGCTCTTTTCAAAAAATTTTGAAAAAATTCTGAAATATTCTCCACGGGGTGTAGATTGAACGAAAATTATCACGAGTGCATTACCTTTAATAATTTATCTGGTACTTAAAAAAAAAAAAATTTCAAGGTCAGCAGATTTCAGTAAAGATTGGAAACAAACTTTGTTGAAAACTCATTTGGGGTGTGTTTTGTGAAGTCACGGATCATTTTAGACCTCTGTAACAAAATTTTTTTATTTTAAAAGCAATCAACGTACGGAATACTAATTGCGCAAGTTTAACTTGCACTTGACCGGTTATTTTAAAATAAAAGCAAATTTTTATTATATTGGCGCAAATAAAGTTCTTTGTTATATTTGGTTAAATGTATATTGTCCAATGGGTATGACCCATTAAAAATTACGTTAGTTTACCTTCACACATAACAAAAACGTCCTATCATAGTGACGACCTCTTTATAAGGTCATTTCAACAATGCTATTTCAAACAATACCTAAAGAATACCGTAGTATTAAATAAAGTATTTAGAGACTATTTATTTTTGTGATTAGCCAACGTACTTTTATACAGTATTATTTTTTAATTAGCAACAATACGAGTTTTTTTAAATAAAAATGCTATTGTCTATGAACAAATACCTCTGGTCATCTCCGTGTAACGTTCAAAATTTCTCTAGAATTAATTTCATTAACAACTTTCGGTGTTAATTAACAGAATAAAGTATTTAGTTTAGTAAAGGTGACTGTCTTTCTTTAAATAGTATGACTGGTGCCTTGTTAACTAGGGATAATTAAAGTTAAGTAAAGTTATCTAACCTTTAACCATCAAGACCTAAAAATTACTTCAAAATATAACGGACAAATAATTAATAAAGTTATTACTCAGTATTTCGTATGCAAATACACAGTTCTAAAATACATTCTGAATTTAGCATACCCACACTAAAGAATAGCTTATTCTAGGCAATATAACTCAACATTTAAACATGTTCAAAGCAAGCCCTCTAATCTTCGGCCCATAGTGTTAACCCATATATGCTTAACTCTAAATAATTATGTTATAATAATGGGTTTATTATCTGACAAAACCTGTCAAATGCAAGTTGGACTTGCGCAACTAATATTCCGTACCGTGATTGCTTTTAAAATAAAATAAAACCCGTACCTAGGCTAAGTGAATTAGGTTCTGACATCTTAAGATCCAATATGTATTGTCACGTTCTTTCTTAGTAAATGATGTATCTGTAATGTAGCATCTTAGCTACCTAATAGCCAATAAATCATTCTAGTCCACTCTAGAATCTAATAACAAAAGCGTAAAACAAATATTTACTACCTAAATATTTGTTTACTTATAAACAAATAGAATAAAATTATTTTGTCTCTAGAGGAGGGACGCATGGTACTGAAAATATATTTATCTCCACTGTACGTACAGGGTGAGTCAATGATAGAGTAAAGTTCATTATCTCATTTGTTTAGTTTAGGGAATGTTAAGGTGCACGGTTTAAAATTATTTTTGAGTACACAGGGTACTTCAAAAAAGTGTGGCCGATATAACATATGTTTCTTTAAATGGAACATCCTATTTTCTAACTTATTTTTAAATTCTGCGTAAAATTTTATAACTTTTTTATTAATATTGTTATATACCTAAAACTAGTAGGTAATTTTTTAAAAAAGATACTAGTTTTCAGTTTTGTAAAAAATTGCCAGTAGCACAATTGTTTCTGAAGGTGGAATAATCATAATTGGTACGATAGAGATGGAAAAAAAGATATACGTAAAGAAATTTGAATTAGAGGCTACAGGGTGTTCAAAATAAATTTATACATTTCGACTATTTTAAATTGAAAAATCTCAATTTTTTTAAATGGCACACACTGTATATTATTATTTTTTCTGATAGATTTTACAAAACCCTCCAACTTTTATTAAGTATGTCATATACCTATTTCTAATAGTTTTCGATTTATTTTGAATTTTTCAATTTTTACGCTTGTTTCTAATACACTTACGCTATTGTGAAAACATAAACAAATAGTTAATACTAATTTTTATATAGTTTAACTTATCTAATGATTAATTATTAGGCCGTAATAAATATAGAAAAATATGCCAGTCTACTTGAATACACATATTTAGTCGTTTTACTATATTTTCCTTCACTTTCCTTAGCATAAAGGGCGTTATTGTCCTGCACGCATCCCGTATCCTATTTTCCATATCTACTGGCATTGTAAACACGATCTTTAATGCAGCCCCACAAAAAGAAGTCTAAAGGTGTTAAGTCACATGGTCGAGGGGGCAACTGAATGAATCCATCCCTACCGATCCATTTTTGTGCGTAACGATAGTTTAAAAATTCCTGAACTTCCCGGTGGTAATGAGCAGAAGCTCCGTCTTGTTGAATCCACATTTGTTCCCTTTCAAAGTTATCAACTTCTTCAAGAAGCTGGGGTAATTCGTTTTGCAAAAAAATTTAGATATCTAGGCCCGTTAAGCGGCTCGCGGAAAAAATATGGACCAATAATTCGAAAATTTAATATTCCACACCATACATTAAGCGACCAATGGTTTTGATTTTGAACTTCCCGGACCCAAAATGGATTAACTGTTGAATAATAATGCATGTTATGGCTGTTAACTGCTCCATTACTACGAAAAGTAGCTTCATCAGAAAACACTACTTTGGATAAAAAATTTGGATCGGCCCCTATTGCTCCATTCATGGTAGTACAGAAGTTTACTCGTCGTTCAAAATCACGGTCTTGAAGTTCTTTGTGTCGCACTATATTTTCAATTAAAAATAAAGATATGTTATACTGATAATTTCCATTGATCTCAAAGGGGCACAAGAAAAGACAGATTTATTTATTTGTGTGAAAGAGGGGAGAAGTCCTATTGTCTGATTTAATACACAAAGTGCGCAAAATTTAAGCAATTCAGTAATCTATAATGGCAGTGTAGACGATTTAATAAAAGATTACCCGTCAGTGGATCGAAGAAGACACAATATTATATTAAGTGTGTATTTCTAGGTTCTGTGTTAAAATAAATTCGAAGTTCCATATGAAATGGATGATACTTGTATTTTCTCTTGGTGCGATTAGCCGTAGATTGGGATGTGTCAGATAAGTCAGCTAGTTGACGGCTGCTTACCTGGGGATTATCTTCAACATGAAGTAAAATCTCCATTTCTTTTTCATTGGTAGCATTCTGGTTTACAACAATCCAATTTTTAGGAAAACCCATAACTATTACCTTTATACGTCACTTACTACAACAAATTAAACTAGTTTTACTTGGTTAATAGACATGTCAAAATTTGACAATGCCTACATTTTTGTTTTGTCTTGGCAACTATGATGTTATAGCGTAAGTGTATTAAAAAGAAGAGTAAAAATTGAAAAATTCAAAATAAATCGAAAACTATTAGAAATAGGTATATGATATACCTAATAAACGTTGAAGGGTTTTGTAAAATCTATCAGAAAAAATAATAATACACAGGGTGTGCCATTTAAAAGATTTGATATTTTTCAATTTAAAATAGTCGAAATACATAAATTTATTTTAAACACCCTATAGCATCTAACTCAAATTTCTTTACATATATATTTTTTTTCATCTTTATAGAACGCTCGTATTAATTATGAGTATTCCACCTTCAGAAATAATGGCGCTACCGGCAATTTTTTACAAAACTGAAAACTACTATTTTTTTTAAAAAATTGAAATATTAGAAAAACTACTAGGTTTAGGTAAATAACATAATTAATAAAAAAGTTATACAATTTTACGCAGAATTTAAAAATAAATTAGAAATTAGGATGCTCCATTTAAAAAAAAATATGTTATATCGGCCACCCTTTTTTGAGGTACCCTGCATACTCAAAAATAATTTTAAACTCTGCACCTTAACATGAGGTATTATGGATAATTATGTCAGTATGTGACGGTTTACGGCAAATAGAAAAATTCTGTTTATTATTATGGTTTTTTATTGTTAGGTCAAGGAAGTTTAAGCTATTGTTGGTTTCATCTTCACTGGTGAATTTTATATTTGTGTGTATATATATATATATATATATATATATATATATATATATATATATATATATATATATATATATATATATATGTATATATATGTGTAATACATATTATTCAAAAAATTTTGATATGTGGCAAATTGTTTATCACTTCCTGTAAAACAACATAAGATATTATCAACATATCTATGCCAGTATATAAATTTTTTAAACAGTGGCTGTTTGCTTATTTGGTTCTCTATGTTATTTATAAATATTTCCGCCAAAAGAGGACTAAGTCTAGGCTGCTGTATAAATGGCAAACTTTTAAGAAATTAAGATGTCTTATTATTGGGTTGACATTAATTTCAGAAAAAAGTTTTTCAATTAATAATATAGTTTCCCTACTTGGTATGCTTGGAAAAAGATTTTGAACATCGAAAGAGATTAATTTTGAATTATCAGGTAACTTTAAATGTTTGATGTTTTCAACTAGTTGCTGTGAATTGAATGAAAATAAGATAATGAACTTTACTCTATCGTTGACTCACCCTGTACTGTTGGGAAACCTCCTCGATATTGTCAAAACACATAATTTTTTTAATACCAGATAAGTTATCAAATGTAATAATATTTGCTCAATCTACACTTTATAAAGAACATTCCAGAATTTTTTCAAAATTTTTTGATCAGTACTTTTCGAGATAGAGTGGAGGGGCAAAGGCTTTTTTGAAAAATAATACAAAGAGAAGTGTGTCCTCGTGTTTTCATAAGCTTTTATTTGACACCCCACTCGTTGACCTTAGAAAAAACAATTTTTTCACTTACCCCTACGAGCCCTTTCAAAACTACAGGGTTCCGATTGGGCCAGCAATTTGTGCCAAATTTCAACTTTACGAGTCCGTGCAAAGTCCGAGAGATGGCACCACCGGCGCGTATCGAGGTCATGTTTAGTTAGTAGCATCTCTTGAATGAACGCACACCAAGTTTCAGCCATATTGGTCTATTTCTTTGTGTTTGGCATTCGTGTGAATCAAGGAAGTCGAGTGATTTTCAAGAAATGGACGAAAAAGAATTTCGTGTGGTGATTAAACATTACTTTATGAAAGGCAAAACGCCTCAGGAGACTAAAGAGAAGCTTGATAAACATTATGGTGACTCTGCACCTTCGATTAGAACAGTTTATAAGTGGTTTCAAAATTTTCGGACTGGCCATATGGGCACTAGTGACGCTGAACGTTCTGGACGGCCTGTGGAGGTTACGACTCCAGAAATCATTGATCAAATCCATGATATGGTGATGGATGACAGAAGAGTTAAGGTGCTTGAGATTGCTAGTGCTGTGGGCATCTCGACTGAACGGGTAAATAATATTTTGCATAAACATTTGGACATGAGAAAGCTATCCGCAAGATGAGTGCCGCGATTGCTCACGCTTGACCAAAAACGGAATCGTGTGAAGTGTTGCAAGGATGGTTTGCAGCTGTTCCAGAAGAATCCGGAGGACTTTAAGCGTCGTTTCGTCACTGTGGATGAAACATGGATACATTACTATACTCCTGAGACCAAACAACAATCTAAGCAATGGGTTACCAAGGGGGAATCTGCACCAAAAAAGGCGAAGACCGTTCCTTCGGCCGGAAAGGTTATGGCGACTGTCTTTTGGGATTCGCAAGGGATAATCCTCATCGACTATCTGGAAAAGGGTAAAACTATCACAGGTGAATATTATTCATCGTTATTGGACCGTTTGAAAACCGAGCTGCAAGAAAAACGCCCGCGATTGGCCCACAAGAAAGTCCTTTTCCATCACGACGACGCACCAGCACACACCTCAGCAGTTGTGGTCGCAAAATTAATGGAAATAGGATTCCAACTCGTTTCACATCCCCCCTATTCTCCAGACTTGGCTCCCTCGGACTACTATTTGTTCCCCAATTTGAAGAAATGGCTGGCGGGACAAAGATTTTATTCAAACGAGGAGGTGATTGCAGACACGAATGGATATTTTGCAGACTCGGACAAATCCTATTATTCGGAAGGGATCAACAAACTAGAACATCGTTGGACGAAGTGTATAAGCCTAAAAGGAGACTATGTCGAAAAATAAAAAAGGTTTACCCCAAACACATAAGTAGTTTTTATTTTTGCACGGACTTTTCAAACCAGCCTCGTATATGTCAAATAGTTTCGGAGAAAATCGGGTGTGACAGACGGACACCGAAGTGATCCCGTAAGTGTGCCGAACGGAATACTGAAAACAGGAAAAATCTCATAATAAGAGTAAAAACTATAAAAAACTAATCGACTTCCATCCCTGTCACATCTTTCCCCTAAAGTAATATAACTTAAAAATTAAAGGTTTCAATCCTACTGCAAGTATTTAAGGTGTACTAAATTTGATACTGATATTTCAGTTCGTTCGAGAGTTATCGTTCCACCAGCCAAGCAGACCGATGGTAATGGCAAACTATGTTTTTCGTTATCTAGAACCCCTAAAACGTAAACAATCAGAAATCACATGCTTCACTTTGTTTGTAGATAGCATGTTTTTAATTCTTAATCCAACCTCAAGCGATAATTGAAAATTACGGAAAACCGCGTATAGTCTCTATAAGATTTTAAAAAGATTTAGGATATTTTTATAATGCTAAAGAAGACAGTAGGTCGATTGAATTTAACATATTTGGCCCCACAGGCAAAACCATAAAATATTAAAAGCTCTTGCCGCAAACGCACACACAACAATTAAAACAAAAGCCATTAAGCTAAAACAATAAGGATACAATAATATATTTTAAAATTTATATTACTTATTTCTACCAAGTACCAATAAAAATATCGTAAATTATTTTAGATTGCATAAAAAATAACATGGCCAATTAATGTTAGTAAAAGGAATTTCTTTGTTCGCGGCCAATCAAAAGATATTTCTGATCTTTAACCTTATAAATGGTAGACCAGCAGGTGAAATCCGCCACTTAAAAACTACTATATTTAGGCATCGTAAATCAACATTGACTAATTTTTTAAGTATCAGCAGTCAACTGACCTTCGTTTAACTACTTTTTAGGATTCTGTCACTTAAGCAAAAACGAAATACTCAAGAAAACAACTTCCTGTTGGAAATGCAATCGATCTCTGGGGATCAATAAAAAAGGCTAAAAGGTCATGCCAAACAACTAACGAGTCGACGCACGGAACGACTATCTATCGACAGTATTAATGATCATCGGTTACTCAGGCGAATATCCGCAGACAGCAGGAGGTCGTTCAACTTAAGAAAGACCTGGAAGAAATTCTATCTTGGGGTGACAGTAACCAAGTGGAATTTAACGCTACAAAAACCCAGGCGGCAGTTTTTTCTAAAAAAGTTAACGTTGCTGAACCCGACATAGTCATGTCGGGGCACTCCATTTCCCTAGCTTCGTCACTCAATTTGTTGAGCGTTAATTTGAGAGCAAATACGTCCTGGCATGAACATGTTGCAGGTATGGTTGGGAATATTATTTCGAACCAGAACGCTTTACACTCCACAACAATTATTAATTCTTTACAAAGCTCAAATTCGACCAACTACGGAATACTGCTCCCATGTTTGGGGCTCCGCTTCCAAACACACACTGCATTTGTTGGATTCTGTTCAGAAAAGAGCTGTTCGTCTGATTGGAGACCCAGAACTGACCGGCGCACAGTGTGTCGCGTAGAACATGCTAGGTGGACAAAATTCATGTTATGATTTCCAGGAAATCTTATTTGCAAAACGTAAACAACACCACCAAACCCCGAATTCCGAGAAAAGGTTGTTTATCAAATTTGCAAGTGGCGAGTCATAAGCGTCAGAAGTCAGGTAATGAGTTTAATGCAGCTCTTTCAATCAATCAGTTGCAATTTAGCGACACTTTCGTGCACATCTTATAGTGACATATTGTAATATTGTGAAAGTTTTTGTGATGAATATTAATACTGAGGGTAAGTACTATTTTTTTAATGTATTTTTTTAATCAGAATCTATTAATTTGAATTTTTAGTATTTTTTTTAAATAGCCTATATATTTTAGCGTGTTTTAAAAAAAAAAAAACTTTGAAAGTTCAGAATATACAGACATTCAGCTCTATCCGGGCTAGTTTTTAGATATTACAAAGAAATAACTTTATTCTTCGTAAAAATACACATATTGTTTAGCACACTTCAGTACAACATGTTTTTTTTTCTTTTTTTCCAGAACACGTTTACTCTATTTCAAGGGTAGCCTTTTTTGAGGAGTGGTTGAAACACACGAAGAGTGAAAAAAACTCGCGTGACTGACTTTCTTTCTTCAAAATTTCACTTTGGTGACATTACTGAAAGCAGCCAAAAAGAAATAAAGTTGAAGATATCCAACTTGTCTAATAAGTTTGGTGCCAAATAGTTGGCTTCAGGAAAGTCGAAGGAGCGTTTTTTAATTAAAAATAAGAATTGGTTGGATGAAGCAGACATACAGTTTACTGCGAGTTCTTTTACGCCACAACCTTCAACATCAAGTGAGAATGTGACTCCTGCAGGAAGACCTCGCAAAGATTTCGAGGAATCGTCGTTTAAGACGAAGAAAACGTCGCGTCGTGGATCTCGTAGAATCCCGAAGTGTCAGTGAATTGGTGACTGCTGCCGAAATTGCTGTGCGTTCAGCAGGGCAAAGGAAAATTGCCAATGTGATTAGAGACATTAGTGAGAGCCCAGATAATATTATTAAGTCTAAAAATACCAGTTCCGTTAATCCTAGGCAATCAAGTAGTGACGAAGCCTTAGCTTACTATATAGATTCTAAGTCAACAACGCATTCTTACAAACAAACTAGGAAGTGGTCCATGAAGGCGGGGCATAATGTGTTTCCGTCATATTTTAGTTTAAAAAAGTCCAAACAGGCCTATTACCCTGCAGAGGAGCACATTGCTACGAGGCTGGTTTGAAAAGTCCGTGCAAAAATAAAAACTACTTATGTGTTTGGGGTAAACCTTTTTTATTTTTCGACATAGTCTCCTTTTAGGCTTATACACTTCGTCCAACGATGTTCTAGTTTGTTGATCCCTTCCGAATAATAGGATTTGTCCAAGTCTGCAAAATATCCATTATTGTCTGCAATCACCTCCTCGTTTGAATAAAATCTTTGTCCCGCCAGCCATTTCTTCAAATTGGGGAACAAATAGTAGTCCGAGGGAGCCAAGTCTGGAGAATAGGGGGGATGTGAAACGAGTTGGAATCCTATTTCCATTAATTTTGCGACCACAACTGCCGAGGTGTGTGCTGGTGCGTTGTCGTGGTGGAAAACGACTTTCTTGTGGGCCAATCGCGGACGTTTTTCTTGCAGCTCGGTTTTCAAACGGTCCAATAACGATGAATAATATTCACCTGTAATAGTTTTACCCTTTTCCAGATAGTCGATGAGGATTATTCCTTGCGAATCCCAAAAGACAGTCGCCATAACCTTTCCGGCCGAAGGAACGGTCTTCGCCTTTTTTGGTGCAGATTCCCCCTTGGTAACCCATTGTTTAGATTGTTGTTTGGTCTCAGGAGTATAGTAATGTATCCATGTTTCATCCACAGTGACGAAACGACGCTTAAAGTCCTCCGGATTCTTCTGGAACAGCTGCAAACCATCCTTGCAACACTTCACACGATTCCGTTTTTGGTCAAGCGTGAGCAATCGCGGCACCCATCTTGCGGATAGCTTTCTCATGTCCAAATGTTTATGCAAAATATTATGTACCCGTTCAGTCGAGATGCCCACAGCATTAGCAATCTCACGCACCTTAACTCTTCTGTCATCTATCACCATATCATGGATTTGATCGATCAATGATTTCTGGAGTCGTAACCTCCACAGGCCGTCCAGAACGTTCAGCGTCACTTGTGCCCATATGGCCAGTCCGAGAATTTTGAAACCACTTATAAACTGTTCTAATCGAAGGTGCAGAGTCACCATAATGTTTATCAAGCTTCTCTTTAGTCTCCTGAGGCGTTTTGCCTTTCATAAAGTAATGTTTAATCACCACACGAAATTATTTTTCGTCCGTTTCTTGAAAATCACTCGACTTCCTTGATTCACACGAATGCCAAACACAAAGAAATAGACCAATATGGCTGAAACTTGGTGTGCGTTCATTCAAGAGATGCTACTAACTAAACATGACCTCGAAACGCGCCGGTGGTGCCATCTCTCGGACTTTGCACGGACTTTTCAAACCAGCCTCGTATAACAAAAACTGCTGTGCTGAAATAAATTTGCAAGCCCTATTAAATAAAACATAAACATAAAACATAAACAAAAACAAAAAAATATTTTGTTTTTCTTTCGTTATTGCGCTTTTTTACCGAAAAAAATAATGAATTTTACACGAAAAAATTTTTTTTCTCTCCCATTAATTTCTAAATAACTCCAAAACGATAAAAGATAGAATAAAATAATATTCAATCAACTTTAATAAAATTTTGTTACGCATTTTTTAATGTTTTATTTATAAAAATCTGATAAGTTGTTCCCGAGTTATCGTTAAATATGTCTGCGTAGCTGACTAATTTAGGGGAAAAAATTAGCCACGCCCATAAAAAAAAACCAACGCGATGAATTTTTTCTTAAAATAACTTAATATGCCTAGAAAATACATAAACAATTGAAATAAGTGAAAAAATAATTTTGTCCAGCTAACTTGTACTAGTCGACACACTGTGCGGCGGCCTTGATTCGCTGGAACATCGAAGAACGGTTGGCGACTTTAGTCTGTTCTACAGGTATTTTCATGGAAAGTGTTCGAAGGATGTAGCCCGCTTAATTCCTCCCAGAGCGATGCATGTTAGAAATACACGTCGCGCTAATACTTCACATCCGTGTGAGGTTCAGCTTGTTACTCCGCGTACAACGCTTTTCAAGCAGTATTTTGTATGGAGAATAACATCCCTTTGGAATAATTTGCCCAGGGCTGTATTTCCCACCGGGTACAATTTACAGCGATTCAAGAACAACGTGAATCACTTTTTCCGCACACATGCCGCTCCTAAGGCGTTTTAGGGACTTCCCTGTAGCACGTGTGCTAGACCCATCAAAAAAAAAAATATGTATGTAAAGAGAAATCAACGGAAGATGTCCTAACCTATGTCAAACATCTTTAATATCTTGATATATCCAAGGCATTCGACAGAATTGCATATGACGAATTGTCGGTTAAAGCTCGTGGTTATGGTATATCTGAAACGTTTTGTTTATAGCTCTTGAATTTCCCCGTAGATAAATGACCAAAAAAATTATAGCATCAGTTCTCTGGGATGCAAAAGGAATTTTGTTAATTGATTACCTTCAAACCGCTAAAACAATCGCAGGAGAGTATTATTGCAACCTTTTGGACCAGCTGGATGAGAAAATTCGTGAGAAAAGGCCCAGTCTGCAGAAGAAAAAATCATCTTTCATCATGACAATGCACCTGCTCACAAAAGTACGAATTGTTGGAACATCTACTCTATTCGCCAGATCTGGCTACGTCTGACTTCCATCTCAAACTTCAAAAGATTTCTACATGGGAAGTGTCTTTCAACAAATGATGAAGTGATAGCATCCCTAGAAGGATATTTTGAAGGTCTTCCGGAAAACCATTTCAGAGAGGGGGTAAATGAATTGAAACATCGCTGGAAATGTATTGCGCTTAAGGAAGATTATACTGAACAATAAATGTATTTCGACTAATTAATTCATCTTGTTTCATTTCCGCTTTCAAAACTTATTGATTGACCTTAGTTTGTCTAATATACCCGACATATCTGGGATCTTACTGTACTTTGAGAGATAGATTTTTGACATTCTGCATAGTCTTTAAATGTACCTAAATTCTTTAGAACTGACTTTTTAATTCCCTAATTGTTTTTTTTTCGATCTCTTCACTTTGTTTAGCAGTTTTTTATTATCTTGTACTTTTCAAATAAAGCGTGTAAAAAACATTAAAGTTAGAAAATCTTTTACTCTAATTGTAGTGAAAATCATAGATAGTTGTCTTTGCCAGGTTTGTGCAACCTGAACTATCGCGAAGAAGACCAAAAATCCAATGTATCCCGTTGCTGATAATAGCATACTTGTATCTTCATCAATGCAAATGTCCGCAGATACCATTAATGTTTAATTAAATTTACCAAAGACCTGGAAGAAAAACTGGAGAAAAATCTATCCTGGAATGGCAGTAACTGCCCAAAATATAAGACAACAAAACCCAGCTAGCAGTACAATTATCTGGCTGCCTCTTTCAAAAACTACTTGAACTATCTAGGTACGCCTAATTTTTTGCTTCTTTTATACAGTCCCTGGCCAAATGATTAGACGCACTGCAAGATTTCATGTAAAATATTAATTACCGAGTGATATTGTACCGTTTTATTATTTTAAATTGATTTGTTTTTTATTTTTATATTATCCAATCAATTACCTATTTATTTGACATAAATAAAACAGCATTAATTTAGAAAAGCATAAGTTTATTAAGTTTTAAAGAAAAGTGAAATTAATGTTAGTAAAAGTCAATATTTAGTTGAGCCACCTTTAGCCGCTATCAAAGCTTTAATTCTGCGCGGCATGCTATCAATGCAAGATTGTACTGTCTCCTGCATTTGAAGATGATGATTCCACACATGAATAATCTTTTCTAGGAGCTGGGTTTTGTTGGTAATCACATCTTTAGCCACTTCTCTTTTCATCAGCTCCCACACATTTTCAATGGGGTTCATATCAGGGCTATTACCCGGCCAATCCAACAGAGGGATATTTTTTTCTGCCAAAAAAGCTTTAACAGACCGAGCAGTGTCGCAGGGAGCTCCATCTTGCATGAAAGTGAATGGTTCCCCATTTGGAAACCATTCTCTGAGCTGCGGAATCAACCGATTTTGTAATACTTCTTTGTACTGATCTTGCCTCATTATTCCTTTGACGATGTACAGACGCCAGTGCCCTTGCCGCTGATGACTGACCAAATCATCACTTTGGTGGGATGTTTAACCGTCGGGACGACACAATCAGGATGAAACTTTTCTCCATGACGACGACGCACATACTGAGCTTTATTCTGCAAAATTTCGAATGTGCTTTCGTCACTGAAGCAGACCTGTCAAAAATAGGAAAAATATATAAACTTCCATGTTTATTTGCTTTATTTAACTGAAAATGATAATAATGTATCAATTATTGATTAAATTGCTGTATCTTACCGATCTCCAGAAGTCCACATCTTTGTCTTGCCATTGTTTGGCCCACTTCAGGCGCTTTGCTTTCATTGCAGCTGTTAACTTGGGCTTCCTGGCGGGGCGACACGCCTTTAAATCTAATTCTTTCAATTTTCTTCGAACAGTGCGCTCAGAAGCATTTACGCTAGCATCCTGGAGTTGTGATTTTATTACCTTTGTGGTAGCAAATCTGTTTTCTACACAAATTTTCTTCAAACATCTCTCTGCCCGTGGAGTGAAAATTGGTTTTCTACCGCATCTTTTCTTTCTTTTCGGGCTTAATTCCTTCCCTGACTCAATTTTCTTTTTTATGCGTCGTACACTAGCTTCAGAAACCTCCAATCTTCGTGATATTTCTCGGTTTGTAAATGTTTTCACAATTACAATGGCCTTCACTTCAGCTTTTTTACGTGGTGAAAGATCGCCTTTTCTACCCATAATGAAAATAGTCCAATTACTTTTTTAAAACACTGCATACAAAATAAACTAATAACTGAGTAGTATAAAACTGTTAAAACAAACAATCACAGTCCATAAAGCCACAGAAACACGTCCGTACCTGACTCGATTCCGATCGCGATTGATACAGGTTTGTACTTGTTTACGTTCATGTATCACTTTGTCAACACAGTGTTGCCATATGTTAAAAATAAATACAAATATGTAGTCTACAACAATTCTTTTAAATAAAAATCAATAATATTGTAGTTTAAATATACCATTATTGCATAAAAAACTCTTAAGAAACATAAAATTACTAAAAAAAATACAGTGCGTCTAATAATTTGGCCAGGGACTGTACAACCAAATTCTAAAAATGCCAGCTGTTTTACAAGATAGAGCCTGCCACCAATCAAAATTATGGAATCAACACCGGCAACTAAGGAAAAAAACCAAATTTAATTCCTGTTATAATTGTCACTAGTCTCCCCTACTGTCACTAGCTATAGTTATTAACAATGTCACTTCTGAGATTATTAAGTTTCATAAAATCATACTAGTCATTCGTTACTGTGTTTAGCCATTGAGTTTGGCAATTTTGTTTTATATAAGGAAACTGTGGTTTCAGTATTTTTTCTTACTCCGACAAAACAAGATCTATGTGACTGCAGAAAATGCATTAACAACAAAGGTGTTAAAAAAAGAATTAGTTTGCTCTCAAATAAACAAAGCATTAACACAGTATAACAGTTCATTATTTAAAGTGTGATAAAAGAACAATTTGTGCAAATAAATAAACAGTTACTGACCTCTCGGCATTGAACTACAAAATTTTATTATGTTATTTACGATTATACAAATGAGAGTTTGGTATACGTAGTGTCTAAAAAACAGTTTCTTCTTTATATATTTTTTTAATGACTTCCAAGGATATACTTTCAACAATCTCGATTTCTTCAATGTCATGAATTCTAAAATTCTGTAATTTGTATGTTGTCTATATATTTAACGGTATGAAAGGGTCCTTTTCTATGAAAAATCTCCTCCAGTCATCGATTTTTAAACTCAGTGTATGACGAAATTCTTTTTTTTTAAATCTTCTGATTTGTCATCGATTTTGAGTTTGCTATGTTGGAAAGGGTTTAAGCTTTTAGAGTTTCAGTGCAAAGAGGTTCTTTCGTCAAGTAGCTCCGTCCGAAATTGTCGATTGATGCCCGCCTTTATCAGCAGCTTCGCTTTTAGTGTTCCCTTTTTTTCCCTAAAGCAATTCCTCTGGTATCCATCCTCCGCTTTTGAACCTGTGCCGATTTTAAGATATAAGCTTGAAAAGATTATTATATATTATAAAGACAAGTATACTTTCAATAAAAAGAATCAATTAATTCTTACAAAAATATCTCGCAAACAACACATTTTGATCCCATGTTTATTGAGTTGGATATCAGAAAACGGCATGCCTTCGCGTTGTCACAGCCTAATTCAAGAAAAATAAAAAAGTAAGTGCAGTGAAGGGTCGATTCCTAATCCGACTTAGTATGCTAGTGTCACTCGCGGAATCATGACGAATATTTTGAGCTGTAATTAATTAAAATTCATTCAGTACGGTAAAAATTAGTAAATTATTACAGAGTAATTTACTGAAATACATAAAAAAAATTGACCTTAAAAATTTAATGCTTTATAATACAGAACTGAGCATCTCTTAAGGAAGGTTAAGTAAAGTCTAGTGTCCACCAGGAGATAAAAATACCATGACAATTTAATCTCATGTGTTTTTTAAAGGCATCAAAATTTTTATTACAAAGATTTTTATCTCTTTAGACATAAATTTCGCGAAAAATCTTGCGATGGAATTGTATCCTAATGAATTTTCTTTCGAATTATTTAAATTATTATTTGGACAAATATAACGGTTGTACAAACGCTGTTTTTGTATAATTTTTGTTAACCGTTATTTATAACCACTTAGCACAAATTATTATCACACAAGTAACATTTACTGCACGAAAGTATATTAATATAATTACTCTTAATTTTGTGTCTTCTCGGATTTCAGTTATATTATGTTTTCATGTTGTTATTTTTTTTCTATAAAATATACCTTTAAGAGAGCACTTTAATTATTTAAAAAATAACTAAAATACAACACCCATATTTTTCCTGGTATGCAATTTGCTATCAATATAAAATCAATAGAAAAAATGACGATTTCGGGTTTATTGTGTCGAGTGTGGCAGCCTTTGCGGTGCAGTAAGTCTCGGGTTTCAATCCCGGCAGGTCGGTATACTTTTATTAAAGTATATATGGCCTGGCCCCGTACAAAGGTAGTAGTTGTTGGCAGAAATACAATAATGTCCGTGGGAGCAGTACCGCGTTGTCTAAAAGGTGTTGTGAAATAC
Organism: Pachyrhynchus sulphureomaculatus; assembly: GCA_019049505.1. Lineage (NCBI taxonomy): Eukaryota > Metazoa > Arthropoda > Insecta > Coleoptera > Curculionidae > Pachyrhynchus > Pachyrhynchus sulphureomaculatus. The sequence goes on from CM032450.1 coordinate 17,419,223, forward strand.
AAAAATGTGTGTTTTGGCACTTGGACAACGTTGACGGGTATTACGACATCCCCGCCGATATCCTTAGAATATGAAAAAAGGATAAAATCTCTACTTAGGCGAGGAGGTGAACAATAAAAAAAAAATTGATAATGTGTCGGAATAGTTTACACTAGAAAAAATGGAACTCCATAACAGCCGCTCCACGCACAAAACACATAATTTTAAAATACATACACACACTAAAGAATAACTGAATTAAACATTTCAACTCGATGATCCTATCCCTGATTGGAAGAAATGGAAAAATATTATCATTCTTAGATTCCTTGACTTCAAGAACTCCGCAAAGGACATATAACTTGCGAAGTATCCTCTCCAACACCGTCCCCCACCTCTTTAATCCAATTTTTTGTTTAACTGTAAATAGAACTGCTTAGAGTTTGTTTATTATCACAAACCAACTAACTCCAGGAAAATGTTCATAATACTATTGAAACTATACCTAATTTATCGATACCCACTCCTTTTACGTCCTACTCTTGAAGCGATGTTTAGTTCTATTCCTAATTCGAGTATTACATGTTTAAACAGACAGATCGACGGACAATGGTGACTAAACTTTACGTGATTTAGGGTCCCTGAAATGGAAAATAATGCGAAAATATCGGAACGTGATTTTTTCAAGAATATAATACTTCCCTTAGCAAGAGCAGTAATCACGTAATTTTCAGATTTCTAGACCCCAAGAATTTGGGGGGAAATCGAATAACATGACATAGGTATTCAGAGAATTCTGAAAACTATTCTTTACGTGATCAGGGTACTCTGAAACGTGCAAAAATACCAAAATCTCGGAGGATGATGTTTCAACACACAATATTTGATGGTAGTGATAGATCCAAGCGTCGTTTCGAAAAAACTATTGTTACGAGAAAACCATAATTTTTATCGCTAAATGATTAATTTTAAAAAAAAAAAATCAAAGAAAAACAGTTAACAGACAATATAAAAAAACCTGTCAAGTGCAAGTTGGACTTACGCAATTAGTGTTCTGTATTGTGATTGCCTTTAAAATAAAAATGTTTGTTACGGAAGTATAAAATGATCAGCGACTTCGCAAAACACCCCAAATGAGTTTTCAATAACAGAAACAAGAGCCCAGATTACAAACATGTCTAGTTAGATACCGACTCAGCAGGCTAATCAGAACAATCAGAATAAGACAAAAAAATCCAGGTGACATGTATGTATCTTAAGAGCCAATTTTCACGTTTTTTCTTAATCAATAATGTATAATAGTTATAGCATCTTAGCTACCTAATAGCCAATAAATCAATCTAACTCAATCTAAAATCTAATGGTAACAGTTTGAAACAAATATTTACTACCTAAATGTGTGTGCCCCAAGGCTCCATACTCTCTTTCTCATTTACATTAACGATCTGCTCGAAAAGACCGAGAATCCAAGCTACAGTTTTGCAGATGACAGTACGCTTATCTCTTCATTCACTTTGAACGCTTGGTCATCCGCTGCTCAGGCGAATATTCGCAGACAGCAGGAAGTCGTTCAACCTAACAAAGACCTGGAAGAAATTTCATCTTTGGGTGATAGTAACCAAGTGGAATTTAACGCTACAAAAACTCAGGCTGCAGCTTTTTCTAAAAAAGTTAACGTTGCTGAACCCGACATAGTCATGTTGGGGCACTCCATCCCCTAGCATCGTCACTCAATTTGTTGGGCGTTAATTTGGGAGCAAATATGTCCTGGCATGAGCATGTTACATGCATAGCAAGGAGAGCTTCTGAAAAATTAGGAATATTATTTCGAACCAGAAAGCTTTACACTCCACTACAACTGTTAATTCTTTACAAAGTTCAAATTCGATCAACTATAGAATACTGCTTCCATGTTTGGGGCTCCGGTCCCAAACACACAGCGCATTTGTTGGATTCTGTTCAGAGAAGACCTGTTCGTCTGATTGGAGACCCGAACTGACCGGTGGCCTTGATTCGCTGGAACATCGAAGAACGGTTGGCGGCTTGAGTCTGTTCTACAAGTATTTTCATGGAAAGTGTTCGAAGGATGTAGCCCGCTTAATTCCTCCCAGAGCGGTTCATGTTAGAAATACACGTCGCACTGATACTTCACATCCGTATGAGGTTCAACTTGTTACTCCGCGCACAACGCTTTTCAAGCAGTCTTTTATATGGAGAACATCATCCCTTTGGAATAATTTGCCCAGGGGTGTGTTTGAGGCCGAGTAGAATTTACGGCGATTCAAGAACAACGTGAATCGCTTTTTCCGCACACGTGCCGCTCCTGGAGCGCTTTAGGGACTTCCCTGTAGCACGTGTGCTAGACCCATAAAAAAACATAATACTAAATATTTGTTTAATTAAAAATAAATAAAATGAAATTATTTTGTCTCGGTACCTAATGCTTAAAGCAGTAGCTATCAATTAACAACTTTCGACGAAATAAACCTTCACCATTTCGGCGGTCAAATAGTTGTTTTTTTTATACGACATAATTACCAAACGTACTGCAATTTTTGCTCAACCTAACCTTTATGGAGATTATTCCAGAATTTTTTTAAAATTTTTTGATCAGTACTTTTCGAGATAGGGTGGGTGGACAGGATTTTTGTTTTAAATAATAGAAAGAAAAGTGTGCGCGTGTATTACCTCACATATATTTTTGAACTCGTATTTTTATAAGCTCTCATTTGACATCCCACTCGTTGACCTGGTAATTACACCCCACAAAACGAACCCCTTAAGTCAAAATTTAACTTTCAAAATTACACGACCATGATTGGGCCATCAATTCCTATATTGGTGCCAAATTTCAACTTTCTATGTCAAATAGTTGCGAAGAAAATCGGGTGTGACAGACAGACGGACGGAGACCAAAGTGATCCCCTAAGTGTTCCGTATGCAACGCTAAAAGACTCAGATTACGTTGAAAGTGTGAAAAATTGTTAATGAACTTAAAAAAACTGTCTTGCGACCATTTATTATGAGCACAACCGTTATGACCTTAAAATTCATTTATAATTGCTATTAACCTTAGAAATTTTCATTGCATTCCTGCGCGTACATCAATTTTTATTACAGTTTCTTTAATTCCGTTATTGTCCACACACATATATAAATGAAAATAATAAAAATGTACATATAAGAAAATTTCACTTTTGTTGGGAAATAGAAAGTAAACAGTTCTATACCCGAAATGTTTCTATAATGTTAAATTACGACGAGTTGCGTGTAGTGAATGTAATTTTTTTTCCCAAACTTTTAAAATTCCATCCTATTCGCATTCTAAGCAAGCTATTGTTTGCCGTAACCGATGATTTCCCTTATTTGTCACTTTTATTCGTAACCGTAATCGGAGGAATATTACATTTCAATTATTTCAGCTTGAATACGTTTTGAAATGGTATACCTCGCAATAAACATAATTATTTCTATTTAATTTGTAGTCAGAATTCTATCCGTATACCGTTTCGGTAAACAAAAAGGAACGTTTCTGTTAAGGCAGATAGGACAGAGTAACTGTTTACTAGATTTACTGTAAAATATGGGCGTACATTTTTTTATGGGCACACCGCACGCACCGCAACAAAAAATATTTTTGCGAATTCTTATCGCCTTCAGATATTAATTAAACTGTAGTAATTTATGAAATACTTTTGTGAGAAGTCTGGAAATTAGATCGTGTCACATTGGACTGACGTTCTGACGTTTCGTCTACGATTGCACGAATCATCTTCAGGAATCTTTACTCTTCGAGATTAGAGCACTGAAAAGGTGACATACACCTGGGCGCTGCAAAAAGTATGTATATTTTAAAAAAAAAATAACCGGTCAAGTCAAGTTGAAATTGCGCAATTAGTGTTCTGCACGTTGATTACTTTTAAAATAAAAATTTTTGTTACGGAGGTATAAAATGATCAGTGCCTTCACAAAACACACCCCAAATGAGTTTTCAACAAAGTTTGTTTCCGGTCTTTACAGAAAACTGATAACCTTGAAATTTTTGTTTTATTTTTATATACCAGATAAATTATTAAAGGTAATGCACTCGTGATAATTTTCGTTCAATCTATACCCCGTGGAGAATATTCCAGACTTTTTTCAAAATTTTTGGATCAATACTTTTTGAGACAGAGGGGGGGACAGCGATTTTTCGCGATTTTTTCAAAATAATACAAAGAAAAGTGTGCGCATGTAAGACATTATATATATTTTTGAACTCGTGTTTTTACAAGATTTCATTTGACACCCCACTCGATGACCTATTAATTTTTTTTTTTCAGTTCCGATTTCACCCCCAAAAACTAACCCCTTAAGTCAAAATTTAACTTTCAAAACTACACGGCTCTGATGAGGCCATCAATTTCTATATTAGTACCAAATTTCAACTTTCTAAGTCAAATAGTTTTGGAGAAAATCGGGTGTGACAGACAGACACCAAAGTGATCTTATAAGTGTTCCGTACGTGTAAAATAATATAGTAGTTAAAAATTGTCAAAGGGTCTTTTTCAAAAATAAAAAATTTGCGGTGTTTCAAACTTTAGTACGCAATTTTCGACCAAAAAATTTATGTTGAATTATTTATAAAAAAATTATCTATTAGAAAAATTAAAAAAACCTCTCGACATTCTGTAGAAAAAGTAATTAAGATTTAAAAAAAAAGTTAAAAAATATTAAAAATTAACTAAGTAATATTGCAGACAGTGTCTGAAAGGTAGCGGTCCCAATCCGACGCTAGCTGACATTTAATGCTGTAACTCTGTAATGGAATCTAATTTTCTTAAATTTTTTTTTTGGACAATTCTTAGAAGTATAGAGAATAAAAATCCGTAAAAAAAATGGGATTTTTGAAAATTCGAGATGTATGCAACCTCTGAATAAATTTCAGTTTCAGAATTCATCTAATGTTCTAATTCTAAGTAAGCGAAACGTCGAAGAGTCATTCCACTCTAACAAGGTCCGATCTCAAGAATTATGATTTCTTTTCTAACCAAGGCCACGAAAGGTTCCGCTCTATAAAATACTTTTCATGGAACGGATAAATTATTACTTCCCTCACCATGGACAGTATTGTGTTCGTGAAAAAATAACTCTGCGAAATCTTGACATTGCAGTGTCCCTAGATCACGAAAAACATAGTTTCCCAAACGTAATGATCTATTTAGCTGCTGGTGTCAGAACAAAATAAGGTTTTGATTGAAAATTCAAAATATTTGAAAAATAGGACAATTTTCAGAGTCTTCGACTCCAAGAATCCTGGCAAGGGCATAGAATACAATTTCATCTCCTTAAGTCCTTATAAGTTGGACTATAAATAATTATGCTTAACATTCGCTTATTATACCAACCAAAAACCAGGGAAAATTCTCCTGATATTGCAACTATACAAAATTTATCAATCCCCACCCCTTGCGCCTCCTTCATTAATGCGATATTCCTCAAAAACTACAGATTTCATTCCTGTTTCAAATATTATATAGTATGTTCACCAAATATGTAATCGATATGTCATTTCGTTCGAGAGTTATCGACAGACCGAAGAAAATTGAGAACTATGTGTTTCATGATCTAAGTGAAAGAAAAGTGAAGGAATGCAAAAATCTCGGTGGGTGATTCGTTACACAAATATAATACTTCCCTTCAGCAAGCAAAGTAAAAATTCTACTAAAGTTTCTGATGAATTAATAAAATACTAAAACGAAGCATAGTCTGACTTAACCCACCAGTAAATAATCGTATTTCCATATAAATGAAATTTACGAAATTGGTCAAAGAAATCTCGCGTAAAAAAGGGCATAATTTTCAAATCTGTCGACACCAGGTACCCTGAAAAGGAGACATAACTTAATATATACGAAGCAACACCTCTCCAGTCTTTTTATCCCTAATATTTTTAACTACAAAAAAACCAAGAATAATATTTATATTGATATTGAAAATATACAAACTTCATCGATCCCCATCCTTAAACACTATCAGGTCCATTCCTATTTGAAGTATGATCCGTGTACCAAATTTGAAATAGATATCTAATTTTATTTGAGAGTTATCACAGCAGACACATCCGTGAAAACCTAACCCTGAAAAATGAAGACATGCAAAACTTTTTTTCGGGAATACAATACTTCTCTTCGGCAACGGAAGTAAAAATACAAAAAAATAACAGGAGTTCCTGGTGAATGAATAAAATAATGTTACATTTACCAAATTTTACAAAGGAATTTGGTATTGAATTTATCCATTTTTATTATTTCTTATAATTTTTTATTGCCTGAAGTGACCGCGAGGTTAATACTATTCTCTGTACAGTGAATGCAAATTAACACTTCGAATTAAAATCATTTTTATTAGTTCTGCAATATGCATTTCAAACATATTTTTGAATAAGTGGCCCTACTTCTATTTTCTAAAAATATATAGATTAATATATTACTCAAAAAATATTGTGAATCAAAAAACCAATATAAACGTCAAATGAACAACGAACAATGGAAGAGAAACAATTTAGTTGTCTTGTACCAAGTCTCCTACAAAAGTTTTGACAAAAATAAGACATACATGTTTTTGTTTTGCCAACAGTTTTAGTAATAATCTAAGAACCAGTTTCCTTTTTTAAATTATGATTTCAAATATTTGAACAACCAAATTACACGACATTTATGACAGATAAATACAAATCAGAGAGTTCAAATATGTTTGCTTACATGTTTATTTAGGATTTCATTACTTAGCTACTTGAGTCAGTCACTGTTCCGTTATGCTGAACGGGTAAAAGTTTTATTATCATTTATGCACACTTTATTTTTACTTCCCTTGCTAAATGGAACGTTTTTGTATTTCTTCACGTTTCAGGGTACCTAAATCACAAAAAATATAGTTTCCAGATACCATCAATCTACATATATGCATTTTTTCCTGATTGTTGGCAAAATAACTATCGAATGAAATAAGATTTCGATTCCACATTTGGTACACATATTACTTGAGATCCAAATAAATCTACTACTTTTGAAGGGTATCGTTTCCAAAGAAAGTAAACGGATTGAAGTCCAGGGTCCCTAAATCTTGTAAGAATTTCGATAATATGAAAAATTTTTCTTAATTTTTGCTTGGGATAAAGAAGAAAATTTAAGTATAATTATTTATAGCCATATATGCAAACCAGGTACAGAAAAATAAACTCAAAACGTTCGTTTTTAAAATGTGATTCAATGAATTGTAAGACTGTATGAGAAGTTACTTACAAAAATTTAGCAGTTAATTCATCTCTGGTGAAGACAATAAAATTTGCATTTTTGTTGGCCAGGAAGTAGGTATGATTACAAAAACATGATAAAAGGACACTTAGAGAGTTACACAAGTGTTAAAAATAAAACGTTGTCAATAAACATTAATCAAAAACACTTTTTAAGACAGAACACAACTGTAAGAAACACCATGATGTTGAAATGGTACTCCATTTTAAAAATCTTTTTTGACATCGAGTTTATTTTATTAGTGATATTTCAGTCTGAACCGGATATTGTTGATAGTCTATGGCGTCATCAGGTCGACAAAAAAACCACAAAAGAATTAAAGTTAGGGATGCGGTAAATGTTTTTGGTGGATGCTACTATTAGACAATTTACCAAATTTTACCACATCCCTAACTTTAATGCTTTTGTGGTTTTTTGTCGATCTGATGACGACACAGACTACCAACAATATCCGGTTCAGACTGAAATATCACTAAATAAGTTACTAAACTCGATGTCAAAAAAGATTTTTAAAATGGAGTACCATTTCAACATCATGGTGTTTCTTACATTGTATTCTGTCTTAAAAAGTGTTTTTGATTAATGTTTATTGACAACGTTTTATTTTTAATACTTATGTAACTCTCTAAGTGTTCTTTTATCATGTTTTTGTAATCGTACCTACTACCTGGCCAACAAAAATGCAAATTTTATTGTCTTCAGCAAAGATAAACTGCTAAATTCTTGTATATAACTTCTCATACAGTCTTACAATTCATTGAATCACATTTTAAAAACGAACGTTTTGAGTTTATTTTTCTGTACCTGGTTTGCATTTTTAGAATCCAGAAGAAGCTACCATTAGGCAGCCCAAGCTCCATAACAAAAATAAAAAGCAGATACTAGAGCCTTTAGATCTTTGATTGCTCATCTCTTCTCCTTATAAGGGCGTTTCCCAGTAGTTAAACTTAGGATTGTTTGTTGCCAGTGCCCTGTTACTGTCCTTCCTCTTTCTTATATGTATGTATATATGTGTATATATATATATATATATATATATATATATATATATATATATATATATATATATATATATATATATATATATATATATATATATATATATATATATATATATATATCTATATATATATATATATATATATATATATATATATATATATATATATATATATATATATCTATATATATATATATATATATATATATATATATATATATATATATATATATATATAAATACATATATATACTATTGTAATAAAAAAATAGTAAGACTTTTGAAATAAAACGCAAACGGGTTATTTATTTTTCCAAATTTATTTCGTCCCCTTCAAAGTAATCCCCCTTACAATGACCCAAACACACATCTCGTTTGGCCAAGAATTGGCTTTCTGCACAAAGGATTCGGGCGATGCGCTAGCCTTCACAATCACCTGATTTGAACCCGATACAGAATTTTTGGCACTATCTGGATAAATAAATTAGGAAAAGTAATATAAAAAACCGGGACGAATTTTGGATCGTATTAAAACAAGAATGGGAAAAAATACCACCCGATTTTTGTGCTAGGCTTATTGACTCTATGGGTAGAAGATGTCAAGCAGTGATTGACGCAAAAGGATATCCCACTAAATATTAAATATTTTCGACATCTTAGTCTTATTTTATAACAAAAATGTTTCCATACTTTTGTTTGTGCATAATTTTGGTACGTTAAAAACTAAGCACATTTCTCATAAACAATAACTGTTTTAGTCTTCCAAATGTTTGTTAGCATGTACACGAATAATAAATAAATATTGTAATTGTAAACCGTTTAAATGTAAGACTAGAGATGGGAATTTAAATGTTTCCATACTTTTGTTCGCCACTGTATATATGAGGGTTGAGGGAGGGAGTTAAAGAAGGGTTGCTTGGAATATTTCGTGAGATACGAGTTCTAGGAGTCGAGGAATTTGAAAATTATATTGCTTTTCCATGAATAATAGGTTTCAGCAGAACAAGTACGTAGGAGGAAAATGCCCGTTTTCAATTGTAAATATCTCTAACGCCGTTCCCCTGCTTAATTTTTCTTCTGACTAATCTCACTATAACGTAACTAGCCTGAAAAAATCTTCGCTCCAATTTGTTAAATTTCCGTTAACCACAATGTCACATGTGCAAAAAAAAAAAATTACATATAATGATCAGTTGCACAACATTTTGAAAACCATATGCTTGAATTGTGACTAAACTAGGCTATTTTCAAATAGTTTTTAGTTGAAGTTATTACTAAAGAAAAGTGTAAATAAATGAATTAATGATAAATAAATAAATTATTAAAAAAAAGAACAATAAATTCCAGTCCGACTTTAGATTCTGAATTGGTTTTAATAATAAAATAATTTCAGTTTTTGCAAATTGTGGTTAAAAATATATTTATGCAATTTTCCACATTTAAGTGTTAACTATGGAACGTACCAGTGATAATTTAATTTGAAGTGGTCGTTATATACACAACCTTGTTTTGTAACAATTTGTATTAACATATAAATATTAAAAGAAATATGGTTAATATATAAATAATTACTTTCAAATGCTTTACAGGTTCTTTGAAAACATTCTTTAATATTTTATGTAAGTTCAATTTTTACAAGCCAGTTATTTCCAGAGGCGTAGGTACCAATTTTGCGGTAACTTATCGAAAGTTGTAATCATTTTTGTTAGCAATAGGTAATTTTCAACCGCCAATTCACATTAGTTAGTACACCGAGACTGCGCTGAAACTAAACAACTAGAAGAAATTTGCCATTTTCAAAAGCTTTCCAAGTTTAAGCTCATTGCTTGAAAATTGGATGTGCTGAATTTAAGACAAAAACTATAGATTCCAAGGATATTTTTAAAGCTACAATTAAGTGATATATAGACTCACAAATATCTAAATCAAAAATCATAATTTTTTCATCAGAAAGGTGTATTCGCTTTTATACCTTACTTCCTGTCGTTTTATAAATATTGTTAGCAAGAGCTTGTAAGCGGCTACGCCTCTGGCTGTCACCTAAATCAAGAACATTAGGTATATTATGCTATTTGCACCACAACAAAACCGGATTTTACTTAAACATATAAAACACATAAAACGTTTTTTTTGTTGTAAATAACTTTACGAAAAACCAAACAAAAATATAACTTAACTATATTTGGACATCAACGAGATTATTATCAACATTGACATTAAATAGAAAGCTCTTCCTGTAGTTCTACTAATTCAAATACACCGAGAAATAGACATAGAAAATTGGGTAAAATATGTTTTCCAGTAAAAATTTCTATGATGTATTCCGTTAAATTTAAATATTTTAATATTACACCAATTTCTCTGATATACAGACCTCAAACAATCATGAATATTTAGGGTAATGTATCACTAATATTGATTTTACACGGACATTGATGAATGATTGAATTTTGACAAGTAATATTGTATGCAGAGATGTCTACAATAGAATTAAAAATGATATAAAAACTGATCCAATTGAAATTTCAAAGCTGAGGTAGCTAGGGGTGAGTGAATAAAACTTAAGAAGCCGATTATGCTAAAATTACCAATATAAGTCATTTTTACCCATTACTTACACAGTCTATCAACTAAGAACGTATCCGCGGTAATTCAATTTTGGTAGATGCGATTCTAGCGATTCGGTAGAGGGAGCCTTTGTCTACGACGTATTTTAGTAATATCGTTAAGGCAGTTAGTCAAAATTTTACCAAATCCACCATACCACCACTCACACGGCCAGATAATTCCATTGCAACCACACCTGTTGAGAGAGCTAACTTGTTGGCTGAACTCTTTGCTTCACATTCTACTGTCGATTTCCAAGGAAAAACACCACCTACTATTCCCATATTGCAGTCAAGGATGCCCGATGTTGTCTTCAGACAGCGCATCATAAAGGGTATTTTAATGAAGCTAGACACCAAGAAGGCTTCTGGCGCTGACGGAATACCTGCCATAGTTCTCAAAAATTGTGCAAGGGAACTAACACCAGTTTTCTGTAGACTTTTTAACCTATCCTACAGAAAGGGAATATTTCCGTCCTGCTGGAAATGTGCCACGGTTCAGCCGATACCTAAAAAAGGTAAGAAGACCTTGCCAAATAACTACCGACCAGTTGCACTGCTTTCAATAATATCGAAAGTCATGGAAAAGGTTATCAATGAGCATCTTCTAAAATATCTTGAACGATTCAATATTATTAGCGATCACCAATATGGTTTTCGTAAACATAGATCAACAGGAGATCTTCTGACTTATGTAACACATGTTTGGAACAACGCAATTGAACACTTTGGAGAATCTCGAGCGGTTGCTCTTGACATATCCAAGGCATTCGACCGTGTTTGGCACGATGGACTGTTGGCTAAGTTACGCTCTTATGGTATGTCTGAAAGGTTCTGTTTGTGGCTCTCATGTTTCCTCAGAGAGCGTTCTTCACGAGTGGCGGTCGACGGATTTCTTTCTAACACCCTCACTATCAACGCCGGTGTGCCCCAGGGCTCCATACTGTCTCCTACTCTCTTTCTCATTTACATTAACGATCTGCTGGAACAGACCGGGAATCCAATCTATAGCTTTGCAGATGACAGTACGCTTGTCTCTTCATTCACCTTGAACGCTCGGACATCGGCTGCTCAGGCGAATATCCGCAGACAGCAGGAGGTCGTTCAACTTAACAAAGACCTGGAAGAAATTCTATCTTGGGGTGACAGTAACCAAGTGGAATTTAACGCTACAAAAACCCAAGCGGCAGTTTTTTCTAAAACAGTTAACGTTGCTGAACCCGACATAGTTATGTCGGGGCACTCCATTCCTCTAGCATCGTCGCTCAATTTGTTGGGCGTTAGTTTGGGAGCAAATATGTCTTGGCATGAACATGTTGCAGGCATAGCAAGGAGAGCTTCTCAAAAGTTGGGAATATTATTTAGAACCAGAAAGCTTTACACCCCACAGCAACTGTTAATTCTTTACAAAGCCCAAATTCGACCAACTATGGAATACTGCTCCCACGTTTGGGGCTCCGCTCCCAAACATACACTGCATTTGTTGGATTCTGTTCAGAGAAGAGCGGTCCGTCTGATTGGGGACCCGGAATTGACCGGCGGCCTTGATTCGCTGGAACATCGAAGAACGGTTGGCGACTTGAGTCTGTTCTACAAGTATTTTCATGGAAAGTGTTCGAAGGATGTAGCCCGCTTAATTCCTCCCAAAGCGGTGCATGTTAGAAATACACGTCGCGCTGGTGCTTCGCATCCGTATGAGGTTCAGCTTGTTACTCCGCGTACAACGCTTTTCAAGCAATCTTTTATATGGAGAACGTCATCCCTTTGGAATAATTTGCCCAGCGCTGTGTTTCCCACCGAGTACAATTTACAGCGATTCAAGAACAACGTGAATCGCTTTTTCCGCACTCGTGCCGCTCCTGGAGCGCTTTAGGGACTTCCCTGCAGCACGTGTGCTAGACCCATAAAAAAAAAATATCAGTCGATTACGAACTTTCGTCGAAATCACGTAAAATCCAAAATGAGTCACCTGTTTGCGCGTCCGTTCGAGACAGTCTTTCTTTGTTCCCATCCAAAGGGGCCCAAAATGACACATTCCGCGTACGCTCAATATATTAAAAAGTAGGTGTCGTTTGTGAAGAAGTGGGTAAATCATTTTAACGAGCGGAAAAATGTCGATGACTTGCGAAAATATGACTCGGTAGACAAAGTCACTCCGAAGGTCGAAAAACGAATCGTGTCTTTGTTTTCGTGGGATCCGAAACTGACACTGTGTCAAGCAGCGGCGAATTTAACCAGAAAGGATGCTGATCTCTTTAAGGTATATCGCCCTTCCACAATTCTAAAATAACGCAGGAACAGGAACTCTGAAGAGACCTAAATGCTTTAGACATCTAAACATACAAGCAAAGGTCAGTGGTATATTTGTACAAAGGTAAGCAGCTTCCCACATTGACGTTCCTTATATGTCATAAACAACTCATTGTTACGCTACTGAAGTCGCACAACGACAACAGTAAAGTATATATAGGTTATTCATAATATATATTTAAAGATTAATTATTCTTCAGGCCTATAGAATATTTTACACCTATCAGAACTACAAAATTTTCAAACGTAATTATGCTACGGAATTCTGCAAATATCCTGTATTTATCAGTGGAAGGTAATTAAGTGTAATGTAGGCAAATGTAGGTTGTAGGGGTACATACATAACCTTATACAGGGTGAACTAACAATTCATTTTCAATGTAGTTTTTAAATAAATATTTCTTAAGTTTGTTACCATAATTGCTGTGGATTCGTGCCGGCGTTGTCACTCATATTTCTTAATTTAAATAACAGATATGAGCGCATATACAACATATTAGAATACAAATTTAGAAACTATTCATGTTTTTTTAAATTTTGAAAGTATGACAGTACTATAAATAAGGCCGATTTATTCATATGCCAGCCAATTTTCAGTTCAGGTTAAATGCGTGATAGCATGTAAATGTAAACATGCGGAGTCTTGTATGTGTGAATGTATTTTAACGTAAATATTAGTATTAGAGTCTGTCAAGTAAGAACGTGACCGCTCGTATTCTTGAAAAATATGTGTTTCGAGAACATTTTTTGCCATCAATTTATTCTTTGGTGTGCTAAAATCGGCGCAATTGCCTTATTAAGTTGTCCAATCGCCTCCTGCATCAATAATCGCCTGGCATCTTCAAGGCATACTGTCGACGAGATTTTCTGCATACTCTGCGAATTTTTTAAATCTCGCGAGACAACTGAGTCAAAGTCCTCAGAATCGTTTCTTTGAGCTTTCTCTTTACAAGGAACCAAACGTTTTCATTAGGGTCGGCGTCCGGCGATTGTGAAGACTACTCTAGTATCTTATCTTAAGTCCGACCTAGTCGCTTCGCAACGTGATTTTCGTCCAGCAAAAGTTTCTTCAACGTGCTTCGGAATTTGACAGCATGAGCACGAAGTTGTTGTCGAATGATCTCATGGGACACATTCAAACCTGATTTTCTTAATTTTGCCGCACTTTCAAGTCCCGTGAAAACAAAGACACGATTCGTTTTTCGACTTTCGGAGTGACTTTGCGTACCGAGCCACGTTTTAGCAAGTCGTCGACATTTTTCGTCTCGTTAAAATGATTTACCCACTTCTTCACAAATGACGCCGACTTTTTAATATATTTAGCAGTCGCATTTTAGGCCCCTCTGGATGGGAATAAAGGAGGACTGCCTCGAACTGATGAGCAAACAAGTGGCTCATTTTGGATTTTACGCGATTTCGACGAAAGTTCAGAATCGACTGATACTTTTACTAAAATGCGTCGTAGTTGTTGAATCGTTAGAACCGCATCTACCAAAAATGAATTATCACGGACAAGTTCTTACTTGACAGACTGTATATTTGATTTTACGTGATTCTTCTTGACCACTTTTTAAGAAACCTAAACGTGAATCTTTTGAGCATATTTACATATACATACAGCTAACATTTTTAAATAACAGTATGATCAGAACATACAGTCCCTGGCCAAATTATTAGACGCACTGTATTTTTTTTAGTAATTTTATGTTTCTTAAGAGTTTTTATGCAATAATGGTATATTTAAACTACAATATTTATTGATTTTTATTTAAAAGAATTGTTGTAGACTACATATTTGTATTTATTTTTAACATATGGCAACACTGTGTTGGCAAAGTGATACATGAACGTAAACAAGTACAAACCTGTATCAGTCGCGATCGGAATCGAGTCAGGTACGGACGTGTTTCTGTGGCTTTATGGACTGTGATTGTTTGTTTAACAGTTTTATACTACTCAGTTATTAGTTTATTTTGTATGCAGTGTTTTAAAAAAGTAATTGGACTATTTTGATTATGGGTAGAAAAGGCGATCTTTCACCACGTAAAAAAGCTGAAGTGAATGCCCTTGTGATTGCGAAAACATTTACAAACCGAGAAATATCACGAAGATTGGAGGTTTCTGAAGCTAGTGTACGACGCATAAAAAAGAAAATTGAGTCAGGGAAGGAATTAAGCCCGAAAAGAAAGAAAAGATGCGGTAGAAAAAAACCAATTTTCACTCCACGGTCAGAGAGATGTTTGAAGAAAATTTTGTGTAGAAAACAGATTTGCTACCACAAAGGTAATAAAATCACAACTCCAGGATGCTAGCGTAAATGCTTCTGAGCGCACTATTCGAAGAAAATTGAAAGAATTAGATTTTAAGGCCTGTCACCCGCCAGGAAGCCCAAGTTAACAGCTGCAATGAAAGCAAAGCGCCTGAAGTGGGCCAAACAATGGCAAGACAAAGATGTGGACTTCTGGAGATCGGTAAGATACAGCAATTTAATCAATAATTGATACATTATTATCATTTTCAGTTAAATAAAGCAAATAAACATGGAAGTTTATATATTTTTTCCTATTTTTTGACAGGTCTGCTTCAGTGACGAAAGCACATTCGAAATTTTGCAGAATAAAGCTCAGTATGTGCGTCGTCGTCATGGAGAAAAGTTTCATCCTGATTGTGTCGTCCCGACGGTTAAACATCCCACCGAAGTGATGATTTGGTCAGTCATCAGCAGCAAGGGCACTGGACGTCTGTACGTCGTCAAAGGAATAATGAGGCAAGATCAGTACAAAGAAGTATTACAAAATCGGTTGATTCCGCAGCTCAGAGAATGGTTTCCAAATGGGGAACCATTCACTTTCATGCAAGATGGAGCTCCCTGCCACACTGCTCGGTCTGTTAAAGCTTTTTTGGAAGAAAAAAATATCCCTCTGTTGGATTGGCCGGGTAATAGCCCATTGAAAATGTGTGGGAGCTGATGAAAAGAGAAGTGGCTAAAGATGTGATTACCAACAAAACCCAGCTCCTAGAAAAGATTATGCATGTGTGGAATCATCATCCTCAAATGCAGGAGACAGTACAATCTTGCATTGATAGCATGCCGCGCAGAATTAAAAGCTTTGATAGCGGCTAAAGGTGGCTCAACTAAATATTGACTTTTACTAACATTAATTTCACTTTTCTTTAAAACTTAATAAACTTATGCTTTTCTACATTAATGCTGTTTTATTTATGTCAAATAAATAGGTAATTGATTGGATAATATAAAAATAAAAACAAATCAATTTAAAATAATAAAACGGTACAATATCACTCGGTAATTAATATTTTACATGAAATCTTGAGGTGCGTCTAATAATTTGGCCAGGGACTGTAGAATACAAAGATTAATTATCTTTAAAATGTCCATTTTCTTCTGAACGATCTTCTTCGCTACGTTAGGGTAAATTAAAGTTTTGCAAATTTTTAACTTAAAAATCGCTTGATAAAAAATCCAATCACTTATAAGCTGATTCAAAATTAAAACATCATATTTATCCGGATCCAATGACAGAATTTATTGTATTAAATAACCTCTGAAACGACATATTTTTCCAAATTTTGACTGTGGCGTGAGATTAAGTTTTAGAGTTTTAAAACATTTAAAATATAGTGTTTTGATCTGCAATACAAGAGTTTATTTTTTGCGTGAATACTATGTCACTAGTAAAATTTTGATATGTTACGTCTCTCTAATATGTGGCAGTATTTAGTAAACACAGTCAAAACTATCATTTTCAGCAATTTTAGGTTTTTTTTTAAATTAACGCAACAAACGGCAATGGGAAGCATAAAATGGCTTACAGACTCTTTTAAGACATTGACAAAAACCAAAATCTAATTTTTTGCAGGCCTGTATTACTTATTTTTAAATGTACACATAATGACCAACGATGGCCGTAATTACTTTATTACACAAAATAACTGTAAACATCTTAAATATTTTAATTTCCTCTCTGTAAGATAGTCTACTTCTAGTTGAAAAGATTTATGTCTAAGTTGTGTGTAACCCAAGAGCTTTGATTTTAATATGTTCAGATAGGCAGCCATTGAAAAAATCCCAAGCCGGTTTTAAGATATGAAATGACATCCATAAACAAGAGCAAAAAAACTAATATCTTATGTAACCACTTCCTAGATGGGGAATTTAAATAGTCAAATATTTATATATATATATATATATATATATATATATATATATATATATATATATATATATATATATATATATTACCTTTAGAGTCATATCTTATATAAATACCAACGTCATCAGTCGTACTTTTCACTACTATACGAAAAAAAAAACGACTTTATAAATCAAAGAAAGTTTTTTTCACTACTCTTCAAGTATATAGAGTGTGTTTTTCAAGTTGAAGCATCATTTTTAACTGTTTATACATATGAAGGTTTTAGTTCTAAACTGGACATGCCCAAAAAATTCAAAAAAACGAGTTTTAACTGCCACCTGTTGGTATACAAGAAGTACCAACTGGCAGACAATTCATTTCTGTTCAAAGCAAGAAGGTCCTAGGATAGAGCTTCTAAAAGAAATGCATGTTCGTTTCAAAACAAGATATGTCTAGAAAAAAAAAAACAGTTCAAAACTGAGTACGTCCATGGTGGCCTGAGGTGGAGTGCCCCAAAAACATGGGAATTATTAACATCAACAAAACAATGGAGACTCTTGAGGATTGGGTGGAGAATGTCAAGTCAGCAAGGACCACACCGAGTCCCTTGAAGGTTATTAATATCCAACAGGGGCTGATTAAAAGTTGGACGAACTTTTTTGAGGACAAAAAATACAGAAGCAAATGCCCCTTTCCAATACAAAAAAGCAAGGGAGCTCCAAGTCGTGTCAAACTGCAGCGGTGTTTTTCGAAGAAATAATTTTAATAAAGTCCGTTGTCAAAAGTCATTCAACCCAACCAAGCAGTCCAGGTCCACGAAGACCAGGACGTCTATGAAGTCCAGAAGAGTAGTAGTACCAGGCCTGCCGAGTTTCAGCTGCCTTTGGTATCTTATTTCAAAAAAATTCCCAACCCTGCAGAAAAATTCAAGGGCATTATTCACTTGTCTAAATTTTGTAGCGAAAAAAGCTAGGAAAATGTTTAACAAAATTCCGGCAACGTCAGAAAAGTCAAAAAAACCTCACTTTTTTCAATGCTTTTACAAAAACACAAATAATTTGCAAAATTTTAGCTAATAATTTTAATTTTTTGAATTACTTTTAAAATTAAATAATTTCCAGAAAAGTAGTAATGGTTCTGAAAAATGTTGTTGTTTTGTAACGGACATAACTTGTTTTGAACGGACAAATCCTGTTTTGAACAGAAAAATTTTGACATTTTTTTTTAATTAATAATTTGAACAATTTCACATTTAGTTTTAAACAAAGAAATATGTACATTTTTTAATTATATATATTTGTTGAAACAAACATTACTTTTTGGTTTCTTAATAGCCCGTTTTCTCTCAGTTTTAGACTTGCAAACTTTAAAAATTGATTTTCTCAAAAAGTCGATTTCTGGACATGTCCAGTTTTGAACTAAATCTCTTCATATGTATGCCTACACCACCGACTGAAAATCTGGAAGCAGTTACTATTCTCAATTGAAAATGAAATCTATTGTAAAAATTTAAAAACAAATTGCCTGCCATAAAACTTTATTGATTAGCTTAGCTACCTGTTGTAATTATAGTAAGTTTTTATAAACGTTCCGACTGTAAACGTGTTTTATTACCTTTGTATTTCTCCTTCCGAAAAGGGTTTATTTACCAAAAATGGATGCGCTTAATAAATAACTTCACATTTAGTATGATTTTAGCAGTTGTACTCAAACATACAAAGGCGTGAGTTGTGATTTCCAAATTTATTGTACTTCAAAGTACTCGTGCGGTGATCGCGCACGAAACCTCGTTTTTAAAATGGAGTCAAGAAAGCAGCTGAGTATCGAACAACGAAGTGTCAACTGTACTTGAGATGAGAAAGGCTATAGTGAGCAACAAATCGCAATAAAACTCGGTATTTCAAACAAAAGCGTACACTATATCGTCCACAACACAGTCACAGAAATAAATGAAGGTAGAAAAAGGTCTGGTCGTCCCGAAGCACCAACAGAACGTGAACATCAGTTCATTACAGTAATATATAAATGAAAACGACGCTTAATTTCTCCGTAAATTACTCATGCTTTGAATGAAACTCCTGTTGAACCAGTGTCGATCACTACTATTAGGACGCGATTGCTACCTCCAGGCCTAAGAGAACGTGTCGAGAAACCGACACTAACAAGCAGGCAGAAGCAAAACAGACTGCAAATCCTTTGGACACATGAATCGAAATTTTTGGATCTAATAGAAGAATATTTGTGGGTTGTTAATGAAGCTTCAAATTTTCACTGTACGGAGGTGGCGGTATTATGGATTGGGAATGTTTTGGTGGCAGTAAATCAGGCAGCTTTCCTTCTTGCACATTTTCAACACATTTTCAAATATAGTAAATTTCAACTGCATTAGTTTTCCCTTTTTATCTTCAACACTGTTCCAATATATATTTTTTTGCTTGTTATAATATACGAGGGTCATTCAATAAAGAGACAAATAGCTCTAACTCAAGAACGATTTATTGGATTGCTATAAAATTAGTCCTACTTTAATTAATAGACTTGTCTAACCTTTCTGCTAGCTTCTTGATTCCTGTGGCAAAGAATTCTTTAGATTGAGGTCGAAGCCACTCTCGCACTTTTTCCTTCACTTCTTCATTGTCGGTGAACCTCTTTCCGCGTAGGGCATCTTTGAGAGGTCTGTACAGGTAAAAAGCACACGGAGCCAGGTCTGAACTGTATGCGGGATAAGGCAAGGTCTCCCAACCCAGTTCTTAAAGTTTCTCTTGGGTATGAGGGCGGGCACTGTAAATCGCTCTGAATAATATTGTGAACAGTTTCAACGTTTACCCCAATCTACTGAGCTATCATTTCAACAGTAATTCTTCTGTTTTCACGAATAAGTCCATCAATCCTCGATTCCAACAAGGGGCCGGTTCGTGCAACATTGTCCATATTGTAATAACATTCTAGAATGTATTTCACTTGGCTTAACACCTGCTACTAAAAATCTGATGACAGAAACGCTGCTCTTCTAAAGTGCAGTCTTCCAATGGATTCACCATGGTAAACGGGATATTTTGAAGTTATGTTAACATTACATTATCGAACAGCTGATTAAAAGTCGTCACAAGGTTGCCAACTTGCACTCCTAGAAGTATGGAATGAATTTAAGCTGAGACCAATAGTCTCTTTACTTACTGAATGACCCTCGTATTTATATCTCACCAAAACTGGGTTTAGTGCCAATTTGGAAATTTTCGTATTATTCTATCCAAATGTACTAACAGTAAAATTTAATCAGAACCCATTTTGTATGGATAATTTCGACGATTTTTGCGCTTATATATACCGGAAAATCACACGCAAAATCTCACTAACAATTTATTACCGCAAACATACTTTAATGTCATTACTGACAAGTGACACAGATACCCATAAAGATTTTTAATTACAGGATTACAAAGTATAAATATTATAAAAGAAACGAATATATTAAAAATTCCACGGAACGGCAGTTTATTCTAATTAAGTAGAAATACTTAAAATAAACATTAGCATAAAAATTATTCATTTTCCTATTTTGGTATTTTTATCTGGATTAATTAATTGTGTAGTAAAATTTATTTATGTATGCGTATAAAATCTCAGCGATGTTATGGTAACATATGAAGCCACATTAATGTAAATTACTTTTTTTAACAAGCAAAATTATAACTGCACATTTTGGGTTGTCCTAATAACCTCTGGTCATTTATAGAATCTATCATTCATTCTTTTCTACAGCCAGATTTAAAATTTGAACAAAAATTTTCGCCACCACGAAACGATCCTGTAAATTACGGGCAAGCATATGGAATGCACTGGAACTATTAAAATCTAACCAATAGATCGCAGCAGGTAGTGGAATCTGATCATCGAGGTACGACATTCCTCTCAAACAAAATTGATGTTAAAAAGGGTGTGTCGCAGGGATCAATTCTTGCTTTGCTCTTGTATATCTTATACACCAATGAGTTGCCTCAGGAGCTCCATGAGCAGACAGTATTGTATGCTGATGATACAACAGTGATTTTCAAAGAAAATAACATTGAACATCTATCGCGGAAAATGCAGTCTGTGATGAGGTCCTGGAAAGATATTTCCGAATTGAATAATTTGCTTCTAAATGTCTCTAAGACTCAATGTTGCTATTTGGCAACAGGGCCAATAACCACCTCAGCTTCAGGCACGGAAGTGAGACTATCACAGTAACGAAGACTGTGGTGTTCTTGGGCTTTAGCACTGACACGGGCTGGGGGAGCACATCGATATGGTTGCTGCTAGGATATCCAGATACTGCTATGCTTTGAGGATTATATCGAATACGGTGGGGATTGATACGGCGCTCTTGGCATATCATGAGTTCATTCAGTCAAGGATCAGATATCAGATAGATTAAGTTTCTTTACAAACGTGTTTTATTGACATGTTCCATGCCCATTGGGCTTGTACTGTTTTTGGTTGGAATGAATAAAGAATATCTAACTGTCATCTATAAAATGTAAATTACCACCATTCTTTATTTCTTTACCTATTTATAATACGATTTTAAACTTATAAACTTTAAAAACTAAAAGCTAAGAACTTTATGCCTTGATGAAATAAAAAGAAGACAATAATGAGGAGAAGTTGGAACTATGTTTTATACTTCCTTGAGGAAATGCCTAAAAATGAATAAATTCTGTAATTTCTATAATTTGTAGGAAGAATCTGATTAATGAGAACTTGAATTTTTAAATTATATTTCCCTCTGATTTTTTTCTGGGCAAGACTTTCAGGTTTTTATTTTTAAAAACTGGTAAAGTAACCTACCCAGTACTTCTTTTACAAACACACAATATTAAATTTGACTTTCCCACACTAAAGAAAAACTTGTAATTATTACAACTTAACATTTCTGAATGACAGATATATGGTAAGATATTAATCACAAACAACAGTTGAGATATTTACAACTGAAATCTGACATTAACTGCTACATACTATTTCTGCTATGGGTCGAAATAATGTGAAACCAACAGAATTTTCAGATTTTCTCGATTCCAAGAACCCTAAAAAGGATATATATCAAGATATATACGAAGAAACCTCTATAACCTCCTACCCCACGCCTTTAACCCCTAATATTCTCTCAACTAGAAAGAAAAAAATGCTTATAATACTATTCAAACCATTCCCCTGAATCGATATTGCACTTCCTTCCAGAGTTATTCTGCTAACAGATTCGTACGTGAAGGAATACAAATCTCAAAGGGTGATTTTTTTTTCTGTATGGAATATCTCCCTTTTCCAAGGGAAATAAAATCGTGGTAAAGAGAATCAAATGTCGGTAATTTTCACTCCATTTACTTCTTAAACTAATGTCCGGTTTTTGTATGTTTCCCATGTATGCACATAATCTCAGTACCTAGACATTTCTGTAACGTTCGGTTTTGTACCTCACAGACTCTCTATGAGAGGCTCTATGAAATCGTGTCATACCATAACAGTTTAAAAAACAGAACGTACTTCTATAGCAGCTGATGATATTTGCTGACAGACCGACACTTCGACCTTCTTCATGTGTCGTCATTTTGGTATATAGTACTAGAGGAAATAGGCACAAGAAGCGGCAGATTTTATGCCAACATGAAAATTTTCAAGTTTTGTATGTTTCTCATGTACAGCCTTGGCCAAAAGTATTAGGCACCCCTAATAAACACGTGAAACTTATAAAATATTTAAAAAAAAAAGACTAATTGTTAACAATACTATAGGCGGCGCTGTCAAAAACTAACTTAAACAGTAGACAATCTCTTTTACAGGTCCATAAAACACCTGACCCACAAAATTGCGATAATGAGGTTTTTTGAAAAATATTTTTAATGTTTTATCAGTCTCTTTTTTACTACTCGTAGTGTCAAGAAGTTTCCGTACGTGTTTTATTTCTGAACTGGACATTCTTATATTTGAGAAATGCCTAAGAAAAGTGAGCTTGGTATAGAAAAACGAATTAAAATTCAAACCCTACATGAACAAGGCAAGTCCAAAGTAGAAATAGCCAAGTTAGTGAAATGTTCTCGGTGCGCAGTGCAATGTGCTATTAAAAGGCTTGTGGAGACTGACTCCCATGCCAACAAAATGAGAACGGGCAGAAAACGTAAGACTAATGAATAAGACTAATGAACGACAGGACAGAAAACTCATCCGCGAGTCTATTAAAAATCGAAAAAAAAACATGATCTGAGCTCGCTGCAACTCTGTCGGAAGAGATTGGGATGTCGATTTGTTTTCGAACGGCAAGGAGAAGACTGACAGAAGCTGGATTAAGAGGGTGCAAAGCTAGAAAGAAGCCTTGGCTTTCAGAGACCAATAGGAAGAAACGCTTAGAGTGGGCTCTGAAGTACCAACATTTTAGCGATGAGGATTGGTCCAATGTTGTATGGTCCGACGAATCCAACTTTGAGGTAAATTATATGATTTATTTTAACAAGTAACTACATACAATTACTCTCGATTTAATCCGTTTTAGTCAAAATAATAACTAATTTTTTAATTGAGTATTTTTTCTATTCTTACAGCTATTCGGAACATCAGGTGTGACATTCGTGAGGCGGCGTGTCGGCGAGGAATACCATCCAGATTGCGTGGTACCTACTGTAAAACACGGAGGAGGCAGCATTATGATCTGGGGCTGCATGGCTGCTAAAGGTGTCGGCGAAATGTTCGTTTGTGAAGGCCGCATGAACAGCCAAAAGTACATAAATGTACTAGAAACTGTAGTGATACCTTCGCTGACGCGCATTTTTGGTGATACTAATTTAGACGACATCAAATTCCAGCAAGATAATGCACCTTGTCATAAATTAGCGGCTACGATGCGCTGGTTTAGAGACAATTACATTGTCTTGGCCAGCGCAGTCTCCAGATCTAAACCCTATCGAGCATCTTTGGGTATTCTAAAGCGCAAGATACGGAAGCATAGTATAACATCAAAAGCAGCGCTAAAAAGCGCTTTGATGGATGAGTGGGATGCCATAAGTACAACTGAATGTACTAAGCTTGTACGCAGCATGCCCCAAAGAATTGCTGCTGTAATTAAAGCTAAGGGCGGACACACCAAATATTAATTTATTTCATAATTTTACCTCAATATACGATTTTACAAAACATACGAATTTAATTTTTTGCCCTGAAACACAAGAAATGAAGTAAATTGTAGGGTGCCTAATACTTTTGGCCAAGGCTGTAGGTATGCACATAATGTCAGTAGCTAGACATTTCTATGACGTTCGGTTTGGTACCCCACAGACCCTCTATCAGAGGCTCTATGAAACCAGGTGATACCACAACAGTTTAGAAAACAGAACATACTCCTATAGCAGCTAATGATATTTGCTGACAGATCGACAATTCGACCTTCTTCATGTGGTACAATGACGAAAATAAACAACTTAAAAGAGTGGATTTATGGGTCGTCATTTTGGTATAAAGTACTAGAGAAAATAGGCACAAGAAAAGACAAAATTTATGCCAACATCAAAGTGAATAAAGCAAAATAACAGCTAAAATAAATAAACCCAAGTCATTTCCATCAGCAAAACCTTTAAAGTTCACCTTTCTCACTGATTTTACCAGTGAGGATGGTTTTTGTTCATATGTTTTAGCTGACATTTTTCTAAATTGGAACAAACACACGAACTGCTTTCATTTCCATTAGAAAATCTATTGATAATATAAGATTTTTTCTTCCTTTCACGAAATCTATAAGGCAAAAGGTGACAGACACGCAAAAAAAAGATGGAACACAAGAACATGTCGCTAGATTTAATTTCGCAAAAAGAGATACATAATCATAGTTTTGGCGTTATCGAATAATCGGCTTGTACGCTAACCCTTTCGTTCGTATTTGGCACTATTTCACTTTAAATAAATAAACAAAGTAAAGTATGTGGACACACTCTGCATTTTTACACACTATTTCAAAAGTTTAAGAAACAAAAAATTATTCAATTAGAGCCAAAATATTTACGGCTAGTTAAATTAATTTCATTAGAAATAAAAAAAAAATTAATTAATAGGTTTCCCTAGCAAATTGAATTAAACATGGAGGATATTAAAAAAAGAACTTCCTGCTATTCTGACGAATGATGAGGTAACTTCTTTGCGAAATACACTTTAAATGTTTTACAAATTCTCGTTCTGGTTGAATGTTCTTGCAACCAATAGCATTTTTAACTTTTTTATGTAATAGCGCTGTAAAAGTTCAAATAAAAAAATATTTCTTTCTTATGCTCTCGGTTGAAACCCAATATACGCCATAAACCACTACTTAAAAAAATGGTATAATGATTTATTTTACCTAGTACGTCCCTTGCAAACAAGCAATTTTAAAATCAATACGGAATTAACTTTCTCACACTAAAGAATAACTTAATGCAAGTATCGCGTTTCGATATTTTAAATAATACTACAAGTACGAATTAATAAGAAAGTATTTTGTTAAAATTGGAAATAACGAAAAACAACATAATTTTCAGATTCCTAGCTTCCTCAACCCTGAATTTGACTTATAGCATGATGTATACGAAGCATCCCATCTAACCACCTTCCTCCAACCCGTTATATAACTGGCCATAAATAGTTATGCTTAAAATTTGTCCATGATCCCAACCACAAACATGGAAAAATTCTTGTAACACTGTTGAAACTATACAATATATCAGGACCACCACCCCTTTTCCCCTAAAGTAATATAGCTTAAAAACTATAGGTTTCTTTCCTACTTTAAGTAGTATATTTGTACTAAATTTGAAATCGACATCTTTTTTCGTTCGAGAGTTATCGTGTCAGGAGGCCGACGGACCGACGAAAATGGGCAACTATTTTTCGTAGTCTAGGGACAGAGCGATTTTTGCAAAAATGCGATACCTACTTCTCTTTAGTATCAATTTTGTGGTTATCAAATTTTTGAGTTTTAGCACTGATTTGGACCAAAAATATAGGCCTAAAGTTTCAACAATTGGAATTTATTTAAGCGTAAATATACTTTTAATATACAATACATACGATACATAAACGATAAATGTGCTTTTTCATTGTGAACAATAAAGAGGGTATACTCTTAAAAATCAAAAAATAACACGAGATATGCGCATTTAATTGGTAACATATAATTTGATATTATTATTTACTCAAATTATAATTGTAATATAACAATGCAGGTTTTTTAATCCTAGATCAGTGTAAGAGGATATAATCATGCAGATGTTGTACATACTTTGAATTCGAATTTCAGTATATTATATGCGACATTTCATAAATTGGGGCATTATTTCTACCTGGTCAAAGTTTTCACTAAACAAAGACGTGGAAAAAGTTGTAGCAATTCTGAAAATTGCTTATATTTCGAAAAATCTTTTGAGAAAGACAACTATCGAAATTATCAATTAAAACTGGTGACGTTGTCAAGAAAAAAAAAACATCAGAGCTATAAATATAATAAAACGAAACATGTTTAACAGACTTAACCAAAGCATTTGACAAAGTTAGACTATTAGACGTAACAAAACTGCTGAGAGAAAAGCAAATATCATCTAAAATTATCAACCTTATACATACCCTAAATACAAGTAGCACCACATGGATCAAACCCAATCACGAGACTTCGAATGACATACATACCACAGTAGGCATCAGACAGGGAGATAGCCTTAACCCATTCTTATTCAACTTAATTTGGACGAAATAATATTGGAAGTTTCACAACTGAAACTGGGGTAAATAACAAGAATATATGTGTAATTTGTTATGCAGACGACGCAACAATCTTAGCTGAGAGAGAGAACGACCTGCAAATAACATGTCCATCTCAGCAGAGAAAACCAAATTAACGTTCTCCAAAGACCCAAGACTGTTAGATGTAGCCACAACCTAACAAACGAAAATAAGATCTTAAGTTAATAAGGCCGCCTTCATACTTGGCGCACTACACAACATCACCTGGAAAAACAAAGTTATGACTACTGAAAGTAAAGATATACAAAACATGCGTAACACGTCGACTAACATATGGTATAGAAATCAGAGCAAATAACAAATCAAAAAACATTCTGAGATACGCGGAAATAAAAACACTAAGAGTAATATCAGGAAAGACACTACGAGACCGAATAAAAAACGAAGATATACGATAGTCACGTGGAGTTTATGATGTGGTAAGATGAGGAAGACAGAGGTGACGATTCTGGCGTGATCATGTCAAGAGAATGAATCCAAACAGAATAGTGAGATTAGCTCTGGAAGGAAAATCGCCGGAACGACGCGCATCGGGAAGACCTCCCAAAAGCTGGATGGATAGCTGGCATCCTCGCTCCCAAGAGAGCCCTTAAGGCTCTGGAAGTTAAACAGACCAATGGTCTGTAAAGGGGATGAAGAAAAAGAAGAAGATGTTTAATAAAATATCGTTTTTATATTATTATTATTCCTTATCCTATTGTGGCCCAAAAAAATAGCTGTCAAAATTAGCCAATTTGATTCTAAATAAATAGAATAGATGTGGGAATATTACCAATAAATGTTGTACATACGTATTTCACCTAAGAATTTTTGAAACAACATAATGTACACAATTTTTGATTTCATCAAATCTTGAACAGTTTTACCTGCTTAATAAAATAAAATTTATAAAAGCATATAATTTTTACATGGATTTTTACCATAATCATTAATAAAAAACAATACGTACGTTACAAAAATATAAAATTGTGTGTAAAGTGTTAGGTACTTTGGCTCCTTATTAACCAGACAGTACTTATTTACTCAGGTAAGTTTACATAAAAAATACTGATATTATTCTCACATTTTTTTCTATTGAAATGTAAATAAGTATGACGTCTAGATAATTATAATATAATTAAAAACACTTAAAAACCAATAATTGTTCTTTTTGATTTACAAATGGGGAATCCCCAATTTTATAATTTTTAATAGCTGCATGTACCAACTTTAAAATGAAAGATTAAAAGATTTAAAAGAGGTCTGAAGTACGATCCATATCGTAAGACTGGGACAAAGGACTAATGTTGATATTTTGTGTCAGCGTCCTATTTTAAGTATACCCGGTATATTTACATATTCATTCTTCGTCATCTTGAATCATATATCATATGTACACCACATTTGAAATAAATACCTCATTTCGTCCGAGAATTAACGTGCAAACAATAAACTAGAAAAAAAAAAATTATTTATCATTAAAAAATAGAGTAGCAACCTAACATTCAGCAGTCCAGACCCTGATTTTCCTTAAATTTTGATTTTTTGGGGGATGCATCATGATAGCGATCGAATCACACTAATTTTTTGCATTTTTGCATTAAAGAAAGATTGTAATATAAATAAAATCAATTAACAATTTAATAATATTCGACAAGACAACAGACCGAACTGAAAAAGTTCTCCCTATAAATTCTCTACCTAGAATGAGTAGGGTTTTCTTTAGGAGAATGGATTAGACGCAATAAGGGATCGTGATCTAGGGGGCATGGTAGACGCTAGAATCTTAAAAACCCGTTTCAAGATGCCCGATTAGTATAGGCATCAAATTTGAATGAATTACCTTTAAAAAGTGGGTAAAACATAAAAACACCAAGCTCCAACACCTTATATCCAGACCTGTGTTTAAATGGGAAACACCTAAAGCTTAAAGCCGTACTTAAGGAGGAACACCCTGTGTTGTAATTAAAGAGGGTCATATCTCCCTGTCGCTATGGATGTAAAAAATACCAACCTTAAAAGTGGGGTTTCTTCTATCAGTGGTTTTCTTTTGTGAAAAATGTTTACGAAATGTCAACGGTGTTTAAATTGAGTGTGTTTTTTGAGTTACACTGTCGGTAGGGGTTCGTTTTTGTGAAAAATCTCCCACCTCACCTCGGTCATTCATTTTTAAATTGCATGAAGTTTTTTTAAGATTTACAGTAGATAGTGGTTCTTTTTGGTAAAAAAATCAACCGTCTCCCCCCACGGTATCAATTTTTAGTTTACTGTGAGGATCTATACCTTTTAGAGTTTCAATACAAAGTGGTTTTTTTTTTTTCATCAACGGATCTCACGCCCTTATTTGCCAACTGACACAAGATGAAATAGGCAATTTATATTTAAAAGTCAAATTAATCTAAAAACTTCAAATTTACGTAAGAGTTTGATAAGGCTGAGTAGACTGTATTAAGTTCGACTTTTTAAAATAATCATTGTTAATGCCACTTGTCCAATGTGTAACAGATACGTGATTACAGAGGAATTTCTGTGCAGTGACGTTGTATGTAAAAATGTATGTATGTATGTAAAACTTATAATTGCAATTTTTTCCAGTTTAGAAATCAAAATCTCAGGTATTTTACGAGTTATGGATAGCCACAGTTATACATAGGGACATTATCTGGCGAAGATAATCTTTTTAGTGTTCCGTACGGAACACTAAAAATCACTGTCACACCCTTTCTCCGAAACTACTGACATAGAAAGTTGAAATTTGGCAGTAATATAGGAATTGATGACCTCATCAGAGCTGTGTTGTTTTGAAAGTTAAATTTTGATTTAAAGGCTTAGTTTTAGGAGGTGAAATCGGAAGCAAAAAAAAAATTTTTTACCAAGCCATCAAGTAGAGTGTCAAATGAAAGCTTGTGAAAACACAAGTTCAAAAATATATATAACGTAATACTTGCACACACCTTTCTTATTTTAAAAGCAATCAACGTACGGAACACTAATTGCGCAAGTCCGACTTGCACTTGGTCGGTTATTTTCCAATAAGAACCATCCCAAAATACCAAAATTTGCTTCTATAAAAGAAAATGTTATTTTTTTTTCTTAATAAATTCCTTTGTTGAAAGAAATTTAGAATGGCAAAGATACTACAACTTGTGAACTGCAAAAAGATAACAGTACCTTTAACTTCACCTAAATTTGTGTATCACTGACCTGAAGGCACAGGTTATTATATTTATATTATGTATCAATAATACTGACTGAAATTCCAGCCAGAACTTAAAAAAAAAAAAAAAACAACAAATTGTTAGTTTTTCCTCTAACTTCCAATTTTAAAATACAATTTTTACAAAACTGCTGCTGTAAAAATTAAATTTTTAAAAAGTAAAATATTACTTTCAGAGACTTTTCAGGCCATAGGTATTAAAGCCTTGTTATGAATATTTTAATTAACTTTAAAAATACAACTTTTACCTTTTTATCTCCCTTCTTATATATGTTATATTCCTAAAAAACTCGCCCTTCGATGTTCAAATTAAGTAATTTTTTAGTGAGAGAAAGTAAAAGACAGTACTTATTTTAGAATTAAGTGTTGCAAGGGAGATGTTGGGTAAATCACTTGGCCAGTTCTTATAATAACCATGGGGATGTTATGAAGTGATTATGATATCGCCCAATATCTCCTTTTATTCTATGATTTGGTGCCGACAGAATTACCATCATTTTAAAGAAAAGTAAATAATAATACCTTTATTTGTATCTAAATTTGTATATCACTCTTTAGCTAATATCTATATATATATATATATATATATATATATATATATATATATATATATATATATATATATATATGCACACTCAGTCAAAAAATTAACGGAGCAGAAAAATTTCCAAATTTTTTTAGTGATTTTTGAAAGGCTGTTTCTTCATGAGTAATGGTCGTAAGGAAAAAGGCATTCTGAAGCTTGAAATGTCTAGTTTTGCAATCTTGAGATCCTGCAAACATTGGTACTTTTTGCAATATTTGCAAAGGTGTGGTTGATTTTCTAAAACAGCAAAAAGTCATTTTTTTTGTACTTTGTCAATTCAATATTGAGCATAAAAAAAAAAATTCTCTAAAATACCAAAAGACACTCATGGAGGATTCATTCAAGTTTTCAAAATTCATCTTCTGTTTACTGTACGATTATTAGTTCAAGAGATATCATGATCAAAAAAAAAGGTGATTTTTCATTCAATAGCCGATATCTCAGCGACAAATGGTCACACAGCGAACAAAAAAATACCAAAATAAAGCCAAAGAATCAGGCTAAATGACCCAAGCATTAACTAAGCCGGGAAAATTTTTTTTTCAACCCAAGGACAATTTTGAAAAAAAAAAAACTTGGAAAAATTTTGTTTTGCGTTATTTCTTTTGATTGCGCGCCGAGAGAGATGCACAAAAAACATTTTCATCTCAAGAATGCAAAACTAGACATTTCAAGCTTCAGAATGCTAAAAAAATTTGGAAATTTTTGCTGCTCCCTTAATTTTTTGAATGAATGTGTATGTATGTATGTGTATGTATATATATATATATATATATATATATATATATATATATATATATATATATATATATATATATATATATATATATAAAGAAATAAAATAATCTATATTATAAAGTGACTACGATATCATAGAGTATCCCTTTTCATTCTATAACCTGATGTCAAACTAGTGGCATCATTTTAAAGAAAGTAAATAAAAACATCATAAAAAATATATTCTGTTCATTAACCTAATACAAAAACAGCAAATTTTCTTGAAAAATATACTTCTGAAATTCCTTCTGCATATGGTATTAAAATAGAAACGTAGACAATTCAACAATTCTAATAAAAAATAAACAGATACTTTTACAAACCTGTCAGGTAAAATCAGCAGCGGTAAATGTAACAGCACTCATAAACACTCAATTTTCTCACTGTTTATTTCAATAGGGATAGGTAGTCCACATAAAAAAAGTCTCTTCCCAGGCCTGTGTACACTTAGCTTAGGGAAATAATTTTTTCTGTGAGGAAAAGTATACCGAAATTCCGTGATAAACACGGTAATCGTCACAAATACCGCAAGAAAGTACGAATATCGCTTTACCTTCTGAGAACTGAGAACATGAACAAAACTCTACTAGTTTTCGAGCTTGCATCTGAAACATGGTCCGCGACATCGTGGCCATGCGCAGTATTATTTTCTTCTAAAATAGGGAGATTCTGCTAGAGTATTACGTTATAATTCCAGTAAACGTTATATATTTAAAACTATCAACTACCAAAATTGACCAAAGTCCATATTTCAATAGTTATTTACTGTCATCTGTCAGTTCATCTTCAGACGCGTTTCGCTGTGTCACGGCTCATCAGCAGAACTAGGGTTGACAGAAAACGGTAACAAAACTCAAAGTACTTATCACCGTATTAGCGCAAAGAATAAATAAGATATAATTTTAAAGGTACACCTGCCCTCTGACGAAGGAATCCCGAGGAGATTGACAAATGTGAGAACAGTGAATAACTGCTGAAATGCGGATTTTGTTCAATTTTAGTAGTTGATATTGATTTTTATGTACGTGGGGTAAAACCTTGTTAGAAGCACTGCCTAGCAATAATTGCTAGCAACTCGCTTAATCTTTTTGAAGCCTTAAATAAGCTTACAGCAGCCAGTGATGCAAACTATTGTATCTGACTTATTATATGTTTTAATTGATAGGTGTTGCTTTAAAAGGAGTAGGAAGATAAAGAAAGTGGTATGTATTTTTGGACCATCAATCGAATATATGTATTCCTTTCTTCGATTGTATTCCCACTAGTATTTAAGCAAAAAGAATAAAATGATATTTCAAATGAACATAACCTATTTTTTTTTTTAAATAGCATTTAAATCATCCTGTCGCTAATTCTCTACGTTATTCTAAAATTGAGAACTTCCCAATAGTAATCTCTATATAAGCAGTAAAATTTCATTACTAGAAAACATTAAAAATATTTCCTTCCCAAGCCTACCACAGATCTATTATTAATATTTTAGATTATGTTACTAATCGTTTCATATAACAAATATATGGAAATTGATGAGAAACGTAACGGTTTATCGGTCCAAATCTCCGGTAAATCGGGTGAATCTATAAAATTGTTGATTTACTCTACACTACAGTGACAAGAGCATGGCACTACTCTGTGCATCCGTAAGCTCCGAAACGTATACATTAAATTTAATGAGCTACTACTTGCTAATACTAGCGAACAATAAATTGTAATAACAATTCAATTGGGACCTCTAGTATTTATAACAAAGGATGTAAAAACTGACACATCATATCCGTATTTGTTATTTATTCGACAAGTAGACATGAAATTTTTTAGCGCCAGGTCGAATTAACGATTACTTGATGGGCGTAAGAGTAATAAAAAGTTATAAAATTGTCAATGTCGTCAAAATATACTCCGTAGAGGCCCGATTTGTTAAAGACTAGGCGTTACCTTTCGAGAAAGTAGGCAATGACAATTGTTCATTTGTCAGATTCTAGGCTAAACTCTGACATCTTTTATGTTGGATTTTTTAATATATTGTCTCCATGATTCTAATGGTTGGTCTTATAAGAGTAATTATCTTAAAGTTAGTGTTAACGCCAGACTGATAAACTGAATCTAAGCAAGTTCAATCAATCAATATTGAAATACTAAATTTCGACTGTCAATTGAGTTAAAATAAAAGCATGCAAATTGGCTTTGTCATCGTAATTATCTTTAATAATGTTAACCCAAAGTTAAGGAACATCCGAACACTATTTAGTTATCATTATTTTAAGCATTAAGATTTTCAACCATTAGGTTTAGAAATGTAACATTAACACTAACTTAAAGTTAAAGTTAATCACTGACCATAATTTGGCAGTTGGCGGTAGGACCGATCGTTCATTATAAAGTTAATATTAACTCAAAGATAATCATCAAATAATGCAATTTAGCTATGTTTATTTTGGTTTTATTAACATCAGAATTTGGATTTATCTTAACATGGATAAATTCGCCCTTAATTTGATTTGGTCCAATTCATTTAAAACAGATACATATTTCCAAGTGTCACCTATATGGGTTTGAATTTTTTTATTTAAAATTATACCAAATAAATGATGAGAAATCTGTAAACAACAGAAGTTGAAATATTATCTACGATACTTATTACTCTTTTGTCCAGATACATGGTTCATTAACGTCCCGTAACTACTTAATCAAAAGTTACTCTGATTAGACAGGCAATTCTTACTCCCCGAATAGCTTGCAAGGGCGTCATTTCTATGCATGTTTTATTATGTCACCATCCCTTCTTCCAAGGAAGAACGACTAGCGCCGTAGTTTTCAGATCCATAATGTCAACTTTAGATCAAAGTGTAGTTTTATGTTGTTTTTATGGGTCTGTTAATTTTAGCTGCACACAATTATTTTGACTTTGTCTTAAAGAAGAAAACTTGCTTAAATTAATAAGTATCCTCATACTTTTTGTAGAACACTCTTAAGTTCTTTTCTTAAGAAAAATTAGCTAACTTAATTTAATCGGAAAGAGATGTGTTAAGATTATATGTCAGTAAACACACAAAGTCAAAATCGACCCAACTAAGACATTTCGTAAAAGGAACACAACCATTTCCAATTAATGCTGCTGCTATACAGCATTTATCGCAGTTATGCGAGGGGAATAAACTACCTTCTGTTGAATACACTCCATTAATTGGACAAATAGCAATTATTTTTTTCATCCGTCCACCGAAAAATATAAACTACCTTGCCAAATGTCAAAATTGATCTGCTGTCAAGCTGTGACGTCAATCGTCAAACAAACAAACCACAGTATTTTGTTAAATTTGTTGCACTATCAAATTTTTTGTTTAAAAGAACCAAATTATGTTATCACAAGCCATTTCCGCTTATCACATTACCTACTTAAAACACAGCTATGAATGTTAATTGCTTGAAGCTAAAAGCGTGGGTAGTTCTGTTGTAAATTGCTTCAATATTGTCGTAACATGGAAGAGACTCCAGATCATTCCCCTGAAGAACACCCCACTGGGGAGCGTTGGGATCCTTTAGGGGCCCCAAATGATGAAGAAGATTTTGATTTCGATAAACTAAGTTTTTGTGACGAACACCACCAGTAAGTTTTATCTTGTTTAACTAAAATGTCAGATTAAAGATGGTTTTATTATTAGTCTACTATCTGTTTCTTAATTCCAGATATGCTGTTGAAAAAATTCGAACCATGGAAGATGAACAAGAACTTCTTAACTCATCACTTTTTGCCCTAACAACGCATTTTGCCCAAGTTCAGTTTCGTTTACGTCAAGTTGTTAACTCACCATCGGAAGATCGTGAAGAACTTTTAAAATCTCTTGAAGAATTTGCATTCAGGGGCATTCCAGATGTTGGCTTGGTTAAAGAAAAAATGGATGAAGCTAGCTTGGCTGAGGCAGTTAGACTGAGACGCACTCAACAAAAGGAGCTCATAGATAGACTTAAAAGTCAGTTAAGTGAGTTAGAACAATATGCTTTTGAAAATGGGGAAGCTGGGATACCACAAGATGTTCTTTTGGAAAGACAGAGAGTTATTTTGAATGAACTAAAAAGTAGAATGAATCTCGAATTGGATGAACAAAATTATTATCAGGTATGCTGTAAAAACTTTCATAGTTTTAAGTAAGGAGCTCTTATATCTTTGTACATATATGTTTTCAATAAAATTACATCCCAGTAAATAAATGTTAAATCAACAGTAAATTTGTATTTGTATTGAATTAAGTAAGTATAGATCTGTGACATTTTTTTTTGAGTTAAAGCTGCGTAGTCGCGATTGGATTAGCTTGGCTTTTTTTTTTATTTATTGCTGATACACTATCCCTACCCATTACAGTGAATGCACCTTGGTGCAGTTACTCCAACTGCCCTACACTTAACCCAGCCCTATTTTTTATTTATCCATAACTATTATTAACGATTTTGTTTATTAATTTAGATGACTCCAGAGGGTGTCAAACAACAAATTAATCTGGCCCTAGACCAACTGATTAGCCCATTGAAAGTTAAAGAGCACTTAGTAGCGCAACTGAAAACTCAGGTTGCGGATTTAGAACGTTTTATAGGTTACTTACAAAATGATGGGAGTAAACATCAGAAATGTAGCTGTGGTTGTGCATATCATTCAGTTAAAACGCCTTTTCGTAGTGAAACTACTTTAGGTTTAATTCAGAAAACAGCTACAATCCTTCAGATGTTTGCTGTTATGCAACTAGGATGTGGGACTAAATCACATTTTAGGAAGAATGATCTCAAAAAGACTATGAAAGTAAATCATTGGGGGTAAGTTCATGGAGAATATTTTTTATAATTATGGATATCTTTTTAAAATTCATACACTTGCCATCTTATTTTGTGATTTATCTCATTGATATTTTATATAATTCTGATAAATAGCATCCAGGTGGTCTTGACAACAAAGAAATTTTTTTTAAATTATTACAGCCAATGTCTATTTATAGATTGCAGCATTTGCAGGTTTTAATAATTTTAAAATTAAATGTTTTCAGTAGAATAACAAGTGTAATACATCTAAATTATATTTGCTGATTTGATTTTTAGAGATTTAAGAGCAAAGCTTGAGATGGCCATATCACGAGTAAAAGAAATAGCTGAAGCAGCAGAAGAAAGCCACTCTTTTGTTACAAGTCAAATGCAAGGAGATTATACCAGCGACTCTGAACAGTCGGTCACTTCTTGCAACATTCAGCTTACAACTGCAGTTAGAAAGTATCTATCACCTTGTATTCGAGATCTGATGCAGCATGGCTCCTGTTCAGCTCAGAGTAATAGTTTGGTCCCTTTTATTGGTTGTTTTCCTCGAAGAAACTCTTATTCTAATACTCAAATACACGCTTGGGAAATTATTCTAGGTAAAGTCAATAATTAGTTATTGTTTTTAACCCAGAAACTTAAAGTTAATGTGTTTTTTTTCAGAATACTACCATCTTAAAAATGGTGAGAAATTCAACTCTACACCTGCCAGAAAGCTCTCACAGAGTTTCAATTTAGACATAGCAGGGGCATCACCAAATAGTAATAAGCATAATATGCTATGTGCCATTGGAAGCATAATTTCAACACATACTCCTTACAAGAGAAGCTTGGATTCCCATTTTAAGGCTTTCATATGTGCTGCCTTAAAGTAAGACTGTTTGTTTTGTCATTCTTATTTTTTCTAGGATTTAATCTGATAATTTTGTTAAAATAAAAGTTTATTTACAAATTGGTTTGTTAATATTATGTACTAATCTAGTTAGTAGAAATAAACACTTATTCTTATTTCATCACACACCAGTTTCAAACTTGGCACATAGACAGCATATAACAAGGAGATGAAGCCTATAGTTTTTCAGGAATATCACTTAAGGCAAAGATGGTAAAAGGGGTGTGGGTCGATAAATTTTGTGTGATTTTAATAGTAATATATCAATTTTTCCTAGTTTTTGTTGAGATAATAAACAAGTATTTTGCGTAAATTTTTACAGTAAAACATAAATGGGTTGAAGGAGGAGATTAAAGGGTTGTTTCACATATATATAGCATTATATGACCTTTTCGAGGTTTTTGGAGTTAAGGAATTCAAAAATTAGATGATTTTTTCATTTCTTTTCATTTTAGCCCAAAAAGGGGGTGAAAGGGCTGAGTCATTAAATATTATAGTTTTAAAAGTATTTTCAGAATCTTTTTAAGCTTTTTTGGTTGATATAGTTATAATATAAAAATAATGTTATTTGTAGTAAAATATATAAGGTGTTAATGGGATAGGGTGGGGGTTGCTGCATATATATCATGCTATATGTCATTTTCAAGATTCTTGGGGGTAGAGATAAGAAAATTAAGTTTTTTTTATTATTATCAATTTTAATAGAGTAAGGAGGTGAAAGAGATGAAATATATATGTGGATGTATAGTTTCAATAGTATTATGAGAATTTTTCAGGTTTTTTTGAGTGGGAGAATGGCCAAGTTTTAAGCATAATCATTTATAATTAAACTATAAGGTGCCAAAGGGATGATGCAGAAGGGGAATAGAAGAATGACTTCATATTTGTTTTGTTATAGGTCTTTTTCAGTGGTCTTTTCAATCAAGAAATCGAAACATTACTTTTTCACTGTTAACATTGGAACATTGGAATATTGTTAGAATTTTTCCTGGTTTTGGACCAATATATTTAATATAAAATAATTTTTCTGTAGTAAAATATTTACAGGATGAAAGGGATGCAGTAGGGGGCTAAAGGGGTAATTGCGTGTACAGCGTTATATACTTCTATTTCATTGTTCTTATTTTTCCACTATTTCCCATTTAAATAGAAATAATAAATAAAAGATATTGAGATTTG
The DNA here is from genome assembly GCA_019049505.1 of Pachyrhynchus sulphureomaculatus. Taxonomy (NCBI): domain Eukaryota; kingdom Metazoa; phylum Arthropoda; class Insecta; order Coleoptera; family Curculionidae; genus Pachyrhynchus; species Pachyrhynchus sulphureomaculatus. The sequence continues at coordinate 17,457,792 of CM032450.1, forward strand.
ATTGCAGAATAACCTAAAAAAATACTGAGTTGAATATAGAACAAGATTTTGAATTATAAACTGTTCAGTTGGCGAAAATCTACTTATAGAACAGCAGGTAAAGTATTTTCTTTCCTTGTTTAACGGGAAATATTGTATTCATAAAAAAATACTCTTTAAAATTTTTGTTTTCTTTAGGTCGTAGGATATTTAGATTATGAAAGATATATTTTTTTTACTTCCAGCTTTCTAGTAAATAATATTAAATATCATAGAATAAATAATGCAGCCACACATCACAAAAAAGATTTATTTTTATTTGCGCATTAAGCATACCTGACAATTTTTTTTATTGTGTTTTAGTGCCAATAAACTTGTTCCATGGTTGAACTTGATATTTACTTGCAACCAGTTAATCAAGGAGTACTATCTTCCTTGGAGTTATGTTGGAAAGACAGGTATGAAACGAATATGCTTTTGTCAAAAAAATTTAAATTCTTGTAATTTTTCTGAACATTTCTGCAAGTCTTGGAGAAGTTTGAATTTGTTAAATTAGATTTTTTTTTTTAATTTAGGTTTTTATCCCAAATTATGTTTCATTTTTAGTTCTTTAACTAGGATGATTATTAATGAATTAAACAATAGTTAAAATTGCTATAAATATTGGTAATTTTCAGCTTGCCGTTAGTGGACCAAAACTTTAAAAAATTAGAAGGAATTTAACTAAGTAATTTTGGTCTCTTTTGTATACTTAATTTCTGAAAATTGTGAATCAGAACGAAAATGTTGAATGATAAGTTTTTTTTTTAATAAAATTTTAGG
>CM032450.1:17463592-17633977 GCA_019049505.1 Pachyrhynchus sulphureomaculatus
TTGCGTTTGGCTTACTACCGTTGCGAATTTTATCAATGAAACAGCTAGATTGTTTTGGTTCTGCATGGAGTTACCTGTTATTTTGATGTTCCCAGGGTTTATTTTGCGTTTAAATTGTCATAATTGGGTCATATCTATTTTGTTTTGTTAGAGTTTAAACACAAACGTGTATTTTTAGGAAGATTTTCATACAAAAATTACAATAAAACTAACACTTTTTGCTATTTTTTTTGTTGATCAGAGGATCTTTAATAAAGAGCAATACGCGTAGCATTTTAGAAATAAATTCAGTCATAAATTGGTCTTTTGTTGGCAAAACATTAATTAGGAGTCATTCACAAATACTCTATTAAGTTTCATAGCTGGTTTTATGGTAATAAAGGGCCCACCTCGTTTTGTAGGCCAATTTACTACTTTAAATATAATCTTGAGTGATGTCATCTTGTAATTTAATTTTGATTGGACTATTTGTGTACTAGCAATAACCATTCCATTCTTAAAATTTGAGTGAATTTTCTGTAAATCCTCGATTTATTTAGGTTTGAATTTTTTTTAATTGATGCATTTCTATTTTTAGAATCAGTAAATAAGTGTGACATTTGTATGAATAAATTTAAGAATGCCTTTAGGGTACCTTGGTTTCCTTGAGCTTGTGACTCCAACATTTCTTGTATGATGTCACTTTTATTTTAGTCGAAAATTATCTAAGGTTTATTATTATTTAAATTTAGAATATGTATTACTAATTTGAATTATATTGTTAAACTGTTGTTTGTAGTGAGCTATATGGTAAGTGTAATCAGGGATAAATGATCTATGTCTTGGTTTAAAAGTTACTTAAAATTTAAATTTAGCTAAAAAAGTATATGTAAATTAAAGTATTTGCTTGCACAAAGCTTTTAAAAATAAAAAAAAGGTCGCCCACACGTGAAAAAATAACTAGAGTTGAATGAACAGGCATGAAGTTGCACCTAAAATTTGAATATATATTTTTAATATATTATTTTTCTACTATTTGGATGAAATTGCCCAGTACCTTTACCTAATCAGTAAAATTGCATTTTTTTTTAATTTTAGCACAGTCTACAGTGCATGCAAAACATTCAGATATTTATACAAGAAACATTTAAGAATATAGGTTTTCTTTAGTGTCCTCATGGGCTTCATATTATTTTCTCATATGGTAGAGTAAAGTAACTTTTAATTTGCAGATATAAAGTTTTACATTAGGTAATATCTTTTAAAGTAGAGATGTAGTTATACAGTAGTCCTATACAAAAATAGACGAGTTTTTCAAAATATACATATTTAGGCCCTTAGAGTACGAATATTAAAATGTTAAATTAAATTCATTGGCACTTTAAAGATTTATGTTATATACTACTGTGACCAAAAAATAGACTTTTGAAATAAAATGCCAATGGGTTATTTATTTTTGCAAATTTATTTCGTCCCCTTCAAAGAAATCCCCCTCGGATACAATGTATTTATGCCAACATTTTTTCCAATCTTCGAAACAGTTGTTGAATTCGATTTCTGGAATAGCCTTTAAAGCCTTCTTCGAATCGATTTTAATCTCCTCAATCGACTCAAAACGATGTCCTCGAAGCGGTTTTTTGAGTTTAGGGAATATTCAGAAGCTAAATCAGGCGAATAGGGCGATTGTGGAATGATACGAGTTGAATTTTTAATGAAAAAGTCGCGAAGAACCAATGCTGTGTGAGAAGGCGCATTATCGTGATGTGAAAAAATTAAGAGGCCCATAATTCCGGCCTCTTGAGACGAATAGCGTCACGCAAACGACGCATAACACTCAAATAATATTCCTTGTTGACAGTTTGGCCCGGCGGAAGGAATTCATAATGAACAACACCACGATAATCGAAGAAAACTGTTAACATCACCTTGATTTTCAACTTGCTTTGGTGTGGTTTTCTTCGGTCTGGGCTCACCTCTAGCACTCGATGATTTTTGAGCACCAAATCCTTGATTTGCTTGACGTGGTTCTCATCGGTAGATGTTGAAGGACGACCAGGACGTTTATCGTCCTCCACACGTTCTCTGCTTTTTTTAAACAATTTATATTGTTGAACGAATGCAAGCGAATCTTATTAACTGATGCTATTATCTTAAAATTTGACACAGATGGCAGTTAAGGTTCTACCAACTTAACGAAAAAAAATTAATCCGGGCGATTTAAATTTAAAAGTCTTACTATTTTTTGAAGAGTAGAACACACGTAAGTCGGAATCATTGTCTTAGATTATGTAGCGAAGAATGTCTTCTTTTCCTTGAATCTCATTTGCTATCTATCTTTCCCAGTATTATCAGCTGCAAGAGATAGTATTTCTTATGTGTCATGACGTGACTAAGACATTCAAGCTTTCATCCTTTATCAGTGCGCCATTTCTTTGTCATTGCTTATTCAGCACAGAATTTCTAAGTTGGTGACGTATTCGCTCTACAAAATCGTCCGAATGCGGCGGTACCCCCACATCTCAAAGGCTTCAACTTTTTCGTTAGTATTTCCGTCATCATCCACGATTCTACACTGTGCTACACATTCTATAGCAAAACAGGAAATACGGTTCATTTAGCAAATCTAACTTTTAGTCAGAGTGACAAATCATTGCATGCAAATAGTCTTCTCATACCACTCAAGCTTTTTCGATTCTTGACTTTATTTCGACAGATGGCTCCCACTTTGCATTAATCACTGTCCCCAAGTATATATAAGATTCCACCGGCTTGATTATTTAGCTATTTAACTGAAACTCTCTTGCTGCTTGTTGAGATTTGCTTATTATCATCCATTTGGTTCTAGATATACTGAGATGGAGACCATACTCTTTACTAAGACTTTGCACCCTTTTAACAAGATCTTGAAGTTCATCTATGTTACTGGCAAGCAAGACGGTATCATCGGCGTATCTTATGTTGTTAATCAACTCGCCATTTATTTTAATGCCTTTGTTAACTCCCTCTAATGCTTTTTTAAATATTTCCTAGTAGTATAGGTTAAAGAGGAGGTGAGGTGAGACACAACACTGATGTACGCTTTTTGGATCTTAATGATGTCAGAGTAGGATTTATTTATTCGTATGTTAGCCGATTTACCCCAATACAGATTTGCTATGATGCATATATCTTTGTCATCAATATCAGATTGCAATGACTAATATTTAGCCTAGATGACATGTTCCATCCTACCAGGATTTCTAAGTATTCCTATTTATTTATTTATCCATCTATTTTTACCAAACTCCCTGGTTTACTGTCACCAAAGCATACCCAAATCATAACAGTGCCACCTCTGTGGTACAGTACAAATTTTTTAAGCCCTTTCGTTAGGTGTTATTAGAATTAAAAATTCGAAATGTTGATCCTTCCATCTTAAGGACTTTTTTCCATTCTTCTACTGTCCAGTTTCTATGTCTTTTAGCCCATGGCAATCTGTTTTGCTTAGGCCTGCAGATTGTAAATGGTTGTCGAGACTGGTTCAACATAAGCTTCATTTAAAGTAGCAGTGAGTTGAGGATCATTAAACAGTCGATTTCATTTATACATCACTGTCATGAACTGATCTTCGCGTGTTGTAGGTTTTGGCCGACAAGACCTTTTTCTTTCTTCATAAGTTCACTTTAGTTTTTCTTCATGTAGAGTACAGATGGCACTTCACTGTTCGACACTTGACCCCATTTTAAAAACAAAGATTCCTACTAAATAACAGAACAAACATTTTGAAGCCAATTGATTACAACAATCTCATTGAATGTGAGGTTATTTATTAAATTCATCAACCTCTTTTTGCAGGTCATTTTGTCTTATTAGGGTTATTTCTAGGGTGTATGTTGAAAAAATAATTTGTCGAGAATTAAATAGCAATAACCTATCCTTCAAGCAAGAAACATTTTAAGAAGCTGTATCTCATAAATTAGGTTCTGAAACCAAATTTATGTTTGCTATTTATAATTAAGGTCTCAATAAAAGTATATTCTGAAAAAATGTTTCAAGTCAGTAAAATAATTAAAAGCAAAAAAATCCATAAATTTGTAACTATTCATTAGAGAAATAAAATACAGATCATCATCACACATATGTAATATAGTGTACTGTAATCATCAGTATGACTGCACAGATTTATTTAATTATTTATTTTTTATATACATATATATATATATATATATATATATATATATATATATATATATATATATATATATAAATATATATAAATATATATAAATATATAAATATATATAATATATATATATATATATATATATATATATATATATATATATATATATATATATATATATACATATATTACAATAGAGGTTTTCGCGGATGATAGAATGTAATACATTAAAATTCCGGTTTTCAATCCGTTCTTCTAACAATGAATTTGCATGACGTTTCTCCAAACTCTCATTTGGTATTGCTTCAGCAAGAGCACTTGAAAATGCCAAATGAGATTTTGAAGAAGCGTCGTGCGAATTCATTGTTAGACGAACGCATTGAAACCCGGAATTTTGGTGACCACTCATGAGCTGGTTCTTCGCACTCATGTAGAGTTTTTCCAACAAGAGGCGGCAGTTGGTCTATCCGTCTTGTAGAAGGTCTGCCTCTTAATTTTCTGCCGTTGACTTTTCCTTCGACCACCAGTTTCTCCATGTTGTCTCTTCCATCATGGAAAAACCATCGAAATATGTGAGATAGGCTTAGTTTACACCTTTGAGTAACCTAGTTAGGTTCATCTCCTCCAACAGCGACGCGTCAGTCCGTTGCTCTGTCCAGGAGATACGACGGGCTCGTCTGTACACTCACATCTCGAAACTTTCGACTCTTTCAGTCAGTTTGCGTTAGTGTCCAGGTTTCAGCTATATACATTGCAGTGGGCATTAATGAGTTTTAAGTCGGTTGTCTTCGTTATTATGCGATCCTTCCAGATTTTTGTCAATTTTTTGGTTGCTGTCTTGGCCATTGTTCTAATTAGATATATTTAACATTGAATTGATGCCTTTTTTTTGCCTCTGACGCAGTACTTTGCTAACTACCTTTTGAAACAAAAAATATAGGCGTGTAAATATGTATAAATGCATATGAATACATTAACTAATCTAGGTTAATAAACTTTACATATAGGGGATAGTAGTGAAAATATGGATGTATTTTAAGTAAGTTAATGTAGAGATAAAAATATAGAACCCTTCTATATATGAAATAACCCTCTATCCATTTGAAAGTGGCTGAATGGATTTTTATGCAGCTTGGATCTGTGCTTGACTTGGCATCTTTTACTCCCTATTATGGCGAAATCTTATTTCATATTCCTAGTCATAACCCACAGGGTTTTGGTGCAGTAACGATTAGTACCATTTCTGAAGCTGCTTAATAGTATTTTTTTCAAAATTAGGCTGCGAAGTCAGGGTTTTGAGAAAACTTGATTTTCAGGTTATACCTTCTTAGAAGTGTAAGATTATATTATTCGTGCTTAAAAGGCACACAACACCCTATTTTGAATTTTGAAAAATTATTTCCGGACAATTCGACTTAAATATTTATGACCAGTGTTATAGTATAACACGTAGGCTGAAACGTTTTTGGTTTGACACATAGATGTTGCTCTTTTCAAAAGTTTTTAGGAAGTACCAACCTTCAAACGATACATGACAAAATTTCATGACATTTCGCCGATTAGTTTACAAGTTACAGTGGTTTTAGTGACGCTACTTTTGATATTTTCAAAACAATGGAAAAAATCGAATGTCGTGTGTTGATTAAACACTGTTTTTTGATGGGGAAAAATACCGTTCAAGCAAAACAATGGCTTGATAAGTGTTACGGGGACTTTGCTCCTGGAAAATCACTCATCATTTACTGGTATTCTGAATGTAAACGCGGTCGTACAGATACAAATGATGCTGAACGCTCTGGATGCCCAAATGAGGTGGTTACACGGGAAAACATAAAAAATTCACAAAATTGTTTTGGATGACCGTAAAGTGTACGTGAGAGAGCTAACACCCTAAAGATATCAAAAGAACGTGTTGGTCATATCTTGCATGAACATTTGGGCATTAGAAAGCTCTGTTCGAAATGGGTACCGCGTTTGCTGACAGTGGACCAAAAACGACGTGTTGATGATTCTGAGCGCTGTTTGGACCTGTTTAAGCGCAATAAAAAGGATTTTTTCATGCGATATGTGACATTAGATGAAATATGGATCCACCACTACACACCAGAATCTAATCGGCAATCAGCTAAGTGGACAGTAACCGGTGAAAGCCGCCAGAAGCGACCAAAGACACAACAGTCGGCTGGGAAGGTTTTGGCCTCTGTATTTTGGGATGCGCATGGAATAATTTCCATCGACTATGCTGAGAAGGGAAAAACTATCAATAGTGAATATTATATAAAGTTATTGGTGCGTTGGAAGGCAGAAATCACAAAGAAACGGCCCCAAATGAACAAGAAAAAAGTGCTCTTTCATCAGGACAATGCACCGTGTCACAAGTCAGTGGTTACGATTGCAAAATTGCATGAATTGAAGTTCGAATTGCTTCCCCATTCACCTTATTCTACAGATTTGGCCCCCAGCGACTACTATCTATTCGCAGATCTCAAAAAAATGCTCACGAGAAAGAGTTTTGGCTCCAATGAAGAAGTTGTCGCTGAAACTGAGGCCTATTTTGAAGGCAAAGACAAATCCTTCTACAAGAAGGGTATAGAAATATTAGAAAAGCGTTGGGCTGCTTGTATCGCTCTTGAAGGAGACTATGGTGATGAATAAAATCGAATTTTGCAAAAAAGTATGTTTTAAGTAGGTAGACCAAAAACTTTTCCGCCTACGTGTTTTATATACTATGCACTGTAGTAAGGACGATGAATCGCAAAATATGTTAAAGTAGTGGCTCTTTTCCTGTGTCCATATTTACCCAACTCTCCTACGGATCTAAATCTTCAAATCAAATAAGTTCTTTCCTGCATTGTAAGTATTCACAACACACGACGCGGCATTCTTGCGTTCCTTGCACCCTATTTTAGCGAAACCTTATCAGAAAAGCCATTTCCTATTATTTCCCGAGATCTTATTTGGGCTCACAAAGGTGATTCATTGATATTTCTAGGTAATTCACTGATTCAACGCAATCTTTGCCGACAACGGAACTTGTGGTTGTGTCAGCTTTATTTTTGCCGAGACGAGACGATGTAATTAAAACTTGGAAATTCTCTGGATTAGTTGTAGGGTGATAGAGGTTAATAAGAGTTATTATTGCACACATTTATATGGCTTAGTATCATTGGCAACGGTTATTTTTAATTAATTACTTACACAAGGTGTATATAGGGTTGGTGGGTGTAAGAGTGGACACATGCATATTTTATGCCTTTATGTTTGGATTCAAATTCTAATTGTGACTTAGTTCATAACGTAAGTTTCGATGTTTTCGCTGTATGATATATTTTTTTAAATTTTTACTTACTAATGAAAGTATTGTATTTGTGAAAAAAATCACCCTCCGAGATTTTTGTCTTTTTTTTTGTATGTCTCAGAGTCACTAGTTCTCGAAAAACATTTATCCTTGAAATAGGAAGAGTATTATAAAAAAATTCTTGTTTTTTTCGTTGAGGTAATGGACAAATTTGAGGCAGAATTATTTATAGTTTAACATATAAGGGATTTAAATGGTGGGGGAGGGGTTAGAGGAGTTGCTTCATGTATATATCGTGTTATATATCCTTTTAAGAGCTTTTGGAGTCGGCAAATTTGAAAATTATGTTATTTTTTCTTCTTTTCCAAATGTAAGGGGTAGGACTACTCCAGGTCACAGGAAGAAAGACTAATTTCGCGAATTTTTTTCAGGTGTGTATAAAAGCAGTTGAAAATTTATTTGAAATACTTTTTTATCTTTTTAATTCAGGATGGCCGCTTCAGAATCCAAGACAGATCTGAAACGAGCGAAACGATTGCTTTCGTAGATGTCAACCTAGAACAAAAAACCAGAAAATTTTCAATTAATATATGTCAAAAACTGGTGGATAACGAATGAAAATTTGAACATCTCGTTTTTTCGAAAAATGGTGTACATTTGAAAAAAATGTTCATTTTTCCCCCAAAAATTTCACGAAAAATTGTTTATAAAAAAGGAAGTTTATTTTATCACAGAATCCGTACGTATTTTGTTCTAGGTTGAAATCTACGGGAGCAATCGTTTCAGGCCTCGCATAAAAGGGCCTTGCCGTCTTGGATTCTGAAGCGGCCATTTTGAATTAAAAAGATAAAATAACTATTTTTGTACACTTACTTTTTGTACTTCAAAAAATTTTTCGATTGCTTTTATTATACTCTTGAAAAAGATTCCCGAAATTAGCCTTTTTTCTTGAGATCTGAAGTGGCCTTACCCCTTGACAGAAGTCACCCCTATGTTTTTTTGTTACTATTAATATCTTATCATAAAATACTTGTCATTTAAAATATGGAGCTCTAATGCTTGAATTAACTTAATCTTTAGTGTAGGAAAGTCAGTTTCGTTATCTATTTTAGAACCGCGTGTTCGCGAAAGAAGTACTGGGTGGATCATTTTAACGATTTTTTTTTGCTTATTAGAAAATTGTTGTGATGTTTCAAATATTGTTCAGTATTAATTTATTTCGTGCTAAAATGATTATTTTTGATTAAAAGAATCCTGCACAAAAGAAATGCAAATTTGGGGTTTGGTTAGTATGAAACCAAATCGTTTGTACCCTTGTTTACATTTACACGCAGAGCTTTTCAATTTCTTACGAAACAAGCATCTTTTGAAATGTATTTTTGTACTAAGTGTACTAAAAAAATATATTTCTTACCGCAAAAGTATTGTAAGCAAGAAAATCACCTTCTTGTATCTTTAGTGTTCCCTATGGAACACTTATGAGATCACTTCAGTGTCTATCCGTCTGTCTGTCCGCCTGTCACACTCGATTTTCTCTGAAACTATTTGACAAAGAGAGTTGAAATTTGACACTAATATAGGAATTGATGGCCCAGTCAAAGCCGTGTAGTTTTGAAAGATTAATTTGAACTTAATGGGTTAGTTTTGAGGGGTGAAATCGGAAGTGAAAAAACTTTTTTTATCGTGTCACCGAATGGGGTGTCAAATGAAAGCTTTTTCACGAGTTCAAAAATATATATTGTATGATATAATATTTGAGGACACTTTTTCTTGTATTATTTTTAAAAAATGATATTTTGACAAAAATCTGGAATAGTCTTCGTAAAGTGTAGATTGTGCGAAAGTTATCACGAGTGCATTACGTTTGAGAATTTATCTGGTATAAAAAATACTGAGAAATATTTTTCCCTACAAAATGGTGGAGGCGGATTATTTTCCGGTTCCGCTCGCGTGGACTTGATTCCGTATTATCGTCACTGCTTATTCCTTATGTTACCTAACGTAATAAAACATATCCAATAACCTGGCCAGGGAACATGTGTATCAATTAAAAAAAAAAAAAAACATGTAAATCGGATAAGTGTTTGCGAGTGATACGCGCACTAACGAACAGACAGACAGACAGGGCCAGGAAACATATGTATATATATATATATATATATATATATATATACATACATACATACATACATACATACATATATATATATATATATATATATATATATATATATATATATATATATATATATATATATATATATATATATATATATATATATAAGCGGAGGTCCTACAGCCTTGGCCGCTTCCCACACTTCATATACCATCACTCCTCTCTGTCCCACCATTCCTTTTCTTTTAAATCTCTGTGTGACCGTACCATATCAACTGTCATTTTTCTATTTGATCTATCACTGTCTCTATCATCTTTGCTCTTTGTCTAATTTCTTCATTGCGTATATGATCTAATCTTGACACTCCATATGTATGTGTTAAAAAAAAGCACGTAAATCGGATAAATGGTTCTCGAGTAATAAGCGTACTAACGGACAGGCAGACAGACAGACAGAGAGCCGTTGCATTTTATATATATTATAGAAGATTATAAATAACCTGGTCAGAGAACAAATGTATGAATTAAAAAAAAAAAACACGTAAATCTGATTTTGGAATCGGAAATTGGTTCTCGAGTGGTAAGCGCACTAACGGACAAACAGACAGACAGACAGAGAAACGTGAGATTTTATATATATTATAAAAGATTATAACCTGGCCAGAGAACAAATGTATGAATTAAAAAAAAAAGATATAAATCGGATAAGTGGTTCTTAAGTCATAAGCGCACTAACGGATAGACAGACAGAGAAACGTTACATTTTATATATATTATATTCTTTGCTATATAATATTGTTTTATATTTACACTGCATTGCAAGAGAACGCGCTAGCGGTAAAATTTTTTCCGACTTCATTCACTGTTATCGTCACTGCTTATTTCTTATGTTACCTAACGTGATAAAATATATCCTATAATCTGGACAGAGAACATATGTATGTTTTAAAAAAAAGCACGTAAATCTAATAAGTGGTTCTCGAAGCGCACTAACGGACAGAGAGACGTTGCATTTTATATGTAATAAAGATTAAATATGTAGGTAGTAAATATTTTTCACTTTTATTACTAGATTCTAGATTGAGCTAGATTGATTTATTGGCTATTAGCTAGCCAAGATGCTATAACTAACTATTATACATTATTGTCTAAGAAAAAACTTGAAAATACATATTGGATCTTAAGATATATACATAGCCTAGATAAGGATTTTATGTTATTTTAAAGGTAATCACGGTACGAAACACTAATTGCGCAAGTCCAATTGCACTTGACCGTTTTTTTTTTTTCATTTTTTGTTTATTTTATGATCTTTAAATAAAAGAAACTATGTGTTTATTGGTATGTTTGCCTTCGCAACAATGATGGTATTGTCTGTTTTTAGCTTTTTATTCACCGCCTCTAACAAGCTAAAGTATTAAAAACACCTAATAAAAAGCAACGTGTTCAGCTCGTACACACTTTTTGGAAGTTTCCAGGTCTGTTATAATTTCCAAGCGTTATCTAAGAGAGAAAAGAGTAAAAATGTGGCTGACATTCAAGATAGTATATGTATTTTCATTAGTAATATAATGGTAATATATGGTATGCTTTTTATGTTAAGTTTTGCTCCGCTCTGAATCACCCTGGTAGACCACAGTCACGTTTAAGTAAATTTATTATGTTATCTTTAAATTCTCATGAAATAAATATTTTTGTTAACGCAAAACTTCATCATATTTTCTCTTATTATGCACACATCTGCTATAAATAGCAGAATAGGTAACATAGGAAAAGATTAGTGTATTCCGGTCTACCTCTTTATTGGTCGCCTATCAACTGATTTTTATACTCGTATTATGTTATAAATATCAAGGATTCTTCACCCTCCTTAATAAAGGGAAGTATTGTATCCGTGAAAAAATTACTCTCCGAGATCTCTTCGCTCGTCTTCACGTTTTAGATTTCCTAGACCACAAGAAAACATAATTTCCCATTGCCGTCTGTCTGTGTGTTGGTACAATAAGTCTTGAATGAAATGAAAAATCAATTTTAAATTTCCTACATATACGAGGCTGGTTTGAAAAGTCTGTGCAAAAATAAAAACTACTTATGTGTTTGGGGTAAACCTTTTTTATTTTTCGACATAGTCTCCTTTTAGGCTTATACACTTCGTCCAACGATGTTCTAGTTTGTTGATCCCTTCCGAATAATAGGATTTGTCCAAGTCTGCAAAATATCCATTAATGTCTGCAATCACCTCCTCGTTTGAATAAAATCTTTGTCCCGCCAGCCATTTCTTCAAATTGGGGAACAAATAGTAGTCCGAGGGAGCCAAGTCTGGAGAATAGGGGGGATGTGAAACGAGTTGGAATCCTATTTCCATTAATTTTGCGACCACAACTGCTGAGGTGTGTGCTGGTGCGTTGTCGTGATGGAAAAGGACTTTCTTGTGGGCCAATCGCGGGCGTTTTTCTTGCAGCTCGGTTTTCAAACGGTCCAATAACGATGAATAATATTCACCTGTAATAGTTTTACCCTTTTCCAGATAGTCGATGAGGATTATCCCTTGCGAATCCCAAAAGACAGTCGCCATAACCTTTCCGGCCGAAGGAACGGTCTTCGCCTTTTTTGGTGCAGATTCCCCCTTGGTAACCCATTGTTTAGATTGTTGTTTGGTCTCAGGAGTATAGTAATGTATCCATGTTTCATCCACAGTGACGAAACGACTCTTAAAGTCCTCCGAATTCTTCTGGAACAGCTGCAAACCATCCTTGCAATACTTCACACGATTCCGTTTTTGGTCAAGCGTGAGCAATCGCGGCACCCATCTTGCGGATAGCTTTCTCATGTCCAAATCTTTATGCAAAATATTATGTACCCGTTCAGTCGAGATGCTCACAGCACTAGCAATCTCACGCACCTTAACTCTTCTGTCATCCATCACCATATCATGGATTTGATCAATGATTTTTGGAGTCGTAACCTCCACAGGCCGTCCAGAACGTTCAGCGTCACTTGTGCCCAGATGGGCAGTCCGAAAATTTTGAAACCACTTATAAACTGTTCTAATCGAAGGTGCAGAGTCACCATAATGTTTATCAAGCTTCTCTTTAGTCTCCTGAGGCGTTTTGCCTTTCATAAAGTAATGTTTAATCACCACACGAAATTCTTTTTCGTCCATTTCTTGAAAATCACTCGACTTCCTTGATTCACACGAATGCCAAACACAAAGAAATTGACCAATATGGCTGAAACTTGGTGTGCGCTCATTCAAGAGATGCTACTAACTAAACATGACCTCGATACGCGCCGGTGGTGCCATCTCTCGGACTTTGCACGGACTTTTCAAACCAGCCTCGTACAATACTTGAAGTAAGAATCACTCCTTTAGATTTTGAGCGATATCGCTTCAAATGAAAGGGATGTGTGCCGGTACATTTTGTAGATTTTTAATAGTATTATAGGAATTTTTTCTGTTTTTTTTTGTTGAGATACTAAACAAATATCATGCATAATTATTTATAATAAAACACATAGAGTTGGGCTTGAGAAGGGTGACTTGATGTATATAGATCTTTTTCAGGGTTTTTAAATTCAAAAAATCGAAGCTGTATATTATTTTTTTGATTATTTTTAATTTTAATGAGGAAAGATGATAACAGGGATGTAAGTCGTTAAATATTGGTAAGTTCCGATAGTACGATGACAAATTTTTCTGGTTTTTGATTGAAATTATGGACAAATTTGAAGCACAAATATATAATACAAAATAGTAAAACATATAAGGTGTTAAAAGGGCGAGGAAAGCGATTACATGCTTTCATGTACAGTCTGTCAAGTAAGATGTGACCGTTCGTATACTTGAAAAAATGTTTTTCGAGAACATTTTTTGCCATCAATGTATTCTTTGATGTGGTAACAACGACGCAATTACCTAAGTAAGTTGTCCAATCGCCTCCTACATCAATAATCGCCTGGCATCTTCGAGGCATGCTGTCGATGAGATTTTCTGCAATGTCTGAAGACTCAGGTCTTCAGTCATCAATCAATAAGACCAAACGTTTTCAACAGGATTAGCTTCCGGCAGTTGTAAGGACCACTCTAGTATCTTATCGTGTGTGTATCGTTTCTTCAATTTGCTTCGAAATTTAACATCATGAGCACGAAGATGTTGTCGATTGATCTCATGGGACATATTCAAACCCGATTTTCTTAATTTTGCCGCTCCTTAACGCAGCGTCAATTTCGGGTCCTGTGAAAATAAAGACACGATTCGTTTTTTCGACATTCGTCAAAATGATTAACTCACTTCTTCGCAAGCGGCACCGACTTTTTAATATATTTAGCGGCCGTTCATGTGTCATTTTAGGTCCCTTCAGATGGGAATAAAGAAAGACTGCCTCGAATCGACGCGCAAGCAAGTGATTTATTTTGGATTTTACCTGATTTCGAGGAGAGTTCGAATCACGACCGATTTTTTGTCGACTCGCTAGAATCGCATCTAGTAAAAATGAATTATCGCGGACAAATTCTTACTTATCAGACCGTATATCGGTTTTTTATTCCAGGATTTTTGTAGTCTAGGAATCGGGCTTTGTTTTTCATTATTTCCAATTCTAATAGTTTTTTGGGGAGAGAGGGGGAAGGAATTGTTAGATATTGTATAGTTTTCGTAGTATTATAAGAAGTTTTCCTGCGTTTTGATTGAGATATTAGAGAACATTTTAGGATAATTATTTGTAATAAAAGATATATGTATGAAAAGCACGGAGTAGGGGGCTTCAAGGTCCTTGCAGTCCAGAAATCTGAAAATTATATTATTTTTCGCTATTTACAACTTTCTCAGCATCCCTTTTTTTGCCTATTTTTTTTTTTATTATTATATCTCACCATAGAGTACATATTGTGGAAAATACCTATTACTCTCGCCTAAGTAGAAATTTTACCCTTTTTCGTATCCTGAGGATATCGGCGGGGAGGTCGTAATACCCGTCAACGTTGTCTAAGTGCCCAAACATACATATTTGTATTTCACACCACCTTTTTAGACAACGCGGTAGTAATGCCACGGACGTTGTTGCATTTCTGCAAACAACTACTACCTATGTACGTGACCAGGCCAAATATACTTAAATAAATTAATAAATAAAGTATACCAACCTGCCGGGATTGAACCTGAGAGCTTCTGCACCGCAAGCACGTTACTACGCCACAGGCCGCCACCTAATTATAATGACTAAGTTATTCTTTAGCGTGAGCAAGTCAAATTCCGTACTTTTTAAATTACGTATTTGCACTGGAAACACTGTACAATCAATTTGCCGATTTTTTTTTCTACTAGATGTGTTGGAGATAATAGACTACAAAAAAAAAGAAAAATATTATTAAAATGGCATTTTACTATGCTCGTTACCGTAACAAAATAAAAAAGATTGAAAAGTTAAAATTACTCATTTGCCGCATGTCCATAATACCTTTACCCATAAGTACCCTTATTTTTAGAACGCCCTATAGGTGTTATAAACCATAGGATCCTATTGTTCATATTGTATTGTCCATCTGTTCGTTTGCACGTTTGCTCCCGCCTTCTGGCTTCTAAATAATACATACTGTATCAGCCGAGTTAAGGTTGAAACTATAAATTTACTGTTTATTGTGTGGCACGCACATGATAGTCTGTTTAATTTACCTTTTAAAATCTGTTTTGCACTTTGGTAAAATCAGAGTTATCACATTTGTCAGAAAAAAACGACGGGTCAGGAGTAAAAGCAGGGGAAGGGCGATTTGAGTGGTTAAAAAAATGCAAAGTTATATCCACAAGAGGTATATTTTATTAAAAGGCATTTAATCGAGAGTATTATTTTATTTGGAGCCCAGAAAATATTGTTAATCCTATTCTAATTCTATTCACTAAAAACATTACATAAAACATACTTTCCTAACACAGTTGAACTCATATTTGTGCTTTTTACCTCGAACAGTTTTAGCCTTCGCCCCCTTCGACACTATACGGCATTGTTAGGGAATGCGTTATTTTCAATTTGAAATTTATCCCATTTGTAAACCTTTCCGTGAAGTCCCGTGTTTAAAATTTTTTAAATAATAGAGAGATTTTGCAACGCTTATTTGGCAACTGTCTTTATTTTATTTGAAGCATGCGTCCACCGTTTGGGGCTTTGCGCAGTAGTAAAGGGAAGGAATTGAATATAAAGGCTGAGCCGTTACCGTTATTTGAGGCATGCGCCCACCATTCGGAGCTTGCGCAGTATTGAAACAAAATAAGAGAATCCTTTATTAAGAATTAACAATTTTCCTTATTTAGGAACTTATTAGAGAGGTTATTTGAAGTTCGTTATTCTTATCTCTATTATGGTAGAGCCTGTTTTTTTTCCAGCTTAGGTATACTAAAAAATACGGTAAAATTGAAATGATAATCTTTTATTGCAAATAACACTTGACAACAGTTAACTAGTGTTCAGATTATGTTGGGATTTTGCAATCTTTGGCACACTAGCATTACTGTGTGTATAGTGCTAATTTCAATTTATCACACATTCGTAATACCTTAGAAATATTAAAGGAAGTCATAGAAATCTACTAGATACAATTTTAATGTAGAGACTTGTATTGACCCATTAAAATATTAATAACCGATGTGCTTAACCGTGAAATGAACGAAAAAAGTTTAGAGAAGATGAATATACTAACTTCACTTTGCAATTTCTTCGTGTTAATACTGCGCATGCTTGAGATAACAATAAGAACAAAGGAATGTGAAAAATAAGCGTTGCAAAATCTCTCTAATAGTACTAAAGGGTTTCCCAAAAGCAGGAGCCATTTTGCGTAAAGCGTTATTTAGTTGGGGAAAACACACACAGAAATATAGGAGTTTTTGTAAATTGAAGCATCCGTTAAATTACCTTCAATCGAGGCTTCCTTTAGTAAATTTTTGATTCTCTCCCGCTTTGTAAACGGGGTTAAAAATAAATATCGTAAATTAATTTATTACATTCTTTGCATACAAGCAGTTGTAAAATAAATACTGCACTTAACTTTCTCACACTAAAAAGTAAATTAATCCATGTACTTTATGCTGAGATATCAATTACAAGATAAAACTAAGCACATAGGGCTTCACAGTTGCTTACAACTGAAAACTAACATTTTTCTGCGTAGTATTCCTGTTAAAATTGGAAGTAATGAAAGAATAATGTGTTATTTATATTTCTCTACCCCAAAAACCCTGAAGGAAGGCATGGCAACTTTCTCTTACCTCCTTCGTTTAGGCTGCAAATAATTATGTTTAATATGTTGTTCATGCCAAATTAGAAATCAGTATCTCATTTCTTTTGTGTTATCATGACAAAACCAAACATTAAAAGATAGATAGATAGACCGACATAAATTAGAAGACGTGAAAAGTATTAGAGTATTTACGTGAGAAATGTGTGTTTGCGAGAGACATACTCGAGAAAAAAATATGTTTTACGTGCTTCCCCGATGGCCATTGTTTATAGTTCGTCAAACATTGATAATGTCATTGACAAATGGATGATTGATGGATGTTTGATAAACAGTGATTCATATAACAGATGATTATTTTATTTTATGTAAAACACTGCATTTGCATTTACATTTGGCAAAACATTTGAAAGTAGGGCAGTTAGTACATTTTATGAAACTTTAGTCATTATATACCATATTGGGAATGTCATTCTTTAAACTGTATTATAAATCGACCATAAAGCTTAAAATACCATCACACAATTTAAAGTATATGTTATAGTGTATACAATATAAATAACAACTTGATTAAAGGTTAGACCCGACAATTCAAGGTGGTTGACCCCATTAAACCATATTCATTTCTATTGTTTCCACAAAATCGTCTGGCATAGGGGATGTCGTGGCGTGCCCAATAATATCTGCTATAATTTTCGGAAAAATTTCAACAGAGTCAGTACACATGCTAGTATTATGTTTTCCCCCAAATAAATGGTATTTCTACCTTTTGTTATAATTTCTTTAATGCAGCGTAAAGGCTTTGATACACGCTCTCGTCGTGTCGGTCAAATTATATGAGCGGTATATGAACGATAGGAATTTTAAGTTAAAGACCTAGCTAGACACTCCCTCTTTTCAGAATGAAGCCTCAAGCTTCTTTAAATTATTTTGTGGTTAAATAATTGAAACTGGAGGTGTCTAAATGTTCGACCGCGAATCCCAAACAAAATTAAGTCTTGAAAAAGTGGGGTTTTTGAAAATCATTCAGTAAATGCGCAAAACGAATGCGCTTTTGTTGTGTTGCAGATAGCTGACAATTTTAATAAGCCACGTCTCTCCGAAATTTTATATTATAGATATCGAACTATTTTTAATGACACAAAAAAAATAGAGTATGCCATTCGTAACCTCGTTGTCCGCTAAATTAGTGATCCATAAGAAATTTCAATGAATGCGGTAAGGACAAATAGAAAACACTGGACATATTTCCAATCCTGTCTTACGAAAAAAATTACCGTATCCCGCGACCGTGCAACGTCGCTAAGTCGCCAAACCGGGTGTTGATACGTATCGGTGTTGTCACTTTGTTTGTTAATTTTGATAACAGATTATATGTGGTTATATATGATTTACAAATTAATAAAAGAAAGCCAGTAAACCATTGTAATTTTAAATTTTAGAAATGTGACAACACTTACATTCATCCAATTCGTAACTCACTGTTTCCAGCCTCCCTTCCTTTAGTCCACTGTTAATCTTGAATCACGTTTAGATGTAAACAAGCGAAGCATTGAGTCATACCAGTCTTTTTTAGTGTTCCGTACGGAACACTTATAAGATCACTTCGGTGTCTGTCTGTCCGTCTGTCATACCCTATTTTAACCGAAACTATTTGAAATAGAAAGTTGAAATTTACCGGTAATATAGGAATTGATGGCCTCATCAGAGCCGTGTAGTTTTGAAAGTTAAATTTTGATTTAAGGGGTTAGTTTTGGTGGGTGAAATCGGAAGTGTGTAATTTTTTTACCAGGTCGTTTAGTGGGGTTTTAAATGAAAACTTGTAAAAAACTCTAATTTAAAAATATATATAATGTAATACTTGCGTACACTTTTCTTTGTATTATTTTTAAAAAATTGCGAAAATTCTGAAATATTCTCACAGGGTGTAGATTGAAAGAATATTATTACGGGTGCATTACCTTTAATAATTTATCTGGTATATAAAATTAAAAAAAAAAATCAAGGTCATCAGTTTTCAGTAAAGATCGAAAAAAAAAAATTGTGGAGAACTCATTTTATACCTCTGTAATAATTTTTTTTATTTTTGTTACGTACGGAACACTAATTGTGCAAGTCCGACTTGCACTTGGCTGGTTCTTTTTTAAGAATATGAGACGTTCGGGATTCTAGACATAAATATACTCGTAAAATTGAAAACAAAATTAAAAAAAAATTATAAGTACATGTTTTTAGTTCTCTTGCTTGTTCATTGATAAATGTTCCATAGTTAATTGGTTACGTGAATTGTACGTTAAATTTGGTTGAATTAAGTTCCTTAATTAGGATAGACTGTTTGTGGTGGACTTTTTTTCATAAAAGAAAGTAAAATGCTCCGGAGATTGAGGCGGGAAAACAACAAGACAAAATCGATAAAAAACGAGTAGAAAACAACACACGTCTTTTGTGGGTAAATCGTTGGGGTTGAGGCGCCTAGAGGGGTGCAGGGGTGAAGATAATGTCCATAAAAACAATCGGTTTATTGTCCTGAGAAGAGTAGAATTCACTAAAATAGAAACGACAAAGGACGATTCGTAATTTGATTGTAGAATTTAATGCATAATTTGAAGTTTAGGTATTTTTATAAATTCTCAACTTTAATAAGGAGTTTTTAAAATGTTTGAATTTTTTCTTTTAAAATCTCCTTATTTAAAGAGATAGTTTTAAACGTAAAAAATCTCAGTACTTATTGATGCCATAATGAAATCATCTGACTCGCCTAATAATAGTACTCTTTGGATTATTGAGTGTTTGGATATTATTATTCTGCCAAGTGATGCCAATAAAGTTTGTCAAGAAGAAAATTATATCATTGTTCAATCAAAAAGGGCTGATTCCATATGGTTATTGATTAAATGTAGTAGTTTGAGGTAGAATATCGAACCATGTTCGCCTTTTTTTAATAACTTCTAAAGTAAACACTGAATTTGATTTTTTCATCCTTAAAAATAACTTCATTAGAACTCGATATTTTAAACCATGGGAATTTTATGATGAGATATCATAAATAAAGTTGGACAGACGAAGCGCTTCAGAGATATTTACTACTGAAACCTGAAGAGGAAAACTCCATATAGTATTTTTGTTAAAATTTGAAATAATGGTAGATAATACACTTCACGTGTGACTATAAATAAATACAAATACCAACTACTAAAATTGAACAAAGTCAGCATTTGTTTATTGTCCTATCAACTGTCGATCCATCTCGGACGTATCGACAGACAAGAGAACCAAACTTAAATCACACACACTCATCACAATACTAGCGCAAAAGAAAAAAAACGCTTCCCTGGAGGAGTAAGAAAATGACTACTGAAATATGTACTTTGTTCAATTTTACTTGATGATATTGATTTTTATATACGCGAGGTAGAACGCTAACAATCGCGCTGCCTAGCGATAATTGTTAGGAACTCGCCAAAAAATTGCATTGAATACTATAGAAACTAAAAAATTAGCTCCAAGTAACAAAAATATAAAGCTCACAGCAGGTCAACATTTTTGTGATCTAGGGACGTTGAAATAGATAAAAAAAAAGACACATTTTTGTATACAAACAATACTTCCCTTGGCGAAAAAAGTAAAAGTCTCTTACTACAGGGGTGGGTCAGAAAGTATTTTGAAGATTTAAAGAAAACTATCCAATACATTTTTAAAAAAATAAACGACAAAAGCGACATTAGGGGTCTGAGTCATATTTATTTCGGACTTTTCTCATAATAACTCAATAACAGTTAATAAATAAAAACACATAAACAAACCAAAGAATTACTTTCGTTCCCTATACGTGTCTAAAGTTAGTTTAAAAAATGTGACCGTCTTAGTAATACCTTTTAAAGAATGTTAAGTGTGCCTTCGTTTCAACCCCCACTTGTAAGTTTTTATGTATATTTGTATGTGTATTTTTATTATTTCACCTTCTACATTGTATTATAAGTTTAACAATTTTATATATACATAATTAAAAAATTTGTGCATCCTATTGAACATCCAAAACAATCCTGTAAAATCGAAATTTAAAATCATAAAAATATAAAAAAAAAGGGAGGAAAATGTATATTGATTGAAAATTTCAATTTTTAGATAAACCTGAAGAAGCCTTCAAATTAGGCGAAACGTTTTCAATAAAATTCTAACTAGAATATGATGTAATTTCTCTAACCTCAAAATAAAAGAACCATAAAGCCCAAAAAATTGAATATATATATATATATATATATATATATATATATATATATATATATATATATATATATATATATATATATGTAGTAATGGTTTTTTCGGGTATCCCGTGTTAGCTTGAGGTCCCTTGATGGACGGTTTCGCTGACGTTTCGATGGAATCTCATCCATCTTTTTCAAAGCGTTGATCACTGGTCGGTGTCTTGGCGTTGAATATATATATATATATATATATATATATATATATATAACACATGGGCTGAAAAGTCCCGGGCCTAACACATAGATGGCGCTAGTTTTATTGCAGTCACCTTTTTTTCAGTTAATACTAACCTTCAAAAGACAGCTGTTAAAATTTCATGATATTCTATTCATTAGTTTGTGAGTTATTGTGCTAAGAGTGACGCTACTTTTGTTATTTTCAAAACAATGGATCAAAAACAATTTCGTATTTTAATTTTACACTGCTTCTTGATGGGAAAAAAAGCGTTCAAGCGAAGCAATGGCTTGAAAAGTGTTATGGGGACTCCGCTCCATCAGAAACAACAATAAAACGTTGGTTTGCTGACTTCAAACGTGGTCGTAGAGACACCGATGATGCAGAACGCAGTGGACGTCCAAATGAGGCGGTAACACCAGAAAACATCAAAAAAATCCATAAAATCGTTTTGAATGATCGAAAAGTGAAGTTGCGTGAGTTAGCTGACATCGTAAAGATATCAAAAGAACGTGTTGGCTTTATATTGCATGAGCATTTGACTATGAGAAAGCTCTGTTCAAAGTGGGTGCCGCGTTTGCTCACTGTTTATCAAAAACAAGAACGTGTTGATGATTCTGAGCAGTGTTTGGCCATTGTTAGAGCGGCGCTGGAATGATTGCGTTGCTCTTGATGGAGATTACGTTGATGAATAAAGCTAATTTTGAACCAAAAAAACCGTGTTTTCTTTGTTAGGCCCGGGACTTTTCAGCCCATGTGTTATATATATATATATATATATTACATACATACATACATACATACATACATACATACATACATATACATATATATATATATATATATATATATATACATACATACATACATACATATATTATATATATATATATATATATATATATATATATATATATATATATATATATATATATATATATATATATATATATATATATATATATATATATATATATATATATGTATGTATGTATATATGTATATATACGTGCTAGCTCCCAGGTTTAGACACCACTTTTTTTCTAGATGAAAAATAATGGATGTGACTGGTGAGCAAAAAAACGACTCAAACTATTTAGCTTCATTTAACATGAATCCTAGAAATTAGTGCTTCTATATTTTTACGGATTTTAGTATCATTTGAAAGCCCATTCTAGTATGTTTCTAATAATATCAAATTCCATAGCATACCTCATGCTTTTTACTGATTAAAATGATTGAAAGGGGAAACAAGAATTTAAAATAGGGGTAAGAGAAGGGAAAAATTAAACAGACAAACGTTAGCTGGTCTCTTCGAAGTTAGGTTAGCTTTTTTAAGTCTTCATTTGACTGTCCAATGACTAACAGCCCGACCACGAACTTGTCGGAGCTCCTCCTGGACCTCAACGCTGGTCAAGTGACGATTTCTTAGAGTTGTGTTGATAATTAAGCGGTCGTTTCTCTCCGAGATGCACCTTCTTCTTCCTGATCCTGGTTTCTATGTAAACGCATCAGTCTCTCGTCTGTAGACTTTGGAGACAGCTGACTGGAAAATGCAGTTGCATGTGTTTTTATAGGGATGAATGGCGCGCAACGAGTACGTTGCTGAGCGTTCTATTGAGTAAAACCGTTTCAATCAGTAAAACTTTTTAGAAATTGAAATATTTTTGGTATTATTGGAAAGAGTATAAAATCAGCATTCTAATGATACCAAAAATAATACCACTGTTTGAAAATTAAATTTAATAATCGGTGTCGAATTGAAGCAAAATCGTTTGAGTCGATTTTTTTTGCTCACCAGTATATCTATATATACATATATATATATATATATATATATATATATATATATATATATATATATATATATATATATATATATATGTATGTATGTATGTATGTATGTATGTATGTATGTATGTATGTAGTTAACCTCCTTTTCCGGTTTTTTGGCGCTGTTGGGGTATTTCTTCATTATTTCAAATTTTAACAGAACTAACATATTATGTAAAGATTAATGTCAGCTTTCAGCAATGAATATTTCTGAAGCTAAATTACTTAATTAAGTTTTGAAGTATGGGATTAAGTTTTTCTTAAGTGTTAGAAAGCCAAATTCAGTATTTATTTTTGAACGGCTTGTTTACGAGGGAAGTCTGGATAAATTACTTTACTGAAGAAAATCTCAAAAATAGAAAATATAAATTTAAAATTAGTGTTGTGGGGCTTTAATCGAGGAATTATTTTAATAAAAAGTTTTAAATCCATGACACTGTTGCATCACATAACGGTTCATAATGCTTGAATGTCATTTTAAATATATCGCCGAACGAGTAATGAAATAATTTGATTAAAATTGCATATATTTTTCAATGTATATGATTGATGGACTGACCTTCTTCTTTTAATAAAGACAAAACAATAAGTGCAACAATGTACTATTTATACTGAAACAATTAGATCGTATGTGATTTTGCTGTTTTTTTCTTTCATAATAAACACTGCACTGATAAACTATATCTGGTGTACACCTAAAACTGCACATTGCAACCGCAAGTTTGTTTTGATAGCTATAAGGAAAGCGTAACAAAGCAGCGTGTGTTTTGATACATTTATCAGTAATTTATTTTAAAAATAGATACTGTTACATTCAGTGACGAACAACAGAAATTAGCACTTCAATCAAGCAATTAAATAAAGAACATAACCTCTAATTTGTTTCCGTTTTCTGCGAGTATGGCTCCGATTTCTTCTCTCTAAATCATAGGTTTCCAACGGGGAGGGCCCCTTCAGAGGTAAATGGAGGGGGGGCGTGGCGTACCTACCTATTTAGGAAATTAATATAATAAAATATTTTGAAAATACCTACTGTTTTCATGAGTAAATATTTTATCTAGCTATCTAAAATTTTTATCTTATTGTTATCGCGTAAATAAGCATTAGGTATACGTATACCTAATTCGGTTTAGTATTGTCGGTGACAAGTTGGTAAGCAATTCATCAAGCATGTTTCGACAAAAGTATGGGAGCTTGTAATGACTTATTTACAGAGCAAGTGCACAGGCATCGCGTGCACGAAATCAAATCTATAAAAGGCAGGGATAGCTCTAGGATTGTGTTATTATTTTTGTGTGCTTTGCCAATACTCCATATTCGCGAGTGAAAATGATTATTATAGCCATTATTTTTATAACTATATATAAATCTGTTGAAAAGTTACTACGCTAGAACGTGGCATCACACAATAGAAAAGCAAAGAGTCGCAAATAAACGAGGTCAGGCTCAGGTAGCAACAGGTGGACAAGTAGCAAGTACACACAAGTCATACAAAAACCTATCCCTTGAAATAGTGGGGTATGGTCATTGTAAAAACATAATAGATATTTTTTCTTCTGTTCAGAACTCTATACGAGAACAGAGAACTAAGAAACCAGCACGAAACCGGGCATTTTTGAAAAAATCACTTGTCCTGAAAAGTCACGTCTTTTGAGACATGTCCCTGAACATTTTGAGCAGCACAGATTTTTCCCTAAGTCAAAGAATTCCGCAAAAAAAAACTATCGGAAGGAAAAAAATTGAGACGCGTTTTGGTACTTCCGCTTTTTTCGAGCTGTAATTAGGCAAAGCAAATTTTTAAAAATCTACCACTCTCAGATTGTTTCCTAATCTTCGAGAAACAGCTAGAAAAAAGATTAGTTGAAAATTGGAGCAGTAGAATTGTAAAAAGGAACATTATGTGCAAAAAAATACAGATTTTCACATTCCTTTTACTGTCATGTTTCCTAGGTTACCACGAGCATGAAAATTAAAGGTTTTTGATGGGACCGGAGTTAAATCAAAGTTTAAACTACAATTATTAAAACAAAACAAAATTGTTAGAATCTATGGAAGAGTTTTTAGAAATGAAATTGAGAAAGAAGCTGAGTATTTCCGGACCGGGCGTCAAGCGGCAATGGTTAGCGTCCCCGTAATGGAAGCTGAAACAAACCAAAAAATTGGTGAAATTATTTACCCATTTACCTCGCAAATATAAATTGACTTTTCCACACTAAACAATAACTTAATCCAAGCGTTACTACATACAAAGTTATTTTATTTATTTATATAATGTAACATCTGTTTTGCTATGAAATTACGCTTATAGTTAATTTCAATAGGAAGTAAAACTTCAAAACAATACAATTAAAAACATACAAATTATACAAGTTAAAATTAAAATTACGCATTTTTTTCTTAGTCAAAAACTTCTAAGAGAAGAATATACTCATACTGTAAAGAGAAAATCTAATTAATAATTTTTTAGTCTCACTTGTTAAATCTTTTAAATAAATCTTTTAAATTTACTGAACTCTCTCTCACTTTAGAAGGTAATTGATTGAAAAAATCTTAACTGATATTACATAGGCCATATTTGCTGTGAAACTGTCTATAATTTGGCAAACTCGTAGTCCACCTAATATAATCATGAGTCAGGTCTGCGATGTCTGATAATGTCTTACAAGCGTTGTAACATACGATGCACTTTGTGCTTTCAAGGTGGTTAGCAAATTCACTGTTGATGGTTTTGTAATTTCTATGGATTCAGAATGGCGTAGTATAGTATGTAATAGTACTACGTGGGCAAAAATTCCGGTTTGAAAAGTTCGGATACTTTTGTTTTTGATCCGAGAGATTTGGCAGGACAAACAAAAAACCATATTTTCGAATTTGCAATGAGGAAGTCGAATAGAAAACTGAGGCTTATTTTAGCTCTTCGACAAAACGTACTACAGTATGTCAAGTAGGAACGTGACCGCTCGTATTCTTGAAAAAATGTGTTTCGAGAACATTTTTTTGCCATCAATGTATTCTTTGGTGTGCTGACAAGAGCGCAATTATCTTAGTAAGTTGCCCAATCGCCTCCTGCATCAATATTCGCCTGGCATCTTCGAGGCTGTCGACGAGATTTTCTGCATACTCTGCAAATTTTTCGGATCTCGCGAGACAACTGAGTCAAGGCCCTCAGAGTCTTTCCTCTGAACTTTCTCTTTACAAGAGACCAAACGTTTTAAATAGGGTTGGCGTCCGGCGATTGTGAGGGCCACTCTAGTGTCTTATCGTAGGCCCAAGCGAGCTGTTTCGCGACATGATTTTCGTCCAGCGTGCTACGGAATTTGACATCATGAAGACGAAGATTTTCTCAATTTTCAAGCCGCTTTTCTCTCTTGACGCAGCGCAGCATCAATTTCAGGTCCCGTGAAAACAAAGAAACGATTCGTTTTTTTCGGAGTGACTTTGCCTACCGAGCTACGTTTTGACAAGTCGTCAACATTTTTCGTCCCGTTAAAATGATTTATCCACTTCTTCACAAATGATACCGACTTTTTAATATACTTAGCATCCGCGAAATGTGTCACTTTGGATGAGAACAACGAACCGAACCGACGCGCAAACAAGTGACTTATTTTGGATTTTACGTGCTTTCGGCGAAAGTTTAGAATAGACTGATACTTTTACTAAAATGTGTCGTAGACAAAAGTTCCCTCTACCGATTTTTGATTGAATCGCTAGAATGGCATCTACCAAAAATGAATTATCACGGCACGTTCTTACTTAACAGACCGTATATGAAAGGATATCTTGAAGGAAACTATGTTGACGAATAAAATCGATTTTTGGCAAAAACATTGTTTTTTCTTCTAAAGCCTCAGGACTGGAGTATATACCAATAACAGTCAATAAGTTCTGATCTTTCAAAAAGCAATAATACCTTCCCGATTTTCTTTACAGTACGAGGCTGGTTTGAAAAGTCCGTGCAAAAATAAAAACTACTTATGTGTTTGGGGTAAATCTTTTTTGTTTTTCGACATAGTCTCCTTTTAGGCTTATACACTTCGTCCAACGATGTTCTAGTTTGTTGATCCCTTCCGAATAATAGGATTTGTCCAAGTCTGCAAAATATCCATTAGTGTCTGCAATCACCTCCTCGTTTGAATAAAATCGTTGTCCCGCCAGCCATTTCTTCAAATTGGGGAACAAATAGTAGTCCGAGGGAGCCAAGTCTGGAGAATAGGGGGGATGTGAAACGAGTTGGAATCCTATTTCCATTAATTTTGCG
This sequence comes from Pachyrhynchus sulphureomaculatus, assembly GCA_019049505.1. Classification (NCBI taxonomy): domain Eukaryota; kingdom Metazoa; phylum Arthropoda; class Insecta; order Coleoptera; family Curculionidae; genus Pachyrhynchus; species Pachyrhynchus sulphureomaculatus. The sequence continues at coordinate 17,490,909 of CM032450.1, forward strand.
ACCACAACTGCTGAGGTGTGTGCTGGTGCGTTGTCGTGATAGAAAAGGACTTTCTTGTGGGCCAATCGCGGGGGTTTTTCATGCAGCTCGGTTTTCAAACGGTCCAATAACGATGAATAATATTCACCTGTAATAGTTTTACCCTTTTCCAGATAGTCGATGAGGATTATCCCTTGCGAATCCCAAAAGACAGTCGCCATAACCTTTCCGGCCGAAGGAACGGTCTTCGCCTTTTTTGGTGCAGATTCCCCCTTGGTAACCCATTGTTTAGATTGTTGTTTGGTCTCAGGAGTATAGTAATGTATCCATGTTTCATCCACAGTGACGAAACGACGCTTAAAAATCCTCCGGATTCTTTTGGAACAGCTGCAAACCATCCTTGCAACACTTCACACGATTCCGTTTTTGGTCAAGCGTGAGCAATCGCGGCACCCATCTTGCGGATAGCTTTCTCATGTCCAAATGTTTATGCAAAATATTATGTACCCGTTCAGTCGAGATGCCTACAGCACTAGCAATCTCACGCACCTTAACTCTTCTGCCATCCATCACCATATCATGGATTTGATCAATGATTTCTGGAGTCGTAACCTCCACAGGCCGTCCAGAACGTTCAGCGTCACTTGTGCCCATATGGCCACTCCGAAAATTTTGAAACCACTTATAAACTGTTCTAATCGAAGGTGCAGAGTCACCATAATGTTTATCAAGCTTCTCTTTAGTCTCCTGAGGCTTTTTGCCTTTCATAAAGTAATGTTTAATCACCACACGAAATTCTTTTTCGTCCATTTCTTGAAAATCACTCGACTTCCTTGATTCACACGAATGCCAAACACAAAGAAATAGACCAATATGGCTGAAACTTGGTGTGCGTTCATTCAAGAGATGCTACTAACTAAACATGACCTCGATACGCGCCGGTGGTGCCATCTCTCGGACTTTGCACGGACTTTTCAAACCAGCCTCGTATAGTGCGTATAATCTCTGTTCGACATTAAAACTTCATTTATTCTTTTACAACTTCTCCAACCAATAACAGTATAGATCAAAACTAAACACAAATAGGTATTTATTCCAAAGAAATGCAAATCGAGCTTTTTAAGACATAGTCAATTCGTTTAGATCAATTTAATTGACCTAGTTTATGGCATTTGTTAATTTCGCAGTATCGGTGATTGATTTTGAATAAAGAGAGATTGATCTGTAGTTCTTAAACTAAAAAGTATAATAATAATTTTTAAAAAAATAATAAAAGATTATTCTTAGTAGAGCTGCTCCACACTAAGCTTGATGGGTTCATATGAATTTACAGGTTAAGCGAAATTAAACGGACTACATCCGTCGTAGTAATAGAAGTCAATTAAAGACGTGTTTAGTTCCTGTTTACTAAACTTCTGCAAGCTAAACTTTTGATTTATTTTTCGTTTATGGATAAAGCCAAGTAATAAATCCTAAAACTCGGAAAGTTAATACGAAAATTGACCAATAAATTTATAAGTGCACATTTTGCAAAAAATTGTCAGTTAGGAAAAGTTTGCCAATTTAATTTAATACGTTTGTTGCCGTTTTATAGCGTGGAATTCTTACGGCAATAACTTTGGAGGAAATTAAGTTTGAAGAATGTTTCTCAATCAAAAGCGTGAAGTAAAATTTAATTGATATTGAAGAGGTGTATTAAGTTACCATTAAGTCCAGTTTCCGGTGTGAAATAAAAATATCGGTATAGCCTGTCCCAAAATATAAGATCCTATTTTTGCCGTTTTAAGTGGGCAATATAAAAATTTTGACCTTTCGTTTATGATAGGTTGCAGAGATGGACTTAAGAATTTTATTCATTAATGCAAATAAATAAAACTATAAGTGTTTTTGGAGATGTTTATTTATAGATGCACGTAAAAACAAATGGATAAGAAGTACAATCTCGAACGGTTGGTCTTGACATATCCAAGGCATTCGACCGTGTTTGGCACGATGGACTGTTGGCTAAGTTACGCTCTTATGGTATGTCTGAAAGGTTCTGTTTGTGGCTCTTATGTTTCCTCAGAGAGCGTTCTTTACGAGTGGCGGTCGATGGATTTCTTTCTAACACCTTCACTATCAACGCCGGTGTGCCCTAGGGCTCCATGCTGTCTCCTACTCTCTTTCTCATTTACATCAACGATCTGCTGGAAAAGACCGGGAATCCAATCTACAGCTTTGCAGATGACAGTACGCTTGTCTCCTCATTCACCTTAAACGCTCGGACATCGGCTGCTCAGGCGAATATCCGCAGACAGCAAAGACTGGAAGACAGTAACCAAGTGGAATTTAACGCTACAAAACCCAGGCGGCAGTTTTTTCTAAAAAAGTTAACGTTGCTGAACCTGACATAGTTATGTCGGGGCACTCCATTCCCCTAGCATCGTCGCTCAATTTGTTGGGCGTTAGTTTGGGAGCAAATATGTCCTGCTCCCACGTTTAGGGATCCGCTCCCAAACATACACTGCATTCGTTGGATTCTGTTCAGAGAAGAGTTGTCCGTCTAATTGGAGACCCGGAATTGACCGGCGGCCTTGATTCGCTGGAACATCGAAGAACGGTTGGCGACTTGAGTCTGTTTTACAAGTATTTTCATGGAAAGTGTTCGAAGGATGTAGCCCGCTTAATTCCTCCCAAAGCGGTGCATGTTAGAAATACACGTCGCGCTGGTGCTTCGCATCCGTATGAGGTTCAGCTTGTTACTCCGCGTACAACACTTTTCAAGCAGTCTTTTATATGGAGAACATTATCCCTTTAGAATGATTTGCCCAGCGCTGTGTTTCCCACCGAGTACAATTTACAGCGATTCAAGAACAACATGAATCGCTTTTTCCGCACACATGCCGCTCCTGGAGCGCTTCAGGGACTTCCCTGCAGCACGTGTGCTAGAACCATAAAAAAAACAAATATACAGTTTGAATGAATGGGGTTTACAGGAGGGGACATATTGTATAAATAAAAATATATTTTAACTTAAGCCTAATTCGGTTTCACTATCACTGTCATCAGTTGAGGTAATTATCAGTGGTTTTTATATTATTTACATAAATATATGAATCTTCAACTTTAACAACGTGCTGAATGGAATTCTTCCAGCTTTCACAAGGTATATCATTTATAACTTTTTTTACTAATTCAACCTTAAAGTAGGAGAAACATTTTGTGCCCTTATTTTTGTTTTAACTTGATGCCAAATATGTTCAATTGGATTAAACACACAATAATACGGAGGAAGCCGCAAAACAGTATGTCTCATTTTCTCAGCCATACTATCACAAACATATTTCTTTTTCAATTTATAGTCTTTCAAAATTTCCAGACGATCACTTTTTTTATTAACTAAAGTCAAAATAAATGTCATTTTCTAACATATATTCCTGTATTTGTGTGTAGTGAAACCAAAAAGTTAGTTATTTATTAGAAAAAAAAGCAAGAAAACTTCTCCCTTCTCCAAAATGAAATATTCGAGCTCAAACTTCTCCTTTAAATCTCAAACTTCTTCTTTAACTTTAGTAGAAACTACTAAAAAACAAATTTATAAAAGTTCTGTGTTGTGAAGTTCGTGAAACAAATGAACATCATTAAAAATTCAATTTACTTCTCTTCTTTAATTTTGGACGGCAGGAAAATCAGTATTTTGTGTCAGCAGTATAAAGTGAATGACAATGAATTAGAAAAAATATCCACAGACTGCATGATTGTAGACCGTGATACTTTATTATTAATAAGTTGTCCAGTCGCCTTCATGATTCATTATTGCCTACTTAATCTTAAGACGAGCGAGTACTTTCATATAAATCGAATCTGTCGAGATAATTTCTTGATCGTCCAGATTTTCCTTCATCGAGGCTTTAACTTCATGATTACTCAAACATTTTCTACCAGGTGTTTAACAATGTGTTGGAGAAGTCTATTGGAGTGGGTAAATAAGGTATGACTGATGAAACTTCGGAACAAAAAACATTGTCTTAGTCGCGATCTCAATTTTCTTTCGCCCAAGTGATTCTTTTTTCGACGTGTTTTTTTGCCCGGTGACAAATGATGATTCTTCCCAAAAATCTGTAAAATTAATCCGGTAAATCATCGCCTTTATGATGTCGGAATGGCGTTTTGCCCACTTATGGTACTTAAATTTCTTCGACTTTTTTATATATTGAACGTTCGCTCCAAGAGGCATTTTCGGTCCTTTCTGATGAAAACTCGTGGTGAAATATGCCCTTTTGTGACGAAGGTAGAATGACAATTGAGACTTTTTATTTAAGACATCTTGGAGGGGGGAGTTCCGGCACCTACTTGCAATTAAATCGGCAATTTGATGGTTTCCAAGAAAAGTTACATACAGACGCTCTTGTCAGACTGATTGAATAAAGAAAATCGGCAAAGTGGTTATTCCAGTAGTAACTAATCAATCAACAAGCGGTTTTAAAATAAATATTAAATTTAATTTTCTCACACTAATGAGAAAATAATATTTTAGATTCCACGGTTCCAAGAACCCTGAAAAGGACGTATAAAAGGATGTATAAGAAACACCTCTAACCTCCTCTCACATTTAACCTCTTATTTGTTGATCTATAAATAAATATGCTGAAAACTTGTTTATTATGCAGTCGTGGCTATCTAAAAGTGCCAGAGGGATTATATTATGGAAACACTGAAACGTTCTGAAGAAAAGACGTTTATGGTGCCCATAGAATTCTATACATTAATTCCTATAACATGCAGTTTTATTTTATTTCCTAACATAAAAACATTATTTTCTTAAAATAGAGAGATTTTGCAACGCTTATTTTTCATATGCCTTTGTTCTTATCGATTAGGTTAGTCTTCTATAAACTTCTATAAACCTTTTTTCATTCATTTCATTAAGCACACCGGCTATTAGTATTAGATGGGTCAACACAAGTTTCTAAGTTAAAGCTGTGTCTAGCAGGTTTCTATCACTTCCTTCAATATTTCCAAGGTAATACCAACATGCGATAAATAAAATTTCTTGTGAAATTAGCACTACACACACTGTAATGCCATAATGACAAAGATTGTAAAAGCCCAACATAATCTGAACAGTAATTAATTAACTGTTGTCAGTGTTATTTGCAATAAAAGATTATCATTTTAATTTTACTGTATTTTTTTTAATGGTTTATATGGCTAAGTAGAAAAAAAAACAGGCCCTATCATAATAGCGATAAGAATAACGAACTTCAAATTACCCTCTCTAATAAGTTCCTAAATAAGGGAAATCGTTATCCTTAATAAAGGTTTCTGTTACTTTGTTTCAATACTGCGCAAGCTTCAAATGGTGGGCGCATGCTTCAAATAACGATAACAGCTGATTCCTTATATTTAATTTCTTCTCTTCACTACTGTACAAGCTTCAAACGGTAGGCACATGCTTCAAATAAGCTTTGCAAAGTCTCTACAATATATTAAGTCGTACTTTAAACAAAAATTCCTAAAAAATTACAATTCGCACACTGAAGTCTATAAAATAAGTGAACCTCATTAACAAGTCAGTTTTTTTTTTACTTTTTAACTTGAAGTAACTTGACTCCAGATCGTTATTTCCTCTAAAAGCAATTCTACAAGTAATCTAAACCGAGTCGTCTGTCAGCTTGAATGGAATAGCAGTCGAAAAGAATTAAAATCACTTAAAGGCGAGCGACCTTCTGGCATTCCCAGTATATTTACTTCAGATAGGGGTGGTTTGGGTAATTGCGATTAATTATTTAATTTTTAATTATAGCTTAAGTGCTTTTTGAAGTTAGTTTGTAAAGGGGTATTCGGAAAAACTGTGTCTTAGAACCCATTGGGTTTAAGCAAGCTACCTGAAATGTAACTCTCATGATGAGGAGAGTATTTTATTCATGAATAGAGTCAGGCTTAAAATTTTTTCAACGTCTTCACGTTTGAAGGTCGATGCCTATAAAAAATACATTTTCATAGTTCCGTTGGTCAGTCCGTCTGTCTATCTGCCTGTCATTTGTATGAGAATGAATTAATAAGTCTGGTAAATTTCCACCAAATGGCGGAAATATTGTTTAGCGGCATGACTGTTGATAAGCGTCATTCTTGTAATGGTTGTGTTCAGAGTTTCAAACCGATGCAATGTGCAGTGGTTTGTGAGCAGCTAGCGTAAAACATTTTTATTACAAAAAGTGGATTTCGGCCCAGATAGAAACTGGACTAAAGGAATAAGGGCTCTGACACTAACACTCAAGACTATTTATTACTGGATAAATGAATTTAAACGTACGAGCACTGCAAATCGATGGTAGGCATCTCATACAAGTACATAATATCCTGCATGAAATTCTAAAAATGAAGAAGCTAGTGCGCAGTGGGTGTCATGTTTATTAACTCCAGACCAAAAACGCAAGAGGAAGGAAATTTTAAAACCTGCAAAAGTTGCAGCAAAACCTGAAGCAATTCTGGCGTTCTTGAGTGACTCTACTCACGTAGACGAAACATTGATCCAACATTACACCGCGGAGGCAAAAAGGCAGTCAAAACAATGAGGTGGCGAAGGTAAAAGTGTACCGAAAAAGGCGAAAACAGTTTTATCGGCGGGAAAAGTGATGGCAACTGTTTTTGGTACTCCCAGGGCATCATCAATATTGACTATGTGGAAACGGGTAAAACAGTGACTGGCTTTTATTATTCAACGTTATTGGACCCTTTCCGTAGTGACTTGAAGCAGAAGCGATCAAGATTAGCGCGCAAAAAAGTGCTCCTTCACCGGGACAATGCGCCCGCTCATACATCGGCCGCCGCAATGGCATGCATGAGCTATGTTTCGAAATAGTTCACCACTCGTCCTGTTTCCCAGATTTGACTCCAAGTGACTTTTTTGTTTCCTAAACTAAAAAATTGGCGTGGGGTGACGCGGGTAAACGAGTACGTTAATCACTTCGAATCAAATTTTTTGACAGAATAAAAAAAAAACAGGAATCTCGCTGAACCAAACGTATTGAGTTCAATGGAGATTATATGGAGAAATAAAAAAAAACTTTTCAATTTACTCTCGTGTTTTTTTTTATTTTGGGTTCTTGGATAATAAGACGTATCTACTGACATTATCAGATACACTATTTAAGTACCGATTTGTGCAATTTTTGTTGCTTAAGCAACATCCTTTTATGCATTTTAAATAGTTGGGCCCTATGTCCGGACCTACTGGGTCTATTGGGAAAAAAACCTTATAGGTGCCAAGAAAATAACCCAACTTCAATAATACAATGTTTAGATTTACTATTTAATTACTTGCTCGACTTTCTTTGTCATATTTACGATCTATTATCACTACCCAAGATAACATTTGTGAGCTTTTAACGCCATTTAAATATTGGTTTTATTAATGTGTTATACGGTACTTAACAAGCCCCTTTACCTGCCAGAATAGTACCTATGATTGGGATACGGATTTCCGGTCATCTTGCACAATTTATACATTTTTGTTTGAAAAGTGTACTAAATAATGTATGTATTTTTAAATATACGGTGCAATATATTCTATATTATATTGTAGTTGCTTTAAGCATATAATGTGGGTCTGCATTATGCGATGATTTTATACAGTGGCGTATTGAGATTGTAGAATCAAGGGCAGGCAGATGGATCCAGTGTGAATTTTTTTTGGAAAAAATTAGATGATATTAATGAGCTATATAAAGGGCAGCAGTTTATAAGGGAATGAGGCTTCGTTCTAACTTAAAATAAACACACTAGTTAATTCAAAATTTGCACTATTTCTGTAACTTATGACACTTATTTTAGTACACAGTACCTTCTTCAGATGATCGTTGATTAAGAAATCAGATATATAAATAAGCTATATATACCTTAGGTATTATAATAAACCCTAAAATACCACTATAGTGTCTAAACAGAGTACTTTAATTGATACCATAAACTAATTTAAGTTTAACAATGGGGAACTGTTTAAATCATATACTTGGTTCTCCCAAGATAACTATCGTAGTCTTTACTGAGACATCAGATGATGGGTAATAAGGTTACTGAATATGGCTTATATGAAATTGCTCGAATTCCTAAGTTCCTTTAGCTCCAAAACCCACAGTTTGACGTAGATTGTAAACCACAGTGTTCGCATTTACTACGTCATGACGAATATTGCACTGCTCTACAAAGGCGTCTTACGTCATAGGCTAAAACTTCAACAGCTGGAACGGCTTGTTGACAATTTTCTATAAAGTTTGTTGATTGTCTGTAATAATTCCAAGCATAACTTTGCCATTATATTTGCTTTAGCGATTGAGCAATCTTTTATAGATTATCGGAAAATTATTCCCCTTTAACAAAAGTTACGATATGTCCTTAAAATATTTTTATTCCGATTCTGTTTAAATTGCCATTTTGCTAAATAGGAAATCGATCGACTAACAATGCAAAAGCAAAACAGATGAAGGTTCATTAATCACCCCACTGGTCGGGTTGAAGTTTTAGGGCAGATAAATTCTCGACATAGTTAAGTTTCCACCAATGTAATCTCACTAATGCCACTCACAGTAAAATTATTTCTGCTTCACATGTATGGAGGCGTAGCTGGGTTTTGAGGTTTTTACTAAGTAGGGGCTCCAAGATTTTTGTATTCCCTCACGTTTTAAGTACCCGAAACCACGTAAAACATAGTTTCCAATCTCCTGTTGCTGCCTCCATGACTCTCGATCGAAATGAGATATCGATTTCAACTGTGGTTCACATATAATACTCCAGTTTTTGAGCGACATCACATCACGGAAAGGTAAAAGGTTATGGTTACTTCCTTCGCAAACACGCATATATATTTTTTACGTGAGCTATTAATCATAAGAAAAAGTTCCATAGATACGAGGCTGGTTTGAAAAGTCCGTGCAAAGTCCGAGAGATGGCACCACCGGCGCGTATCGAGGTCATGTTTAGTTAGTAGCATCTCTTGAATGAACGCACACCAAGTTTCAGCCATATTGGTCTATTTCTTTGTGTTTGGCATTCGTGTGAATCAAGGAAGTCGAGTGATTTTAAAGAAATGGACGAAAAAGAATTTCGTGTGGTGATTAAACATTACTTTATGAAAGGCAAAACGCCTCAGGAGACTAAAGAGAAGCTTGATAAACATTATGGTGACTCTGCACCTTCGATTAGAACAGTTTATAAGTGGTTTCAAAATTTTCGGACTGGCCATATGGGCACAAGTGACGCTGAACGTTCTGGACGGCCTGTGGAGGTTACGACTTCAGAAATCATTGATCAAATCCATGATATGGTGATGGATGACAGAAGAGTTAAGGTGCGTGAGATTGCTAGTGCTGTGGGCATCTCGACTGAACGGGTACATAATATTTTGCATAAATATTTGGACATGAGAAAGCTATCCGCAAGATGGGTGCCGCGATTGCTCATGCTGTTCCAGAAGAATCCGGAGGACTTTAAGCGTCGTTTCGTCACTGTGGATACATTACTATACTCCTGAGACCAAACAACAATCTAAACAATGGGTTACCAAGGGGGAATCTGCACCAAAAAAGGCGAAGACCGTTCCTTTGGCCGGAAAGGTTATGGCGACTGTCTTTTGGGATTCGCAAGGGATAATCCTCATCGACTATCTGGAAAAGGGTAAAACTATTACAGGTGAATATTATTCATCGTTACTGGACCGTTTGAAAACCGAGCTGCAAGAAAAAACGCCCGCGTTTTGGCCCACAAGAAAGTCCTTTTCCATCACGACAACGCACCAGCACACACCTCAGCAGTTGTGGTCGCACAATTAATGGAAATAGGATTCCAACTCTTTTCACATCCCCCCTATTCTCCAGACTTGGCTCCCTCGGACCACTATTTGTTCCCCAATTTAAAGAAATGGCTGGCGGGACAAAGATTTTATTCAAACGAGGAGGTGATTGCAGACACTAATGGATATTTTGCAGACTTGGACAAATCCTATTATTCGGAAGAGATCAACAAACTAGAACATCGTTGGACGAAGTGTATAAGCCTAAAAGGAGACTATGTCGAAAAATAAAAAAGGTTTACCCCAAAAACATAAGTAGTTTTTATTTTTGCACGGACTTTTCAAACCAGCCTCGTACATATAGTTGAATTTCCCTCTACATACTGTTTCAATTCAAAATGGTAATAAAAGAAAAAAATTACATTTCCAGATTCCTTTCCTCTTTCTCGTTCTCCTGAAGCGATATGGCTCAAAATATATAGGCTCCTTTTCTACTTCATGTATTATGGATGTACCAAATTTGAAATGGATATGTCATTTCGTTAGAGTGCTATCGGGTCCACAAACTGGTAGAGCGACAGAATTTGGAATCTATGTTTTTTGTGATCTAACAAGCCTGAAATGTGAAGCAATTTCGTAGGGTGATTCCTTTCCTCTTTAGCAAGAGAAGTTAAAAACAAATTTGCCATTTGTCAAGTTTGTCGAATATTCGCACGCTGAAATGTGGATTGGTTTTGTGGCATGTCGCAAGAAAGTCTGTTAGTTTAATGAATTTAATCACTTTCCGTTTTAATTGTCTGGTTAGTTTGTTAAAATTATAATTGCATTTTAATTTTTCTTATTAACCATTTGGCTTTTATTTGCATTTTTGGTTTTATTTAAATTCTGACTGAATTAGAATGTCGTAATTATAAATATATAACTATTCATGGGGGCATTTTTTTCTCCGCTTGGTTGAAGATCCACACTCAAACTTCTTACTGATCCCCCAGTTTAATTTGTTAGTTTGCATTAAGTATTTTTTTGTGGTTTTTTTACTCATACTATCCTATTCTCGTCATCATTTGTACTGCAGTTGAATGTTCTTTTATGATGCTAATTATATAAACATGTATTAAAAATATTAAGTAACTGCAAGTATATAGTTTTTAATAAGCAATTTGCTGTCTTGTGTTTCAACAGAATGAAGAGATAAACTTACACAAAAGTGAAACTTTCAAATTCCGCTTCTAATCATTTAACAACAAATTTCACTAAATTTAGTATTTTTTGCGGCACGTAATTTTACTTAATTAAAGAATACGTTTCTGTTTTAATTAATTGATGATACGTCTATAAAAATTGCGTGCGTGCCAGATAATAATGCTGTTTTTTTGGTGAGAAACTGCATTCTTTAGCCTCTTTACTAAACCAGATAAATTAATTTAAAAACTTGATATTTACTATTCGATTTATATTTTTTAAATAATAAGGGACATGAAGAAACAAAATCTTTACACAATAAAATAACCCACTCTTGTTAAATAACCGATCAAGTGCAAGTTCAACTTGCGCAATTAGTGTTCCGTACGTTGATTGCTTTTAAAATAAAAAATGTTGTAACGGAAGTATAAAATGATCAGTGACTTCACAAAACACACCCCAAAAGAGTTTTCAACAAAGTTATTTCCAATCTTTACTGAAAATTGATGACCTTGAAATTTCTGTTTTTTTATATACCAGATAAATTATTACAGGTAATGCACTTGTGATAATTTTCGTTCAATATACACCCCGTGGAGAATATTTTCAAAATTTTTTGATAAGTAATTTTCGAGATAAGGCAGGTGGATAGCGATTTTTCGCGATTTTTTAAAAATAATACAAAGAAAAGTGCGCGCAAGTATTACATTATATATATATTTTTTACTCGTGTTTTCACAAGCTTTCATTTGACACCACACTCGATTACCTAGTAAAAAATTTTTTTTTTCTCTTCCGATTTCACCCCCCAAAACTAACCCCTTAAGTCAAAATTTAACTTTCAAAACTACATGGCTCTGATGAGGCCATCAATTCCTATATTATTACCAAATTTCAACTTTCTATGACAAATAGTTTCGGAGAAAATCGGGTGTGTGACAGACAGATAGACGGGCAGACAGACAGACAGACAGACAGACAGACAGACGGACAGACAGACACCGAAGTGATCTTATAAGTGTTCCGTACGGAACACTAAAAAGACTACTATCTTCGCCTGTAAGCGAAGCCAGTGCCATTAAAGAGAGAAGCAAAAGAAGAGTAGATTGCTAGCGCTCACGCGCTCTTATATACAATATGCGGTATATAATACATTCGTTTCGTGCTTAATACGAGGCATGTTTTTTAAGTAAGTACCGTTTTGCGATTCCGCCGCCGCAGCGATACGGTCGGCGTTCCGCGCATGCGCGCTGGTAACCTACATCTCATGTCTACGCACTGACGCCATTACAGTCTGATTCTTCATTGTATACGTTGTTTACTGAGTGTTTAAAATGCCTCCGACAATCGTGAGTCCCGCCGATTGTGAAGTACGGGCTGTTATACGATTTCTTAGTGCTAAAGGCGTAAAAACCGATCGATATTCATCGTGAGATCTGTGAAGTTTACGGACAAAACATTATGAGTGATGGAATGGTAAGGAAATGGGTGAGAGCATTTAAAGATGGCCGCACAAATGTGCATGATGAAGAACGGAGTGGGCGTCCTTCGGTCGTTAATGAAGATTTGGTGCAGAAAGTGGACGAAAAGGTGAGAGAAAACAGACGCTTTACAATTTCATCATTGTGCGACTGCTTTCCTCAATATTCTCGTAGTGTTTTGTATCGCATTGTGACCGAGAACTTGAATTACCGGAAATTGTGTTCACGTTGGGTTCCAAAAATGTTGACGGATTTGCACAAAACCCAACGTTTAGGAAGTGCATTGACTTTCCTTGAGCGGTACCACAATGAAGGTGAACATTTTTTAGACCAAATTGTTACTGGTGACGAAACATGGGTGGCCTACGTCACACCAGAATCGAAACAACAATCCATGGAATGGCGACATTCATCATCACCCAAAAAAGTGAAGTTTAAGCAAACAATTTCTGCCCGCAAAATCATGTGCACAGTTTTTTGGGACAGAAAAGGAGTATTGCTAGTGGAGTTTCTGCCTCGTAATGAGACAATCAATGCAGCATCTTATTGTGAGACATTGAACAATCTGCGTCGTGCAATCCAGAACAAAAGACTTGGCAAGTTGAGTAAGGGTATCGTTTTGCTGCATGACAATGCCCGTCCACATGTGGCTAATCGGACCAAAGATCTCATCAAATCTTTTAAATGGGAAACTCTAGATCATCCTCCATAGAGCCCTGATCTGGCGCCCAGCGACTACCATTTGTTCCTGCACTTGAAGAAGCACCTGGGTGGTCAGCGTCTTCAAGACGATAACGAAGTCAAAACATTTGTGATACAGTGGTTAACAAGTCAGGCGGCAGAATTTTATGAGGAGGGTATTCAAAAACTGGTGCCACGTTATGACAAGTGCCTCAATATTCACGGAAATTATGTAGAAAAGTAGATTAAGGTACAGGCTTTCATGTAAAAATAAAATTATAGCGATATCTTTGCACGTCTTTTTTTAATTCCAAAACGGTACTTACTTAAAAAACATGCCTCGTATATATAAATATAATAACTTATATAGTGAAACTAATAATAATATATAATAATTAAACGCATGCGCAGTTCGTGCGAAATTCCGAGCTAGGGTGCGAGAGAGAAACGATCGTCTATACTCTACTTGTCAATCTAGCTATATAGGAGTATTACATATATGCTTTGAAAGCAAAAGCGCTGAACGTGTCTGTTTATATTATTCATATTAAGTGGATTCAGCAATTACATCTACGTGAGTTTAAACACAGAAAATATAGCAATCGCTGCAGAAAGACAAACACATGGCACATAACGTTGCCGCAGAAGGACGCAGACTGGCTACTGCTGGACTGATAAAATGTGCCTCATCTAGTTTTTCAGAGATGCCACACTAGTGTGTCATATCTAACAATAATGAGGAAAATATATGCAGCATTTTTAACGATCCGATATATATAATATATATATATATATATATATATATATATATATATATATATATATATATATATATGTATATGTATGTATGTATATGTATGTATGTATATGTATATATATATATATATATATATATATATATATATATATATATATATATATATATATATATATTATTAAAATATAAATTATATATTTTCTATAAGGTTCGGATAGTTATAGTGTATTCGTTAAATTAAAATAAAATTTGTTTATAACAGTACATGAGACAAATTATCTGACATATATTAACACGTTCTATATGCTGCAATCGCCAAATCTATTTCGGTAATAGGTAATGAATTCGTCCAGATATAACCCGAATTAGGCGCTCAATTACACTCGTTATTTAGGGTAACGGTCAATAAAATGGGTAATATATTTTTAGGAAAATATTTTCGGGTGTTGAAAAATAATTAACTGTGACAAATTATCAGAAAAAACATGTTAAATCATTTAAATAATTTAAGTTGATTGTAACTCCTTTTTCACTCTCATTAAAATGCACTGCATTTGTTCACGTTTAGAGATCCCTAGATCACGAAAAACATTGTTTTCAATTTCTGTTGATCGGTCTGTCTGACGAAATGACATATTCATTTCAAATTTGGGGCACATATAATACGGGTAGTAGGAATGAAACTGATAGTTTTTCAATATATCATGTTATATGTTGTTTTATGGGTTCTTAGAATCTTTAAATCTGAAAGTTATGGTCGTATTCTTTAGTTGTTTTCTTTACCAGTGGCGGAGTGAAAACAATATCTTTATTTCATCATTTCTTTACGGTCGATTTTTTACTTTATTTTTGAGATCCACTATTTAAGATTTTCTGCAATCGGTCTTGCTAAAAGGAGGTGCCAGTTCCAATATATGCGGTGATTTCCATAACACCCCATATATATATATATATATATATATATATATATATATATATATATATATATAAAACATGTAATTTTTTTTTTTAAATAGGCCTGGGCATTTGTCTATTTATTTGTTTATTTTGTTTCAGGTGTAGCTCAATACACACAACCATGAAGTCCAAGATAGGCTGTTACTTTTTTATACTTGTAGTTTATTATTATAGTAATTGTTGCGTTGCTAGAGAAGGTAAGTCTGTCAAGTTTCAATTGAGAGTTTAATTGGTAACTTAATTTTCCTTTTAGTACCTTCGCCTCCGTTAATAGTTAAGCAACCTCCTACTGACGAAGTTTTGTTTCAAGTGGAGCAAAATGGAGAAAATGACAAACCTTTTTATATTGAATGTGAAGCTGAAGGTGAACCAGCTCCAAAGTAAGTTGAAAGTGCTTTCCGAGGATTTTAGGCAAGATTCCAACCGTGAAAAAAAGTTTCTTTTTGAATTGCCATTATTTTAATAAAGATAACACGAGGCGGGGTATTTTATAGTCTTCTTAATAAATAATGTATAATTGTTATAGCATCTTAGCTACCTAATAGTTAGTAAATTAATCTAGGACAATCTACAATCTAGTAATAAAAGTGTAAAAAAAATATATATTGCCTAAATATTTGTTTAATTATAAACAAATGAGCAGTAATGTACTGAAACGTATATTAACAAAACCTCCACCATATTGTCAAGACAAATCGTTTCCACACTTTTGTTTTTTAAACCAGGTAAACTATCAAACATAATGCGCAAGTTTGGCTCAATTTACACTTTATAAAGAACATATCAACATTTTTTTTTAATTTTTTAATCAGTTCTTTTTGAGATATGGGGGAACAGCGATTTTTGGCTATTTTTTTAAAAATATAACAAAGAAAAGTGTACGCAAGTATTACATCATATATATTTTTGAACTCGTGTTTTCACAAGCTTTCATTTGACACCCCACTCGATGACCTGGTAAATTTTTTTTTTCACTTTCGAGTTCACCCCCCAAAACTAACTCCTTAAGTCAAATTTAACTTTCAAAACTACACGCCTCTGATTGAGCCATCAATTCCTATATTTGTGCCCAATTTCAACTTTTTAGTCAAATAATGTCCGAGAAAATCGGGCGTGACGGACAGACAGACACCGAAGTGTTCCATACGGAGCACTAAAAAATATACAGTCAGTCCAAAAAGTCTCCATACACCACCTGCTTTCTATACTATTTTTCTATTATGTTTAACTAATTAATTAAAACTATAAGAAAACAACTCTTAACAATTACCAGTAATAGTTTGGCGGAGTTTAACGGAAAATAACAACTTCGTTTAAACTAATATTTAGTGGGACCGCCGTTGGCCTTGATAATCTCCTGTACCCCTTTTGTCTAGCTTGCAACCAGCTTTCTAGTAACTATTGCCGACATGTTCTCCCATTCGTTTATTATTCTGTTTTTTAATTCTCTCTGTTTGAAACATTATGTTTGCGAATGCGCTGTTTAAGTTCCTCCCATAAATGCTCGATGGGGTTAACATCGGGTGATTGCGGATGTATATGAAGCTGCTGTCGTACATTATAGATCATCCATTCTCGCACCATATTTCGGATCAATGTCCTGTTGAAAAATGTATCTTTTTCCGAGTGCTACTTTTTGGACAATTTTTCTTAATTTGTCTCTTAAAATGTTCAGATAAACATGCTGATCCATGGTACCATTAATAAAATGTAAATTTCCAACCCCTTCAGCGGACATGCATCCCCAAAGCAGAACACTGCCACCCCCTTGTCTTACCACGGAACAAACGTTCTTAATATCGAATGCGGTATTCTTCTTTCTCCAAACTTTAGTTCTGCGATCAGACCTAAAAAGGTTAATTTTAGTTTCATCACTTAAAGATTGATCCTGAGCCCTACCCTTTTCCTCTTGGCAATACAGACAATTGAAGAACATATACCGAGAAATACATCTTTAAAACTCTTTGCAGATGACATTATCATCTATAACTCCTCATCAGATAATACTTCAATTACCAATACTTTGCAATCGGCACTTAATAGGATTTCAGATTGGTCAGTGCAATCAGGTTTTACCTTCTCTCCGCCAAAAAGTTCTGTAATTCATTTCTGTAGGAAAAGAGGTTGTTCTAAATTTAACACCCTATCCTTATCCAATATCCTCATTCCAATGAAAAATAACAACATCGCTATGTTGGGACTTATATTTGATAACAGATTGAATTGGAAAAAACACATTGAATATCTTAAAACAAAAACATTGAGAGATTTGAACGTAATGAGATTATTATCAAACATCTCATGGGGAGCAAACTTCCCCTCTCTAATCAAGTTATACAGATCGATCATTTTATCTAAACTAAGCTGTGAGAATTTTATTTATGACGCAGCTAGTCCTACAATAAAAAGATCTCTAGAAACTATCCAGAATCAGGCCTTACGCCTATCGACAGGAGCTTATAGAACCTCCCCAATTCTAAGTTTACAATGCATAGCTTCTATGCCTCCCCTCTTCTTACAAAGACAAAAATCCTTAATGAGATTTTATTCCACCTCTTTATTCAGACCCCACATTAAACAAGCTCTCAAACTTCATCAGTTACATTTAAAAACTTTCAACCCAAATTCCATACAATCCAGAAGAAAGAGCCTTTTATCCACCCACGAATTAAATTTCACCTCACCGGACTCATCAAAATTCCTAATACTCCCCCCTTGGACAGCTCCTACTCCCAAGATAGATATCAGCTTGGCTAAATATAATAAGGAATCAACTTCCTCTTCTCGAATAAAATCATCGTTTCTCTAACTGATTCATGATAAATATCAAAGTCACATTCAATATTACACAGATGGATCTAAATCAGATTTGGGAGTATACAGCCGAATTATTAGCTATTAGAGAAGCTATTAAAACAGCTTCAAGATCAAACACAAATAGTAGTCTTCTTCAAAAACATCCATCCCATTAGTGTTAGACATAATAGACCTTTTACATATAAGTGATATCCGGAAGAACAACATAGTATTGTTGTGGACTCCTAGCCATATTAACATAAGGGGAAATGATCTGGCAGATAATAATGCCAAATTGGCAATCACCTCTGGAAAAATCTTAAATCCAATCTTATCACCAAAAGGCCTGATAAATCATTTCAAGGATATCATCAAAAACTTATTTCAAGTATCTTGGGACTTGCAAGAGGAAAACAAATTATGGGAAGTAAAGCCTTCGGTATATCCCCCTTTTCACCTTTCAAGTTTGACACGAAAAGAGAATATCTTACGGAGAAGAGTATCCATAGGTCATACGAATCTAACCCATTCTTATCTATTAAAAGGGGAACCCCTCCATTATGTCGACAATGTAATACAGCCCTCTCGATAAAACATATCCTTTCGCATGATTATCTCCCCCAAAGAACAAAATAAAATTTACTGAGACCCCTACATCAAATAGTTGCACCAAATACAAATAACATAAAATGTCTAATAGAGTTTTTAAAGGTATCTGATCTTTCCTCTAAATTATAATATCAACATAATCTGGCGCTAAATGATCTTAGCTATCGATGCGCTACACCTAAACATACATACATAAAGATTATGGATTCCCAAAATTCAGGTGGTTTAGTAACGTATTCCCCCGCAAAAACTAACCGCTTTTTGCAATTAGTTTCCGAAATTAACGGCTTCTTCCTGGCTGCACACCTCTTATAACGTGCCCTGTATAAACAGTTTCTCACTGTTTGTGAACAAGCATTTTTTGAAAATAGTTCCCGTACTTTTTCTTTTAAGTTTGGTGCACATTTCTTGGAATTTATACTTATTTGTCTAACAATACTGGCCTCTTCACGTGGAGTCCGTTCCTTGGGATGACTGGAGCGTGGTCGAATTTTATAGGAACCCGTTGATTTATACTGGTTTACAATGTACTGAACAGTAGCATGCGACTTTTTAACAATTTTTCCTATATTTTTGTACGATTTTCCATCTTTTCACAAATCAATCAATCTCGAACTTCAAATGGAATTTCACAATTTCTCTCGCTCATTTTTAATACTACTTTTAAAACCTACTGCAACATTATTAGCAACAAGTGACAGATTATAAAGTATGGCCGAAAATTATTCATTCGTTCTCAGTTTAGCGAGCAATAGATAACTTGATAAAGTGCGGCTGATTATCACGGGTTTTTTTCAGTGCAGTTCTCGAGTGTATGGAGACTTTTTTGACATTAATTTTGTTTACATTTTTATAACAATGATGTAACTTCTAAATTAATTGTTCCATAGTTGTTTTTAATACTAATCCTCGTTGGTTAAGTTTCCAGTATTAAGTTAAACATGTTTTCTCATAGTTCCAATTAATTAGTTAAACCTAACAGAAAAACAGTATAGAAAGCAGATGGTGTATGGAGACTTTTTGGACTGACTGTATTTTGCAGTAAATCTGTCATTCATAAAATGAAGAAATTTTTCCATTGACGCAGGCCCTACACTTTTCAATTAATTTGTATATATTTGGGAGAATGCTATATGCGATCTAAAAACAAATTTAAGCCTCGTTTTAGTTATGTAATAAACATCAATAATTTCTGAGGTTTGTAGTAAAAAACGATCTGATGAAGCAGGAGAAATTTCAAAGAGAAACTCTCAAGTCTAGAATAAGTTAACGGATTATTTATAAGCACCAACAATAACTTTTTTTTGGTAATTTAGGTATTACTGGGTAAAGAACGGAAAGAAATTCGACTGGCAAGCTTATGACGATCGTATTTCACAACAGACTGGCAGAGGTACCCTGTCAATTGCCAAACCATCCGATGTAGATATAGGGCAGTACCAGTGTTTCGCTGAGAACCAGTATGGTATTGCAACTTCAAACTCAGTATTCATGAGAAAGGCTGAACTTAACTCCTTTAAGAACACCCCTCCAATATCTTTAACTGGTAGAGAAGGAGAACCGTTCAACTTAACTTGCCAACCTCCAGATGGTTGGCCGAAACCAGTGGTGCACTGGATTATAATGTATACCAATGGGGGTTTTAAAACCATTAACTCTTCAAGGATGACTTTGGATCCTGAAGGAAACCTCTGGTTCTCTAACCTCACTTTGACCGATAACACAGATAATTTCATGTACGCTTGCGCAGCTACTAGTCCGACCAAACACGAATACAAGTATGGTAACAGGGTTCTCTTGAATGTAGTACCAGCTGGTGTGTCTGCCAATCAGAATAAAGTTCCTCCAGTTTTGCAGTATGTTACCAGAAAGAATGAAGTTGGTTATCGAGGAAAACGAGTTGAACTGTTCTGTATTTATGGTGGAACGTAAGTAGTTTTTTTATTTTGTAATAATTTTTATAATAATAAATTTTAGGTTAGTTCAGATTATAACGAGGCTGCTTTTTTAAGTTTTCAACCTTGCCATGAAAATGACGTGATGCAAAAAAATTGATTTGAGTTCCTTGCATCTAGCAGTTTTTACGATTTTTTCTTCTGAAAAATGCACAGTTTATTTATGAAATAATGTCCTAAGTGAACGGCAATGCCATCATTGCCGTTCACACATTATTTTCAAGCAGAATTTCGGTCTAAACAGTTACGATTGGGCCGAGACTCAATTCGGGATGATCACAGATCAGGAAGACCGGTTGAGGCAAGGCTGAGGAAATCATAAGGCTTGTTGAAGATTTGCTGGTGTAAAATCGACAGTAGCAAATCCCAGTGCTTGCTAAGAAGCTGGACTAGACGAAACTAAAGTTTTTACGAGTGCGCACGACGATTTAGGGAGGAAAAAAAATTGGCCAAATGTTGAATTGAAGGCTTTTGTAGCGTCGTTTTTTGAACTAAGCAACATAATGTTATTTTGTGGAATAAAATTATGTGCATTAGTACAGACGTAGCAAAATAATTTAAACCACTCTCTTTTGATGAAATGAAAACTCATAAAAACTGTGTTTTGTATTATTATAAATATGCAAACGAATATAAAGATTTTTGCAGACTTTGATGTTTTGCTATTTAGATGTTGGCGTGTTTTAAAAACTTTATAATAAAATCAATAGTGTGCCGGAAAGCCTCGGGAACTCCAAACAATCAGCGCTTTTTATCGCTTTAAAATAATTTACAGTAATTATATTTTATTATTTGATGGATAATATTACATTTTCGCACAGTGGACATTGTGTTTGTTGGGTTAAGGCTCAGGATTTTTTATATTGCCGGCCTCGGTAGCGTAGTGGCTTACGAGCCTGCATATGAAACCGATGGTCGCTGGTTTGATTCCGGCAATCGGCTGGGTGTGTCTATTTTTAGACAGTATTATTGCAGAAATGCAGTAACGTCCATGGTAGCACTACCGCGTTGTCTTAAAATTACCATGAAATAAAAATGTGTATGTTTCGGTACCTGGGCAACGTTGATGAATATTATGACTTCTCCGTTAATATATCTTATTAGAGAAATAGTCGGAAAAAGGGTAAACATCCCTATAGTGGTGAGGAGATGGACTATAAAAAAAGAAAAAAAATATTGTTCAATTTGTAAGATTAAGGTTTTATAACTTCGACTTTAGAGAGATTTTGCAACGCTTATTTTGGTAGGCCACCATTTGGAGCTTGCACAGTAGTAAATGGAAGAAATTAAATATAAGGACTAAACTGTTATCGTTATATGAAGCATGCGTCCACCATTTGGAGCTTGCGCAGTATTGAAACAAAATAAGAGAAACCTTTTTAAGGATAACGATTTCCTTTATTTAGGAACTTATGAGAAATATTATGGTAGGGCCACCATTCGGAACTTGCGCAGTATTGAAACAAAATAAGAGAATCCTTTACTAAGGATAACGATTTCCCTTATTTAGAAACTTATAAGCAAGGTTATTTGAAGTTTGTTATTCTTATCGCTATTATGGTAGGGCCTGTTTTTTGTCTACTTAGGTTTACAAACCACTAAGAAAATACAGTAAAATTGAAATGATAATCCTTTATTGCAAATAACACTAACAACAGTTAAGTAGAGTTCAGATTATGTTGGGATTTTGCAATCTTTGGCACAATAGCATTACAGTGTGTCTGGTACTAATTTCAAATGAAATTTTATTTATCGCACATTCGTATTACCTGGTGAAATGGACTATCTAGACGCTATACAATTAGGGTCATCCGCATTTATGCTCAAATGGGAAAAGCCAGGTAGGCCTAATGGTAACCTCACCGGATGTAACATTTATTATGCTGACGTAGACCAAAATTTAAAAGTTGTAGCCCAGATTCCCAGAACCCCACAGATCACTGATCCCAATAAATTGCGAGCCAAATTAGCGGGTAAGAAAAATATTTGAATTAGTAAAAAATGATATTTGAACATTCGTATTACCTTGGAAATATTGGAAGAAGTGATAGAAACCTGCTAAATACAATTTTAATTAGAAACTTTTGTTGACCCATCAATAACCGGTGTGCTTAACCATGAAATAAATGAAAAAAAATCCCTTAAAGTAAAGTAAGATGAATACTAACCGAACCTTGCAATTCCTTCGCGTTAATACTGCGCGTGCTTGAGATAACGATAAGGACCAAGGAATGTGAAAAATAAGCCTTGTAAAACATCTCTATTAGGTCACCAACAGGTAATCTTTCTCTAGAATCATAAGAATAGACGATAAGAAAATAAAAAATATTTTTGATTGAATGAAGGGCAGGTATGGATTTTTTTCCTACAATCTGTAGGATCTATATGGACAACTACAAATAGTGTCACTAGATTGTGTTGATTAATCCTTATTTACTGTAAACCAAATTAGGTGTAAATGGTTTCTGCACGGTTGATTTCTAAACTGTTTCCACCAGAATAGAAACTGGCGAGGAAAGAAATGTCTCGAGAACAATTAACTGCTTTAGAGGACGAGACTTGGATGTTTAATTCAGGAGTCAAATTGTAAGGAATTCAGTCCATAAGATCTCTCGACCTGCAAAGACGACTGACTGACTATATTAGTGTAGACGGTAGTTTGATAGAAAAATCTTTTTTTAAGTTCTACTATAGTTTTGCTTTATGGCAATGCATTATAATATAACTTAAAAAATCACCCTCGTAATTTTTATATAATATTGTAGATTTTATTGCTACAATATTCTGTGCCTTTTCACAAAATTACGTAGCTATTTTGAGAACACTGCTGGCATTTAATATTGATTTTTAATAACTGAATCTCACGCATAAACTATATTCAACCAATATACAATGTCTGATCTGTACAGAGATTTTAACTACGAAATACAGGCGTCATACTTACCTTTGTATTACAACTACAGCTATATTATTTGTGGAAATAGTATCTGACTCTAGTTGATTAAATTGTGTTTTTTTCTGCAATGTTAGGCAAAATCTTACACGATACTATGTTAATTTTTCGTTTATGATAGCATTCTCTGCAACACTCGGGAAATGACAACTCTCTGCCGTTTGATAGAACAGTCATTACATTGATTTATAAATAGAATTTCCTCCAACTGAAGAGCACTCAGCAAGGACACAGCCTTACAAAAGAATCCGTGTGAAACCAATTTTCGTTTTGAAAAACTGGTCCGTGTTGGCTAAAGAATTATAGTCTTTTTCAGTCAAAGTATTTTTGGTTGAAGATGGAAAAATTATTATATTATACTAGATCGTCTATTAATCTACACTTTTTCGTTGAAGGCCTCTACCGCAAACTGTTTGGTATAAAGATGGTAATCGACTGCGCTCTACGGACAGGGTAACACAGGGCAATTACGGAAAATCGCTAATTATAAAAGTAGTGGATTTTGAAGATGAGGCCTCCTATACATGTGAAGTTAGTAACGGGGTTGGTGAAGCCAAATCTTACTCTATTAATCTGAAAGTTTTAGGTAAGGAATTATTGAATCTATAATAAAAATTTCATATGGTCGTAGTAACTAAAAATGATCATTAAGTAAACATTATTTTTGGTGAATCTTATCTTCCGCCAGGATTTTCTCCCTTGGCTGAGTATTTGTTCTGTTGTTCTAGTGGTAAAATTACATGGGGGCTCTGTTTTTAGCTTAATAAAAATTCATTATACATTCCAGACTAGTATTATTTAAAATAAAATCTATTTTAGCGGTTCCCTACTTTAAAGTAGAGTCTAAAGTATTCACAGCAGCAGAAGGTGCAACTGGTAATGGGGGTTCTCTTTTTAGCTTAATAAAAATTCATTATATATCCCAGATTAGTATTATTTAAAATAAAATCTATTTTAGCGGTTCCCTACTTTAAAGTAGAACCTAAAGTAATCACAGCAGCAGAAGATGAAACTGCTGAATTCCGTTGTGAGGCTGGTGGTGTCCCAGAACCCGATATCAAATGGATCTACAATGGGCAGCCGATTGAACGAGCCCCTCCAAATGACAGGCGAAAAGTTTTAAATAACAGACTTGTTATTGAACGATTAGTTAAAAACGATACTGGCAACTACGGCTGTAACGCCACAAACTCTTTAGGTTACGTCTATAAAGATGTTTATGTTAACGTGCAAGCGTTATCACCTGAGATTACCGAAGCTCCCAGAGATACAGACGCTGTGGACAATCAGAGTATTAATATGACTTGTAAGGTGATGGGCGCTCCCAGACCTAATATCAAGTGGATCCATAATGGAAAGGAACTGACGGGTGGCAGATTTAAAGTACAGGAAAGCGGAGACCTGTTGATTACTAATGTACAGTTTGATGATGGAGGCAATTATACTTGTTATGCGGAAAATAAGCTTGGAAAAGCCAGTGCCACTGCTAAACTGGATGTTAAAGGTAAAGTAAATATCACAATTACATATATTTTGTTTGTCGTAAACAACATTCATATTCATAAGTTTCTTAATTGTTTTTATTTATCTTGAGGGGACTAAAGTTTTTACCTGAAGAGGACCATAAATACTTACTAATTAAAACATGCTGACTTAACATACAGAGAGTGAGAATTTGTGTGTTTCCTAATATTTCATGTTTGATAATTTATTATTTTTAGCTCACACTTATATAACCGACGGTCCAGAGGACTATGAAGTGGAATCTGGAACTCCTGCAACATTCCGATGTAATGCTGTAGCTGATCCAAATCTAGAACTCGAAATAATATGGCTAAAAGCTGGCCAGCCGATCGACTTCGAAGCAGAGCCACGATTCGTTAAATCGTCCGATTATTCGTTGACTATAACGAAAACGATAGAATTAGATTCTGGTACTTATACTTGCGTAGCTAGGACTGAACTAGATGAGGCTTCTGCGCAAGCACAACTTATTGTACAAGACATTCCCAATCCTCCTGGAGATATTGTTGTTAATTGTGGAGTGATGGACGCTACCATACACTGGTCACCTAAGGGAGATAACAGGGCGCCAATTTTACACTATATTATTCAGTACAATACTAGTTTTACTCCTGCCTCTTGGGAGAGTGCTTATGATAATGTTCCAGCTGTCGACACAACTTATACCGTCCCAATGAGCCCGTGGGCTAACTACACCTTCCGGGTTATTGCTGTCAATAAAATCGGTAAATCACTGCCGTCTCCTCACTCTGAGGTCTGCTCAACTCCGACGGAAGTACCGCACAAGAATCCTGATAATGTAGTGGGTGAAGGCGATAGACCAGATAATTTGGTCATTACTTGGACTCCAATGCCCCAAATTGAACATAATGCTCCTGGTTTTAAATACAGGGTTACTTACAGAAGAGACATCCCAGGACAAAAAGATGTGTACACGCAAGAAATTACCGATTGGACTGTTGGACGTCTTGAAATTCCTAATCAACCGTCTTTCCAACAATATAGGATTCAGGTTTTGGCCGTAAACGATGAGGGAATCGCAGACGTTTCTCCACAAGATGTTATTGGATATTCTGGAGAAAGTCAGCCAGAGCAAGCTCCACAGAACTTTACAGTTTTGAATGTACAGAGTCCCACTAATGCTCTTTTAAGTTGGATACCAGTTCCCTGGAATCAGTAAGGGGTGAGTGTCTTCTTATTATTTTTTTTTTTCAATGTTATATTCTACTATGAGACTAACTAAATATTCTCGATTTTAGGTCATTTTATGGGATACAAAATCCGCACCTGGAGTGACCAGTCGCCAATTTACAATGAAATTCAAGTGCAAGGAGGCAACGCTAAAGCTCTCGTGAACACATTTGTACCCAATACTAAAAATTATGCTCAAGTATACGTTTACAATGGAAAGTACAACGGTCCTCCTAGTGAAACTCTTAGTTTTCATACTCCAGAAGGTAAGAAATAGACCTGAAGACGGTGATTTTCTCACTAGACAATTTTTGATTCCCTTATAAGTTTCCTAAGCGGAACATAAGGCAATCAGAGGACATCTACCTACCGATTATAATTTTTATATTTATAGTCAATGCAGTGTAAATCTGCCTTAACGAAGGTTCCTTAAGGTGTCAAGATACGGATCTAAAACACGTGCATCGATTCTTCGATACTTTGGGCTGCAAAGCGACTTTAATGTCCACAATATCAACTGGCTTAAATATCCAAATACTACCGACGAACAAGGTCGTGAAGCTGAATCATTCTCAATCAGTTATGGCTTAACTCAGCTTATTGACGAACCAACTCGGATCCCTGATCGAGACGGGGAGTTCGCCAGTCTTCTTGATCTGTTTTTAACCACCAATCCGGAGATATACACGGTCACCGTAAATCCGCCGTTAGGTTCTTCCGACCATAAACTGCTTTCGACATCGAGTATCCTGCCAATCAGTGACAGAGAGGCGCCTAGGCCGCGCAAGATTTGGCACTACAAATCTGCTAAATGGGAAGATCTCATGGAATACTTTCGAACTTTCCCTTGGATGGACATTTGTTTTCGATCCGATAACCCATCTGACTGCGCCAGGGAGGTCTCCGATGTTATTTTGGCTGGTATGGAAGCTTACATCCCTTTTTCGAAGAAATGCTCCTCCAACGGCAAGCCTTGGTCGACCGAAAATGCAAAGAAGCTGTTGCTTCTAAACATATTGCCTATCGACAATGGCGTGAAAATCCTAACACCGTAAATCGTAACATCTTTGTTCATGCCCGGAACAGATGCAAGGGAATTATCGACGAAACCAAGGAGGCACACAATCAACGAATTAGAAACAAACTTCTCGCTTGTCCCAACAATTCCAGGTCCTTTTGGGCAGTCGCTAAAGCAGTTAGTCAAAGTTTTACCAAATCCACCATACCACCACTCACACGGCCAGATAATTCCATTGCAACCACACCTGTTGAGAGAGCGAACTTGTTGGCTGAACTCTTTGCTTCACATTCTACTGTCGATTTCCAAGGAAAAACACCACCTACTATTCCCATATTGCAGTCAAGGATGCCCGATGTTGTCTTCAGACAGCGCATCATAAAGCGTATTTTAATGAAGCTAGACACCAAGAAGGCTTCTGGCGCTGACGGAATACCTGCCATAGTTCTCAAAAACTGTGCAAGGGAACTAACGCCAGTTTTCTGTAGACTTTTTAACCTATCCTACAGAAAGGGAATATTTCCGTCCTGCTGGAAATGTGCCACGGTTCAGCCGATACCTAAAAAAGGTAAGAAGACCTTGCCAAATAACTACCGACCAGTTGCACTGCTTTCAATAATATCGAAAGTCATGGAAAAGGTTATCAATGAGCATCTTCTAAAATACCTTGAACGATTCAATATTATTAGCGATCACCAATATGGTTTTCGTAAACATAGATCAACAGGAGATCTTCTGACTTATGTAACACATGTTTGGAACAACGCAATTGAACACTTTGGAGAATCTCGAGCGGTTGCTCTTGACATATCCAAGGCATTCGACCGTGTTTGGCACGATGGACTGTTGGCTAAGTTACGCTCTTATGGTATGTCTGAAAGGTTCTGTTTGTGGCTCTCATGTTTCCTCAGAGAGCGTTCTTTACGAGTGGCGGTCGACGGATTTCTTTCTAACACCCTCACTATCAACGCCGGTGTGCCCCAGGGCTCCATACTGTCTCCTACTCTCTTTCTCATTTACATTAACGATCTGCTGGAAAAGACCGGGAATCCAATCTATAGCTTTGCAGATGACAGTACGCTTGTCTCTTCATTCACCTTGAACGCTCGGACATCGGCTGCTCAGGCGAATATCCGCAGACAGCAGGAGGTCGTTCAACTTAACAAAGACCTGGAAGAAATTCTATCTTGGGGTGACGGTAACCAAGTGGAATTTAACGCTACAAAAACCCAAGCGGCAGTTTTTTCTAAAAAAGTTAACGTTGCTGAACCCGACATAGTTATGTCGGGGCACTCCATTCCCCTAGCATCGTCGCTCAATTTGTTGGGCGTTAGTTTGGGAGCAAATATGTCTTGGCATGAACATGTTGCAGGCATAGCAAGGAGAGCTTCTCAAGAGTTGGGAATATTATTTAGAACCAAAAAGCTTTACACCCCACAGCAATTGTTAATTCTTTACAAAGCCCAAATTCGACCAACTATGGAATACTGCTCCCACGTTTGGGGCTCCGCTCCCAAACATACACTGCATTTGTTGGATTCTGTTCAGAGAAGAGCGGTCCGTCTGATTGGGGACCCGGAATTGACCGGCGGCCTTGATTCGCTGGAACATCGAAGAACGGTTGGCGACTTGAGTCTGTTCTACAAGTATTTTCATGGAAAGTGTTCGAAGGATGTAGCCCGCTTAATTCCTCCCAAAGCGGTGCATGTTAGAAATACACGTCGCGCTGGTGCTTCGCATCCGTATGAGGTTCAGCTTGTTACTCCGCGTACAACGCTTTTCAAGCAATCTTTTATATGGAGAACGTCATCCCTTTGGAATAATTTGCCCAGCGCTGTGTTTCCCACCGAGTACAATTTACAGCGATTCAAGAACAACGTGAATCGCTTTTTTCCGCACTCGTGCCGCTCCTGGAGCGCTTTAGGGACTTCCCTGCAGCACGTGTGCTAGACCCATAAAAAAAAAAAAAAAAAAAAAAAAAGTACGAACTACATTGTAATTTAAATCTAAATTAGTTACTACTTTCGAGTCTATCTTTAAACAGCCGTACTGCTTGTCATCTACAAATTTATACCTCAATTTATTCAACGTCTATTGAATTAGAATCAGGCTGCTGAAAAGAATGAGCGCCAGCGTTATGTTTCTAGCAAACAGTGGTCTTGTCGGTCTTAAGAAGATAACAGTGTGATTTTTTCAATTATAGAAGCACCAAGGAACCTCAAAGATAATATATTTTTCACTTACTTTTAGGCGTTCCTGGTGAAATGGACTATTTAGACGCTATACAATTAGGGTCATCCGCATTTATGCTCAAATGGGAAAAGCCAGGTAGGCCCAATGGTAACCTCACCGGATATAATATTTATTATGCTGACGTAGACCAAAATTTAAAAGTAGGAGCCCAGATTCCCAGAACCCCCCAAATCACTGATCCCAATAGATTGCGAGCCAAATTAGCAGGTAAGAAAAATATTTAAATTACATGCTAGCTATGATATTTGAACAGAGAAGTAAGGAAGAAGCGTGGCGGTTTCCTGAAAAATTGAGAAGACTCGAGTTATTTAATAATAACGATAGTTTTAATCTCTTTAGGTCATTTCGATTAACTGAAAATTTTTATCTTACCGCTGAAGATGCCTGGTCGAAGCGTCGGTATTAATTTAGTGAATAAAAATTGCCCAAGATTCCGGCAACTGACATTTCATTAAACTCTTTATGGGTTATATATCCAGGTTTAGCCAAAATCTGGAACATGGTAGGGTACTATAACAAGTAAAAGAAAATAATAAGTTTATTTTTCCCCAAAATCTAAAGAATTTAGACTTGTTTCGCTACCTAATACAAAACGTAACTACTTCCTGTATATCAGAGAAAACACTGCCACTTCACAATTTTAAAAAAGTCAGATTACTTGATCTGGAGAAAAAATGGCCAACCAAAGGAGCCTGAGTTCGAGTCCTGTTGCAGATAGAAAAAAATATATATATTTTAAAATTATTTGTCTGAACCTGAATAATATATTTAATATTTCCTTTTATTATTTTGTGCTACTTCTCTTGCCGACGGTTGTATTGTATTGCTCAAAAAATCACTTGTGGAGGTTTTTGTATTTGTTCACGTTTTACATTTTGGAGCACGAAAAGCAGTTTCCCACTTCCACCGATCTGTTTGTTGACACGATAATTCTTTAACAAATTGAGATCTCGAACATGTTTTACATTTAATATTTAGGAGAGGAAAGGAACTTGTGTGTTATACGTACTTTTCAGAGTTCTTGGAGCCGAGGAATCTGAATATTATGTTAATTTTAAATTATTTTTGTTTTAAGGGAATAGTCGTTTAGCGAAAGATCCAGTTTTAGTTGTACATTTCTTTAAACTCCCTCCTCGGGTCAACTTCCTATGTAATTAAGGTCTCACCATAACGAAACTTTTTTTTTTGCAGCATTAAGGGCCGGTACTAAATACCGCATTTACATCAGTGCCACAACAAGAGCCGGCGAATCTAAAAAATTCTTCATCGAAAAAAGTACGAAACCGTTAGGTTACCATAAACCCGACAAACCAAACTTCAGTTGGGACCCAATTAGGAACGACAATTCCGCATCGATCAGAGTGTTTTGGGAACCACCAATCGATGAGAAAAAACCTAGCAAGCCTGGATCTCACTTTTATGTGAAATATAGGAAGAGGGGAGATACCACTGACTATCTACATACACCTCCAGAGAAGAATGAAGACTTCCAAGAAGGTATATATTTTGTGTTTATTTTAAGGGTATACAGAACTCAGCTTGAATGAGTATTTTAAGAATCCACTGTCAAAAAACTCTTCTCACTCCAAAACTTCCTGGCAGAAGCGTGTCAGTACGTCGCGATAGAATACCAAAGTCACTGTCGGAATAGATTTGGAACTGATCGAAAAAACAATGAGCACGTTCTTCATATTACTCTTCACTTGTCGGCATTTCTTGGATTTCGGCGAATCATAACCTTCTACTAAGACGATTTTGCTTCGTTTTTTTTTTGACCGTAGCCGTAAATTCAGCTTTCATCGCCAAATGACTTTTGTTGTCGACGCACCTTGTCTTAACATCATCATCATCCAGCTTTCATCGCCGGTAATGATTCTCGACGATATCGAAAGCAACGGCTTTGGGTTCAGTGCAAACATTAATGCGTCGCTGCTGTTGATGACTTGCCAAGATGCACCGAACATTTTTCGCCATACTTGCTTTAAATTTCTCTGGCATTTTCCATAACCAATAGAAAATTTGACAGAAATGCTTAGAATTGTCCGACGATGCTTCCCATGAATGATTTGTTAAATTTTGGCAATGATTTCAGGCGTGGACGCAGTCAAAGGTCTTCCGGAACGCTTGTCGTCTTCCAAATTGCTAAAACCACTCAAACATTTGTGTGCGGCTCAGGACTTCGTTTCCACATACTTTTCGGATCATATACGTTTCAGTAGCACTTTTCTTGAGTGTTCACATGTACGCGCTGTTCTTTTTTCGTATCCATTTTAACAATCGCAGATAGACCTTTACGCAAACGAGCTAGGAGGCTAAAACTTGTTATGGATGTACCTATCGCCACTTATCGGCGGCAGTCGATAGTATGTTGCATTCTTGTTATATAACGTTAGTCACGGGTAAGTTTTACAAGGAAAATCTCTGTCGAAAAAGAAATGTAAAGTTTATTCGGTCCTGCAATCCTACATAGATTTATGTCGAGCCGTTATTAATTTCAGTTCCTTGTATTTTACAGTTGCTGGTCTGGAAGCTGGAGAAACCTACGAATTCAAAGTAGTCTCAGTTGACGGAGAATACGAAACTGATAGTGACCCCCAGGAAATTACTCCTAATGACGGCATTACTATAACAGCCAAGGAAGCAGTTGCTACAGCGGGATGGTTCATAGGAATGATGTTAGCGATAGTATTCCTGCTGTTGGTTCTTATAATTGTATGTATAGTTAAAAGAAATCGTGGTGGAAAATATGCCGTGCATGAAAGAGAACAAGCTAACGGAAGGCATGATTATCCGGATGAAGGTGGATTCCATGAGTATTCTCAACCGTAAGTAGTGATAATTTTTTTTTTTTTTGCTTTCTTTTTACTTTTTTTGCATGAGGGGGAAATTTTTGATATTTTTAGTATATTTAGACTAAAAAAGACGGATCCAACTGTTTATACGTATAGTTTAAAAGAATTGTCAATAATAGGAATTTCAAGGGGATTATGCGATTTGAAATATTATTTATAGTGGATAATTATAGACAGATTATTGTTCTTTTATATTTGATATTTAAACCAAGACTAACCAACACTAACCTAATGCTTGAATTTTCGCCTTCTTTTTTGTCTACTCTACTTTTCATTTTCCTTTGATTGTAAATTAAATACAATTGTATACACACATTCCTGGCCTCTCTAGCTCTGTGGTATCATTTCGGCATACGGTACCGAGGGTCCCGGGCACAATCCCAGCAGGTCGGTATACTTACTTATTAATCTATTTAAGTTTATTTGGACACGTCTATAGGTAGTAGTTGTTGCAGAAATGCAATAACACCCGTAGCGGCACTACCGCGTTGTCTGAATGGTACCGTGAATTACAAATGTATGTTTTGGCATACGGACAGTGTTGACGGATATAACAGCCTCGCCGATATCCATAGGATCTGAAAACTGACCTAATTCTTATTCCGGCGTGGAGGTGAACGATGAAAAAATACATACGTACATATATATATATATATATATATATATATATATATATATATATATATATATATATATATATATATATATATATAAAGGGTGATTCATTTAGAGGTACTTTTTTTTAAATAAAAAAAAAATGAATAAAAACAATTTTATTTTATAATCTTGATTATCAATATAAAGAACCATTCTTTACAATTATTTCTCAAAGATAATTTCTTTCAAATGTTGTCCGCGACTACGGTTAACAACGTCCATTCTGAAGTTCCAATTTTCAATGACGCGTGTGAGTATTTCGAGTGGTATTTGGCCAATGACTCGAGTAATATTGGCCTCCAATGCCTCAATTGTAGCTGGCTTATCCATGTAGACTTAGTACTTTACATAGCCCCAAAGGAAAAAGTCAAGAGGTGTGATGTCACATGATCTAGCCGGCCAATTCACTGGTCCAAAGCGTGAAATGATCTGTTCGCCGAATTGCTCTCGCAGTAAAGCCATGGTTTCACGGGCTGTATGGCAAGTGGCGCCATCTTGTTGGAACTAAATTTCGTCGAGACCACGGGCTTCAATTTCTGGCATCAAATAGTCTGTTATCATGGCGCGATAACGGTCACCATTCACAGTAACATTCCGGCCGGCCTCTGTTTTGAAGAAATATGGACCGATTATTCCACCGGCCCATAAACCACACCAAACAGTTGTTTTTTCTGGATTTAATGGCAGCTCTTGAACCTCTTCAGGTTGTTCATCACCCCAAATACGGGCATTTTGTTTATTCACGAACCCATTAAGCCAAAAATGGGCCTCATCGGTGAACAAAATTTTTCTCGAAAAACAGTGGATCTTCTGTAAGCTTGTCAAGAGCCCAACGACTAAAACGGAAACGATTCGGAAGGTCAGTCAGCTTCAGTTGTTGCACTAGTTGAATTTTGTATGCTTTTAAAGAAAGATCCTTACGTAAAATACGCCAAGTTGTTAAATATGACAGGCCAAGCTGTTGAGAACAGCGACGAATCGACACTTCACGGTCTTAGCGTACACTCTCCGCTACCGCCCCTATATTTTCTTCACTACGTGCTGGATGTGGTCTATTCGGTCGAGCATTATCCAATAATGAAAACTGGGTCTCAAACTTATTGATGGTAGAGCGAATTGTGCGTTTGGTAGGCCGATTATGTGGACCATAAGTTGCTCTAAGCGCCCGATAGACATTCCTCGTAGAACGCTCATTTTCGTAATAAAGTTGAACAATTTGTAGACGCTGTGCCGGGCTAAGTCTTTCCATTATGAATTGTCAAACACTACTGAACAGGAATGCCACTTCAGTTGACACGACGCATGCGCAATCTGCAATTAAATCCCCATCACAAAAAGTACCTCTAAATGAATCACCCTTTATATATATATATATATATATATATATATATATATATATATATATATATATATATATATATATATATATATAAGATTTGGTGATATGTTATCGACCGTGCATCAATCTGATATATATATATGATTATCGGGAATCGGTCTGGACTGTAAATAAAACTCTTTTCTTCTTTAAAAACTCAATATTTCGTTATCGTTTGATAACTTCTTCAGGAGTAACTACAAAATTAATACACCTATATTAACACACTATTCTCTTTCGTCGAGATGTTGAATGTTGGTTTCCAGGACAAACTCGCATTTTCGTACGTGTTTTAATTGATTGTTCGTTTGTTTCATAATTGTTTGTTTTATATTTCAATATTTTAATGCTTTGACGAAAGAGAATAGTGTGTTAATATAGGTGTATTAATTTTGTAGTTACTCCTGAAGAAGTTATCAAACGATAACGAAATATTGAGTTTTAAAGAAGAAAAGAGTTTTATTTACAGTCCAGACCGATTCCCGATAATCATATATATATATATATATATATATATATATAATATATATATATATATATATATATATATATATGTATACAGTAATACCCCGCTTTACGCGAGGGATACGTTCCGAAAAAAATCGCGTTAACTGAAATTCGCGTATATCGAGGTTTATGATTAAACATAGTCAAAAATTTAATACAAAAAAATACAAATCATTTTAATCAATCACTTTAATTCTAAGAACACTTTATGCAATACATACTCTTATTTTTTATTCATATTCAGAGAAAGCGGGGATCCCCCCGCGACCATAGAGAAGTTAATGACTACATGAGCGCGAAATTTGAAATTCGCGTTATAGTGAAACCGCGCGTAACGAGGTCGCGCTAAGCGGGGTATTACTGTATATGTATGTATGTATATATGTATGTATATATATATATATATATATATATATATATATATATATATATATACACATGTATATATGTGTATATATATATATATATATATATATATATATATATATATATATATATATATATATATATATATATATATATATATACACACACAATATATACACTGTCATTCATAAAGTTTGCACCATATGGGAAAAATTTTTATTATGAGAGTTTTTGAAAATATGACTTCAAAATATGTTAGTGCATGTTTTATGTTTGGGATTACACCCAAATAAGGTCATGACGACACAAGCCTTGCCTGTCAAATTTAACATTTAAAATTTAAAACTGGGAAAAAACGGATTTTTTAAAAAATATATCGAAAAAAGTTATAAAGAAAAAAGCCAATTTTCAAAAAAATTTGACAAAAATCATTTTTTTCAATTATGGCCCCCGAAAATGATAATTGAAAGTTTTTTCTTATAAATTATATTATATACTTTTTTAGTAGTTAATGTTTTAGTAAATATTACGAAAAAAAATTAATTAGACCGTAAAATTAGGCTGCAATGCAATATTGGTGCAAAGCTGCTTAATATTTATGACACGTCAATTTTTGAGGTTTACTGTTATAAAAAATTAATGTTATTTACTAAATAACAAAACGTTCTTAAGTTTCTACCCTTCTTACTTCCTTTTCAATGCACATAATAGTTCTGTTATAAATTTCATGACGAACATTCGCATGTAACTTCGGCTTGATTTCATTTACAGACTGGCGGATAGTTCCTTCTAAGTGTGCGATATTTTCAAAAGGTCTCTGAGCATAAACTAAATTTTTTAAATACTACTTCATATGAAAACCTACCAATCCAGTTCCCAGAAAAGTTTTCATCCACCTAATTTCTAATGTCCAAGGTGCTGTGACTAGGTGCTCCATCTCGTTGGAAGTACATTCTTTCCTCTAAACTGAAATCTTCCAGTTCATTGGAAAGTTCGTTGTTTAGAAACTGTAAGTACCTCGCGACTGTAAGATTTTCCCTAAAAAAAAACGGGCCAATAATTCTGTTATTAAAAATACCGCACCAAACGTTAGTTTTAAAGGAATATTGATCTCTTGTATCTATTGTAAAATTTGGATTGCTATCCGCCCACCAGCTAGAATTTTGCAACGAGACAACACCATTAGAATTAAAAGTACATTCATCACTGAAAAAAATATACTTTGTAAATGACGGGCCTTCTTCAGTCTTACTTTGCAGCCAGAAAGAAAAATACATGCGTCTATCATAATCTTGTTCTTTGAGAGCGTGGACAAACTTTGGTTTATAAGATTTAAACCTGTTTTTCTTAAGCGCTCTTTGAACTGAATTATAAGATAAACCTACATTGTGCGATATTTTGGCACTTGAAGTTCTAGGCGTTTCAATCACACTCTGCATAACTGCAAACTCAGCATCCTCATTAGTAACCCAATGTTCACGTTGACGTTTAAAATTATTCTCCACACATCCGGCAAGAATTCTTCCTACTGTTGTATGCGTTATAACTTTTTCCGGATGTCGTTGGTTAAAAATGACGGCAACTCCTCTTTGAGTTTTGTAGTTATCACCCACGATCAAAACTATTTCCATTTTCTCTTGCTTAGTCAATTTAATTTGCATTTTTATTAAAGGAGAAAATTTAGAAAACTGTTATTATTGCATTAATATTAGTGAATATGTGACAAAGGAACAAAACACGAAATCCATGGTAATTGCGACAAAGATACGTTAAAGCCTATCATATTATAATTTTGTTTGACTTAATAGCAAAACATGAATGTATATTCTTCCCACCAATATTGCGTTGCAAAACGTTGTAAGAATTTTTAAAAATCTTGTTTTTGACCTTTTGAAAATATATTAAAAAACATTTAGAATATACTATTTCCAAATCCTGTATATGAAATTAAGAAAGAGCTTCTCGCGAATGTTCGCCATATAATTTATAAAAGAACTATTTTGTACATTGAAGAAGGAATTAAGAAACTTAAAAAACTCAAATTTGCTCAAATTTATTACATAACATTAATATGTATTATATTAGCCCTTAGAAGTTGAGCTTTCATAAAAATTATGCAGCTTTGCTCCAAGATTACATCGTTAAACTACGACTTTTGCAGCTTAATTTTAAGGCCTAATTTTTTTTTTCTTAACATTCAGTGAAACATCAACTAATAAATAAGTACATAAGATAATTTATTTGGAAAAACAGTTGATTGTCGTTTGAGGGGCAAATAATTGAAAAAAGTCAAGTTCATCAAATCTTTTCGAACATTGATACATAAATGTAAAACTGCAATACAATCATTGTTTCTTTATAACTTTTTTCGATATTTTCAGTAAAAATACGATTTTTTCACATTTTAAAATTTACATGTCAAATTTGACAGGCAAGGCATGTGACGTCATGACCTAATATGGGTGTAATCCTAAACATAAAACATGCACTAACATATTTCAAAGTTAAATTTTTCCCATATGGTGCAAATTTTATGAATGTCATTGTATATCTTTTATCATCAATATTCACTACGCTAAAAAGTAAAGTCCCAACTAAAAAAAAGTTACAATTAGCATATTCTCTACCCTCTCTAAATCGCCCTAAAAATATGTATTGGAATAACAACACAATACTTAGATAATGAATTAAATGGACATAATACACAAAACAATGCATCTAAAGCCTTACATAGGTACGAAGCAAATGAAAATCACGAATTTGACTTTCCAGACACTAAAATCGTCGCCCAAGAGATTACGGCAAACTTCTGGCAAAAGAACTGATTTGTAAAAAAAAAAAAGAACAACATATTGTTAATGAGAGGCAAGGTATTAGCGGTTTCAGTCAGATTTATTTTAAGTTATTACAATAAATTCTGCGCAATAAAGAAATAAACCTTACGACAACTCTGTCTGATTTTACATTCTTTGTCAATTATACCAGTAAAAGTAAACAGCCATAAAACATAAACTTTCGCTGTTCCGCTTTTAGTACGGTTAGATATTTTTAAGAAATGACGTGATTTCGAGGTGCGTAAACCTATTTTCTGTTTCAATTTCATTAGATAAATTACATTGTTTATTATTAACTGTCGTTTGCTCATAAAATATTTATGAGCATACGACGTTTATTTTACAATTTCAACATCTTTTAATCTGTAGGCAGTCCAAATATAAAAAGAAAATTTGATAAGGCTCAATAAATAAATAAATATATATATATATATATATATATATATATATATATATATATATATATATATATATATATATATATATATATATATTATATTATTATATTATATATATATAAAACTCCTGGACAAAATCAACGCAACAATCTGAAAATTAATTTATCGCTTTCTTATGTCAATTTTAAAGTTTATCGAGTATTTGAATAGTAGGCTATGCATATTTTGTTTCGTTGTTCATGACAGAAATGAAAACAATTCGTTTAGATTTACAGTTTTAAAGAATTTTTTAGAAGATAAACAATTTTCTGTAATAATGCGATAGATTTTCTTTAAAAGTAAGCTTATAAGTTGTTCCCTTTTTTAAATTAATACGTTTTTGTGGTAGACTGTTTTATTTTTGACCCCGAACAATTAGAAAAATGAATCGAACAAGGAATTTAACTGAACACGAGGTAGTGCGAGCCTCAGTTTTATTGGACGAGGGATATTGTCAGAGTTATGTTGCCAATTTGTTAAGCAAACATCGTTCCACAATAAGTCGTATGGTAAGACGCTTGAATGAAGTAGGCTAGGGCAAGGGCGAAAACGATGCACTAGCGACCTAGATGAACGTTTCATAAGACAATATGCTTTAAGAAACAGGACTGTAACTAGTTCTATAATAAGAAACGAACTCGAAGCTGTTCGCAATGTCACAATTTCTTCTAAAACAGTTAGAAGACTGTTAAATGAAGCTGGATTAAACAGTAGGAGACCAGCCATTGCGTCCTTGCTTACTAGAGAAACAGAGTTGCCAGGTTACGTTTTGCTCGAAATCACGAAAACTGGTCTGTGGATGATTGGAAACAAGTTTTCTTCACAGATGAAACTAGGGTTAGTCTAAAACATCCAGAGGTCGTGAGCGAGTATGGCGAAGACCAGGAGAGAGGTTTGCTTCTTGCAATATCTCTGCAAGGATTCCATTCGGCAGTGGCTCTGTTATGTTCTGGGGTGGCATCTGCTTTGATGTTCGCACAGAGTTAGTTCCTGCCCGTACGAGATCCATGAATGCTGACTACTATCTTGAGAATATTGTAATAGAACATGTGATGCCTTTCGATCATTTTGTGGGGCCCAATTTCCTGTTTATGCAAGACAACGCTCTCGACCTCACGTGGCTAGGGAGGTACTCGATTATCTTAATCAAGTTGATATACCGATTATGCAATGGCCACCAAAAAGCCCGGATCTGAATCCGATAGAACATGTATGGGATCACCTTAAGAAAAATGTGAAACGTCATATACCTGCACCTAGAAACCTGAGGGAACTTGAAAATGCAGTTATCACAGAATGGGAGCAAATTCCTCAAGATTTTATCCAAAATTTAATTAGAAGCATGCCTAGGCGCATAAACGCTGTCATCCGAAGTAGAGGAGGCAACACACGCTACTAGTGTCCCAGTTACACCATTAATTTTGCTACTAGTGTCCCAGTTTATTTTTTCATTATTCCATAATTTCAACGATTTTGTTATTAGGTCTTAAAAATAATTTTAATTCGAATCTTAGAGAGAAATTTGGTAGCTAATTCACTTTTAAAGTATCCGAATAAGTTTTTTCTAACTTTTAGTGTAACCAATGTTCATAAAAAATTATTAAAATTACTTCATTATAGAGATTTGTATGATTTAATATATTGTTGCGTTAATTTTGTCCAGGAGTGTATATATATGTATATATGTATATATATATATATATATATATATATATATATATATATATATATATATATATATATATATATATATATATATATATATATATATATATATATATATATATATATATATATATATATATATATATATATATATATATATATTCTCAATTTAGTGGGGCTGCAGTCTATATTTAAATATTTATGGCCTTGGGTAGTGAAACAACCTTTTTTGTTAATCGAGCTTTCCAAATTATATTTATTTCTTCTTCAGGACATCTGGAAAGACAAAATTTTCTTTTTTCTTTATATTGTTAAGTGAAAAATTGCTTTTTAAGTACATTCATGCCCGGCTGATTGGCGCAGTGGGTTAAGGCGTTAGACTTGCCCACTGTTGCCCGAGAGGTCCGCGGTTCGATTCCGTGTCTGGGCTGGGTGTTTGTGATTTGTTGTGTGAATGTGTAAATTGTGTCCAACAAAAAGAGAAAGATTGGATACGCCAATGCCATAAAACAAAAAAGAATGAGAAAAAAGAAAAATGATTGACGTGGTTTTTCTATAACAAAACAGTCATTTGCACAGAGGGATATTCCCCAATATACTATTGTTAACTACATAACATTGTAATTAAACAGAAAAATACAAAACGGCCAAAATGGCCGGCCTTGGTACTCTCTGCTAATCCCGTAAACCAGTAAATTAATTTTTTCTTCCTAAAAATCATATGGATGTCAGATCAAAAACTTTTCAGCCTACGTGTTAGTAATTGAATTGAAATAACGTGGGTATTTGTGTTTAAATTAAACCAGTGTCAAACTAGTTTTTAGTTAACCGTTGGGAATTTAATAGATATTATTCCCGTAAAAAATCAGTGACTGAAATTTCGAGCAATGTATTAATATTAAATTATGTTCTACTGAAACGTTACCACTGTTGCAAGTGACATATGGTGAAGGTGCATGAAAAAGCCGGGTGCGCATGTGACGATAACTCATGAGCCGGATAGCAAAAAAAAAAAAAAGGGACTGACGTTAATATTAACAATATGCGCCCAGCAGTACTGTACTATCAGATAATAAAATCTCAAATTAATACCTCAAAAATTGCATATTACTCGAAAAACAACCGTTTTTTCTTCAAATGCATTTTTGTTCCGAATAATAAAACTTCCGTGTTCCAGTGCGACCCTGAAGAAAAACCTTGGAACACGCAATGGAAATCTCCAAGTTTACCGAATTGGTGTGCTTTTTTAATCATAAGAAAGTAGTCCACCAGGAATTTATTGACAAAATACTTTAAAGATTATTAGATTCTGTTCGAAGAAAAGGACCCGAACTTCATTATGACATGTTAAGTTATACTATATGTAGTGTGTGAGAGACCTTCCGGCTAAAAAAGCGATTACCCAATTTGATCATCGTGCCTATTCGCCTCGCTTAGTTCTCTTGGATTTCTGGTTATTTCTTATTGCGCGGAAAAGATGAACCGTATAATATAACTCATGTCCCACAGAATGTAAGACCGCTGCACAGGAATATTCCTAGAAATGAGTTTTAGGCTTACTTCCAGAAATTAGAATGTCGCTTAGATCAGGATATAGATACACAAGAATAGTACTTTGCAGATGACAGCAACCACTAGTGGCCAATTTCAGATGTATATTTTTTAAGGTACATTTTGAGTGTTAAATTGTTAACTTATTTCAGTGCAACTTAAATAAGGACTCATCTGAATCTGTGTACTGTGCATTTAATTTTTTTAACTAGTGAATTAATTTTAATAATGGTTTCCCAGAAGGAAACTAGGATATACCTGTTACAAATTATTGAGACTGTACTGTATCATGATAGGATTAAAGTATTGAAAGGAAAAGATATATTTATAGTTTCGTATTTAATATATATTATGATTTTACAGGTGTATTGGAACTAACTTATAATGGTAAAAATATTACATAATTTTTATATAGAGTGTTGTCGAAAGAGTATTAAGCCTTTTTCTCGTTAAATAGCTATAGAATCACATATATCCGGTAATATAAGTTGCTTCGAGTCACACTTTGCGTCAGTTGAAACCTGACATTTAACAGTAATAGACCTGCAAAAACTGTTAGACTTCGTTTATTCAGACTTAATTTAGAGCGCCTTGAAGATGAGTGAAATCTCTGCAAAAGTTCGCTATATTTTACAATTTTATCTTGATAAACGCACAAATGCTGCACAGGCCTATAAAGAAATGGTAAAGATACTTTATCAAAACCAACATCCAAACGATGGTTTAGTCGCTTTCGTTCTAGAAATTTCGATGTCACATGATTTGACGCCAAAAAATTTACTGCGAATCCAGAAATATAGCGAAATCGGGCTATTTCTGAAGCAGTTGATCACGGGCCATGAAAAATGGATCACATACAACAATAATGTGCAAAAAGATCGTGGTCGAAAAAGGATAAATCTCTGTAACCGATGGCAAAGCCTGGTTTGACGCCAAAAAACGTGATACTGTTTGGTTTGGTGGAATTGGAAGTATATCGTGCATCATGAGCTGCTGCAGCATTGTATAGCACGGATCTTGCACCGTCAGACTACCATGTTTTCGGTCGGTTTTTTTTCAAAGATGAAAAATTTACTATGTTTCAAACTTTAGTATGCAATTTTCGACTAACGAATGTATATTTAATTACACAGGCCGACATATGAAAAATTTTTGAGCATTGTTTATTATACATTTTTTAAGATAAAATCAATTATTAAGTTAAAAATATATATTTATTCAAACATTTACAAAGAAAACATCAATTACAATTGTTATATTACGATTATTCTGAGTGATATCTTTTGCGTTTTTTCCATAAAATTACCCTGGGACTGTTTGTTTTTTATGGATTGCGTCTGGAATATCACGTTTTATTGACCAACAGTAATCAGCCATCATATTCACATTCCATCGATCTTGGTATCTTGTTTCTATAGTTTTGAAGAAATCGTTATCCCTGTTCTTCACTAAAATCACCAAGATTTTCAGGGAAAAAATCCAGATGTAAATCTAGAAAGTGGAGTTTTATACTCAAAGTGCAACCCAAATTTTTGATATTTATCTAACAACGTTGCGACAATATTTTTATAGTCTGTATGTTTGTGATTACCCAAAAAATTTTGTACAACATTTTTGAACGCAAGCCAAGCTTCTTATTCGATAATAATTATTGTCGCTTCAAATTCCTTATCATTCATCAAGGATCTGATTTGTGGTCTAACAAAAATTCCTTCTTTTATTTTTGCATCAGATAATGTAGGATATTTTTTACACAGGTACTTAAAACAGCCACTTTCTTTATTTATAGCTTTTATGAACTGTTTGATTAAACCTAAACCATTATTTAATATGAAGCGGAAGTAACAAAACTTTTTTAGGATCGATTAAATTTTTTCATAATATATTTTTGGTTCCAGGTTCAAGCTTATCCCGAGGAGTCCATTGTTTTTTTTTTACGTAGTGTAGTTGTCGTGTTCTTCTATCCCACTCACATAAAAAACAAGGATATTTTATCTATAATATATATAAAATGCAACGTCTCTCTGTCTGTCTGTCTGCCTGTTCGTTAGTGTGCTTATCACTGGAGAACCACTTATCCGATTTACGTACATATGTTCTCTGGCCAGGTTATAAGCTATATTGTATTATGATAGGTAGCATAAGGAATGAGCAGTGACGATAATAGTGAATGAAGTCGGAAAAAAAGTTTTCCGCTAGTGCGTTCCCTTGCAATACCCAGCCTAAACCATTAAATATGGAACAATATTATGTAGCAGAGAATATCTATAATCTCTAATATATATAAAATGCAATGTCTCTGTCTGTCTGTCTGTCCATAATGCGTTTATCATGCGAGAACCACTTATCCGATTTACGTGTCTTTTTTTAAATTCATACATATACTCTTCGGCCATAATAATAATAATCTATATCTATAATATATATAAAATGCAACGTCTTTCTATCTGTCTGTCTGTCCGTTAGTACGCTTATCCCTCGAGAACCAGTGATTTTTTAAATTCATACATATGTTCTCTGACCAGTTTATAGATATATATTTTATTGCATCTATAATATATGTAAAATGCAATATATTTCTGTCTGTCCGTCTGTCTGCCTGTTAGTTAGTGTGCTTATCACTGGAGAACCACTTATCCGATTTACGTGCTTTTTTTAAAACATACATATGTTCTCTGGCCAGGTTATCTCTCTATAATATATATATATATATATATATATATATATATATATATATATATATATATATATATATATATATATATATATATATATATATATATATGCAACGTCTCTCTGTCTGTCTGTCCGTTAGTGCGTTACGTGCTTTTTTAAAACATACGTATGTTATCTGGCCAAGTTATAGGATATATTTTATTGCGTTAGGTAACATAAAGAATAACCAGTGACGATAATAGTGAATCAAGTCGGAAAAAAAAGGTTACCGTTAGCGCGTTCTCTTGCAGTATACTGCCTAAATCAATAAATATGGAACAATATCATCTTGCAGAGAATATAATATAAATAAAATGCAACGTCTCTCTGTCTGTCTGTCCGTCAGTGCGCTTATCACTGAGAACCACTTATCTGATTTACGTGTTTTTATAAATTTATACATATGTTCTATATAATTCGATATAAGTCTAGATAATGGGAGATAAGGTGAGATAATGGGAGATAAGTATAAATAATGGGAGATAAGGAGGAGTAATGGGAGATAAACAGAGATAAGTCTAGATAATGGGAGTTATGGTGAGATAATGGGGGATAAGGAGAAATAATGGGAGATAAGGAGAAATATTGCGAGATAAGTCGAGATAAGCCTAGATAATGGGAGATAAGGTGAGATAATGGAAATTATGTAGAGATAATGGGAGATAAGGAAAAATAATGGGAGATAAGGGGAAATAATGGCAGATATTT
Source organism: Pachyrhynchus sulphureomaculatus (assembly GCA_019049505.1). Lineage (NCBI taxonomy): Eukaryota > Metazoa > Arthropoda > Insecta > Coleoptera > Curculionidae > Pachyrhynchus > Pachyrhynchus sulphureomaculatus. The sequence continues at coordinate 17,535,684 of CM032450.1, forward strand.
TATTACGTTAGGTAACATAAGGAATAAGCAGTGACGATAGTAGTGAATCAAGTTCACGAGAGCGGAGCCGCGGGCACGGCTAGTATATGTATAACATAGATGTAACTTTCAGATCTCCACAAAGCTGCCAACCGTGATTTTAATATTGAATTTTATTGAGTAATAATTCCAAATTTTCATAAGTCTTGTGAATGGGTGTTGTTGCTGTCGTAACTAACACGCTTTTTCACGAGAGGTCGCATAACTCGTGGAAAGAGCGCCAAAACTTAATAGTTTGAATTATTTTATTGAAAAAAGTGAAAATTACCACTATATGGAGGGATAAAATGAATAGCGAGTTCGTAATCAGTGTCACCGAATTAGTAAAAAAAGCTAACAATATTTTAGACAATAAAAATCATGTCCGCCTGTGTTATTTAGGAAAAATTGTCTATTAGAAAAATTAAAAAAAAAAACCTCTACATTTTGTATATAAAGTAATTACTAAGATTAAAAAATTTTAAAAATCGACTAAGTAATATTGCAGACAGTGTTTGGAAACAGGTAGCGGTCCCAATCCGACGCCAGGTCACATTTAATGCTAGAACTTTGTAATGGAATGGAGTTTTCTTATTTTTTTAAAAAAATAATTCTTAGAAGTATAGAGAATAGTAATAGAGATATTAAAAAAAATCGCATTTTTGAATATTCGAGATGTACGTAACTCCTTATTTATTAAGGGGTTACGTACGTTGTTCAAAATATAACAAACAATTGTCTCAATTTGGACTTTAAAAGGCTCAATATTTTTTCTCCGACCTAATATATATTACTTTCGTAAATATGAGTACTTTTCGCGAAAAGCAAAAAATAGTTCTACAAAATTGTTAAAAGTATATTTTAGCGATGTTGATAATGATTTTTTTATCATTCTTCAATAAAATGTATCTTTAGATTGGACAATAAGTCCCATGGAAGAGCTTCGATGAGCAGCGAACCCAAAGTAGGCCCAGAAAGTGATACTGATTCCATGGCCGAGTATGGAGATGGCGACACAGGTAATTTTTATACAGGGTATAAGGTTTTTATCTGTTTGAATTATTTAGTAGAAGCGAAAACATACGGCATTATTTTATAGAATATTAAATGAGTACTTCTTGTCTGTTATTTTTTTTATTGCAATATTTGCATGTCATTTTGTAGTTTAATTATTTTTTAAGTCGAATTTTATTTTATTAAAATTATTTTCTGAGGTGTATTTTATTTAAATTTATTTTTGTTTTCTTATAATTTCTGTAGAAGGTATGAATGAAGACGGTTCATTCATTGGCCAGTATGGCCGAAAACGGGGCCAAGGAGAAACAACGTCACAAGGTTTCGCGACATTGGTGTAATATGTAAGAGTTTTTTTGTTTGTCTTTTTTTACATTCTTTACTAATTTTTGTACTAACATAATTTAACTTGGTGTTTGGTAGGTTAGAGTAGGATAAATGGGATTGGTAAAAATGTGGGGTAACGACTTTAATTCTTTTAGTACAAATATAGGTTCGGTAAAATGTACTTATTTGAAATGTAATTTTTCAAAACTTTTTTTGTTTTAAAATTAGCACAGTTGCACTTTTGCACAAAAACAACTTTTTTATTTTACACACACTAGTTTTAACGATTTCCCCGAGATACATATTTTTAAATTACGAGTAGTAGAAATAACTGGGTTGAGGTGACACCTAACCAAGGTCCTGTTAATAATTTAACAACTACCAAGTTGTAAATAGTTAAAATATTTTTAAATTTTCTGCTTCATGAGTTCTCAGTTATAATTAACAAGAAGAACTAGAAAATAAGCTTGACTTGTCCTTACGGAACACTTATAGGATCACTTCGGTGTCTGTCTGTCTGTCACACTCGATTTTCTCCGAAACTACTTGAAAGAAAAAGTAGAAATTTAGCACAAATGTAGGAATTGATGACCCACTCAGAGTCGTGTAGTTTTGAAAATTAAATTTTAACTTAAGGGGTTAGTTTTGGGGTGTGAAATCGGAAGTGAAAGAGAAATTTTCGTTGGCTAACTATAATTTTTAGTGTTCCGTACGGAACACTTATAAGATCACTTCGGTGTCTGTCCATCTGTCACACCCGATTTTCTCCGAAACTATTTGTCATAGAAAGTTGAAATTTGGTAATAATATAGGAATTGATGGCCTCATCAGAGCTATGTAGTTTTGAAAGTTAAATTTTGACTTAAAAGGTTAGTTTTGGGGGGTGAAATCGGAAGTGAAAAAAAAATTTTTTTACTAGGTAATCGAGTGTGGTGTCAAATGAAAGCTTGTGAAAACACGAATAAATATATATATATATATATATATATATATATATATATATATATATATATATATATATATATATATATATATATATATATATATATATATATATAATGTAATACTTGCGCGCACTTTTCTTTGTATTATTTTTAAAAAATCGCGAAAAATCGCTGTCCACCCGTATCTTATTCGAAAAGTACTTATCAAAAAATTTTGAAAAAATTCTAGAATATTCTCCACGGGGTGTAGATTGAACGAAAATGATCACGAGTGCATTATCTGTAATAATTTATTTGGTATATAAAAAAAAAAAACAGAAATTTCAAGGTCATCAATTTTCAGTAAAGATTGGAAATAAACTTTGTTGAAAACTCATTTGGGGTGTGTTTTGTGAAGTCACTGATCATTTTATACTTCCGTTACAACATTTTTTATTTTAAAAGCAATCAACGTACGGAACACTAATTGCGCAAGTTTAACTTGCACTTGACCGGTTATTTTTATAGCGCATTTATTGTTTTTCTTTCCAATATAAAGGTCGGTAGAATATTGAGATATACGCACTCACCATTCAAATTTTATGATTTTTTTAAATGTTTTACAAAACAGTAATAAATTTTGTTAAAATCAATTCAGTAATTCAAGAAGTTTACTTAAAAGTACATCTTGACAGGCAGACGACTACTGGAGAATACTGCTTTAGTTGGGATGGTAAATAAATGGGGGTCTAAAGTACCTGGGCTAATAATGGCAGTTTTAAGTCTATTGTATGGTAGCAAAATTGAGTTTATTTTATTTTATTATTATTTACATTAATGTATTTAGTGTTGATGGTAGTCATGTAAAAAATATATTTTTTAAGTTTTATGAGTTTTCCTTTAACTTAAAAAGACACCCTCGTATTATACAAATAAACTAAAAAACAGGGGATCATGCACTTATTTGAAATCCCAAAAAAAGCAGAAATTACTTATCTTTTTAGATTTTGAACAACTGCTAGAATCTAAAGAAAATTGTACGCAGCTAACTCGGACAGTTCCCTTGTTAGAATTATAACATAATATAGACTAGAAATGTTATGATCAACCAGCTAACTCGGATTCCCTTGTTAGAATTATAACTTAAAACTATTTTATGAGTTCTTAAAAATTTTAGTTAGTAAATTGGGTTACGATAGGGTACTTTAGTACACATCAAATTTAGGTATCATGATAGGAAACCCCGGGTTAATAAGAACATATTCATTATTATAAAGTATATTCAAGTGGATGAAGAAAAATTATATATGTTTTGCATGACACATATCTCCTCGTTCGCAAAATCCATTAAAAAGAATGTCTCACTCAGGGGATCTCAACAGAAGTAATTACGAATTGATAACACGATGGTTGTAGTTATATAAATGTGTGAATTTTCTTGATCCACTTGAATGTTTTTTTTTTCAGCAAGAATATGTTTCTTGTTATTACCGATGTTCCTATCGCCTCGTGTCCTTACAGCCCCTAAAAATAAGAATGTGAAAATATTTTAGAAGAAAATAAGATCAAAAATATCTTTTAGGTCGGTTCACTGAAGACGGGTCTTTCATTGGTCAGTATGTCCCAAGCAACATGAAGCAGATTGGTGCCGTTGGAACACCCGGTACCAATAATAATGCAATGGCAACATACGTTTAGAAAAATTTATCATGAACTAGCTTTGAATGTGGTGTCTCTTCTATATCTTTCTATTAAGTGGACTTTATCTAATTTATAAATGTATCTTCTAGGTTTAAATTTATTCGGTTGACATCTCTAAATGGTAGCGTGCTAGATTTTGGTTATTTTTTGTGATTCTTTCGCAGCAATTCGTCCATTTGTTTTTTAATAGTTTGTAATGTTCGCTAATCAAAATATGAATTTAATATATTATTATAGTAATATATTTTGTTGTTAGTTGCAGTTTGAAAATATTAACTATGTACAATTTTTAAATTGTGATGATTTTTGTTAATTGAGTGCTAATTTCTCACTGTAATTTTATTGTATTATACTTTATAGTCTTTATATTATTAAGTTTAAAAACTGTTGGCTTAGGATAAAACAAATAGTAAATGTTTTGAAACAATATACGTACCTACGTAGAGTTTTTACAAGGGACCTTTAAAAGTGTGTACATTTCAAATGTACCTCCCATCTCCTCATCCCTTACAAGAAGGGAGTTTTAGTTACTTATTTTTGAACACATTTGTTTTGCCCTAATGCCTAAAAAAATCTCATAGTTAGTCTAAAACTGTATAAATAATTTAAGATAACATTATGCTTATTATTAAGAATCCTGCGCTCTATTTTAGTTAGATTTAGCCGTCAAAACTTAGTTTTGCATATAATTCTTTCTCATTATGATATTTATATATATATTTTATTGTGACACTGCCTAATGACTTAATATTCAAGTTGTTGCCATATTATCCTCGAATAACGTTTATTCTCATATATCACGACAACTTAGGATAGTTTTATTTTTAGGGACTAATAAAATCAAGGTTACAAGCAAAAAATTTATCCATATCTTTAATTAAAAAAGAAAAGCACAAAAATGCTCTTTTAAAGACTGAAATTCGACTTCTGATTTTCCAGACCAAACTTTAGGTAGCAGTAAATTTACCTTATATTTTAATAAGTGCGTATCGATTCTCTGTCAAAATATATGTTACCGTTTATGATCGCTTGCTTATTTCATCGGAAGTGTATTCGGCATAATACTTTAGAGGCATCTAGACGATATTGAGAGAGAGGCATTTCGTAAGTTAAATGAAACCGACGGCAGTGCGGTTAAATGCTGGCCATATACCCTACCGCTGATTTCCCCTAGAAAGTCCTCCGAATGCCAGCCACACAAAAGGTATTTCATTACCGCCTTAATTGGTCGAAACTGCTATAAAAGACTACAAGTTTCGCCACATTTTCCCTTTCCCCTAATGAGAGTACTCCATATTTAATCTTCTAACACTTCGGTAGATATGTGTCAAAATATCGTATACTTCCAGGTAACCTGCCAGAACGCGATGGCCGAAAGTGCAATAGAATACTGGCAATATGTCCTACTGCCGATTCGTGGCTGCACAAGAGCTATTTTTTTTTTCCGCTTCGATTCTTCAAACCTACTATAAAAGACGAAGCGTTTTGGGACATTTTTGTCTGTTCCTAATCACCAGTGTACTTTTTTATGGTAATACTTTTTAGGTAACTGTCCTGGAACAGAATGGGCGAGAGTTCGAATTGTGGCTGCACAAAAAGAGATTTCACAATCGTCTTGATTCGCTGAACCTCCTTTAAAAGATAAAGCTTATTGCGACACTTTCAGCCATTTCTAATGATATGACATTTGGTTTGCTTTTAAGTTAAATTTATCATGTGGGTGGTGGGAAAGGGATGGACAAAGGTGCGTTCAAATGTGTCGAATTGTGGCCACAGAAAGGAGATTGTGACTGCCTCCTCGATTCATCGAACCTACTATAAAAACGGTGTATGTTGCTGCATTTTTGTTCGTTCCTAATCACCTTTTTAACGTATTTATATTTCGGTCGTCTTTGTAAGTCCTTTAGAAACTACGTTATAGATGTGCAACCGTTACGCAACCAAACAAGTAGGTCGATACTATCGTTGAATTAAATGAAAAATAACAAAAGTAATTAAAAATACAAAATATCATTTGTAAGGTATTATTATTTGGCTTGGAAATGTGCAATTAAATTATATTTTTAAGTGTGACTGACATTTTAAATTTCGACTATTGTTATATTTTATCTTGCTTGTTACCTTGTACTAAATTGGCAACATGATTTTTTCGTTCATTAAAACATCACAAGACAATGGCTCATTTCATTAATTGTTTTTCTTTTCACAATTCACTAGACGGAACTTATGTTGAACTTCCATAAACGGTTAGGGAGATATACCTAGTCAGGGAACCGAAAAAACGCGTTTTTTTTAGGAATTTTTTTAGCGAAACTATTCGTTATGGAAATCAAATTTTTATTTTTTATATTACATTTTTAAGGAACATTGCAGTGCGTACGGTTACTGGGAGCTGGATCAACTGAAATCAAAATTTACAAAGAAATTAGTTTACTAGTACTTCTCACCACCTGCTCTGAAAACTCTACGCAACGGCACTTCCTTTAAACCGCTATAACTTCGTCAATTTTTAACCGATTCTTATGAAACTTACAGAAAATGTTTTTAAGATACCATACTAAAAGAAAATATTGGATTTTTGGCCCAGGCTAGGTATATCCCCTTAAAACCGATCAGCTATTAACAGTTGGGTTTAACTTGCAGCTTTAACTAGTCAAATATTTGAGATGAGATCTTTAGATTTACTCCGTTTTATGTAAACTCATTCTGAGGGCTTCCAGTAAATACGGGGCATTCTTCTAGATTAGATAAAGAAGTTTCCATTTTAAGCCCTTGCCACTTGGATTTGCAGTTGATTTTTATAAAACTAGAAACACGTGATTTGGCAAGTTTTAGTCACCCTATTTACCTCAATAGAACGTCTGCCTTTTTCGTACTAGGAGAACATGGTGACAATTCGTCCACCATCTTAACAAGCACAAACTTTTTAAAGATAACATATAGTATACCTTTTCTGAACTGTGTTTGAATCTATGCTGCATGTTACCTTGTAGAGCCCGAAAAACTAAGTTTTGGGGATAAGGTCTTAAAATTGATCGCACGAGCTAATTTTTTGCCAATGTCATTTTGCTCCAAAGAAGTTTTTTTCTTTATGTCGAGTAGCATGTCAAATTAAACAAATTTAAATTTTAATTATGGAAATGGTGGGATTTATCGTTATCATAATTAAGTTTTTATATTTTAATCTGGTTAATGTTTATTGTGCAAAACTTTTGGAAAGATTACCCCTATGTACAGGACACCCTTTTGTCTACAAAATCACAACTTGACTAGTTTTAAGCGCTAAACCCAAACGAATTTTTAGACGCAATAATGACTTAAGCCACATTGCGTGTTTAGTTTCATAAATATTTATGAAAATACCTCGAACAAGGCAAATTGTGGTTTAGGGTTCTGTTGCGCTACTCAAATCTCTCTTTTAAAGTCCAGATAATAAATTAAAAAAATAAACAGTGAAAATTTCTGGTCTAAAATCATTTTAAGTGGCCTTTAATATATGTATCAATGTGCGCATTAAATTTTGTTCGGAAGTTTTCGTATATTTTCGCTATTGATGGTAAAATTAACTGTAATACGTAAGTGAGATGCTATTTTTGAAAGAGTAAATTTTTGAAGATAAGCTAGAATTGAGAAAATTGTCATATAAGTGTCAATTGCGGGAGAGTAAGCTTTCTGCCAAACAGGTGGGGCGGTGCTATTTATGTGGTTATATCTTTGTTGCATATTGTTGCTTGTTAATGTGTTTCATACTACATTGTTTATGCAGATTATTTTATATACTTGTGGTTTCACTTAGTAAAAAATTTAGCGTTTTTCACTGTCTATAGACACATCAAAAAGTCTATCCAAGTATTAAAACAACTACAAAGTTTAGAATTTATGGAGTTTTATTGGTGGAAAATTATTAAAAATGATAAAAAATTATTATTTTAGAGTTCGTCGAAGTTATAAAATATTTTATTTCTTTCTTAAAACACTTCGCAACCTCGGCAAATTTAAAGGAGGACTTGCTGATTATTTTTGATCCTACACCATTAACAACTCAAAAATTAATCAAATTAGATCGTGACAGAAATTACTAAAAATTCGTACTGTTGGAGTTTCATGTTCCTATGTCCAGCTTGCTATCGTGTGTTGTAAATGTGGGCGATGTTTGTTTGCGTCCTCTACACTAGGTAGAGCTACTCTTTCTCCTTACGTGAAGTAGGATATTTTATAGTTATATAATTCCGTCAAAATTGTAAAAATATAAGACAGTATTTATCATTTGTAGCGACTGAACTTTCTACGTTTTCTAAAATTTCAGTAATATTTCGTCGTATTTTACAGAGCTAATGCTAAAACCTGACCCTTTTGATGTTTAGTAACAACGTTACTAGTTCACGTCCGCATTAAGATTATAATTTTCCCCAGGTTTTTCAGTGTTTGGCAACTTTCTTTAGCTTCAATATGCAGTTGCTTCTATTTTCAAAGTTGTTCTTCCATATTAATTTTTACTTGGGTTACTTCTGCTGATTTGTTTCTTTACTGTTTTTAGTTTAATTCACTATTTAAATTAAATTGAAAGATCTTGGATCTTGGTATTAGACAATGTCAAACTGCAAAAGCTTTTCGATGGTTCGCCTACGATTGCACAGGGAACTTTGTGCTAGACAAATTACCGCAAGGCGACAAGGAGTAACGGATGGGAACCATTCCATGTTAATTAAATAATTAACCCATCGTTAAATATTGCCCGGGATATTTGATATATTGCCATAAGATCTGAATTTTGTGATAGTAAAAAAGAGTGTCATTTTGTACGTTTAAAACCAAAAATAATTTTCGTTATTTTTTCACTAATACTCGTTTGTTTTAGCTTGACACCGTTTAAAGTTAAAGAAAAGCCAGAACTATATACAATAATATCTGAAGTGAATTATTTTAAATTTTTAACTAAGAAATCACAGATCTGTAATCGCAAGCAACTTGTTAAAATCATAGTTTTTATAATCTTCCTATTCTATGATCACAGAGATTGTAATCGTCTATGATTTTAGTTTCTTGTCAACGGGGTGTTTGTTGTTTAATAGTAGAATTCTGTCTGTGCAGCAAATCGAACAACATCCTGTATAATACGTAAGCAAAATTTTTGAGAACTTTTTTTAAAACAACTGCTTGTTCAATTGAGTAAGTGATGCTGTAAAAGTAATAAATTTTCCTGAGTAATATCCCCATAAACTGTATATTCTCTCGTAGTTGAATAAATTTTGCTGCAGCTGGAAGTGTAGCTTGCTAGCTTATGGATGCGTTTGGAGAAAGGCAAGTATTAAGTGCTTCATTTTTAGGAAAGGGGATTTTTTGCTGCCTAAGTGTGATTTTGAAATTTTGCTTACATATTATCGAGTAAGATAATTATTAATATGAATTTATAAACTAATAGACATACATAATATTTATATGTACGTTTCCTGACTTTCGAGCTTCTTAATCTATTAGAACTATTGGCTTTTGTATGTAAAGATATTAAATGTTTTTTCTCTTTTTTTTAGTATGCAAGCACTTCTTTTCGATAAGGTTTAATCGTCGGAACGATGCACTGTTGGGTATTAGATAAGATTTTCGAATAAATATATTTAATCAATTAGACATTAAAATAAAAACTGCTTTACTACTATTTCAGATGAAGTTAGGATATTTTTTTATTGTCTTGTACAAATGACGTGTTTTACGTAAAATCCGTTTGACATGCATTGAATAGTTTATTTTTCAACTGTTGTACAGATGTTTTTTTTTTGACATGGGTGTATATTTTGATATTGAAAAGACAACTACTAAGTATTTCTTTCATAATACAATGCGTAGGTCGCTTTAATATTTATTTTTGATTAGTTTTCGTGTTAATATCCTTTGTTAAATAGTTCAGTAAATAAAAGTGTGGAATTGGTCAGAGTTACAAATTTCAGATGGTATCTTTGGCATGGCAAGCATTTAAATAATTTAACTATTTGTCGGCATGAGTTTTGTTTGTTTTACATTTTCAACTTTCTCATAAAAGTGCTAATGTATCGAACGGAACAAGGTTTTTTTTCAAGTCTGAATACTGTATTTTCAGAGTTATTAGATAGTTATTAGCGTGTACAAGAATGTTAAGTAGTCAGGTATTCTACACATCTCAGTAAAAGTATGCTAAGTATTTTATTTATTGCTTAAACACTCAATCCATATAATTCTTGGTCGTTGTCTTTTTCTTTGCAATTAAAGGTGGTTTAGATCCCTCATATTTTTGTTATCTATATTTACTTTTATATTGCAGCTTTAGGTTATAGATTTTTTTAAAAAGGTAATTTAAAAAGATATTTGTCATATGATTTTTTGCACTAATAAAAATTTAAACTATATTCTGTATTTTTTTACGCTTTAAATCATAAAAGTTGGTACGTTTGTTGCTGCGATTATACCAGGACGATATAAAATACAAATTTCATATTTGGTATACATTTAATATTTTAAGTGGGAGAGGAACCTACAGTTTTTGAGTGAATGGAAGGGGGTAGGACACGAAGTTTTGTCAAATTTTAAACACCATTGTTTATAGACGGCAATTTCAAATATATAACGTAATTTTTAGAGTCCCTGATTATTTATGGTCAAGTATGTGTGACGTGGGGAAGGGAATTAAAGAAAGTAACTTCGAGTATATCCTGTGATATGTACTTGTCATGGAATGCAGAGTTGTACTTGTCAGGGAACGCAGAGTCGACGAATCAGAAAAGCAGGTTGTTCTTTCAATTTTGACTGAAGTAAAATGTCTTAACAGACTAAAAAAGTTAATAAAGTAACCTCAAAATATGCAACCAATTTATTAATTTTAAATCGGGCATATTAAATAAATATATAGGGTTTAGGGGGTGGGGTGTGGTTGCTAGTTTAGAATGCTTATATATCATTTTTAGTGGTCGTAAAGTGAGAGTTTGAAAATCATGTTGATCTACCGTCGGTAGAAAGAACTGAGATATGATTAAAAGTCGCCCGAAGGTGGTTATTTGCGTTTATGTAGAGGCCGTAGCAAAATTTTCTAATAAATATGAAGTATGAAACTATTATCGTTATCATTTACTTGTTATTTTTGATGTTGTGAGCAGTAGTCAGTCCTATTACTCCCGTTGCTCAATTTTTTGTACTTAAGGGATAAGGCTACCCCAGAAAGAATTTTAAAAAAAAATTGATTTTTTTTGACTATTATGTTACTTCGATTTTGCGATAAGTTATAAACTTCCTTTTTTATAAACAATTTTTCGTGAAATTTTTAGGTGAAAAATGAACATTTTTTTTTCAAATATGCACCATTTTTCCAAAAAACGATATTTTCAAATTTCGGTACATTATCCACAAAGCCTTACATAAAAGGCGCCTTGTCTCGGATTTTAATTTTTTTTTGTTTTTTTTTTTTTAAATTTCGAGTTAAATAGATTAATAAAAATTATTGCTAAATATTTGTTTAATTTCCTGTAAATAAGCCTTTTTTCCTAGGGCCTGGAGTGACCTTACCCCTTAAAATTTGCAAAGGAAGTTCTGGGTAAATAACTTTTATCATTTTTTAAAAATTTCTCTGTACTAAATAACATTATGGAGGGTAAGAATGGACAGTGGCATAGCCAGCAAGGTTCTAAGGGCAGGAGGATCAACGGATACCAAAGACGTTAATCGGGGAATAAAGGAAACATTATAGGGTAGCTCTTTTTGTCAACCAAAATAGTTTTGGTTTCGTCATGTTACCAAGAATCGAAAACTTAATGGGCGGTCGAGGGATTTACTTGGTGCAATAAATAAAACGAACTAGTTTAAAACGTAAATAATTTTATTTAAACTAAAAAATGACTTAAAGTTAATGTATAAATAATTTACTATAAGTTAAAACATAAAACAAATTTAACTATTAAATATAAACATTGCTACAAGATAACTACTGCGCACTCACCATTTTATTATTTTTTATTTATTAACAGTAAATAAGCCAGATAACTAATCAAAAATTTCAATGTCAGTACAGGGGCATGTAAAAACGCTTACTAATTGATTAACGCTTTAAGAGTGAGAGATCAAAATCACTAAAATAGTAAAATTTTTGAAAATATCACTTTAGTGTAAGAATAAACTATAAAATCGTTTAATAAGTTTTAAAAAAAATATAATTTCCCAGATTTTGCCTGCGTTCACCCTCCTGCTTCATTTCTTTAAAGATTGCCACTGTTATAAAATTTTTGACTTCCCCTGTACGTACGAAGTAAATAAAGAAAATAATTATTGATTCAACGTAATGCAATTATATTTTTTTTATTCTTAAATCATTATCGAATGCTTTTACGTACTAAAATAAATAAAGACTCTGTAAAAAATAAAATGGTGAATAAGCGATTTTATTTTCGGTTTTAAGTACTGAAATAATACTTTTTTAAGTCACAGCGTATTCGTGTTGCAATGAAATTATTGTTGGTTTTGGTTTTTTGAATATCAGGTAAATATGCAATTAATGCGGACAAAAAAATCAGTCGACAAAAATACTTCCTTAGTATAATATTGTATATAACTTGACCCTTTAGTCTTAAAAATAAAATATAACTAAAAATAAGAAAAATATATAGTTTAATATATAAAATATGCAGAGAAAATGCAGGTAGTTCCGGACAGTAGCTATAGATATGCACGAAATAAAACTATTCGAAATTCAAGGTACCTAAAGAATAAGCGACGCTTAAAAGAGCATTAACACGCAAATTTTAATGCATCATTTATGTATTTAGTTAGTTGATTTTCGGTAAGCAATTTAAGTGATAAAATACCCGTTGTGTCTACCTACATCTCCACTACTACAGACCTAACTTTACACCCCATGCAATCATCATTTTAAAAATGGCTTTAAGCTGAAATGCATAACAAACAAAAAAATCGAATGAATAGTTTAAACAAAGTGTCAAGTTGAATCCCCATAAGGACACTTTTAGAGCATCTACATTTTGATTCTTAAATTAACTGCATAGTAAAGGAACTGTTGTATAGGCCATCGAAAACTCTTTTATGTTACTAAAAAAAAGTGCAAAAAAAAAAAACATGCATAACCAGTAACAAAAATGATGGTCATACTCTTATTTTCGTTAATTGCATCCTTAAACTTGCTTAAGTGTTTCAGAATCACGACAAGAAGGTAATGAAGGACTATTTGACAACATTTGGCAGTTCGGTCTAATTCAAAATTTCCTCGGTCAGTAGCTCTAAGGAGTTAAAAGATAAATGTAAATTAGACTCAAAGGTCAGCTCTATAAAAAAGTTTTTTAACACCTCTTTGTCCTAATTCAGACACCTGAAACAAACTACATTAGTTTTTATATTTCTTTTCTATTAATGTGGAAAGTGAGTTTTCAGTAGCGCACTTTTAATTTGTTGGGTAATATTTAATTTGTCGAACATTGTGAAATTAGCATTATATTATACTAGTTCCTGACAGGGAAGAGATAGGTGTTAATTTGGTTGTTTTCGCGACACTAAATAGCTGTTTTAAAACTTTGTGATGTTTGAGTGGTGTTTAATAAAGTCATTTTTTATGAATGCCCCTTTTAAGATAATTTCAAACTCTTACTGTTTCAACTATGTAAGGAAACAAGAAATATTTTTGTCCTTACTATTTCAAATTTGGAGTTTTTCAAAAAAATATTTTTCAAGTCACTGAATTTACTAGATTATCGCTTATCCCCTTTCACTTTTTAAACATTGATATAAATCTTTTGTGGACGTAGATAATTTTATTTGTTACGTGCTAATAATTATAAATGTATATATAGCTGTCCTAGAGTTCATTTATTCAATGTTTTTAATCAAATTTTTCTGTTAATCATATGTATGTAACATTTTGGTTATTATTATGTTGAATTGTCCTTTTTTAGGCAGTTTAAGTAAAAAGTAAAAGTTATTAAAGTAAACAATTTAAATGAGAAGTCATAGTCCTGTGGATTAGATCATGTTAAATTGGAATGTACAGTGTAACATCTTGCCTACGATTGCGCAGGTGTTCTTCAAGAATCTTTACTCTTGTACACTAGAACACCAAACGAAATGTACAGTGCACTAATCTCGACAAAAAATTTTCTTAAAGATGGCTCGTACAATCGTAATTCCAATTTCACACGATCTGAATCTTGATGTCTCATACAAGTAAAACCCTGAAAGGGTGTTTTTTTTCTTCTAACTTGTGGTAAACTTTTGTCTTTGTTTAGCATAGTAGTTAGTTCAATTAATCGTATTTGTCAATCTCTGTTGTGCAAACTATATTCCTTTTTAAACCTTATGAAGCGTAGTCAAAGATATATAAAATTAAATGTGACGAGTATACTTCAAAGTTAACCACAGATTAATAGCTAGAATGGAAAATAAAGGTCTTTTGTTCAGTATAATCAAACTTAAAATTGCATTTTTATCGTTGTCAGTTAAAATTATGTACAAATCTAGGATGATTTCAGTTACTTCAAAAATCGAATATAATCACAAACAACTTGGTTTTTGTAGTACTTTCTGGAAAAAAAGACCCAGCACCGTGATTCACAAAGAGAAAGAAGCAATCTGTGAGGTCATTAATACAAATTTTCGATATACAGGAATACACTAACAGTTCGTCTCGTGTATGGACAACAAAAAAGATTTTTGCCCGGGTACAAGCAGGCCGCACAGAGCCGTGACCGCGACCCGACCACGACCATATTTCAATACACGAACCATATTTCAATACAATAAACGAATCGTTAGGAAATGTAGACTACCATTATTTCGAACAATTATGCTTCATTGTGCCCTACGGGCGCTAGGCATATAACTGCATTTTAGAACTTACTACTACATCTTTGGTAACAACTCACACCTATCGCTGTTTACTAACGTCTCTAGGAATTTGGTGGTTTTTCTACAACCTAATACTGGGGGTGGTTGTATTGCCTTCTATTTTTTTTTTTTTGAAAATAATCATTTCTATGTGAGAAGTTTAATTTGGCGATTATCATGAACAAGTATATATCTTTGCAAAAAAGGGTCGAAGTTCTTAGTTATAGTTATTTGGCTTATGTCTTCAGCTTTAGTTTTGTTTTTATATATGTGTATTTTCTAATATGATCACTATTCTTATTAGGAATACTCTCAAAAGGAACTGGTAAATAGATGAATGTCATTTGAATTGAACTTAAAACGTATTTATCCCTCCTACATCTAGATGAATATATATATATATATATATATATATATATATATATATATATATATATATATATATATATATATATATATATATATATATATATATATTCAGAATTCATATCTTTGTGGACTTATACATCTTTAAGCTCTGACAGGGTAAGCATTAATACTGATGTCAAGCATCAAAAATATTCTCTTTTTGTTGTTAATAAGCACAGCCTTGAGATACATATATATTTATAGATATAGGTAACTTTCGGTTAATTCCTTTTTTTCTATTAATGTCAGTTTTATCCGGAAGGGCTGTATTCATGACGAACTGCTCTAAGAAACATAAAGGCAAGCAAGAGCAAAGTTGAACCAAATAAATCGCCCAATGCTGTCAAGTAGGGAATGGCTGAATTATCAGGATCAATTTTAAACTTCCACATAGTGTGGACCATTAGATGGGCTATGTAAAGGAGTATCATGATTTGCAAGAGGCTTACGGTCAAGTAGGATAAAACAAACGGGAATTTAACTAGAAGGACTCCTTCATTAGATATCAGGTCAGCTGATAACACAAATATTGCTTGTCCTGGAATTGCCATTGCTAAGAGTATCCGGGCTGTCTTTGCAGGATATACTGAAACAAAATACAATGTTAGCATTTATTTAAAATAGACCGTCAAATGTTACTAATTTCTTGTCTAATGATCATTGCCTTCAGTTGCTTTTGATCAATTATGATCTGTAAATTTAATCGTTCGAATAAGGTTGCTTGAGTTGTCCAATTATATTGAATACTTCTGTTTCCTTTTTGCTAATAGCTAATGGACTAATAGTAACAGAGACGAATATACGACGTTGAAAGTTATTAGATTCACATATGTAACTTACCTCCTGCAAATAATGCGGTCCATGGAGCTACCCATTGTTTTGTATGTGGAGGAATAATTCCTTTGACTGAGGTCTTATGAAGCATGGTTGATGTTCTACTTGCCTGGACCGACACCAAGTTTCCACCAATGCCATTTATAATTGGTTGGAAGGTGACATATCCCGGGAATTGGTTGACAGCTGAATCGAGAACTAAGCCACCACCTCTAAAAAAAAAAAAAGAGTATATATCGACAGAAAAACTATTTTACTCGACTTTCTGGGATTGTCATTGGGTTTCAACTTTTCGGGCCGGGTAAATGTCACCCGTTAACTAATTATTAGCTAGTAAATACGAAACACACCCACACAACAGCAAAGAACCAGGGGACGATCAGATAACTATAGAAATGATAAAGTATGGAGGGGAATCGATAATACAATATCTTCAAGCTCTATTTAACAGGTGCCCCATAGAAAGTAAAATACCATCACCTTGGGTAAACGCCTTGATTGTGTTTATGTTTAAAAAGGGGAACAAATTTAAATTGGAGAATTACAGACCCATCATCCTGTTATTGGTACTATAAAAAATCCTCACCAGAATCATAATTTATAGATTAACGAACAAACTAGACAGTTATCAACCACGTGAACAAGCGGGATTTAGACGAAAACAAATAAAATCAAAAATAAAAGAGGAATTAGACAAGGCGACGCGATATCCCCAGAGCTGTTCACTTTGACTCTAGAAGATATGTTCAAATCGTTAAAGTGGGAAAATAAAGGCATACTAATAGATGGTGAACGATTAAATCACTTAAGGTTCGCAGATGATATCACTCTGATTGCCAACAGAAAATAATAATTACAAGAAATGCTGATGGAATTAAAGAAGTCTCGAGAAATAGGTCTGAAAATAAACTTCACCAAAACCAAATATTTGAACAACGACAGGAAAGATAACATCTAGGAACTATTAATAGAGGGTAAAAGAATAGAAAAGGTACAAACATTCATATATTTAGGACAAAAAATCGGCTGATTTGGATAGAAGGGTCTCGTTGGCTTGGTCTGCGTTCGGCGGGTGGCAGTCTGCATTCAAATTGGACATCCCAAATACAATGAAAGCCAGAGTATTTGATTAACACTGCCGATATTAACATATGACACTGAAACGTGGGCTTTAAATAAAAGTATGATAAATAAACTCCAGGTAACCCAAAGAGCAATGGAGGACATAATGCTATCTATTGGACGAAGAAGATCAAAAGTGACAAATGTAGTGCACGAATATGTATATTAAGGTGGAATTGGGTGGGGCATATCGCAAGGCTGAATGACAACAGATGGATACGCCGTATATTGAAGGGAGGCCTAGAGAACACAAAAAATGCAGAGGTAGACCACAGACAAGATGGACGGACGAAATAAAAAGATTAGCAGGACACCATTGGATGCAAAAAAGCAAAAACAAAGCTCACTGGAGATAAATTGAGGGGGCTTACATCCGACTATGGATAGAATAAGCTAATGATGATGATGATGATAAAATACGAAACTGACTACGAATTTCCTGTGATTGCTCTTGGGGATTGTGACCGGGAACACTCCATGCAGTATATATAGCTGTGATAAGATCGCAGCTCTCGTGTGGAGCCCTGGAATGGTGGCTTATAACTGAAATAAAGTGGGTTATGCTAACGCTGGACAGAGTTGAACGCCTCGGCGATATATGAGTGCTATGAGAGCAGCAACGAGCAACGCAATGTTTAGATTCCTTCACAAATTAAAAATATTTCTTATATTTTACATACTTTTTGGAAACCCAGTATATTTTTGTTGTAAAATTTAATAATAGATGAACCTTCAATATTCTTTGGTTTAAAGCTTGAATTATACTTATTATATACATGTTTACATACATGTTTCTAGCTTTTTATAGAACATATATACACTTACCCACTAATAAACAGAGCTGATAATACTGGAGTCCATCCTGATAACAGAACTTTATTCGTATACTCGTTCTTCCTTACAATAAGTATCCATCCTGGTAAAATTAAAAATACGTAGATTCCCATTATTGAGAACATTACCCACTGATGTGTATCTACAATAAATAAAGATTGCAAATTTACAATGAGCAGAACGAGAAAAGTTATAAATTTCTGTTAATCTGTATAAATGGAATAGTTTAGAATGAAATATAACTCCTACTTAAATTTATTTGGCCATCAACCCACCACATTTTCTCTCTCAGATCGAAAGTCCAGCTAGGGCAGTATGTAACGATTATTCTAAATAATAGGACTAACTCTGACATTGTTACCCGTGGCGTAGCCCAGTGTAAGAGGTGGGGGACATATGGACACGAAGGGATTTTTTTAAGGATGAAAACAGCACACTAAAGGCTCCAATTAACAAACGGAGAGTGCCAAATGACAACCGGGAGAATGCAGGCCCTAGATGGAAATAAACCCTTTGGCAATGGCACTCTAAAGGTTAGGTTCTTCCCAACGCAATAAATTAAAAATCAATATCCGAGCAGGGGTCAAGGTGAAGATTCTTCAGATAAAAGAATCATTTCATGCAATTTAACTTTAAAAACCTATTATTTTTCAACGCAATCAACGAACTGTTGGGTAGGCACATGACTACATTACAACTACCATACGAGTATACTCGTATGTATGTATATATATATATATATATATATATATATATATATATATATATATATATATATATATATATATATATATATATAGATAGATAGATAACTAAATGGGCAGATTTAAACAGATTCATCCGTCGCATCATTCCTTTGGTGAATGGGAGACTGTCGCAAAATACGTCGTTCTTAGTTGAAACGAAATAACAAGAATGCGCTTATTTATGACTTTATTTGATAACTTACTAACACGTCTTGTGTAACCCGTGGGGGTGCGGGATAGAATATCACCCCCGGTACGTTCTGCCTGTCGTAGAAGGCGACTAAAAGAACAACTTTGATGGTAGATATCCAGATTCCACCGGGCATTACCCGGTGTGATCTGGTGCATTAGTTTCCATGGTCTCCAGACTGTGGGACCAATGATGAAGCTCTCAGGATAAAAAAAATTCGGAGGTAAAATAGCTCCTTGTTCGGTGCTCCGAGTGGGGACTGGATCGGGGGCGTCAACATGGCAGAGATCACAATTTTAATCAATAAATATGGCTTTTGTAAGCAAATATCAACAGGGCATCTTCTAACTTCTATAACACATGTGTGGCACAACGCCATGGAACACTTTAGAGAATCTCAAGCGGTTGCACTTGATATATCCAAGGCATTTGGTTGTGCTTGGCGTGATGGATTGTTGGCTAAGCTAGTTCTGTTTATGGCTCTCAAGTTTCCTAAAAGAGCGTTCTTTACGAGTGGCGGCCGACGGATTTTTTTCTTACACCTTGACTCTCAATGCCGGTGTTCCCCAAGGCCCCATACTGTCTCCTACTCTTTTTCTTATTTACATTAACTATCTGCTGGAAAGGGCCAAGAACCCAGACGGCAATTTTTTCTAAAAATATTAACGTTGCTGAACCCGACATAGTTATTTCGGGGCACTCCGGCCCTCTAGCGTCGCCATTCAATTTGCTGGGCGTTAATTTTGGAGCAAATATGATTTGGCATGAACATATTGCAAGCATAGGAAAGAAAGCTTTTTAAAAGCTGGGAATATTATTTCAAAATAGAAAGCTTTACACTCCACAAGAACTGTTACTTTTCTACAAAGCTCAAATTCGAGCAACGATGGGATACTGTTCCCATATTTGAGGCACTGCATTGACATATAAAACTCAACCAGCATTGCGCTTCTCTAAGTGGCGTGAAGAACCCTCGTGTACTGATCTCGCCCTAGAACAACAACGAAAATCATCTAATCCCCAGATAACAGGAGATAAACACCTGACCACTATATGCTGAAAGGTGGAGAGAATAAATTACAGAACTGGTGACCCTGGTGTCCACCAAGAAAAGGGAGTAGATTATAGAATCCACTATACTGAATCGGTGTCTACCACACCACCATAACTCAAAAAAATATAATTTTTAGTAGGGTGTCCCGAAACACACTACTGCCAACAGCCTGTCACCACTAACAGGCTAATTGGAGCTGAGGCCAACTACAGTAGCTAGGCTCTCCTTTGGCTCAGATAAGATAACCACTGAGTGAAGAAAGCTTTAAAAGTTCCCAAAGGTTAAACGTTCGCCCTCCATAGACTACCTTTCCAATCAGTCTGTTTCTCAGGAAGACTAACTCCCTGCCAAACGGCATCTGCTAGCATCTGGGGCATCCCAGCATTGCATTTGCTGGATTCTATTCAGCAGAGAGCTGCCCGCCTGATTGTATACCCAGAATTGACCAGCAACCTTCATTCCTTAGACCATCGAAGAACGGTTGGTGATTTCAGTCTATTCTAGAAGTATTTTCATGGAAAGTGTTCGCTTCCAGAGCGGTGCATGCTACAAATACATGTCGCGCTAATAATTCTCATCCGTATGAAGTTCAACTTGTCACCCCTCGTACAACATTTTCAGGCATTCTTTTGTATGGAGAATCGCATTCATTTGAAGTGATTTATCCAATGCTATGTTTCCCACCAAGTACAATTTACAGCCAGCGATTCAAAACCATCGTGAATCGCTTTTTCCTTACATGCGTTGCTCATGCCCATAAAAAAAAAAAACGACTAGCATGTGTGGCTTTTCAGTGGCATCTCAAGAAATTTGCTATTTTTTCTACAACCTAATACTGGGGAGGTCGTTTGTGTTTTATTTTTTTAGTGTATTCAGATGTATTTATTAAAAGTTCTAATTTGGTGAAAAAGTATGTATCTTTGCAAAGAAGGTGAAAGTTTTTGTAGTTATTTGACTTCGGTCTTCAGCTTTAGTTTTATTTTGAGATCGATGACCAAGGGGGGGGGGGAGAATTTTTTACAAAAGAAAACAAGTAAACCCCGCATAAAAAGACATTTTTCAAAGAGTGCTAGTTTTTAACCTCCATGTGGTCGGCGGGGAAGGAAATATGCCCCCTTGGGCGTCCCTTAGCTACGTCCCAAATTATTCCTAATCCTAAAGACCTTCTATAGAAATTATGATTATATGTATATAAGTATATGTAACAATTAATGTTTGCTTAACACAAAAATATGTCTACCTGGTGTACAAGTATGAAATGCGGATTTTTTTTCTAAAAAAACATGTTAAATTCGGAAGAATGATAAAAAGTGCTTTATTCAAAGTATGCTCCATCGCTTGTTATACATTTTTCCCATCTTTCGGGCAATTCGTGAATACCACGCCAGTAAAAATCTTCCCCTTTTGCTGCGAACCATTCATCGAGCCATTTTTTCACATCTTCGTACGAACCAAAGCACTGCTCAGCAAGTGCGTGACCCATCGATGCAAACAAGTGGTAATGGAAAGGAGCCAAGTCTGGTGAATAAGCCGCATGGGGTAGAACTTCCCAGCTGAGTGCTTCCAACGTATCACGAACTGGTTTTGCCGTATGTGATGGAGCATTGTCATGAAGAAAAATGACTTTGTGTTGCCTCTTTCGGTATTCTGGCCTTTTTTCAAGCAGCGAACGGTTCAAATCGGTCAATTGTTGTTGGTAACGTTTAGTATTAACCATTTCCCCAGGTTTTAAACAGCTCATAATAGACCACGCCCCTCTCGTCCCACCAAACACGGAGCATCGTCTTTCTGCCAAAGCAATTTGGTCTTGCGGTCGATGTGGATGGCGCGCCTGGATCTACCCATGATTTTTTGCGCTTGGGATTCTCAAAATAAATCCACCTTTTATCCCCTGTAACTATACGATACAAAAACGACTTCCTTTTGTACCAAGCGGGCAAAATGTCACACGTGTTTTTGCGCTTTTCCATTTGCCTGTCGTTCAACTCATGTGGTACCCATCTACCGGTCTTCTGAATCTTTCCCATCTCTCGTAGCCGATTGGAAACAGCTTGTTGACTAACGCCCAATTGCTCGGCGAGTTGTTTTTGTGTTTGCAAATCATCTTCGTCCAACAATGCTTGCAATTCCACATCTTCGTATTTTTTTTGGCGGTTTTCCACGTTCCTTGCCTGCAACATCGAAGTCACCACTTTTGAAACGCTGAAACCATCGTTCACACGTATCTTGCGATGGAGCATGTTTACCATAAACTTCTCGAAGTAATCGGTATGATTCAACAGCAGTTTTCTTCAAATGAAAACAAAAAATTAATGCTGTCCGCGAATGCTCTTTGTTCAGTATAAATTTCGACATATTGAACACAACAACACAACACTATGCACACACTTTTCCAATTTATCACTCCTGCGCGTCTGACACTTGTTGGTGACACATCAAAATGGCGCAGTGTCAAATCTTTATAGCACAAACTGCATTGATGCACTATCTGTTGTCTGAAATCCGCATTTCATACTTGTACACCTGGTATACATCTATTTATATAATCATTATGATTTTTAATTATACAAATAATTTATTGGCAGTTGGCTTCGCTGAACGTTAGATAATTTAAAACAAATCAATAAATTTTCCTTATCATTTTTTATTTTTCTAACAACTTTAAACTTTTCGTTTATTCGTAAATAATTTATCACATTTTTACCACGTTATAATTAAAGTATTTGAAAGGTGATTGTTTCATTGGCGTTACAAAGTACAGAGGCAAATATGTTTGCTTTTGGGGCAATACAGCATAAATGACGACAGCACCCAATGCCACCTTTTAGAGTGTGTATAACCTAAATCAGTCACGAACCCCATAACCCCGTGTCAGGTGATAAGTCTAACGGTCTGTATGTCTGTCTCGATAACTCTCGAACGCAATGATATATCAATTTAAAATTCGGTACACATATACTTGGAGCTTAAATGGAACCTACAGTTTTTAAGCGATATCGCTTTAAGGAAAAGGAGGTGAAGGTTATCCTGGTAAATTTTGTATATTTTCAATATGTTGAGGATAATAAATCAAATAAATAATTATTTATAATTAAGGGGTAAAAGGAGTGGGAGAAGTACTAATTGGGTTGCTTGGTATATATCGTACCTTTTGAGATTCTTAAAGACGAGGAATCTGAATATTTTTTCTTTATTTACTGTCAAACATATAAGAAGTTAATACAGTAGTGGAGGAGTTAGAGCGGTTGTTTCGTATATATCATGTCGTGTTTTATGTCGTTCTTAGAGCTGAGAAATCAGAATTGTTTTATTTTTTCCCTATTTTAAATTTTAACAAGAGAAGTTTAACTTATTCTTGGTTACCATAAAGTACTATCATTTATAATAGCGACTTGTGCTTAGATTGAGTTAATTTTTAGTGTGAGAAAGTTAAATTTATTATATATTTTAGAACTACGTGTGTGTAAGGAAAATAATGAGCAAACGATTTAACTATTTTTTTTTAATCGTTTATCTCCTCGCCGTAGTAAAGATTTTCTTTTTTATCATACAGTCTGTCAAGTTGAACGTGTTCGCGATAATTAATTTTTGGTAGATGCGATTCTAGCGATTCAACAAAAAATCGGTAGAGGGAACCTTTGTCTATGACGCATGACTCGGTTGTCTCGCGAGATTCGAAAAATTTGCAGAATTGCAGAAAATCCATAACTACTACATTCACATACATACAACACTTAGTCGCTGGCTGGAACCGAACCGGCAACCCTTCGGGTTACCGATTCGGTAACTACGCCACCGAGACGGGCAGCTAACGAAGCCGGCTAAGTTTTAAACCGTGTATAAAAAGATGGACTTACCGTGAATAGTATGAAGTAGTCGTGCCCAAGTTGAAAGGACCAATAGCGAAACCACGTCACCAACGCTAGCTGCCATCGGAGTTGCCAAATTATCTGGATTTAATTTGATTCTGTGAGATATAAAAATCACAGAAATCAGAAGGAAGTCTGAAAAAGACAAGCTTACTTGTAATTTAAATAAAATAAAGTATTATTTTATTTGGCAATCAACATTTTTAATAATTAACTTAGTGCTTTAAAAAAAAAAACTGTAAAACTAAAACTTCATTTTAACAACCATGCTATGCTACGGAACATCCATCGGCCTTCATAGTGCGATTTTTGATCTATGCAAGAACAAGTGGCCTCATATTCATATCAGTCGTACAGATATTTTACATCACTTCGGTTGGTAGAACATAATAAAATCTATTACCTTTTCTTTTTTATTTTTTTTTTCTTTTTTATTTGTTTTTAGTGTTCCGTACGGAATACTTATAAGATGACTTCGGTGTCTGTCTGTCCGTCTGTCTGTTACACCCGATTTTCTCCGAAACTACTTGTCATAGAAAGTTGAAATTTGGTAATAATAGAGGAATTGATGGTCTCATCAGAGCCATGTAGCTTTGAGAGTTAAATTTTGACTTAAGGGGTTAGTTTTGGGGGGTGAAATCCGAAGTGAAAAAAAATTTTTTTTACTAGGTAATCGAGTGTGGTGTCAAATGAAACCTTGTGAAAACACGAGTAAAATATATATATATATATATATATATATATATATATATATATATATATATATATATATATATATATATATATATATATACATATACATATATATATATATATATATATATATATATATATATATATATATATATATATATATATATATATATATATATATATATATATATATATATATATATATATATATATATATATAATGTAATACTTGCGCGCACTTTTCTTTGTATTATTTTTAAAAAATCGCGAAAAATCGCCTTATCTCGAAAAGTACTTATCAAAAAATTTTGAAAAAACTCTGGAATATTCTCCACGGGGTGTACATTGAACGAAAATTATCACGAGTGCATTACCTTTAATAATTTATCTGGTATATAAAAAAAAACAAAAATTTCAAGGTCATCAATTTTCAGTAAAAATTGAAAACACACTTTGTTGACAACTCATTTGGGGTGTGTTTTGTGAAGTCACTGATCATTTTATACCTCCGTTACAAAATTTTTTATTTTAAAAGCAATCAACGTACGGAACACTAATTGCGCAAGTTCAGCTTGCACTTGACCGGTTTTTAAATTTATGACCACACTTTTGTCATGTAGCATATCTTGGCGTAGAGTGGCCTGGGTTGTTAAGAATGAATTTCCTTTAAATTATTTATTGTTATTCGCTAATTAACTTACCTAGTGTAAAACAGGATAAAGTGGCGGTTAAAATAGATGAAGCTGCCAGTAAGTAGGCGTGGTTCCAATGGAAATGTCCATTCAAAATAGCAGATGTAGCAACTGCGAAAATTGATACTATACACGATGCCACAATTGCTTGCACCTAAAATGGTGAAATTTAATTATAAATATTTATTATCTGTCATAAACCGATACACTTTGTCATATATATATATATATATATATATATATATATATATATATATATATATATATATATATATATATATATATATATATATATATATATATATATATATATATATATATATATATATATATATATATATATATATATATATATATATATATATATATATATATATATATATATATATAAACACGTAAGGACTGAAAAGTTTTTGGTCTAGCTACTTAAAACACATTTTTTTTTGCAAAATTTGACTTTATTCATCAATATAGTCTCCTTCAAGAGCGATACAATCAGTTCAAGCTTTTCTAACATTTTTCATACCTTTCTTGTAGAAGAATTTGTCTTTGCCTTCAAAATAGGCCTCAGTTTTGGCGATAACTTCTTCATTGGAGCCAAATCTCTTTCCCGCGAGCAGTTTTTTGAGGTCTGCGAATAGATAATAGTCGCTGGGGGCCAAATCTGGAGAATATGGTGGATGAGGAAGCAATTAGAACTTCGATTCATGCAATTTTGCCATCATAACCATTGACTTGTGACACGGTGCATTGTCTTGATAAAAGAGCACTTCTTTCTTGTTCATATGAGGCCGTTTCTTTGCGATTTCTGCCTTTAAACACACCAATAACTTTATATAATATTCGCTATTGATGGTTTTTCTCTTCTCAGCATAGTCGATGAAAATTATTCCATGCGCATCCCAAAATATAGAGGTCAAATTCTTCCTAGCCGACTATTGTTTCTTTGGTCGCTTCGGGCGGCTTTCACCGGCTGCTGTCCACTCAGCTGACTGCCGATTTGATTCCGGTGTGTAGTGGTGGATCCATTGTCACATATTGCATGAAAAAATCCTTTTTATTGCGCTTAAACAGGTCCAAACAGCGCTCAGAATCATCAACACGTTGTTGTGTTTGGTCCACTGTGAGCAAACGCGGTACCCATTTCGAACAGAGCTTTCTCATACCACCTCATTTGGGCGTCCAGAGTATTCAGCATTATTTGTATCTGTACGACCGCGTTTAAATTCAGCATACTAGTAAATGATGAGTGATTTTTCAGGAGCAGAGTCCTCGTAACACTTATCGAGCCATTGCTTTGCTTGATCGGTATTTTTTCCCATCAAAAAACAGTGTTTAATCAACTCATGAAATTCGAATTTTTCCATATTCTTGAAAATATTAGAAGTAGCGTCACTAAAACCACTGTAACTTGTAAACTAATCGTCGAAAAGTCATGAAATTTGGACAGTATCGTTGGAAGGTTGGTACTTCCTAAAAATCATATGGATTTTTTGAAAAGGGTGACATCTACGTGTCTGACCAAAAACCTATATATATATATATATATATATATATATATATATATATATATATATATATATATATATATATATATATATATATATATATATATATATATATATATATATATATATATATATATATATACTGAATTATTAGCATTCGATGGCAGTCCTTTACTGTCAAATGATGTAAAAAACTTTTTAAAAAATGTATTTTTTAGTAAACAGTGCTCCACCTTCTTACTTGGATGAATGTGTATCCTATCCAGAAGTTTGGAAGCTCTAAAGAATTTTTAACCAAAACCAAAAATATAAATTGAAAAAAGGTTTTTTTTTGTTAACGTGTGTAACGTCTACTTTTACAATATGGTGTTGTCTAAAACATCAGTCATATAACATATATACCCATCAAATAGCATTTGTATCAAAACTTACTGTCGTCAAAACGACAGCCTTTATTTTTAATTACTGTCTCAGGTGCCCATTTGTTAATTTACTAAAATACTCGACGTTCGACCTTTCTGATTTATTTTTTAAATATTCTCAGAGAGGAGCTTGACATATACCGGTTTTAAGCTTCCGATCTAACTCATCTCTAACTAGTTTGATCGGACAGAGATACTCCTGACATAGTTTTGAATAACAATGTTACCTCCTTGCTTAATAGTTGGTACAGTGTAAGCTGAAGACCTTTCGTTAGTGGAAGGACGCACAAATAATCGTGCATTAGAAGAAGAAAGAACTTTATTCCATTCGTCTATCTTCCACGCTTTTTATCTGTTTCAGCCTATTGAAATCTGTTTTGCTTGTATCTGATTGTAAGTTTCGATTGTTGGCAGTTGCACATCGTCTTAGACCTGCAGTCAGCAATCGCTCCTTGAGAGGTAGTCGAAATTAGTTCAACACGAGTTTCATCTAAAGCAGCGGCAGTTAAGCGTCGATTTCATTTAGATATTACTATTATAAACTCATTTCACGTTTTGTTGTGACTTTAGCGCAACCAGACCTTTTTCTGTTCTCATTTGTTTCTTTTCTTGTTTTCTGTGAAGGGTGTAGTGTGCCCCTTTATTTGAAATAATGTAAAATACAGTTGCCTTCTTGGTGCTATTTTAAAACGAAAATTCGGTTTAAACAACCGCACGGACATTTTGAATCACAGAAATTTAGAAATCGCAACTCTCATCTTTGAATGCTTGAGTATAACAGCTAACATCTTATTAAATATGAAGGTACTTATTAAACTCATTGATTTTAAATTAATAACTCTTTTTGGGATAATGGTAATAAAACACGTGTGCAGTTGGAATCTGAGAAAAATGGAAATTCTGAGCAACACGCATAAAAACCTATTGTAATTAGATTAGGTAGCTGAAGTAATCGATAAAAATATATTGTGGGTAATTTCTTTTTAAATTGTTAGAATAGATTTGTTTTTCAACTAAAAATTGACTGTTTCCAAACCTCTGGACGGTAGTGAATATATTAGAAAATCAAAATCTTACTTGAACGAGTCCAATATTGCCAATAATCATCTTAAAAATTTCCCTTTTTCCTTTCATATTTCCCAAATTCGCTTGAGTAGATAATCTAGATGCAAGACACATGTCTAAATTTCCTTTGAGTCCTAAAAGCGCCGGTACTAATACGTATAGCGCTCTAACTTCACGAAAGACTTTGTATTTCTAAAAAACACAGAGATATTACACTTAAAGTAAGCAACGTGCTGGAGAAGCAACTTTTATAAAACTGGTTGCTTGAAATAGGAAACTAAACTTTTTGAAATTTCCTGAAAATTGTTTCTCCAGTTTGTCCTTCTATAATTTTTTACTCAGTGTGATAAATTCTATTGAAAAAAATGTACTTACTTCAACGTTTCCTAGTACAATACCAGCTCCAATAGTACCTATACCGGCGATCATAAACGGTATGAATATTTGGATTGAAACAGAGTACCATTTTTCTTTCTTTAGTACCCCTTCACTTTCCGTAGTCGTGGAGAGAACTGACTCTATTGACTTCTGTTTGTCAAAACCTTTAAAAGATCTTTTTTGTACTAACGATTGGTAAAAGTGAGATCTTATTCCTTTAAAAACATATATATATATATATATATATATATATATATATATATATATATATATATATATATATATATATATATATATATATATATGGGTGGGCCATTTAAAAGTTTAAATTTAAAAATGCAATAAAACAAAAACGGGTTGAAATTTTGCCAAATTTATTTTTTTGTTGTGAAGTACAATTGTTCCGGTTAGAGATGGAATATTATTTCATTCATACGGCTGCCGCGACTGGCCTCACAGTACCCCATTCGATCGGACCAATTTTCGAGCACTTTTTCGAGTGTATGGGGTCGTATCTCGGCAATGGCATCACGAATGTTGGCCTTCAAATGCTCAATTGTCTCTGGTTTGTCGGCATAACACTTGTCTTTAACGGCGCCCCACAGAAAATAGTCCAACGGTGTCAAATCGCAGCTTCTTGGCGGCCAATTGACATCACCATTTCGGCTAATTAAACGGCCATCAAACGTTTGACGCAATAAATCGATTGTGGCATGAGATGTGTGGCAAGTTGCACCATCCTGTTGAAACCAAACATCGTTCACATCAATACCATGAAGAGCGGGCATAAAAAAATCGGTTATCATGGTGCGTAATGGTTGCGCCGATATTTTCGGGTGTACGCACTGTACGAGCACGCTCACGTCTTGGCGCATCAACAATGAAACCAGTTTCACGAACTTTAGCAATAAACTTGCGTATATACCGGGCACTGTTGGTCCTTCTCTGCGACCAAATTTTGTACGACATTTTCGTGCAATTTCCGACCAATTATCTTTGTTTTGGAAATAAATTTCCAATAAATCCCAACGTTGCTCAAGCGTAAATCGATTCATTTCGTTCAGTGGAGATAATATACTGAATTTTGTGACAGAATAGAATGACATAAGTATTGCCAGATTCGAAATAACCGGTGGTTCAAATTTAAACTGATAGATGGCCCACCCTTTATATATATATATATATATATATATATATATATATATATATATATATATATATATATATAAATATATATATATATATATATATATATATATATATATATATATATATATATATATATATATATATATATATATATGATTTCTTAAATAAGAAGCTATAAAAGCAAGATTTTTTAATGAAGTTCATGAAACTTGTTGCATGCAACAGAAACCTCTTTTATTTTGATATTTAGCATGTAGTGTGCCCTAGCCTTTTTAATAGCCAGTATCCTATATGCATGAATATTGTAATGAAACAAATTTTCTGTCATACGAAATAAATTTCATGAAATGTATTTCTCCAGTATGTGACCTGACTTACTGACGATACAAGAAAATCCAGTTATGTGAAAATGTAAATTACGTTTTGCAAAGAGAAAATAAACAATGCAGATAGGGATGAACTAGTTATTTTTTCTTCGTAGAACGATTGTAACCTAACAAATCAACTTCCAAAAAAAAAAATGATATGGAACATTTTAACAAAGAAGCTGATCGAAATGGTCAACACCGATTTTAATGAATGGAAGAGCAGCTGCTAATATGTATAATATGTACTTTAAGGAGATAAAAGTTGAAAATTCACAAAACATTACATTTTTATTTGTATCAGTTTATACATGTCCGTGAAACTTGTTGCATGCAATAGACGCTTGTTTCATTATATATTTAACATAAAGGCCAGTTTATCATTTAAATGCATGGATATTATAATGAAAAATTTTCTATCACATGCAATAAATTCATAAAATGTATTTTTTCAACGTGTGACCTGATTTATTGATGAGATTTTATCCGAAACTACAGTTATGTGAAAATGTAAATTACGTTTTTCAAAGGGAAAATATACGAGTAAATGCAGACTGGGGTGACCTATTTTTTTTCCGTAAATAGAGTGCAACCCAAAAAAAAAACAATTTAAAGAAGTATGATATAGAATATTGTAATAACTGATTTTAACGAAAGGAAATTACTTTAAAATATGAGATAGGCATTTGTAGCTTCTATGTATATATATGGTGATGAAAATTCAACTTAAAATTTTATACAATATTTCACTTTTTATTAACATCATCTTTATAACTAAATGCGACAGATTTTTTCGACTTGCGATGTATTTTACCTTGATTATGATAGAAAAGGATTTAAAAACACAACTGATTGATTTTTGAGGTAGGATTAACATAACGTCACAGTCAGCATCTTATTAGAGAGATTTTGCAACGCTTATTTCGGTAGGCCACTGTCTTTATCTTTATTTGAAGCATGCGCCCACCGTTTTGAGCTTGCGCAGTATTGAAGTAAAATAAGAGAATCCTTTATTAACGATAACGATTTCCCTAATTTAGAAACTTATGAAAGAAGTTATTTGAAGTTCGTTATTCTTATCGCTATTATGGTAGGGAATGTTTTTTTTTTCTATTTAGGCTATTTAGGCATATAAACCATTAAGAAAATACAGTAAAATTGAAATGATAATCTTTTATTGCAAATAGCACTGGCAGAAACTTGTGTTGATGGTCATCAAAATACTAATAAACGGCGAATGAATAAAAAAAAAAGTTTGTAGAAGATGAATACTAACCTAACCTTGTAATTCCTTCGCGTTAATACCGCGCATGCTTAAGATAACGACAAATGCAAAGGCATGTGCAAAATAAGCGTTACAAAATCTCTCTTGTTGATTTTAAACGACTATAAATCCGAAATGGTCTGCGGTAGAATAGTAGAGTTTGAATATTTTTTTTATCACTTTAGTACTTACTTGGCTTTTCTTCAAATTCTTTTTCTTTTTTCTTTTTATAATTAAAGTCCGGTGAAAGGCTAATTACAGTTGTCGTAGTGAGCTGAGCAGGTTCCGGGCTGTCAGATTTTTCAGAAAAATATTGGGAGTCAATGCTATCGGTTGAATTATACATCTCTGGATTTTTGATGTTCATGGCTAAAAATGAGGACGAAAACATTAACCAGGTTCAACAGCGACAGTAAATTTATCAAATTTCATAATACTTTTACAATCTACTTAAATAAAGACAGTATTAAATATTTGCTTGTAAAAAAAAATATGAAACACATCTGCAAATATGATCTTGACATAAAAATAAAAAAAAAACCATCATCACCACCATTACAACACGTAGGTTGAAAAGTTTTTGGTCTAGCTACTTAAAACACATTTTTTTTGCAAAATTCGATTTTATTCATCAATACAGTCTCCTTCAAGAGCGATACAATCAGTCCAACGCTTTTCTAACATCTCTATACCTTTCTTATAGAAGGATTTGTCTTTGCCTTCAAAATAGGCCTCAATTTCGGCGAATTTCTTCATTCTCTGGAGAATATGGTGGATGAGGAAGCAATTCGAACTTCAATTCATGCAGTTTTGCCATGGTAACCATTAACTTGTGACACAGTGCATTGTCTTGACGAAAGAGCACTTCTTTCTTGTTCATTTGGGGCTGTTTCTTTGAGATTTCTGCCTTCAAACGCACCAATAACTTTATATAATATTCGCTATTGATGGTTTTTCCCTTCTCAGCATAGTCGATAAAAATTATTCCATGCGCATCCCAAAATACAGAGGCCTTTCCAGCTGACTATTGGGTCTTTGGTCGCTTCAGGTGGCTTTCACCGGCTGCTGTTGATTCAGCTGACTGCTAATTTGATTCCGATGTGTAGTAATCAATCCCTGTTTCATCCATTGTCATATATCGCATGAAAATATCCTTTTTATTGCGCTTAAACAGGCCCAAACTGCGCTTAGAATCATCAACACGTTGTTGTTTTTAGTCCACTGTAAGCAAATGCGGTACCAATTTCGAACAGAGCTTGCTCATGTCCGAACGTTCATGCAAAATATGACCAACCCGTTCTTTTGATACCTTTAGAGTATCAGCTATCTTACGTCATCCAAAACAATTTTGTGGATTTTTTTTGATGTTTTCCAGTGTAACCATCTCATTTGGGCATATAGTGTGTTCAGCATCATTTGTATCTGTGCAAATGCGTTTAAATTCAGCATACTAGTAACTGATGAGTGATTTCCAGGAGTCCTCGTAACACTTATCAAGCCATTGCTTTGCTTGAACGCTATTTTCCCATCAAAAAACAGTGTTTAATGAACCCACGAAATTCGATTTTTTCCAATGTTTTGAAAATATCACAAGTAGCGTCACTAAAACCACTGTAACTTGTAAACAAATCGTCGAATTATCATGAAATTTTGACATGTATCATTTAAAGGTTGGTACTTCCTAAAAATCATATGGATTTTTTGAAAAGGGCGACATCTATGTGTCAGACCAAAAATCTCTCAGCCTATATATATATATATATATATATATATATATATATATATATATATATATATATATATATATTGATGTTGGGTAGCGGGTAGATACTCTTCTACGATCCCGATAGAGGATGTATCTGCTTCAGGGACGCGACCCTGCCCACGCGAGCCGTGCTTCTCTCCCACTCCTTAACACCGGTAGAAAGCATGTCCTACCCTTAATTCCTTCCCTCTCTCGCCCACATCCTATCCATCCATCTTCCAATCTCCTCGGCCAGCGGGCAAGGTTATGGCCATCAACCTCTAAGCTGATAATGTAGAGTTCTTCAAATGGACTGGTACCCCAGATGGGTATAGATAGACACCCACACCTTTAATAAAGTCTGTCTCAAGGATTCTGGGGAAAGCAAAAATTCGCAAGCATTGTCCTACCGAAATTTGACAGAACAGCTCCCAATAAAGAACAATCCAAAATCAAAACTCTACATTGCCACATATAACGCTCGAACAATGAGTTCCAGTGAACAACTAGAATCATTAGAAGAAGAACTGTCTCATATAAATTGAAATATTCTGTGTGTGCTTGAGATGGGACTGGTTGAAGCAAAATGCACTACATTAGATCAGTACACTTCTTATATCAAAATACTACATATTATTCATTCATAAAAGTGATAAATATATATATGTAGAGTTCTTCAAATGGACTGGTACCCCAGATGGGTATAGATAGACACCCACACCTTTAATAAGGTCTGTCTCAAGGATTCTGGGGAAAGCAAAAATTCGTAAGCATTGTCCGACCGAAATTTGATAGAACAGCTCCCAATAAAGAACAATCCAAAATCAAAACTCTACATTGCCACATACAACACTCGAACAATGAGTTCCAGTGAACATCTAGGATCATTAGAAGAAGAACTGTCTCATATAAATTGGAATATTCTGTGTGTGCTTGAGATGAGACTGGTTGAAGCAAAATGCACTACATTAGATCAGTAACACTTCTTATATCAAAATACTACATACTATTCATTCATAATAAATGAAGTCTATGTCACACAGAGTCATCTACATAACAGTGCAACTATCCAAATGGTAGAATATCCAATTCGTACAGGTGTATGCTCCTATTAGTTCTGCACCTGACGAAAAAATAGAAGAATCTATGAAGATATTACACGAGCATTAACAACAGAGAAAACTGACTAAAAATTTATTATAGCCGACTTCAACGCTAAACTGGGAACTACGGCAAACAGAAAAAAATTCGTTGGAAATTTTGGACTAAGATCCATTAACGCAAGAAGAGAAAGGCTAGTAAAAAAATGAAAAAATGAAATCGATTTTATATTAACGAATTAGAATCATATAGTAAAAGTCTTGAGTCAATTTGATGCCGGTAGTGATCATAGACTCAAGAGCTAGAGTAGAAATAAAAAACTGGAACGAACGAAATTGACCAAACAATACAATTTTCCTACAACGGACACTATATAAGGTAATTTATCAAAATATCAAATGGAATTAAAAAAAAAATTATCTAACAAAGATGCATTGAATAGGATGACCATAAATATGTTAGAACACAATTTAAGATCTGATATTAAAACAGCTACTACAAGAGAAGGAATACAGAACTATGTAAAGCAACAAAAGAACTCGTGTTGAAAAGACAAATGATTAAAGGAACACTGGAATACAGGGATTTAAATAAAATCATAAGGTAGAAAACTGAACAGAACTGGTGAAAATAACAATTCAAAACATCAAAAATATGAAGATTCTCGAGACAGTTAACAATAGAGAACGAAGTAAAAAATATCAATTAAAAGACACACACGGTAATATAAAAGAGAGTAAAAGAAACCTGATCGAAATTCCTGAAGATTTTTACAGCACACTTCCGGAAGCTCCAAATGTTGGCTTTGAGGAGCTGCCTAATATCACCATACAAAAGGTATATCTGACAAATATCCAAGTAGTGTTGTTACATACAAAAGACGATAAACTAAAAATATACAACTATCGACTTTTAAGCCTATTTCCCATCAATACAAACTGGTAACAAAGATAATAACAAACCGACTTATGAATATTAGATGCCTATCAACCTCCTGAACAAACGGGGTTCCGCCGGGTGATTCTATATCACAAACGGGCATATGCAATCCATTGGCACACTAATTGAAAAATGTAATGAATATAACGAAACCCTCCACCTCGCCTTCATTGACTACAACAAAGCATTTGACCTTTAAACAGTATAAGAAATGATTCTCGATATAAAAATCTCCTTAACTACATATCTAAAAATAAACACAATCGAAGTAAGTATCAATGAATGCACCAAAACAAACAAAATTCCAGTGATTAGAGGTGTAAGACAGGTGTACTAAATCTCCTATACCAGTCATCTTTGTACTTGAAGACAAAAACCTGAATTACGACGACATAAATGATCTGGAAGTTATGCTTCAAGAATTTCAAAGGGAATCAGCAAAAATTGGTCTGTCCATCAACCTGGGAAAAAACGAAAATCACGACATCAGATGATAGAGAAGTGCGTATGGGTGATCAGGTTGTAGAAAAAGTAGACGAATATGTTTACTTAGGACATACCATCAAACTAGATAGGCAGAATCAAACCGCCGAGGTCAACAGACGTATACGACTAACATGTGCAGCACCGGGAAAATTTAAATATTTAATTAAAAACAGCAGTATTCTGATCAATTTAAAGATGAAGGTATTTAATATCTGTATACTTCCGGTAACGACGTATGGAATGGAAACCACAACTCTAGTGAGCTAATCAGCACATAGACCTAGAGGTAACACAAAGAGCCATTAAACGGATAATAATAGGAGTAATTCTCAGATCACATCACAGACACAGAGATAAGACCATGAATAAAAGTCGAAGACGTAATAACTCGCCCAATTAAAATGGACCTAGGTAGGTCATGTTTCTAGTTAAGACAGCGATCGGTGGACAAAACACATTATACACTAGAGCCCCCGCCTGCATAAATGGAAAGTTGGCAGACCAACAAAATGTTGGCTAGGCAATATTAAACAGAAAGTCGGAAAAAATTGGCACCAACTACTTCAGAACAAGGAACTCTGGAAGAGCCTATGTCCAGGACCCAAATTGTGTTAAGTGGCAGTTACTATGGCTTCACCTATACCATTAGTTCCGCTTGATTAATTCAGGTGTTAAGCTAAGTATAAATAAGGTAGATTTGCAGCTTAGCTTTAGTCAATCATCGCTCCTGATGAAGCTAACATGGTTAGCGAAACGCTCGTCGAGTGCAAAAATAAAGT
Source organism: Pachyrhynchus sulphureomaculatus (assembly GCA_019049505.1). Classification (NCBI taxonomy): domain Eukaryota; kingdom Metazoa; phylum Arthropoda; class Insecta; order Coleoptera; family Curculionidae; genus Pachyrhynchus; species Pachyrhynchus sulphureomaculatus. The sequence continues at coordinate 17,572,157 of CM032450.1, forward strand.
GTTTGGTGTAATGGGGATATATACTGAGTAGTATCATTGTGCCAAAAATTTCACATTCCCAACATAGCAGTTACTGTCGTTATCTCTGGGGAACACTATGTCCTGGTCTTCTGACCGTACCATATTAATTTTTATTCGCAAAGAGCGCACACTCAAAAAAGTTAATTTATTATATATTATGTAGTTTCTGAAAGTTTTTTTTTTTTGAAATTCGGTGTATACAATTTAAAAAAGGTTTAAGAACAAAAAAGTCATCAATAATAAATTGAGTGTTATTTTAACTAATGCATTGAATTATTATGTTTTAGAGATGAAAATAATAATTTTTTTTAGAGCATAATTCATGTCTGAAGGTTAAGGAAATAATCACAATATAGTTCTGCAATGACTAAACTATAATTTATTTATTTAATGAAATCTTATTAATCTTTCTTTTCTGTAATGACAAGATGTCGAAAAAAGACACATCGGAAGTCATTATAGCCACATGAATATTCTATGATTTGTATAGTTAATTATATCTGAAAAAAGTTTGTAAGAAGGAAATAATTTAAATAATTCATTGAGGTTTTACATCTAGATCAGCAAAAAAGTAACCATGACGTACTGAAATTGTTTTTTTTAAAATCTTATACGCAGGAGACGCCAGGAGTCACTGGCGCACTGTAGTTTTTTTACGAACTACAATTAGCCTTTTTTTTTAGATAATTTTTTTTTCTTCGAGAAGTCCCCACCTCCCAATCAGCTATTTTTTTTCGAGAACTTCTCCCTCCGGTAATCAATTTGTTTTAGGTAAGACAGTATTTTTAATGTTCCGGACGGAACACTAATAAGATCACTTCGATGTCTCGAAAAGTACTGATCAAAAAATTTTGAAAAAATTCTGGAATATTCTCCAACGGGTGTAGATTGAACGAAAATTATCACGATACTTTTCATAATTTATCTGGTATATAAAAAAAACAAAATTTTCAAGGCAATCAGTTTTTAGTAAAGATCGGAAAAAAACTTTGTTGGAAACTTATTTGGGGTGTGTTTTGTGAAGTCATGGATCATTTTATACCTTCATAACAAAATTTTTTATTTTAACAGCAATCAACGTACGGAACACTAATTGCACAAGTCCGACTTGCACTTGGCCGGATATTTCTTTAGTACTTCCTTCCTCTCCCAAACAAAATCCTGAATCCGCCCATGGCTACAAAAATCACCCAGTAATATGCTATAGACTGGGACTATTTCAGGTTGAATCGGGTTAAAGCAAATTGAAAAGGCTACACGTTTAGTTTTTAGGGCTAGCGTTTAAAAAATTGAATCAAGAACAAATTACGCGATGCATAGAAGTCTCATACTGTAAACCTGCTCTTTCATATACTGCAGTAGATTTGCTGAGGATATAAGTGACTTGACACGTCCTGGTCAGTTGATGGATATTATACGAAGTCATAAGAAGTAAGGAATAGATTCTACAGATACAAATAGCAGATACAGGGTGCTAATTTTTTATTTATTTATTTAAGTCTGTTTGAAAGATTAGATGAATAAAATTTAAAAATAAATAACGGGTCAAGTACAAGTTGAACTTGCGCAATTAGTGTTCCGGACGTTGATTGCTTTTAAAATGAAAATTTTTGTTACCGGGTTATAAAATAATCAGTGACTTCATAAAACACACCCCAAATGAGTTTTCAACAAAGTTTGTTTCCGATATTTACTGAACACTGATGGCCCTGAATTTTTTTTTATATACCAGATAAATTATTAAAGTTAATGCACTCGTGATAATTTTCGTTCAATCTACACCTTGCGGAGAATATTCCAAAATTTTTTCAAAATTCTTTGATCAATACTTTTCTAGATAAGGTGGAGGGACAACGACTTTTCGCGATTTTTTAAAAATAATACAAAGAAAAGTGTGCGCAAGTATTACATTATATATATTTTTGAACTCGTGTTTTTACAAGCTTTCATTTGACACCCCACTCGATGAACTAGTAACAAAAATTTTGTTTCACTTCCGATTTCACCTCCCAAAACTAACCCCTTAAGTCAAAATTTAACTTTCAAAACTACACGGCTCTGATGAGGTTATCAATTTTTATATTAGCACCAAATTTCAACTTTCTATGTCAAATAGTTTCGGAGAAAATCGGGTGTGGCAGACAGACATACATACAGACGGACGGACAGACACCGAGGTGATCTTATAAGTGTTTCATATGGAACACTACAAACAAAAAAAAACGGCAAAAAGATTTTTTTAAAAAGTTATTTTTAACTAATTTTGGACTTTTAATATAGAATATGCCAACCAAAATTTTACATCTGTATTATTAGCAATACAAAATTAAAAAAATATATTTAACATAAGGGCCGTGCTCTGTAAATCAATCTTTCACATCTAAATTGTTCATAATCCATTAAACATAAAACTAGGAGTGCAAAAATAAAGTGTTTGGTGTAGTGGTGATATATACTGAGTAGTATCATTGTGCCAAAGATTCCACATTCCCAACTTAGTATATAATCTTACTTAAAAGCTAAAACCTATCATTGCTTGTTTTTGAGACACCTTTTATTCTATAATAATCACCCCTAATATACTGTACTTATGTAGGTATACCATATCTTCCTAACTATTTTCCCAAAACCTTACTCCCACATCTGAATCTGCAATGTGGTGGTCATTTTTTTCTTGACACGAATTGCGTTTTGAGACCAACAATAAGGGAGAATGTTCGGACCCATATTTATATAAGTGTTTTTTTCTTTTATTTAACAAGGGCTGGTCGCCCTATAAACCCACGTGTCCACTTTTGACATCCCCTGATTTTGTGCGATTTGCGTATAGAGTTTTTTTATAAATTTGACGCAAAAAATAGAAATGCCATACGCAAAAAAAAGCAGTTGAATGTTCCCTTAATATCTTGTTATATGGATGATAAAAGCTATAGACGCGATGGTTTAAGTACTTTTATTTTTTTGGTACGTAGTAGTATAAACAAAATATTAAAATAAGAACAATAAATGTATTATGTTCTACACAAATGTAATTCCTTATCACTTGCTAGTCAATCTGGTTAAACAAAATGTTTTTATTTGTGTAGTCTAATCCAAATTTACCTCTACAGTTTTCTACACATTTCCGTCATTGATGTGAATCATTAATCCTTTATGTGTTGACCCTAAATACTTGAAAACAATGAAAAAATAACACAATTTTTCGATTCCTAGACCACAAGAATTTTGGAAAGAATATAAAAAAAAATATGACAATTTAACCCAACTTTAGTCAAAAAATTCGTAAAGTCGTTAAAGTTCAAAGTACTTTTATTTTAGTTTTTCTTAAGTAGCTTTCTTAACAATTGTACTATTTGTATAAGATTCTGAGCTAAGGGGTTTTTTGAGATAAAAAATCGAAATCAATTCACAGTTTTGTTGTAAGTTGTCGGGGCGCCACTTATTGCACTGTGTATACTTTTAAATTGTCATAACTTTTTTATACCACCCTGTATGGCATTTTTAATTAAATACCTGTATTCTCCCCCTTCCCCTGTCTAAAAAAGCTCTCTTGATAAATGTTGCTCCGAGCAACAGTTTTTGAGATATTGGGATGTTTTTATTTATTGATTACAAATTTATCAGTTTGTACAATCCCTTTAGGTGATTTCTCTGAATCTTAGTGAGGTCATTTTTAATGTCAATGCCTAAGGCCTTCAGTTTGGTTCTCTGCTTCAAGCAATAAGAAACAGTAGTAGGATCTGGGAAGATAACTTTCGTTGGCCTGTTTGAGCAGAACGTACATCCAATCCTAGAAACTTTGAAGTTGGTAGACTCGCCAATATCCATTTTATTCAGCAAATAAACTATTTACGCCTTATCATGGTCAATTTTTTCCGATGAAACTCTGGATGCACTCTTTTCCTTGTTAAAGACAATAATTTTTTTGGCGCAGTCGTTGCGCTCCTGTAACTCGAGGTATGGATCGGTAATAAATGCTTCATCAGTCGGATTATTAGGCTGTTGAGTCTTGCGCAACCCCTCATGATTATCGCCTGGGAGGCGGCTACGGAGCTCTGCAATTTCAGCTTCGCGAGATACAATTTTTTCGTCACCACAATTTGGTAAGATTTGCCTGAATATCATCCTTCTGAATTGCTAGAAGGTCAACAATGTGGGAGATGGCGGAGACAACATCCTTATTAGAGGTATTGGTTTCCTTTAAAAGGTGTCTTAATTGGTCCTTGATTATAGTCACACTCTTGGGGGCGTTAAGTGTAACCGAGTCTTTAATACCAGCCGCGTCCGCCATCATGTCATAAATGGACATCCTTGCGGCGGGACCCATAGACCTGGATCCTCTGAGAGTTGTAATGTTCTGATCAGTGAGTGCTATGACGTTGCCAGAAGTCGTGGGGCCCGACGAAACTCTCCTAATTTCATTAGACTTGCAGGAATCACAAAATCATTCGTGGGCATTAGTTTTCTTAAAATGTAATGAAAGTTTATTAAACCTTAGACAGCCCCGAACAACCCTTGTGAATCCAAGCACAGCAGGAAGAGCACTCGACACCGTGCTGTTTCGGTTTGATTTCCCGATCACAAACTGGACAAATACAGACCACCATGTTGTCGAAAGCAGTATTTATTGTTAATCGTTTATCCTTAAATAACACTCCTTGAACTCAATATATAATACAGTTTATGGCCTTAAAAGATTGTACCAAATGTAGTACAATACACCAAATGCTTGTACAATAGATACACTGGCAGCAACTTTCCAGTCGAAAAGATAAGGAATAAATTCTGATAGAGTTTTTTATATAGTTTTTCTTATACTGTTTGCAATAAACTGAACTTTAATCGGAATTAAATGAAGATTTTTAAATCGTTAATTAACATATAAAGACGCACAGATACCACAAATTTTACACTGAATGCCCGAAGCACAGACTCGAAATTATAAGTTGAAGCAGAAATTGAATTTTTAAGTGACTTTAACCCGCTACATTAGACGAAAACGCGGGACACGGCGTGAAACGTGTTATCTCTTACATTCATACATCAAAGTTGGAACATCCACACTATTCGCCAAATTTGGCTCCATCTGACTTCCATGTGTTCCCAAACCTCAAAAGATTTCTACATGGGAAGCGTTTTTCAACAAATGATGAGGTGATAGCATCCGTAGATGGGTATTTTGAAGGTCTTCCGAAAAACCACTTCAGAGATACGGTAAATGAATTGGAAAATAGCTGGAAAAAGGTATCGAGCTTAAGGGTGATTATCCTGAAGAAAATTTATTTCGACTCATTAATTCATCTTGTTTTATTTTCGCTTTCAAAACTTATTGACTGACCTATATATGTGTACCAAATTGAAATTGATATCTCATTTGGTTCTAAAGTTATCGGGGCAACAAAAAGACAGAGATATAAACCGACAGACTGATTAACGGAAATTGAAAACAATGTTTTTCTTGACCTGAGCACTCTAAACCGTTATGAAATATAAAAATCTTGCAGTCTTATTTTTTCACAAATGCTATACTTTCCTGTAGTGAAGCAAATAAAATCGTCTTTGTAGATGAATATCCGTGTAATTTTCTACATATAAAAATGACTTGTTTAATCGTTTTTGGTAAAAAAAAAATTTATATATTTTTGAGATATTTCTATTATTCCAGATATTATCAGCGTCTGTGTATAATTAAGCCGCAAATAATAAGTCTCGGGGAAGGTTTCAACGAGTGTGATTTAAACAATCACTATGATTTGCAATATAATATACTCCACTTCAAATGACCCAGCAGAATGACTACGTCAGTTTTCAATAATAATAATAATAATAATATTAATCGCAAAAGAGTTATTACACTGCGGCGCTAGGATTCTGAAGTGTTTTCTTTAAATAAACAGTTTTATCATTAAATTGTGACTAATATCTGGGTCACGTAAATTAACAGTCATTCAGGGCTTTAATTTTAAGGAGGACAAATATCTGAAGGTGATTTAATTAAAGGATAAGTGTCTAAAGATAATTTTGAATGCAGATACTTTAATCCCAAAAAGATATTTAATATGAACTAATATGTATTATTTTAATCTTATCAAATTGACTGAAGCAATTGGTATAAGTAATAATCTGCCAGGTGCAAGTCGAAGTTGCGCAATTAGAGTTCCGTACGTTGATTGTTTTTAAAATAAAGATTGTTGTTACGGAGGTATAAAATGATGAATGACTTCGCAAAACACATCCCAAGCTTTTTTCCATTCTTTGAAGACTGATCACCTTGAAATTTTTTTTTTTATATACCAGATAAATGATTAAAGGTAATGCACTCGTAATAATTTTTGTTCAATCTACACCCTGTGAAGAATATTCCAGAATTTTTTCAAAATTTTTTGATCACTACTTTTCGAGATAAGAGGGGGACAGCGATTTTTCGCAATTTTTGAAAAATAATACAAAGAAAAGTGTGCGAAAATATTGCATTATATATATTTTTGAACTCGTGTTTTTATGGGCTTTTTTTTGACACCCCACGCGATAACCTGATAAGAAATTTTTTTTCACTTCCGTACCTGGCCGTAATTGATATATATGTGTATATATATATATATATATATATATATATATATATATATATATATATATATATATATATATATACATACATACACCTCCTTTCAATCTAACATTTTATTGGTTACTTCGTGTTTATAAATATAAAGAATATTCTTAATTTTATCCGCAGTATTATACTGAAATAGTGTGTATTATAAAGTTCAAAAGTGTCTTAAAATGTCCGAAGCCCTTTCTATCAGAAGCCGCAAATGTTTGCCCGTTGAGGCAAAAGTGATAGTTAAAGTTAGTGGAGCGAGGCCACGGAAAGTACTTGTCATTGATGGAGACATCAGCTTTAACAAGCATCCCTGAAAGTACAATTTGGAAAACTGTAAATAATTGGACAGCGCCCAAAAAAACACGAAAAGGCAAAGGAGTGTCGAAATGTATTGATGTCTGTCAAGACGACCTAATCCGCCGCAAAATTTATGAAATGTATGCAGAACAAAAAGTTCCTGCGTTATTGTCACTTTCACGGAGGCTGTTCGAGGATAGTTGTGACATAAAATGGTTCATTAGAACTTTATGGCCTATTCTGCGTCGATGGGGGTTTTTGTTCAAAAAAATAGACAAAAGGCAAGTTATAATGGAATCACGACGCTTACAACAACTCAGAATGGAATATCTTGAAAAAATAAATACAGCTATATCGGAAAATCGGACGATAATCTATCTAGATGAGACTTGGTATGACACCCACGACACACCTAGTGAAGGATGGATTGATAAATTCAAAAAATGGCACACCAAAGCTCCATCAAATAAAGGTAAAAGAATAACTATTTTACATGCAGGGTCAGAAGAAGACTGGATACCAGATTGTCTATTTCTAGCAGCCAAGAATATTTTAGATTCCAACTTGGTTTATCATTGTGGCACAACCGCTAAAGTTTTTGAAGATTGGCTTCAAAACAAATTAATATCGAATATACCACCGAATAGCTGTATTGTGATGGATAATGCATCCTATCATAGTCACCTAATTAATAAGGTACCAGGTTCCACCAGTAGAAAAAGGGAAATACAAGACTTTTTGTGCGAACGTGACATATATTTCCATGAAAGTTATACAGTTAAACAATTGTTAGAAGTTTTAAAAAGTTACAATTTTTTAAAGGAATATGGTTGTGATAAAATTGCAAAGAAGCAGCACACGAAATAATTCGGCTTCCACCATGTTATTGTATCTTTAATGCGATTGAATTGATATGGCATAAAATAGAGTCTAATATACGTGCTCACAGTAATACACCCACTTTAAACAGTAGTGTGATTGAGTTGATAAAGACAGAAGTCAAAAATGTAACAGCTGAAAACTGGAGAATATGTATTCAACACGTCAAAAAAATTGAAAACTCATATAGATATATGTACATAAATATAAATAGTTTAGAACCTGTAAAAAAAACTTATTAATGATTTGCAAGATAGTAGCGATAGCGAAATTGAACTAGATATTAATTAATAACTAAAATTGTAACAAATGTACGCGAGGACACTGTACACTGTTTTAATATATTTGTGTAATTACTATATTGTGTATTATTCAGTACATAAAACATTAAAATTCATTGTCATTAAACAGTCATAAATTAATCACTTTCGAATCTTGTTGAATTTTGAATGGGTATAGATAGCTAAGTCACTTTCTTAGATCGTGAAAAATACTATACAAGGATGTGTTCTTCCCTTCTGCTTTACGTTTGCAGTGAATATGTAATGAAATTAGTCCTTCAGAACTGGAAGAGGGGGTATCGACTGTTTGTCGAAATCCATCCAACTTGAGGTGCGCTGATGATCTATTCTTACTGCAAGTGCGATATGAACAAAGTCTTTTTGAACTAAAACGCCTGGCTATAATAGGACAAGAGTAACGACTAAAAATTAACTAACCTAAAATTATCGTCGTGGATGGTGCAAACCCTTGTTTAATTACAAAACTGCTTAAATTTTAAGATGTGATGTGAATATAAGTTCATTTATCTTGGATCACTTATTATCGAAAATGGTGATTGCGAATCTGAGATTAAGCATAGAATGTAAATCGGCAGTTCGGAATTAATCAATATATGGCGAGACAAAAATATTCACTGCATTCCACCAAAATGCATGCTCCCTTGCATTTTATGCGCTCGGATATGTCTCAAAAATGATGCTGGCCTAGCCCCCACGCATTTTATAGACGAAGAGAAGAACTTATGCTTCTGTTCAAGTTACAATGAGTAAATTAAATTTTTTGGTCATGTAATGTGAGGCAATAATATCGAAAGACTAGTAATTTAAGAAAAAACGCCCAACGCATTAGAGACCATCATGCATCATCTGTGGCGTAGCCAAGTGAAATGAGGTGTTTTTTTTATTAGGAGCTCTTTTCGTAAAAAATATTCACGCCATGTCATTGATTTTTAAATTGGGTGAAAGTTTTAAAATTTCCAATATCAAAGGGTTTTTTTACGAGAAATCTCCACCTTACTAGTCGATTTTTAGAAGATCTTGCTGGGAAGAGCTTAAACGTGTCGAGTTTTAGTACGAGAGGATTTTTGGCAATTGTCGTTCAACGCCTTGCCTCATCTATTGATTTGTATCACCCTTTATAAGCAGCTCCATCTTAAGCGTTCTCTTTTTTTCGATAAAAAAAACATCCAATATGCCCTCCTCGAACCTGGCTCTTCCCAGCGAATGAAGGGGATTCGAGAATAAGCGTGAACGAGTGCGCATCCTAATTTTGGTAGTATGTCTAGTATCTCAGACATGACTGACATTTTCAACCACATCTTAGGTTCCAAACTTCAGATCGCTAATATATTAGCGACTAATTTCACATTAGTATTATCATGTCCTTGAATTTGTTGCATTAAATGACAGATGCCGTCAGACATTAATCTTTCTTCGTCAAGATAGTCGAGAGACACAAGGACAAGAATATTACCGATAATACTCGACATTAATCCGAACGGAACCGTAGAGAGTAATGACCTTTCGTTTTTATAGATACGATTTTTTTTGCACAAGAGCAGACGTGTTCTCTATCTCTCTCTCGGGCTAGATACATCATACCATAATGATCGATACACAAGCTGGGTTTTTTTCTGTCGTTTTTTCCCAGTAAACAACAATTTAAAAAAATCGCATCAAATATAAACAAACTAATAGTAAAAACACCTTTTATCATAAAATAAATAAAGAAAATATCATGTAAGACCTCGTCGGAAATGATAATTTCATAAACAGCCACAAGGTTCTAATAACAATGGCAGAACACCAGCCGCCGTAAGGCATTCCATACGAATGAGGATGCTGTTAAGGCATTCTGTATTCGTAGAATCCATAGAATATAAGAAAAAATGTATTTAGAATCTTGTAAGGACATGTCGATTAATAAAGAAATTGCTGATTTTGAAATTTGAATAATGACCGATAACATTAGTCAGTCTATGCCCCATTTAAGAATACTAATAGCAGACAGCATATCAGTAAAGGAACAGGAGTAGATGGCGCAGCAGCAAAGGAACATGATCCAGAATAATATCTTACAGTTCAAAGGTAGTAAAAATTTAGGATTTTACCTGTAATTCTTGAGGCTGAATACCACCCAAAATATCTGCTGTGATTCTATTTCTTAAAGATGTCAGTACTTTTGGTGTTTGAGCCCAGGGGAAGCATCCAGTTAGGTTTGAACTGAAAAGAAAAAAAAGACTAGTCAAGCAAGTCTGCATCTATATCTGTATATATTATAAAAACACAATGTTTCTCTTGTCTGCTTGTTGTCACACATATGTCATCTGGCTAGATTTTAGTGTATATTTTTTTATATTTTGTTCTCTTGCAAAAGAACCTAAATAATAATTCTGTAGTCCACGCGAGCGAAACTGCGGGCACAGCTAGTTAAATATAAAAAAGATATACCTTGCCTCAGATTTAAAGGTCACCATTGACTTCCAAAACCAATTAACAAAATTAAAACAATTAATTTATGGCCTGTTCTCACTAATTGAGGAATGGTTATTCTTTAGCATTAAATTAAAATGTTATGAAACAATGACCACTTATTGATATCGCGTGTAATCTAACAGTTACCACTTTAAAGCAAGTGATTATATACTAATACTTCTACTATTTATCTATATATTTTTTAGTCTACGTGTTTCAAAACTTATCATTATTATCAAATAAAAATGTAAGTACGGCAATATACTTGGTAGACTGACATTACATTAAAAATTCCTAAAAAACATCTCTAACTCTATGCGATAAATCATATCCATGTACAGAACGTGCCATTTAAATAATAATATACAATCTTAAGTTAATGTATTTCTATCTCTATGTATGTTTGCCTAATTAAATCCAATAGCTACGAGGATGTTTTTAAAATTATATAACTAGCTATGAAGGAAAACTCAGAGTTTAAAAAAAATATATATTTTTCTACATAAGTACTATTTCCACTAATACTATCATCCAGTAGTTCTCGAGTTCTTCCATTTCATCCAAAAAGCCTTTAACTTGTGCTTCAAAAAACGACGCTACAGTTGCCATCAACTCTGAGAAAAATTTTCGGTCGCACCTGATGTATCTCTGTAGAGTTTATATTTTAGCTCGGAGAATTAACAGCGAGCCTTATGGACTTTGTAGTTGTCATGCAATAACATCCATAAATTTGGGTCCTTCCGTAAATATCTACATTAATTGTGAAATCGTATTCCATTTATTCAATAAGTAGGGTTCTTTCGCGGACGGTCGCCATCAACTTTTCAACCCATTACATCGATTCCTACTTCATGGGAAGATATCAATAGATTACTCAAATCTTTAAAGGGGCCAAATGTTCTTCGGTAATTTATTCCTCGCCAGTTTTTACTCTGATGTAAGGAATCTGGGAATCCAATACGTAGAACCTTTCTCCCTCCTTAGATTTTCATGCACAACCTTAAAAAGTGTAGATTCGGATACTTCAGCAAATGCTGGACTCTTGATTCGTCGATCTGACAGCAGAAAAACCTTAACAAGCCTAATGGTTTCTGTAATTCTTGTCCCAACCGCTCGTCTTGACCTGGAGTCATCATGAATTAAGTCAGACCAGTCACTCAATTCGTTGGGCGTTAATTTGGGAGCAAATATGTCCTGGTATAAACATGTCGCAGGCATAGCAAGAGGAACTTCTCAAAAGTTGGGAATATCCTTTCGAATCAGAAAGCTCAGATTTGACCAACCATGGAATACTGCTCCCATGTTTGGGGCTCTGCTCCCAAACATACATTGCATTTGTTGGATTTTATTCAGAGAAGAGCTGTTCGTCTGATTGGAGACCCGGAACTGACCGGCGGCCTTGATTCGCTGGAACATTGAAGAACGGTTGGCAATTTGAGCTTATTCTGCAGTATTTTCATGGAAAGTGTACGAAGGATGTAGCCCGCTTAATTCCTCCCAGAGCGGTGCATGTTAGAAATACACGTCGCGCTAATACTTCACATCCGTATGAGGTTCAGCTTGTTACTCCTCGTATAACGCGTTTCAAGCAGTCTTTTATATGGAGAACATAATCCCTTTGGAATAATTTGCCCAGGACTGTGTTTCCCACCGAGTACAATTTACAGCGATTCAAGAACAACGTGAAAGACCAAAATTTTGCTTAAAAATAAGATGGACTGTTATTGCCATACACCTGGGACATTCTTTCATGAATAACTTTTGGACTTCAGTAAGACACTTTATCACAGCAAAATGCTTCAAATTACTTGGCTCATTTTTGGAAGAAAAAGTCGTAAACCTGCAAAAAGTAACGAATTCTTCAAAGTACTTTGAACAGCGACGGTCACCTAAAAATCAACCTATTTTTTGGTTTAAAATCATTTTCAAGTCAGTTTTCAACCTAAAAAATACTTCGTATAACTGGAAAAAAAAGCATCGAATGATTAAAGAAAGTTCAGTTTAACGAAATACAAGTGACAGAGCGGGCTAACTGAATAATGAGCCATTGAATTCGATGCCATTAACGGATAGAGGGCAGACCAGGCTGACAATACCTGACATAAATAAACGTATGATCATTCGGGAAATGTCATAATCTATTTTGCATGTATTTCGAAAATCCGACTAACTAGTGAAAGCTAATTTCATTCTAACCGTTGCAAATAATAAATAACTGCATTTGTATTATTCGTTCAACCTTAGACAAGCAATTAGATAAGTAGTAAATATGTAATTAACACCTGTCCGTCTAGTTCGTGTATTTTATCTGTCAGTTTTAAATCAGACGTTAATTCGTAGATCGGTAACATGGAAAATTAAAGTTATGGATTTAGTTCTGAATTCAGAAAATTTAGTACTAGCAAAAATTTAGAAGTGTAGATTCGTATACTGCAGCTAATTTTTCCTATTTTTTGAAAATAAAATAAAGTTTAGAGACTTTAAAAATTCATTGTTGCATGTTAGCTCTAATAACACTTTTACATGAAATAGTAATAAAATTCAAACAATAAGAACAAATAAATATATTACTGATTTGTTAAAACTACTGATTTCTCCTGGAGAGACCCATAATGTTAGATCATTTTTAATTATGCTTAATCTAAAAGTGATCTACTTACAGTTATGCCCTAATACTATAACCTACAAGAAACACCAGAAAAGCAGCTAAAATAGTTTCTTACACTAGCATGGTCTATTATCCGATTTAGGTTTAGATCTAGGACACTAAAATTGTTAAAAAAAAAACAGAGAATTTCTTATTGAGCAAATATATCAAGTTTAAAATCTAAACCAATTGGACAATGCCTGCATCTTATAACTATCTGCGAGATGCTACAAAGAAGTAAAGTACCGAACTAGAACTAATTTGATTTGTGCTGGATTATAGGAGTATACAGTAATTTAAGCTTCTTAAGGGAATAGGGTTTTGTCGTACTCACCCACAATACTACACCTCTTATTGCAACAAGTATCTAGCTTTTTTGCTTTAAGTAGTTATTATTTTATCACCTTCTTAGATATGTATGTAGAGATTTGACGTATAAAGGTTAACAATATGGTACCACATCAGTAATTTTGTTTACCGATGTGATTTTCAGATAACTAAAATATTTTAAATGCGACTAAAACTCCTGGCATTTTATTTTTTTCGAACTCATTTAACTAACGACTAGACATTGACAATTTTGGAGACCAAAGTACCAGAGTCGGACCTTTGCGTTATTAATTAACATCTACTCCGCTGTCTTTTCCAGCAGATCGTTAATGTAAATGAGAAAGAGAGTAGGAGATAGTATGGAGCCTTGGGGCACACCGGCGTTGATAGTGAAGATGTTAGAAAGAAATCCGTCGACTGCCACTGGTAAAGAACGCTCTCTGAGGAAACATGAGAGCCACAAATAGAAATTTTCAGACATACCATAAGGGCGTAGCTTAGCCAACAGTCCATCTTGTCAAACACGGCCGAATGCCTTGGATATGTCAAGAGCAACCGCTCGAGATTCTCCAAAGGGTTCAAATAATGACTAGTAGCATTGCTTTCAACAATATCGAAAGTTATGGAAAAGGAAGGATTTGATATTGTTCGCCACCATCATTATAGCTTTCGTAGGCAAGAATTAACAGAGATATTCTAATTTATGTCACACATATTTGGAACAACGCGATATATCTAAGGTATTTCACCGTATTAGTCATGATGTATTGTTGGATCAGCTGCGCTGGTATTGTATTTTTGATAGGTTTTATTTATGGCTTTCGTGTTTCCTTAGAGAACGGTTTTTACTAGTGGCAGTTTTTTGTAATACATTCATTGTAAAAACCGGTGTGCCCCAAGGCTCAATACTATGTTGTACTTTCTTCCTTCTTTACAATACTGATCTGCAGGAAAGGACCAGGAATGCAACCATCAACTGTACCGACGACAGTATCCTTGTTTCATCATTTAGCTTAAACCCTCGATCATCACCACCCATGCAAATATCAGCAGACAGCAGGAAGTTGTTCAACTTAACAAAAACCTGGAAGAAATTAACTTTATAGAACTCGACATAGTTATATCGGGGCACTCCTTTACTTTACCATTTTCACTCAACTCGTTGGACGATAATCTGGGAGTAAATATACGTTTGGTATGAACATGTTGCATGCATAACAAAGATGGTTTCTCAAAATCTGGATATATTACTTCGTACTAATTTTGTACTAAGCTCAAATTCGACTCACGATGGAATATTGCTCCCATATTTCGCGCTTTGCTTCCAAAAATATGCTGCGTTTGCTAGATTCTGTTCAGAAGAGAGGTAGTTGAGGCCTAAAAGTAACAGGCAATCTTGATTTTTTGGAACATCGAAGAGCGGTTGGCAACTTGAGCCTATTTACAAGTACTTACAGGGAAACTGTTCGATGGATGTAGCCCTCTTAATTCTATAATATATGTACGTCGTGCTAATACATCACATCCTTATTCGGTTCAGCTTGTTACTTCCCGTACTACTCCGTCATCCTCCTGGAGAGGGACACGTTTTACCCTCTGGAACCATTCCGAACATAGTAGTGAAAATAATTGCATTTTAAACATTACGACATCCTCGCCGATATCCTTAGGATATGAAAAAGGGTAAAATCCCTACCCAGGCGGGGAGATGGACGATAAAAAAGAAACTGTATTAAACCATCTAGATTCTAGAAATGTTTATTAAAATAGCTGTTGGCGCCTAGTAATTTTATTTTGGCTACTATGTGATGTATTAAAATTTTAATTTAGAACACATTAGAAGTGATTGTCTCTGAAAAATACCTACTGAATATTAGGAATATCTCATTTTTAAATTGTCAGCAATATATTTCTAAGCATTACTTATATGTAAAATGTAGAAAAAAATATTTTTGTACTTTTAAACATATAAAAAATTAATAAGTGGAGTATATCTTGAATTATTAATTGTAACGTATTAAAATTTTTTAAATTCCATTATTACTTGAATTTCTTAACGTCAGTTTTTAGTTTATAAATTGTGCCTATTCTAATGTGAAATTTTCAATTAAAGCCTTACAGGAACTAAATTGTTTGACTGATTTGTGAATGGAATCTTCTAGAAATTTGTGATAATATATATTTCTCGTCACTCTTCACTGAGGCACCAGCTCCTTGCATAACAGACAACCTTAATTTTATGATGAACCTACATAGCAAAGCTTTGTCACAGTATAAAAGAATAAAAATTGATGCAGCTTGAAGGAAGTATAAGGATCTCTGCAATTACATTACAATGACGGTTAGAAATGAGAAAAAAAGTATACATTCGGCATAAGTTTAGGGTTAACCCTAAGAATTTTTGGCCGACTTTAAAAAGGTTGAACATTTTCTAGATATCAGCCTGTAAATATAATCGGACCTTCTGAATTTAATCAGCCCTTTTCAAACAGTATTCCTATAACAGACGTAACTTCTAATAACGCCTTTAGACTTTGTCTAAGATATTTTAAAAAGTTATGTATAATTGACTAAGCAAATAACACGTAGGCTGAAAAGTTTTTGGTCTGACACATAGATGTCGCCCTTTTCAAAGAATCCATATGATTTTTTAGGAAGAACCAACCTTCAAACGATACGTGCAAAATTTCAGGACATTTCGACGATTAGTTTACAAGTTACAGTGGTTTTAGTGACGATGCTTTTGATATTTTCAAAATAATGGAAACAATCTAATTTCGTGTGTTGATTAAACACTGTTTTTTGATGGGAAAAAATACCGTTCAAGTAAAGCAATGGCTTGATAAGTGTTACGGGGACTTTGCCCCTGGAAAATCACTCATCATTTACTGGTATGCTGAACTTAAACGCGGTCGCATAGATACAAATGCTCTGGACGGTGGTTACATCGGAAAATATAAAAAAATCCACAAAATTGTTTTGGATGATCGAATTGCGTGAGTTAGCTGACACCCGAAAGATATCAAAAGAACGGGTTGGTCATATTTTGCATGAACATTTAGGCATGAGAAAGCTCTGTTCGAAATGGGTACCGCGTTTGCTCACAGCAGACCAAAAACAACAACGTGTTGATGGTTCTGAGCGCTGTTTGGACCTATTTAAGCGCAATTAAAAGGATTTTTTTTTTATACGGTATGTGCTAATAGATGAAACATAAATCCACCACTACACACCAGAATCAAATCGGCAGTCAGTTGAGTGGACAGCAGCCGGTGAAAGCCGTCCGAAGCGACCAAAAACACAATAACCAGCTGGGAAGGTTTAGCAGCATTTCCTTATACCAATTGACACGAGCCTGTTTTTGAGTTTCGGTCAAGTTATGTGGAATCCATTGGGAGCAGATCTTTTTCACAGCTAAATGTTCATGCAAAATCGAATATATTGCAGTCTTCTGTATGCCTAAAGATGCCTTTATCTTACGGTAATCACATGTCGATCCTCTTCAGTCATGTTGCGCACAGCATCGATGTTTTTTAACAACCGATTTTGATCGACCTTTACGAAGTCCGTCGCTGACGGAAGCACGATCATGACGAAATTCTGCAAACCAATTGTAAACTGTAACTGGAGGCATTATTGTTGAGTTAGGCCTTTACTAAAATCGTAAAAATTCATCCAACAAAACCGTCACGTCAAATTTCAATTTGTTCACAAAACTGTTTTTTTTAAACGTTTACTGTAAACAAACTACTCGGCCAATTTCTGAGCTGCCACTGTTTTAACAATAATAAATGTCAAATTTTACCACAATGGTAATGACACATCTCAATAGCGCCATCTAGTGTTCGTTTGTAAACATTTAAAAGGCGGCCTTCGTACTACCCTACTTCAGGTGAGTGATGATGTTTTTTTTTTTTTTTTTTTTTTTATTGGTCTAGCACACGTGCTGCAGGGAAGTCCCTAAAGCGCTCCAGGAGCGGCACGAGTGCGGAAAAAGCGATTCACGTTGTTCTTGAATCGCTGTAAATTGTACTCGGTGGGAAACACAGCGCTGGGCAAATTATTCCAAAGGGATGACGTTCTCCATATAAAAGATTGCTTGAAAAGCCATTCATGCCAAGACATATTTGCTCCCAAACTAACGCCCAACAAATTGAGCGACGATGCTAGGGGAATGGAGTGCCCTGACATAACTATGTCGGGTTCAGCAACGTTAACTTTTTTAGAAAAAACTGCCGCTTGGGTTTTTGTAGCGTTAAATTCCACTTGGTTACGTCACCCCAAGATAGAATTTCTTCCAGGTCTTTGTTGAGTTGAACGACCTCCTGCTGTCTGCGGATATTCGCCTGAGCAGCCGATGTCCGAGCGTTCAAGGTGAATGAAGAGACATGCGTACTGTCATCTGCAAAGCTATAGATTGGATTCCCGGTCTTTTCCAGCAGATCGTTAATGTAAATGAGAAAGAGAGTAGGAGACAGTATGGAGCCCTGGGGCACACCGGCGTTGATAGTGAGGGTGTTAGAAAGAAATCCGTCGACCGCCACTCGTAAAGAACGCTCTCTGAGGAAACATGAGAGCCACAAACAGAACCTTTCAGACATACCATAAGAGCGCAACTTAGCCAACAGTCCATCGTGCCAAACACGGTCGAATGCCTTGGATATGTCAAGAGCAACCGCTCGAGATTCTCTGTTGTACTTGGCGCTTGTGATAATAAAATTACATCACTTGTATTATTGGATTTTATGTTAAAGCTTTCGATACTTTATATTACGCATTGCTTTTTAGGATACTTGAATATTTTGGCTTGGGTAACAATACAGTACAATGAACGACAGTTATCTCGAGGGTAGAAAACAAAGCGTTAAGAATAGCAACCATTGTTCTGACTTTGTCCTTAAAAGAAGTGTACAGCAAAACAGTATATTAGATACTTTATTATTTTCATTATATACAGCCGATTTCAATAAATACTTAAAAGTTTTATCAATCGCATTATTATGTTGATGTGTATTGTTCTTTTTCAACAGAACATGTAGCTGACACAGTTGGAAAAAGAAATGAGGATTTGAAGGATCTTTGGAATGTCCCGGTGTCATGGGCTGTTGCTTAACGGCCATAAGTCTAAATTGCTTCTGCTTGGACCTTGCAGTCGCGATAGAGATTAATGGCTCAATATTAACATCGTCACAGATTTGCAAAAATCTGAGAGTAACGTTTGATTTACAATTCCTTTACGAAGAGCATTTTTCTAATTTATTAAAAAATGTTATTACATATTGAAAATTCTGTATATCAACAAGGATCTTTTAACTACTAATATTAAATTGCGTCCCTGTGACTCCATAATTTTATCTTTGATTTCCTATTGTGATACTCGTTTACTTTGAACGAACAAAATAGTTTACAAAAGCTTTAAAACTCCTGTTTACAGTGTTGTTACAATGCAAGGAAATGCGATCCTGCGAACGTTTAATTGGCTTAACTTAAGTGAGAGATATAACTGTTCATCACTTATTCACAGGGTTATTTTGTCACAGGCTGTCACAGACCTGCTATAATTCACAGATCCTTCACATGCAATGTAGTTTAAAATTTATAATTCTCTCTCACAGGATCACGTATCCTGGCCGAGCGTTTTAGTATTTAAGAGGGCACTAAAATTGTTTATTATGGGTGTGCAAGATTAAGTGTGGCGGTTCTCCTGCAATGATAGTATAACAGTGATTTATTTTTCTCTTCTGTTATTTAATGTTATTATAAATATGGAAATATATAATTTTAATTGGTGATGTTGCATAATTGTTAAGCCAGACGCTCAGAAGAGTAGGTTTTGCTAGATCTTGCCGCCTAGCGCCTCTTTAAATATTATTTCGTAAAATTTATTATATTTATAAATAAAAACATATTATTTTTATTAATTTCATTTCAAGTAAATATTCTTTATTTCGGCTAATTTTTACACAAAATAATCTGTAATATTTCAAAAATTTGTTAATTTCGTTTGATTTATCAGTTGAACGTTCCAGAACTTTACATATTTGAACTTATTTGGACAAAGAATGGCTTAGAAATTTTTCAAAATATGGTGTGTTTCGTTTTCTTGTCAATATTCTAAAATTTCTAATTTATATAGTATATGAAATATTCTATAAATTTATAAACTGTATATTTTGTTGTGTGCCTTTACAGACTCTAAAAATTTCTGAGATAGTATATGTTTTCAAAAATTATGTAAGTAAGCATACATAAAATAAACTTCATGAGGATATATCTATGTATGATTATAATGTTTTATGACGTCGCTTGCACAGTACTATCCAATATGTGATAAATTATTTTTAAATATGCGTAACTTTTAGAGTGCTTTTTGTTTATTAATTTATTTTCGTAGAAATGTTTATCAAAAATGTTTTTTAATTTCAAAGACTTCCTGATTTTTTGGAAAAAATATAATTAATCCATGTAAACAACTTTAAATTATCATTTTTAATCATCTAATTCCAAAGTCAACCATTACCATATGAAATTTGTTTAACCAAAAAAATTTTTATCTTAACGAAAATTCGATTTGTAGTCTTCTATATATATATATATATATATATATATATATATATATATATATATATATATATATATATAATGTTCGCCCTTTTCAAAAAATCCATATGATTTTTAGGAAGTACTAACCTTCAAACGATCCGTGTCAAAATTTAATGACATTTCGACGATTAGTTTAGGAGTTACAGTGGGTTTCAGTGATGCTACTTTTGATATATCCAAAACAATGAAAAAAATTGAATTTCGTGTGTTTTTCGATGGGAAAAAAATAAGTGTTACGGTGACTCTGCTCCTGGAAAATCACCCAGCATTTACTAGTATGCTGAATTTAAACGCGGTCGCATAGACACAAATGACGCTGAACGCTTTGGATGCCCAAATGAGGTTGTTACACCGGCAAACATCAAAAAAAAATACACAAAATTGATTTAGATGACCGTAAAGTGGAATTGTGTGAGATAGCTGACGTCCTAAAGATATCAAAAGAACGTGTTGGTCATATTTTGCATGAACATTTGGGCATGAGAAAACTTTGTTTGAAATGGGTACCGCGTTTGCTCACAGTGGACCAAAAACAACAAGGTGTTGATGATTCTGCGCGCTGTTTGGACCTGTTTAAGCGCAATAAAAAGAATTTTTCATGTGATATGTGACAATGGATGAAATACGAATCCACCACTACACACCGGAATCAAATCGGCAGTCAGCTGAGTGGACAGCAGCCGGTGAAAGCCGCCCGAAGCGACCAAAGACACAACAGTCGGCTTGGAAGGGTTTGGTCTTTGTATTTTGGGATGCGCATGGAATAATTTTCATCGACTATGCTGAGAAGGAGATGAAAAATCATCAATAGCGAATATTATATAAAGTTATTGGTGCGTTTGATGACAGAAATCGCAAAGGAACGGCCCCAAATGAACAAGAAAAAAAAGTGCTATTTCATCCAGACAGGGCACCGTGTCACAAGTCAATGGTTACGATGGCAAAATTGCATGAATTGAAGTTCGAATTGCTTCCTCGTCCACCGTATTCTCCAGATTTCGCCCCCAGCGACTATTATTTATTTGCAGGCCTCAAAAAAATGCTCGCGGGAAAGATATTGACTCCAGTGTAGAAGTTAGCGCCGAAACTGAGGCCTGTTTTGAAGACAAAGACAAATTCTTTTGCAAGAAAAGTACAGAAATGTTATAAAAACGTTGGACTGATTGTATCGCTTTTGAATGAGACTATGTTGATGAATAAAGTCGAATTTTGCAAAAAATATGCGTTTTAAGTATCTAGACCAAAATCTGTTCAGCCTACGTGTAGTAACCATTTGTAGATTTTTCTATTTAGCTCTTCAGCCACACAAAAACGACTAAAAGCAGAATATGTTAAATATTAACTCGAAAAATTTTATAAAGGGTGTATCGCAACCATAGACCTGAATAAGTTTGAAAAAGAAACTGTTAGTTATGTAACCAATCTAGAATAATGCAGGTACTAAAACTATTACTCATATACACGTTGTGTTATAATAACGCCCCATTATTTGTACTAAGAGGATTGAAAAGATGTTTTTATCCACAGAAAACTAGACATTTGCAAATGTTCATTATTTTCATGAAATGGATTTGAAACTTTCTTTTACTATGGGAGAACACTAGCTGCTAACCTAAACTAACCTTAACAACCCAAACAAGTATTCATAAACATGTCATTAGGCTATGATGGATGAGTTTAACTCCGCGGATATGCAGGCATGGTGCCACAGTTTTTCGTATGAAAAGTTAGCAAGTAGAATTGCGTAAAACAAGCGCAGATATTTCATAATTAAGGGCCTATGTGTCTACTAAATCTGAATCAAATCAGGACACCGAGATTGTCCTGAAATTAGAAAATGGAAAAAAATTTAAAAATTATGATTTTTTGCATTTGCAACTTCAGGTATCGGCGGTAGAGGTCAACCAGAGCGATGTAAAAGTTAAAAGTGGAAATTACTGAACAAGTAATATAGATGCAGAGTTAGAGATAGATGTAGAAGAATAGAGTATTGTCCTTTCATACCATAATATGCTTAGTTGCCGTAGGGTACCTTAAGAAGTAATGTTAATATGAAATAAATGATAATCAAATCTAATCTCTAAAATTCTCCGCATTATTTGCAAAATTATCTATACGACTGCGACATTAAGTTAGTAAATTCTTTAATTCCAAGTCTGGGACTTATTTAAATCCCACATAAAATTGAGACATATAGAAAATATAATAAATTAGAAATAAAGCACTGTTTTTGTTATTCATATTACGTTGGTTCCTTATCGGTTTAGTGTACATTACCGTTATAATTAGTCCTTTTAAAATTATCGAATCTTTACATAACACAAGATTAAATATAATATATATATATATATATATATATATATATATATATATATATATATATATATATATAATATATGTATATATATATATATATATAAACACGTAGGCTAAAAAGTTTTTGCAAAATTCATCAATATAGTCTCCTTTAAGAGCGATGCAATCAGTCTAACGCTTTTCTAATATTTCTATACCTTTCTTGTAGAAGGATTTGTCTTTGCCTTCAAAATAGGCCTCAGTTTCGGCGATAACTTCTTTATTGGAGCCAAATCTCTTTCCCGGAACATTTGTTTGACGTCTGCGAATAGATAATAGTCGCTGGGGGCCAAATCTGGAGAATACGAAGGATGAAAAAGCAATTCGAACTTCAATTCATGCAATTTTGGCATCGTAACCATTAACTTGCGACACGGTGCGTTGTCTTGATGAAAGAGCACTTTTTTCTTGTTAATTTGGGGCCGTTTCTTTCCGATTTCTGCCTTCAAATGCACCAATAAATTTATATAATATTCTCAGCATAGTCGATGAAAATTATTCCATGCGTATCCCAAAATACAGAGGTCAAAATCTTCCCAGCTGACTGTTGTGCCTATAATCGCTTCTTGTGGCATTCACCGACTGCTGTCCACTTAGCTGACAGCCGATTTGATTCCGGTGTGTAGCGGTGGATCCATGTTTCATCCATTGTTACATATCGCATGAAAAATTCTTTTTATTGCGCTTAAACAGGTCCAAACAGTGCTTAGAATCATCAACACGTTGTTGTTTTTGGTCCGCTGTGAGCAAACGCGGTACCCATTTCGAACAGAGCTTTCTCATGCCCAAATGTTCATGTTTTCCGTTGTAACCACCTCATTTGACCGTCCAGAGCGTTCAGCATCATTTGTATCTGTACGACTGCGTTTAAATTCAGCATACCAGTACATGATGAGTGATTTTCCAGGGGCGGAGTCCCCGTAACGCTTATCAAGCCATTACTTTGCTTTAACGGTATTTTTTCCCATCAAAAAACAGTGTTTAATCAACACAAGAAATTCGATTTTTTTTCCATTATTTTGAAAATATTGAAAGTAGCGTCGCTAAAACCACTATAAATTGTAAACTAATCGTCCAAATGTCATGAAATTTTGACACGTATCGTTTGAAGGTTGGTACTTTCTAGAGATCATATGGATTTTTTGAAAAGGGCGACATCTACGTGTCAGTCCAAAAACTTTTCAGCCTACGTGTTATATATGGCATTTTTAAGTGCTCTTGCTGCTGCTGCTACTCGATACTATGATCTTGCTGCTGCTGCTGCTCGAAGCTAATTTTAATTAGCTTCGAAGTAAAATCACACCAGCCAGTTGAAACACTATTTGAAAACAACAAGGGAATAAAGATTTTCAAGAGGCAGAACACAAAAAAGAAAGCAATAATCAAGCTGATAGACGGTTTGGGCATTATTGCGGATGACAGTTCAAAGATACTACAGGTTGTCGAATCATTCTGTGCAGACCTCTATGACACAAAAATACCGAATGAAGCAGATAAACAAGAAAGTATAAACACGACAAGCAGAATTGTAAACATCGGTTCAGAAGAAATGCCAAAAGTAGAAATCGAGGAATTGACAAAGCGATGAGATAAATGAAAACACAGAGCAGCTAGGGAACATAACATCTTATCAGAAATGATTAAGGAATGCGACGTGAAAACCAAAAAAAAAACTGACGAAACTATTTAATAAATACTTGTAACAAGAATACATCCCTGAAGATTGAGAAGATTCAATAGTCGTTCTACTATACAATATATAAATATGTATATATATATATATATATATATATATATATATATATATATATATATATATATATATATATATATATAAGGTATACAAATTAATTTTTGGACTCTACCCTTTATCGACTACGGAACATATTCAAATTGAAATTTTCTACCCTCCCGGTTATTTTAGAGAGCTATCTTTTAGCTTTAAAACCAGGCATAATACTTCATTCTGCATAAATATAATCTCAAAAGTATTTCTCAAAACCATCGAATTTGGGTTGGCAAATTCTTCTTCATGCGGCATATTCCCTAAACTTAGCCCTTTGATATATTAGCTATTCAGATCTCTGCAATACCACCTGGCTGATTCTCAGTTCAGATCAGTTAAACAGGTCTTAAAAACTCTCCATCATACCGAAAAAACCGTTATTTTTCGAATCTGACAATTACCTACTTTGAAAATGCGAGTTAGTATTAGTTTTTTTATAAGTAAAAGTCAGAGTTAGTTCACGCAGGCCGAGAAGTAGTATTTAGATTTCTTAAGATTTCTTAAGATCTAAATATTTTCGGCCTAAGTAAAGACTCTTAGTGAAGAAATCCTTTTAAAGATCTCAAGATTTCCTCGCTCGGCTACGTACATGTGGCTGTCGAGCACTAAGAAAGGATCATTGAAAGCTTCCTAGGACATAATTCAGACAGCAAATTTCAAGAAGTGTACACACCACAAATCACACTCAGTGCTTCATACAGCCAACCACATTGTGTTCTGGAGTTTTGCCAAAACATATATTGTCAACAATATGGAAACAATTCATATAGAAAAAAAGGACATTCAATTTTTTATATGTTAATGTGTTTGTTTAAATCTGTATGAAGACCCATTCCTAGAAATATTTTTTTATTAGATCTCTTAATCTTAAGTACCCATTATTATAAACAAATAACTTATGTGTGTTAAAAATGCATTATTGATTTATAACATAACTAAACATACTTATAGATGGTGCTTGTGTACCTGGATTGAGATCCTCATTCCATGAATTCCTTTCGTCTCTAAATAAATCCTTCTTATATATTCTAGAGCATAAAAAGAGTAATTATTTACTTGAGAAATGTTTATTAAAATTAAACTTTAAGTAGTTTCTCAAGGGTATATACCTAGATAAGCTAGGAAAATTATTTCATATTAGACAACAATCAGTGGAATAAAATTCCCATGTCTAAGCTCTGCTCCCAATTAGACTCGGCATTTACTAGATGACACTCAGAAAGAAGTTATGCGCCTGATTATGAACCCGGAACTTATCAGAAATCTTGATTCTTTTGGAACATAGAAGCAAAGTACATATTTTCTTGAAAAGTGTTACTGTCTAGCTACTTAAAGCACATTTTTTTTGTAAAATCCTACTTTATTCATCAACATAGTCTCCTTCATGAACAATATAATCAGTCCAACGATTTTCTAATATTTCTATACCTTTCTTATAGAAGGATTTGTCTTTGCCTTCAAAATAGGCCTCAATTTCGGCGATAACTTCTTCATTAAATCTCTTTCCCGTGAGCATTTTTGTGAGGTCTGCGAATACATAAAAGTCGCTGGGGTCAAACCTGGAGAATACTGTGGATGAGAAAGCAACTCGAACTTTAATTCAAGCAATTTTGCCATGGTAACTATTGATTTGTGACACGGTGCATTGTCTTGATGAAAGAACACTTTTTTCTTGTTCATTTGGGGTAGTTTCTTTGCAATTTCTGCTTTCAAACGCACCAATAACTTTATATAATATTCGCTATTATTTTTCCCTTCTCAGCATAGTCGATGAAAATTATTTCATGCACATCCCAAAATACAGAGGCCAAAACCTTCCCAGCCGACTGTTGTGTCTTTGGTCCCTTCGGGCGGCTTTCACCGGCCGCTGTCGACTCAGCTAACTGCTGATTTGATTCCGGTATGTAGTGGTGGATCCATGTTTTATCCACTGTCACATATCGCATGAAAAAATGGCGCTTAACCAGGTCCAAACAGCGCTCAGAATCATCAACACGTTGTGATTTTTGGTCCACTGTGAGCAAACGCGGTACCCATTTCAAACCTAGCTTTTTCATGCTGAAATGTTCATGCAAAATGTGACCAACACATTCTTTTGACATCTTTAGGTGTCAGCTGTAAGAGATTCAGCTTGTCATTCGTTTCAAGAATCCTTAGAGAATCTCTCTAAGTGGGTCTTTGGCTGATCTTGGTGGATACATTGGGCTGCAATAACTCTCGTACACAATCTTGGTGTGTGTAGGGTTTAACGCTTGAACTGTCTTGGTAAAACAAGTGTTATGCTAACAACACCAGCTAGGTAATGAAAGCATTTATATATAAAATTAGAAGCTTCGCAAGCTGTTTCTCGGCTGCTCGCCGTACGTCACCTGAACAGGGAGATCGTAGTGTATCGTAGCATATGATCCAAAACAGTAGAGGA
Source organism: Pachyrhynchus sulphureomaculatus (assembly GCA_019049505.1). Classification (NCBI taxonomy): domain Eukaryota; kingdom Metazoa; phylum Arthropoda; class Insecta; order Coleoptera; family Curculionidae; genus Pachyrhynchus; species Pachyrhynchus sulphureomaculatus. The sequence continues at coordinate 17,598,857 of CM032450.1, forward strand.
TCACCCTCTATTGCAGATAAAAATGGTCAGTCCCCAAAAGGCACTTAATGATAAGTCTTTAAAAGGTTTTGATATCAGAAAGAGAGAAAACTAGCCCAATGGAACCGTGTTCCCCAACGGAGGGCTCATCTGGTATATATATAGATGGATCTAAGCGCGAAGAGGGCGCCTACTGGACACAGATAGGGACAAATTCTCAACGTCTCTGAGCAGCTATGCATGTGTATTCCAAGCGGAAATTTATGTCATCCTCACCTGTGGTTGAAACATGGTGAAAAGGAACCTAACGCAAAGAACGCCGTACATTTATTAGAATAGTAGACATCGCCCTACCCAGCTAGACAACTCCTCCCTCCTCCCTAGAAGTTAAAAATAAATCCGCTAAAGCGAACGACAAACTAAGATAACACTGGGTTCTGTTAAATAACAATATCTTAAACCAAACGAATAATGAAAACAATACCCAAGGAGAACTTTTAATATTATTTTAAAATATGGTACTGAATCCACATTACGAGTGAACGAGTCTGTTTTGTTTGTATCTTAGCAGTAGACAAACCGAATTCAGCAACAGATGGCTTTCATGACAGTTCTGTCAACCACTATATATTGCTGTACTCAACTCATTTTAGCACGTAAGACTAGACTAGAATGTTCTCAGAACTAAGTACCACCACAACACACCAACATGCCAGAGACTTCCAGGTCTTAGCAGTAGCTTACTAGTATATAACCGCAGTACCGACGCGTTAGTCAGCCAGTGTAGTTTCAACTGCGTAATCTGCGTTACAGCTGTCACTTTTTAAAGTACGGAGACCCTTGTCAAATAGGTGAGTGGAGTAAACGATAATATTATAATTTTATATTTTAGACGATCTTGACGGTATCACGAAATTTTTTAAAAAGGTGGGTTATATTAAGAGGTAATTGGATACTCTATTCCGTCATTACTCGTACTTTTGCAGTAAAATTTCTCTAGTAGCAGCGATTGAAAAAATATTATATACACAGTACAGGGTGTGCCAAAATTTACTCTGCGTAGTTTATCACCGATATTAAGATAAATACAACTTTTTAAATGAGCGATAAATTTTTCAGCTTGATGCAATCTTTAATTGTGCTCCTATATATGTTCTAGCTGAGTACTAACACAGATATCTCCAGCAATATACATATATTTTTAATGAAATTCCCGATTTCTTATTCCAAAATAAAATAGAACACTTTTATTAAACAAAAAACTCCCATAATAAGTTCCGAACGGAACACTTATAAGATCACTTCGGTGTCTGTCCGTCTGTCACACCCGATTTTCTAGGAAACTATTTGACATAGAAAGTTGAAATTTGGTACTAATATAGGAATTGATGGCCTCCTCGGAGCCGTGTAGTTAAATTTTGACTTAAGGGGTTAGTTTTGGGGGATGAAATCAGAAGCGAAAAAAAAATTTTTACTAGATCATCGTATGAGGTGTCAAATGAAAGCTTGTAAAACACGAGTTCAAAAATATATATACCGTAATAGTTGCGCATACTTTTCTTTGTATTATTTTATCGCGAAAAATCGCTGTCCCTCCACCTTATCTCAAAAAGTACTGATCAAAGAATTTTAAAAAAGTCTGGAACATTCTCCACAGGGTATAGATTAAACGAAAATTATCACGAGTGCATTACCTTTAATAATTTATCTGGCGTATAAAAAAAACAAAAACTTGAAGGTCATCAGTTTTCAGTAAAGATCGGAAACAAACTTTGTTGAAAACTAATTTGGGGGTGTGTTTTTGTGAAGTCACTGATCATTTTATACCTCCGTAACAAAAATTTTTATTTTAAAAAACAATCAACGTACGAAACACTAATTGCGCAAGTTCAACTTGCACTTGACCGGTTTTTAGTGTTCCGTACGGAACACTTATAAGATGGCTTCGGTGTCTGTCTGTCCGTCTGTCTGTCACACCCGATTTTCTCCGAAACTATTTGTCATAGAAAGTTGAAATTTGGTAATAATATAGGAATTGATGGCCTCATCAGAGCCATATAGTTTTGAAAGTTAAATTTTGACTTAAGGGGTTAGTTTTGGGGGGGAAATCGGAAGTGAAAAAAAATTTTTTTTACTAGGTAATCGAGCGTGGTGTCAAATGAAAGGTTGTGAAAACACGAGTAAAAAACATATATATATATATATATATATATATATATATATATATATATATATATATATATTATATATATATATATATATAATGTAATACTTGCCGCACTTTTCTTTGTATTATTTTTAAAAAATCGCGAATCGCTGTCCACCCGCCTTATCTCGAAAAGTACTTATCAAAAAATTTTGAAAAAATTCTGGAATATTCTCCAAGGGGTGTAGATTGAACGAAAATTATCACGAGTGCATTACCTTTGATAATTTATCTGGTATATAAAAAAAAAACAAAATTTCAAGGTCATCAATTTTCAGTAAAGATTGGAAACAAACTTTGTTGAAAACTCATTTGGGGTGTGTTTTGTGAAGTCACTGATCATTTTATACTTCCGTTACAAAATTTTTTATTTTAAAAGCAATCAACGTACGGAATACTAATTGCGCAAGTTCAACTTGCACTTGACCGTTTTTTTTTTATTTATTTACAACCATTAGTATTTGAAAGTGTCCACTATGGTGCTGAGTGCATGCGGTGCATATTTGATTGTCAGTTTGTGAACTCTCTGTATAAAATTTATAATGGAAGTAAAAAGAAGAGATTACATTTTTCAAAAATATAAATTAAAGTTGGTGTATTTAAAAATTACTAATACTATTTGTGCAGCGACCACAACTCGTATTATACTCCACTTTCCTTCCTTGGCATACATACTGTCCACACATAGATTTCTCCACGCAATTCTACCGCAAGTATAAATACTCTAAAGCACACCTTAATAAATTATTGCAGGACTTGGTCAATAACAAATACCTTAACAATTTTTCCGTTTACACAGATGGATCAAAAACGAATTAAGGAGTGGGTGCAGCATACCATTCTACTACCTTCATGAGGATGTTCAAATTTTCCAGTCATTCAACCGTCTTCTCAGCGGAACTTCTAGCCATCAAAGAAGCTATCCGCACTGCTTTGTCAATCACCCCCATCAACAAATTTCTCATCATCTCAGACTCTTGCAGTGCACTATTGTCCATAAGATCCAAGAATATGTCATACAACTACATTCGACAAATATATGACCTTCTATATATAGCCAAATTAAGGCAAAAACAAGTTACTCTTTGCTGGACATTGAGTCACATAAACAATTATGGCAGTAACAGAGCAGACTATTACGCCATAGACAGAGGAATTTGCACCCTGGAGGAGAATCACCTGTCAGATTATATCAAACTACTCCCAGTCGCTACTTACTAACTTATTTCAACTCAAATGGGATCTGGAGAACCCCAATAACAAATTGTGATACCTCAAATCATTGGTAACTCCTCCACTACATTCAATAAATTTGACCAGAACTGAGAATGTCGTCATCCGCAGACTGGCAATAGGACACACTTACAGCACTCATTCTCACCTCCTCAAGAGAGAACAAGCCTCTCCCTGCATAACTTGCGAGGTTCCACTAACTGTCAAACATATATTAGAGAGCACCTCACCTCAAAACCTTAAGAGAACAATATGGCTTACGAACTTCACAACAAACATTAAGAGCTTCCTACGGGACATTGAATTTAAAACTTAGACACATGTAAAATCATACACAGGGGTGCTAAATGACCTAGTAGTCGATGCGCCCTACACACATAACATCCATCCATCTAGCCACAACTCTTAAGAGGAAGAAGATCCTACAGTGGAAGCGAATATAACAATGACAAAACTAGATTGCTAAGCTCGTCTAAAACTGACGCTAGACATCTGTTAAATTCTTTAGAACGCAGGGAAGTAACTGCAACCGGAGTCGAATCTTCTCCATCTCTCCAATATAGAAATTGAAGAGAGTGATGACTACCTCGAAATTTACCTGAGCCGAACTTTCTAGGTAATGGTAGGGAAGAAGAAAGATCTGTTAAAACTGGGCTTAGACCAAGAATTGCAATTTTACAGCTGATTTGCGAAGGATATTAAACCATACCTGGTTAGATCAATACGCACCATGTACTCCAAACGCTTGAAGGGTGCTCTCGATAAGCACTGTTTTAATTTCTCCTGCCACTGGTACGGTTAGAGGGGTTTTAGGATCGTTTATAATTAGGCCATTCACGAAGTTCAACGATATGCACGATGGCTGAGAAATCATGTAACCACTAACGTTCACAAAAGTGCAACAGCTGTTGTAAAGGCTTTACTCGAAAAATATGCTGTAGTATTTTGTGGCACACATGATATGCTTCTTACATGAAAAGAAGTATATGAAGGTTGTTTCTTCGAATGTAATGAAAGACTAATATTGTCAAATTTCCACTTTATTTAGTTTCACTGAAACTGTATGACGCGTTTCGCTATACTATAGCTTCTTCTGATACAAAATGATATTTGAGTATTAGTGTTGTTACATTTTTTATAAATACCCTAAGGTAGATAGGTAATAAAATTAATACTATATGCTAATGAATATTGCTGGGAAATCCATCCTGAATATTAATTGTATAAATTGAGTAAAGGGGAGTTACCATGGGCCAGACAGGTATCTTTTTGTTCGTTTAAAATGATGTCTGAATTTTTAATTCTATTTATTTCTAAATTTTCTAATAGGTTTAATTTTACGCCTTTGTTTTGTATGTGTAGAATTTTAAATTTATCGCCAAAAAGATTATTTGATTCTGTTAAATGATTACTGTACGCTGAGTCAGTTTTGTTTTTTAAATAGCTTCTTTTATGTTCTAAAATCCGAGTTTTGAATGAGCGACCTGTCTGACCTATGTAACTTTTATGACAAGAACCACAATTTAACTGATACACTCCAGATTTTTTTGATCTATTTTGTTTTCCCTTTGCGTTTTTAATGAATTTTCCTAACGAGTTATTTGTTCTAAAAGCTATGTTAATATTATATTTGTTTAAGTGGTTTTTAATTTTCTCTGACCTATTTTGGTAACACGTCAGAGAAAATTAAAAACCACTTAAACAAATATAATATCAACATAGCTTTTAGAACAAATAACTCGTTAGGAAAATTCATTAAAAACGCATAGGGAAAACAAAATAGATCAAAAAAATCTGGAGTGTATCAGTTAAATTGTGGTTCTTGTCATAAAAGTTACATAGGTCAGACAGGTCGCTCACTCGAAACTCGGATTTTAGAACATAAAAGAAGCTATTTAAAAAACAAACTGACTCAGCGTACGGTAATCATTTAACAGAATCAAATCATCTCTTTGACGATAAATTTAAAATTCTACACATACAAAACAAAGGCGTAAAATTAAACCTATTAGAAAATTTAGAAATAAATAGAATTAAAAATTCAGACATCATTTTAAACGAACAAAAAGATACCTGTCTGGCCTATGGTAACTCCCCTTTACTCAATTTATACAATTAATATTCAGAATGGATTTCCAGCAATATTCATTAGCATATAGTATTAATTTTATTACCTATCTACCTTAGGGTATTTATAAAAATGTAACAACACTAATACTCAAATATCATTTTGTATCAGAAGAAGCTATAGTATAGCGAAACGCGTCATACAGTTTCAGTGAAACTAAATAAAGTGGAAATTTGACAATATTAGTCTTTCATTACATTCGTTATGAATTTCCATCAAGTAACAGCCACAACAATTCAAAGTTGTTTCTTCGATCTGCTTAATATACAAACCAAGTATTGCAGAACATGCTCTTGAAAAGAATCATACTGTAACTTTAGGTAACTTCATGTTAATAAAAAAAATTATATGATAGGAAATTATAAGACGCATACGAAAGTATTGAAATAATAAGATGTAAAAATAATCTAAATAAGGACTAAGCACCTATTCCCTACAGTACGGGTTCCTCGACCGAAACGAATGCTTCAGGTGTAGTTAGTTCCATTCGAGTAATTCTAAGTTTAGTATAAATAGTCTAGTTTATAATTTTAGAGTTAGTCAGTCATTGCTCCTGATGGTGTTAACATGTTTAGCGCAACGCGCGTCAAGTGTCACAACGCAAATAGAAATAATAAAAAAACATAATTTTCAGATTCCTTAATCCCAAGAACCCTAAAACGAACATATAATAGGATCTATACAAAGCAACGCCGAGAACCCCTTTCTCTACCTTGAAAATAATGAAAAGATAGCAACTTTTAGACTTTTTTACTTCAAGTACCCTGAAAAGGACTTAGAACAAGATATATTCGAAGCAAGGCCTCTGACCCGTTTTCCTACCACATTAATCTCGAACATGTTTGATTCAATTGAAATTAATTTAAAAATATACAATTTTCAGATTCCTTGGCCCCAGAAACTCTAAAAACGACGACATATAAGAAGCAACCTCTTCTCCTACCGCATTCACTTCTCATAGAGTTGATCAGGAATTGGAACATTGGAAAAAAAATAACACAATTTCCAAAGTGACTGCTCCACCCCCTCACTCAATTCATTAGCTCCGTATATGTTTGATCATAAATATTTGAAAATAATGAAAAAATAACAGAATTTTCAGAATTCTCTCGACTTCAAGGTCCCTGAAGAAGATGTGTAATACGATATATTCGATACAACCCCTCTAACACTCACCCTCTTTCCTTTAACCCTTTATATATTTAATAAATAATTATTTTTAAAATTTGTACATTATGTCAACAACCAAGAAAAATTTATATGGTGGTTAAGAAAAGAAACAAAATTTATCAATCCTACTCCTTTCACCCACATCTGTTTTAGTGGTATTGCCAAAAACTATAGGTTCCATCCCTACTTCAAGTATACGTAGGCTGAAAAGTTTCTGGTTTGACACATAGATATCGCCCTTTTCAAAACATCCATATGATTTTTAGGAAGTACCAACCTTTAAACGATACGTGTCAAAGTTTCATGACATTTCGACGATTAGTTTACAAGTTACAGTGGTTTTTCGTGACGCTACTTTGATATTTTCAGACAATGGAAAAAATCGAATTTCGTGTGTTGATTAAACACTGTTTCTTGATGGAAAAAAATATACTCTTCAAGCAAAGTAATGACTTGATAAGTGTTACACCGGGAAACATTAAAAAAAATCCACAAAATTGTTTTAGATGACCGTAAAGTGAAATTGCGTGAGATAGCTGACACCCTAAAAATATCAAAAGAACATGTTGGTCATATTTTGCATGAACATTTGGGCATGAGAAAGCTCTGTTCTAAATGGGTGCCGCGTTTGCTCACAGTGAACCAAAAAACAACAAGGTGTTAATGATTCTGAGCGCTGTTTGGGCCTGTTTAAGCGCAATAAACAGAATTTTTTCATGCGATATGTGACAATGGATGAAACATGGTTCCACCACTATATACAGCTGAGTGGACAGCAGCCGGTGAAAGCCACCCGAAGCGATCAAAGACAGAACAGCCGGCCGGGAAGGTTTTGGTCTCTGTATTTTGGGATGCGCATGGAATCAATTCGCAGACCTCAAAAAAATGCTCGCGGGAAAGAGATTTGCTCTAATGAAGAAGTTATCGCCGAAACTGAGACCTATTGTGAAGGTAAAGACAAATCCTTCTGCAAGAAAGGTATAGAAATGTTAGAAAAGCGTTGGACTGATTGTATCGCTCTTGAAGGATACTATATTGATAAATAAAGTTGAATTTTGCAAAAAAAAATGTCTTTTAAGTAGCTAGACCAAAAACTTTTCAGCCTAAGTGTTAGGTGAACTAAATTTCGAAATCGATATCTCATTTCGTTCGGGAGTTATCGTGTTATGAGACTTTTTTACATTTTGTTTGAAATAAATAATTTTTATCTACATACTACTAGTAGTTCATATTAAAAGAAAAAGTTATTTCATTCCCCTAAAATTTTAACTTTCAAATAATCAATTGTCTTAAGTATTAATAAAAAAATATATATTTTTTTTATGTTAGAACGCAGTAAATATAAATTTTAATAAGTACTTCACATATCGCAGACAAGGCCTATAAAATAGATTAATGTCTATATTTTTATGCTTGTTTTATTTACACAAATCTTATTGTTATAACGAAAGTGTTTGAAGTGTAAAGTTTGTTCTTCAATATCCCGATGTGATATCTCACGTCTGTGATTAAATGACATCAAATTCAAGATACACCATGTGATAGTCATTCTCAAAACATAAACACGAAAACAAATGTTTTTAGAAAATTTCTAGTATAATCAAACTTCTATAGTTTTCACAAAGAGTCTTACAAAATATTTATTTTATTTTTAAACTTTATGATATTATTTTATCTTCAAATTTTAGCGTTTAATTTTGTTTGTTTTTTCCATATATGATTTCGACGCTAGTAATGAGAATACAATATTGTGTTATTTGCAGACGATACTGGCTTGAGAAATAAATATAAATTGCAATATGAATATTAGTAAGCAAACATGCAACATTGGTTTTAAATATGATGATATTATTGATTCTCAAATTGCATAATGTATTTTAATCTAAAATTCAATTGGAATTGCCGGCAATTCTTCTATCAAAGAAATTATACAGTAAGTATATATTATTATATATATATATATATATATATATATATATATATATATGTATGTATGTATGTATGTATGTATGTATGTATGTATGTATGTATGTATGTATGTATATATATATATATATATATATATATATATATATATATATATATATATATATATATATATATAGTAAAAATATGTTCGTAATTCGGAACATGGGCGTAGTCAGCCTCTTAGCTAGGGCGGAAGGGGAGCTTCTCAAAATTCCATTCATAATTAAAAAAATGTATTGAATAATACGAGTACAATTCCTTCAAGGATCCAGAGGGGAGGCGGCTGACTTTCCCTGACTACGCCTATGATTCGGAACATGTCAAAACTCTTGGAAATGCCCATTATGTATAGTCTTATAATTTGGACTTTGGTTCATCCTGTGTTTTTGGTTTACAACCTGAACTTCTTCGCGTTATAATAAGGTTAAGTTGTAGAGCCGTGACAAGGGGGGCGCCCCTATGGATGTAGTAAATAAACAGAAACTTTTTTATTAATTCGTTTGTGAAAATGTTCACTCCCGGTCATTGATTGTTAAATATAGTGTAAAGTTGTAGGTAGGGTTTTTTTTGTTAGAAATTTCCACCTTCTCTTTTCACCGATTTTTAAATGTAAGCTGTTAGAGTTCCACTATAGATAAGTCCTTTTTTCTGAAAAAATCTCACCCCTTCCCCTCACTGGTTATCGTTTTTTGTTTATTACGTTGGAAGAGGTCTAAATTTTTAGAGGTCCAATGCAAGAGTTTTTTTCATCAAAGGATCTCGCTCCCCGTTCGTTTGATCTTTAGTGGAATCTTTTTAGTGTTCCGTATGAAACACTTATGAGATCACTTTGGTGTGTGTCTGTCACAATTTTCTCTGGAACTACTTGACATAAAAAATTGAAATTTGACCAAATATAGGAATTGATGGCCCAATCAGAGCCGTGTAGTTTTGAAAGTTAAATTTTGACTTAAGGGGTTGGTTTTGGGGATGAAATCGGAAGTGAAAAAATTATTTTTTTATAAGGTCATCAAGTAGGATGTCAACTGAAAGCTTGTGAAAACACGAGTTCAAAAATAAATCTGATGTAATACTCGCACACACTTTTCTTTTTATTATTTTTTAAAAATTGCGAAAATTCGCTGTCCCCCCATCCTGTCTCAAAGAGTACGGATCAAAAAACTTCGGAAAAAATTCTAAAATATTCTCCATAAAATGCAAAATGAGCAAAAAGCATCACGAGCTTTTGCTTCTAAACATCTGGCCTACCTACAATGGCGTGAAAATCCTAACGTCATAAGGGGAGACTAGTGACCTGACAGTCAGTCATCGCGCCTGATAATACTAACGTGGTTAGAAAGACGCGTGGCGAGCACAAAAATAAAATGTGCCAAAGAATGATAACCAAACACTAACATTAGTTGATTGTCGTTAGTGTTATTTATAATAAAAGATCATAATTTCAGTTTTAGTGTACTCGTATTTCTTAGTACCTTGTATACATAAGTAAAAAAAACAGGCGCAAATACCCTTTCTGTGATATGATGATTTTCCTCCAAATGGTGGGTTCTAATTAAATGTTATTGTTATCTGTTAAATGACAGCATTTATTGTAGTAAATAAAGGAACAATCATTTTACGACTGCGCATGCTTCAAATAATGATAACAACAGCTGATAACTTATCTGGTATATAAAAAAAAAAAAAAAACTGTTTGACTTGACAATATGGTGGAGATTTTTTTCTTGGAAAGTTGTGGATGTAACTGGGACTAAGAGCTACGAAATATCAATACGTATTCGGTGCAATCAGTAATATACTCATATACTTTTCAGTATATTATTGCCTTAAGGCGTTACACCACCTTGAGATTTTCAAAAAATCGAATTATTTTTTTTTGGCTAGATAAATTGTTTATACTTTTAAGAATATTAAGTTATAGCAATTAGAAGTGAGCGCGGCAGAGAGTCGGGGGGTCCCGAAACTCAGGTAGCGATCGGACCGACACGAGCGATCAAAGCCTTGACAAAGGGTATTGTTCTTTTAGTCAGTCCTTTATAACACTAATTCCGATAGATTAACTGATACCGATTTGTTAGAACGCTGTTTAGAAGAATACACTCAGAATAACAACGAAAGTCTAAACGCTGTCATTTGGTCTATGGCTCCAAAAGTGCATTACAGTGGCACAAAAATTATTGAGATTGCATCTTATATTGCAGCTAATATATTTAATGATGAATATACTAGTGTATTACAAATGATGCAATTATTAAACCTTGTAATTGGCCCAAGCGCGCTGCGATTTACCGAGAACTTGGATTCTCAACGAAAATCTATAGCCATCATGAGAGCCCAACAGGAGACTAAAGAGGCCAGGAAATTGAAAAGAGCTGCTCAAAAGGAGCCGGAGGACATCGCGGCAACAATGGAAGACCTCATGTACGGTCCAGGAATCGCAGATTGAAGGTCATTTAAAAAAATATTTGGTTTCAAGATGCTGACGCCGTATTGTTTTTTCTTTTTGCGTTTTTTTTCAAAACTAATTTTTTCAAACTGGTGTACAAGATATTTTAAAATCTACTTAAAAACCGATTTTGTTATAATTTGCAACACATATTTTTGATTGGGTGCCATGTTCGTAAGTTATAAATTTTTTAAACTCAAAATTTCGATAAAAATCAGAGTTTTTTTTCGAACAGCTGTCATTTCTACAAAAAAAATTTAAATTTTTTTTTTCCTACGCTACATCTTAGCTATAAATTATTTTTTATTTTTCAGACGAAACTGACAGAGAAAATACGTACACCATCAGCAAGGATTTTCAAAAGAGGATCCTATTTGATGGCTCATATCTCCGTCATTTTTTTAATTTTTTTATTCGTTATTATTTCAAATTATTCATAAAACTACTATGTATATGTGAAAAAGAAAAATTATTTTATATATTTAAAGGCTGCGTCAATTTTTTTTTTATTTTTATACGTATTTTTTCCGAGCGCCAGGCATTTGGTCAATCACAGTTAAAAAAAATTCCCATGATGCCTAGTGACCAACGAAGAAGTACAAAATAATTTTATTTTTTTTATAATTCAACAAATATTTCGGTAGCAAATATTTGTTTCAAATTTTTCATAGAGTACTTCAGCAATCACGGTACGGAGCACTAATTGTGTAAGTCCATAAGTTGCATTTAGCTGGTTTTACTTTTCTTTAAAGAAACACACCTTTTGTATCCAAATACCGTTCCTCCCTTAAAGCTTCTTTGCATTCTGAGGCGTTTTAAGATGCAAGGGACAATTTCATTCTATTAAAAATTGCATATCCGCCTTGACTGCTATGAGCTTACAACAAACATAATTTTAAAGCATTGACTAACATATAGAACTGTAACACACGGAGAGTACGAATATAAGCATCCTAAAACTCGTAAGACTAAAAGCAAGTAGGAATCGTCTAAATTATTACCTAAAAATAAATTATGAATGAATTTCCTAAAAATATTACCAAGACAAATTAAAATAACTGGTCAAGTGCAAGTTGGACTTGCGTAATTAGTGTTCCGTACGTTGATTGCTTTTAAATTAAAAGAGGGAGTATAAAATGATCAGTGACTTCACAAAACACATCCCAAACGAGTTTTCAACAATTTTTTTTTCCAATCTTTACTGAAAATTTGAAATTTTTGTTTTTTTTTATATACCAGATAAATTATTTTATTTATCCACTTGAGATAATTTTCGTTCAATCTACACCCTGTGGGGAATATTCTAGAATTTTTTCAAAATTTTTTGATCAGTACTGTTTGAGAGTGTGCGCAAATATTACATTATATATATTTTTGACTCGTGTTTTTATTAGCTTTCATTTGACACCCCACTCGATGACCTGGTAAAAAAAATATTTTTCACTTCCAATTTTACCTCCTAAAACTAACCCCTTAAGTCAAAATTTAACTTTCAAAACTACACGGCTCTGATGTGGCCATCAATTCCTATATTAGTATCAAATTTTAACTTTCTATGTTAAATAGTTTCGGAGACAATCGGGTGTGACAGACAGACGGCCGGACAGACATTGAAGTGATCTTATAAGTATTCGTACGGAACACTAACAAAAAATCAAAAATTAATACATAGGAACCAAAGATTTAATGACCAATGCCTTTTCCGATTCTTAAATATATTTTCAGTTTGTACTGCCTTCCGGTTATTTGGAATATAAACTTTTATATTACAGTGTACTATTAATCGATAAAGCTAACACAATTCTTAGTTATATTTCTAATATTACCTGAGGTATAATTGGCACATTAATATATTTTTTGAAATTAAATCACTGATAAGCACGCTACTTTAACTATTTAAGCAAACACTTAAACCACTTAAACTATTTAGTGTGAAAAGAAAACACTTCGACACATGATTTGCATAAATTTTTCATTTATCAGTACCAACGAACACGGTTGGTACTAGCTCTGCGACGATTAGACGTATAATGCTTACTAGGAACCACTAAACTCACTGCAGAAAAGTTATTCAGCAGAAAAAAAATTTGATATAAAAAATTGTAGTAATTTGCAAATTCTTATCTTTATAGTAATTGTTAAAACTATATTTTAGGTCTTCCTGCTCGTAATAGAAATATTGCTGTGGTACGATAAAAGTTGATTTTTATCTAATTACTATTGTTATTTTTTTTTAATAAAAAAATCTCACCTTAAAACAATTTTCATTTAATATACTTTTTTAATAAAACTACAGCGAATAGGCACGACAGGCTACTTTAAAAATTTATCGATATGTGATGTGCAACATGAGAAATAATTTGATAAAATTAGGCTGTTTATGGAAAACCCTAGTTAAATAAAATAAAACAATGCATAACAGAGGCGTACTTTTGTTTTGGTTCATTTTTGTTTCTGTTTATTATCTCAACTGACAAAAATTATTAAACTACCTTGTATATAATAGAATGAATAAGTGAGAATTCCTGCTTTTAGAAACAGAATGACTCGCAACGTTTGCCTACTATTGCACGAAATATCGTCGAGGACCTTCACTCCTCTAGGCCTGATTCCTGTTTACTGAACAAACTAGTCTTAATCGTGATCCAGTATAACATTCCTTTTCCACGTGTTCTTTGTGTTATTGATTGGGGGTGATTCAAAAAGGTATTCATCTGGACTGATATTAGTATTACGTCGCTCCAGTTTGACACAGCCTTTTTCTAAAAATCATGATTACTCAGGTAATCGTACCATTTGTCAACTTAATTCGTTTCTCGGTTATCTTTTCATCATCATACATCATCATACATCATCATAATTAGTGCCCCTGTCCAAAAAATTAAATAGGTGTTTTCAAATTTGCCTCTTTCCGGAACAAATGCATTTTTGCGTCGGGAATATATTGGACAAAATGACTTAGAAATCGTGGTTCTTGAGATTAGAGCGTGTCAAAAATTGAATTTGTTTTGACATCCCCGAAAACGCATTGTGCAATCGTAGGCGAAATGTCGAAATGTCACTTGAATTTAACATGGTTTAATTTTAAGAATCGCACTTTCTCATCTAACCAAGGCTGAGAAAGCTTCCGTTCCATATTAACAATACTCTTTAAGGTTATATTATAAATTAAACCGGAAAACTATGGTCGTTATTATATCAAAAGAAAATTGATTGTTAATGTTTTTTTTAGTTATCTTCTGGTTGTATTACAATATGCTCTTTTTATCGAGATGTCCTTAAATTATTATATTTTTTACTTGATAGTATATTTTTTTCAAATAAAACCTTGTGGTATCTCCAGCAATCAGGGCCGAATGATTTTATATGATATAAATATGTTTTTATATACCAGCCCTGTGTAACGCTGTGAAAGCGAAATATACTCAAAACGGTCAACAAAACTACTGAAAATTACCCCATTCCATATCTTTGTCTATATTGTGTATGTTTCCCCCTTCTCGTTCATCTTCTTAGATTGGAACTTACAAACGAGAACTTGAGCTTGACTCGATCGGTGCTGTTGAGATGTTGCGTTGCGACTCATTATAGTGATAAAAGTCGTAAGTAATAAAGATCATATAATAAATAAATCATTAAAATCTTGATTTTAATATAAACAAAACAAATCTATTTATAGAAATATCTTTACCTATTTGGTACTACACACTATATAAATAACGCATATTTTAAAAAATCATCATGTTAATTTGGCCGAATGCAAAGAGAATAAAAGTGATGAAAACAAATAAATACTTTCGCTGTATATGCAAACATATGCTACGTATTTCTATAGACCTGGGTTCCTCCGATTCTTAACTTACCCAATACGAATACAGTAGCCATCTATTCAGTACATAGATGTTCTTAAAGAAGAATAGATTGTCATGATATCGTCTAAATATTTGAATTTCATGAACCGCTAGCACCAAGTTAACTACAGTTTTCGTAATAAAACTGTCGAGATATACCCCCGTCTTGTCAGTCGTATGCGTCATTACTGAGGGTCGTGTCCATCTTGAAAGTTTCCATTCACTTTGGCAACCATTTTTCGCATTTATCTCTGTTCTCTACTTGCCTCGGGGCATCGGTCACTCTAAGCCCCGTTACTGATTTCACCTGATCGGCCCAGCGGTTAGGTGATCGGCCACGTAGTCTCTTCCCTTCTACCTTTCCAGTCATGACCAGCCTCTCCAAATTGTCCAGATCTCTTCTTTTATTACTAATGAGCTACTACACTTGCTCCAAGGCTAATCTGTTGCATGACACCTTCTGGAGTCAACTGATTTTAATGTTACAATAAAGGTTTTCACGGATGGTGGAATGTAATACATTAAAATTCCGGGCCTCAATCCACTCGTCCAACAATGAACTTCCACGACGTTTCTTTTTTTTTATGGGTCTAGCACACGTGCTGCAGGGAAGAGGTCCCTAAAGCGCTACAGGAGCGACACATGTGCGGAAAAAGCGATTCACGTTGTTCTTGAATCGCTGTAAATTGTATTCGGTGAGAAACAAACAGTCCTGGGCAAATTATTCCAAAGGGATGATGTTATCCATATAAAAGACTGCTTGAAAAGCGTTGTACCAGGAGTAACAAGCTGAACCTCATACGGATGTGAAGTATTAGCGCGACGTGTACTTCTAACATGCACCGCTCTGGCAGGAATTAAGCGGGCCACATCCTTAGAACACTTTCCATGAAAATACTTGTAGAATAGGGTCAAGTCGCCAACCGTTCTTCGATGTTCCAGCGAGTCAAGGCCGCCGGTCAGTTCCGGATCTCCAATCAGACGAACAGCTCTTCTCTGAATAGAATCCAACAAATGCAGTGTATGTTTGGGAGCGGAGCCCCAAACATGGGAGCAATGTTCCATAGTTGGTCGAATTTGAGCTTTGTAAGTTGTTGTGGAGTGTAAATCTAGGTCGGCCTACCTATAAAAGACAGTGACTGCACCTAGGTTCGCTTCGAGCGGCAGCAGCAGCTTTACTATCACTATAAGCCTAATCCTATCCAATGCGAGATGTAAGCGTTCCCCCTGAATTTCCATCTCAATCTATTTGCAGCTGTTGTCATCCATTCAATGCCCGCAACCCTCTGTATATCATCCCGCCGTCTTGTTTTGGGACGTCCTATGCTCCTTTTCTGTTCTGGTGGTCTCCATTTTAATGTTCGCGTGGTCCATCGGTCGTGCGTGGTACATGTCCCGTCCATTACCACTTCCTTTCTGCTGCATGCTCTATATCAGCTCTTATCCATCGATTTCGTTTTTTCACGTATCCACTTGTTTTTTTTTTATCTGACCGATAAAATACCATCAAGGCCTGCTGCTTTGTTATGCTTCACTTCCTTCAGTGCATTGTTGACCTCCTCTACAGTAACTTCTGGCAGTTCTTCCGAACCTATATTTTCTATTTTCTTTTCAGTCTGTGTTGTTTTGGACCTGTAGAGTTCATTATAGTAGGTGTTTATTTCAGAGTTTACTTTGTCGCTATTCGTTATTACTTGTTCCTCATTATTTTGCAATTTAATTATCTCTTATATATTTAGTCACATCTGCTTGAAACCCTTCAAAGTGCTATTGCGATGCAAGATTTAAAAAAAAAATAATGCTCCTTATTAACTCTTTGTTTAGTTGGAAGAAACTTCTTGTGTACAATACCGAAGAAAGTAGTTAACATATCCTTGATTTTTACCGACTTTGACGTGTTTTTTTGCACGATGTCTAAAACAAGAACATATTTTATGATTATTGTCTTTAACTGATAGTTCAATACAAAGGATGATTATATTTAATTGTTCAGTAGCATAGTGAATAAATTGCATACATTATTGCCTCAGTGATAGCAGAACAATATAATTTTTTTTATTAAATTAATATTATCTATACCATTATCGCTATTATTACACCTAACATATACCTGAAGCAACTATTAGTTAAGATTATTTTAATTATCGACCAATTGTGCTGTGGAAAAATATGTAAGATTATTAGATGTCTGTGTCTCTAACCAGATTTATCAAATAATTTAATTGCGATAAACCAGTTGGCCGTTAACAATCTCCACCTGAAATAAATCCCAAATTTTAGTACAGACTCATATACCACAGGGCAACAAAAAAATATTTTTGTTTTGGTGCCTGGGATTTTAGAGCTGATTTTAACTATATTTGGGACGCTAAATCTATACATGCAATCCGTTTTTCTCTATCAGCTCTACTTTTTTAGATACATCCACTTATCTACCAATGTGGTTTTTATTTAGTATATTCATTTATGAGAGTTCTAAAATTATTATATATTCATTAATGTAGGTACAATGGTTTTATTGTCAGTCTGTAATTGATAAATTCCAGGTAAAACTATAAATAGTGGAACCATTGCCTATCAGGTACCTGAACTGACCCTTTTAATCACCTAATTTGGGTAAGTCTCGTCAGTTTGTGCGTTCTTACTAATGAGAGTAGATCGAATTCGGCGTGTTATTTTATGTTAAGAAAAGAGTGTTTTTGTGTTATTGAACAGAATTAAAATGAGTTCAGGTTCCAGTTCAAGAAGAAGTTGTGTAAATCAACCTGATGTGTTTTGCTATATATGCGGAGAATACAGGTTTCAACAAAACAGACAAACTATTACTGACTTTGTAAAGCGAGCGTATCTTGGATACTTTGGAGTTAAGCTTGGTGATCAGGACAAAACGTGGGCCCCGCATCTCGTATGTAAAACTTGTACAGAGCATTTACGGCAGTGGACTACCGGGAAAAGAAAATGTCTAAAATTCGGCGTACCAATGGTTTGGAGAGAACCAAAAAACCACTTCAATGATTGTTATTTCTGTTTAGTAAATACTAATGGAATCAATCGAAATAACCGCAGTAAGTGGACTTATCCCAATTTAGACTCGGCAATACGCCCTATCCCGCACTCAGATGAAATACCGATTCCAACATTTCATCAACTACCACATATCTCTGATGACGAATATTTTCCCTCTGATGCTAATAAAAGTTCTGATGCTAATGAAACTAACAGTGACTATGAGGGGACGTCATCAGTTCCTCAACGCTTCAATCAAAATGAATTAAATGATCTCACCAGGGATCTCAATTTATCGAAAAAAGCTTCTGAAGTACTGGCTTCTAGGTTGAACGACAAAAATTTACTGGAACAAGGAACCAAAATTACCTTTTACCGTACAAGAGAAAAAGATCTGCTACCATTATTTTCTCAAGAAGACAATCTTGTATTTTGTCACGAAATTAGGGGACTCATGAAAGAAATGGGACTTTCCGAATATATTCCAGATGATTGGCGCCTATTTATTGACAGTTCAAAGCGAAGTGAAAATGTGTCCTTCTACATAATGGGAATAAATATGGTTCAATACCACTACCTCACTCAACGAAACTGAAAGAAGAATATAATACCATAGCTTTGGTCTTGCAGAAGATAAAGTATTACGAACATCAATGGATGATTTGTGTAGACTTAAAAATGGTAAACTTTCTTCTTGGGCAGCAAAGTGGTTACACGAAATATCCGTGTTTCTTGTGCCTCTGGGATAGTAGGGACAAAACACACCACTGGATTAGAAAAGATTGGCCTCAGAGAGAAAACATGGACGTTGGGGAAAAGAATGTCATTAACGACGCTTTGGTTGAAAGAGAAAAAATCATACTTCCTCCGTTACATATAAAGTTGGGCTTAATGAAGCAATTTGTAAAGGCTCTTGATAAGAATGGGTCTTGTTTTGCATATATAGGGGTAAAAATGCATCAGTTGAGCACAGAAAAACTCAAAGCAGGGATATTTGACGGCCCACAAATAAGACAATTAATTAAGGATCCTGCCTTCATAAATTCAATGAATCAAGTTGAACGAGAAGCTTGGACATCATTTGTTGCAGTTGTAGAAAATTTTCTAGGCAAACATAAAGCTCAAAACTATGTTGAAATGGTTAACAAGATGTTAATAGTTTCAAATCCTTAGGGTGCAATATGAGTATTAAAATACACTATTTACACAGCCACTTAGACCGTTTTCCAGAAAATTTAGGAGACATGAGTGAGGAACAAGGTGAAAGATTTCACCAAGATATTAAAGTTATGGAGGACCGCTACCAAGGAAGATGGGACATGAACATGATGGCAGATTACTGCTGGAGTTTAAAAAGGGACTGTTTAAAAAAACATTCAAGAATGTCGCGGAAAAGAAGCTTTCCAAGTGTTGAGTGACTATTTCATTTCTTCAATGTTTTTTTTTTGTTTGTAAGTACGACATAATATTGTATTTTGTATAACTAAAATAAAAATTTCGTATCTACTTTTGTTTACTACACTTACGGATTTGAGTTACAATAATGTAACTTATATTTCTCTAAAATTGTATATCTTAAAAATTTGAGCTCCTAGGTACAAATGAATACGTTATTTGAATTCAGGACATCAAATTGATATAGAATCAGCTCAAAAAACCTCGACACCAAAACAGCTGTTCCCTGTTTACTCTATGAATGTTGTACAAACAATGATTGCCTGTGTTTATTTCAAATCTGTTTGTAATTTTTGTTTTGATAATTTTTATTATAATTTTTTGAATTTGATAAATTTAACACCGAAAAGTCAACATGAGATTACTCTATAAACATTGGAAGCAAGAAGGCTGAAAGTTGCTAATCATTTCATAAGATACACTCCTGGTCAAAAAATTTAATCAACCCAATTTTTGTGTAGCAATTTTTCCTCATTTTCGAACACTTTAATAAATGTCTCGGTAAATTATTGAGATATTTTTTAAAAATATAACGTGAACTCTAATTCTCATAAACCACTGCATGAATCATTTACGAGAATTGGAAAAATAAGCCTTTGATAGAGAAACTGGAATGCCACAAGATATTTTTTAGAAAGGCAGATACTTTTGAAAATAGACAAGCTGGAACACTACAAGATGTTTTTTGAAAACACAGGCTTATTTTGAAAAAAATTGAAAGCAAAGCGAATTTTGAATTGGATGAACAAAATTATCATCAGGTAAGTTCTAAAAATTTACTTCTTTTAATTTAAGGAGCTGGTAGCTCCTTTAAATCCTTGTACGGGTTAATATTAGAGCAATATGTGAACCAATAAATAAGTCACAATAAATCTACAATAAATTTGTCTTTATATCAAGTTAATTTATATCAAATTTAATCTACATAGGGTTTAAATTATAATCGTTAACCTTTGTGATATAATATTACATTTTTGAGTTTTGGTGCGTACATTTACTTCAACTGCCCCGTTGTTAATCTAGTACTGTCTTCAATTTGACCATTAATTTGTTAATAATTTTATTTTTAAAATGGAATGACTCTAGAAAGTGCTAAATTAATGCTGCCTTGATGCAAGTGATTACCTCATTAAAGGGTAGGTAGATGAAACAAAAGCTCAAGTATCTGATTAAGAATGTTGTATTACTTTTTTTGACTTATAAGACGATGAAAACAAAAGACAAAAAAATATAGCTGTGATAGTGCATGTCATTCAGTAAAAAAGTTATCATGGTTTTGCAGTTATACAGCTTGGATGTAACTAAATCCCATTTTAGAAAGAATGATCTCAAAAAGAGTACAGTCTAAAAGAAGAAACAAAAGTTTATTATTATCCTTAACTTTTTAGACAGCTTATGGAAAAAGTAAAATAAGCAGTGTGCCTTGTGTAAAATTTATCTTTTCTTACTTCTCTTGCTAAGAAAATCATATATTTAGACAGTGAATTTCAATATATATTTAGAAAATAGATCCATATTAGTCTGATATTAATCCGTAAACGGATTTAAGGGAGCTACAAGCGTCTTAAATTAACGCAGATAAACGTACCTGATGATAATTTTGTTCATCCAATTCAAGAATCATTTTGCCTTTAAGTTTTGTCAAAATGAATCTCTGTCTTTTCAGAGAATATCGTGTGGTATTCCAGCCTCCATATTTTCAAAAGCATCTGCCTTTCTAAAACATATCTTGTGGTGTTCCAGTGTCTCTATCCAAGGTATATTGTTTTCAATTTTCTTAAATAGTTTTGTGTAGTGGTAATGGTTTTTTGAGCATGAGAATTCACGTTGTAATTTTAAAGAACATTTCAGTCATTTACCAAGACTATTACTAAAATATTCGAAAATAAAAAAAAAAACTAAAATTTACCAAAATATTTTGGTCACATTTTTTTACCGGGAGTGTATCTTACACAAATGATTAGCAATTTTTAGCTTTTTTGTTATCAATGTTTACAGAACAATCTCATGTTGACTCATTGGTCTTCAATTTACCAAATGCAGAAAATTATAATAAAAATAATGACGATAAAAATAAAAGTTAGAAACAAGAATGAAATAAACACGGGTAAGATTGCTCATACAAAGAAATTATCTACGAACTAAGGAGTCACACAATAAAAGAACTAAAAACAAGCTTCTTGTCTGCCTCAACAATTTCAGGTCCTTTTGGTCAGTCGCTAAGGCCATTAGTCAAAATTTCACTAAATCCACTACATCACCACTCACACGGCCAAACTATTGCAATAACACCAGTTCAGAAAGCTGAACTTTCTACTGTCGATTTCCAAGGAAAAACACAATCAATTGTGCCCATATTGCTGTCAAGAATGCCTGATACTGTCTTCAGCGTATCATAAAACATATTTCAATGAAGCTAAGCACCAAAAAACCTTCTGGCGCTGACAGTATACCTGCCATGGTACTCAAAAAATGCACAAGAGAACTCACACCAGCCTTCTGTAGACTGTTCAACTTATCCTATAAAATGGGAATATTTCCTTCCTACTGGAAATACAATACAGTTCAACCGATACTCAAAAACCGTAAAAAGACCTTGCTAAACAAGTACCAGCTAGTTGCATTGCTTTCAATAATATCGAAAGTAATGGAAAAGGCTGTTAACTAACATGTTCTAAAATACCTTGAATAATATTAACGACCATCAGTAATGGCTTTCTTAAGCAAATATCAACAGGAGATCTTATAACTTATGTAACACAGGTTTGGAACAACGCAATCGAACACTTTGGAGAATCTTGAGCAGTTGAACTTGATATATCCAAGGCATTCGACCATGCTGTGTACGATGGATTGTTGGCTAAGCTACGCTTCACTATCAACTCCGATGTGCTACAAGGCTTCATACTATTTCCTACTATATTTCTGATTTATATTAACGATCCGCTGGAAAGGATCACTCGAATGATCGCTTGAACATCGACTACTCGTGCAAAAATCCTTAGAAAGCAGAAAGTCGTCTAACCGAACAAACACCTGCAAGAAATTTTATCTTTGGTCGGCAATAACCAAGTAGAATTTAACGCTACAAAAACTCATGCGACAGTTTTTCTCAAAAAAGTTAACGTTGCTGAACCGGACGTAGTTATATCGGGGAATTTCATTGCTCTAGCATCGTCATTTAATTTGCTGAACATTAATTTTGGAGTAAATATGTCTTAACATTAACATGTTGCAAGTACAAAGGATTTCCCTTCGGTATATGTGCTATGCCCGTAAAAAAATAATAAAGTTCATGAGTCTGTACGAAAAATATGTACATAGTTGTGTTTACGCCTACATTTCATCTTGTCTTATATCAGGAAATAAATCAATCATCAATGACGAAATTTTAAAAATTTATATTAATTTTATATCATTTATATAAATTATAAAAAGCAAATTCCTCAAGGCACCATCTTGTATTCCGTCAGGGTTCGGAATTTTACATGATGTAAAATTTGGGTGCAAGAAAATCGTTCAGCCATTTAAATAATGTGCCTACCATTATATAAAATAAGAGTACGTGTAATAAGAGGTCATGATCAATAGTCTCACGAGTCAAGAAAAATAGCTGATACAAAGGATCATAGTAATTAAAGAAGGATTATTACAGGTAGAGATTGTTAACTGGCTAACCGGTTTATGGCAACTGAATTATTTAACAAATCTAATTAGAGACGCATACATCTAATACTCCCTCATATTGTTCCATAGCAACTAAGAGTAAATTGGGCGTTAATCAAAGTAATGTCAACTATTAGTTGCTTCAGGTATAGGTGTGATAATAGCGAAAATGATATAGACATTAAGAACTGCATAATATTGTGCTATCAGTAAGGCAGTATGCAAGTTATCGACTATGCTACTGAACAATTAAATGTGATAATTCATTATATTGAGCAGTTAAAGATAATATTCTTAAAGTATGTCCTTGTTTTAAAACAATACGTTAACATACCTTATTTAAGAAATATGTATATATATGTATATATATATATATATATATATCCTTATATTATATATATATATATATATTTATATTTATTTATATAATATATATATATATATAATTAATATATATATATATATATATATATATATATATATATACGTATATATATTTATTTATTTAATATATATATATATATATATATATATATATATATATATATATATACAAACATAGATACGTACATATATACATACATACATATAGTTCTCAGTATATGTCACCACTATACTTTATTTTTGCACCCGACGTGCGTTTCGCTAACTATGTTAGCTTCATTAGGAGTGATGATTCACTGACTGGTTAGCGAAACGCTTGTCGACCCTAAAAATACAGTCATTGTGCCAAAGATTCCACATTCCCAATATAATATATATACTTGTTTTAACTATCTCGTCGTGAATCCGACCCTGTTCTAAATTTGAACATTCCTTTCGTTTACAATCATATTATCATCATATTAAAATCAGATGATTCCAGAAGGTGTCATATAACAACTTAACCTTGCATTACAGTAAGTGTAGTAGCTTATTAGTAGTAAAAGAAGGCGTGGCGTGGTATATAATAAAATTCCGTTCGTCTAACAATGAATTTGCATGACGTTTCGCCAAAATCTCATTTAGCATTTTCAAGTGCTCCCGCTGCTGCTGCTACTGCTATATGTATATGTATATGTATATATAAAAGCTTTTCAGATTACAGGTGGGTAATTAATTTTGATTTTTCAGCATCCAAGGTTTCTAATGGCATCCTTGCTGTAAATGCCATATTTTTAAAGTAATATGTTAGTGAATAGTGGCTGTTTTATTTCATTCTTGTTAGATTAATTTGCACACTGCATTTTGTGCCCTGATGAAGGTCCCAGCCTAGGACCGAAATATTGGCTAAATGAATATTGTGTGAACATCTGTTGTGCCCCCTTGCCGAGTTCCCCAACTATTTTCACATATATATTATATATATATATATATATATATATATATATATATATATATATTATATATATATATATATATATATACATATATGTATATGTGTATATAAATATATATATATATATATATATATATATATATATATATATATATATATATATGTATATATATATATATATATATATATATATATATATATATATATATATATATATATATATATATTACACTTTTAATAATTTTCTTGAGTTTAATATTCATGAAATTAAAAGACTTGTCTTATATCATTGTATATATTTTTAACAAAACGTTTCGACCATACATTCTGGTCTTCATCAGTTGTCTAATCTACAATAAACACATTTTTTGTGTTATTATTGATTGATGTGATGATGAAGACCAGAATGTATGGTCGAAACGTTTTGTCAAAAATATATACTATGATATAAAACAAGTCTTTTAAATTCGTGAAACCCAAGAATATTATAAAAGAATATAATTGTTACATGTTCAAAGAAAAAAAAAAATAAAGGGAAAAAGTATATATATATATATATATATATATATATATATATATATATATATATATATATATATACATATACAGTGAAATTCCCCTTCGCGGACACCCCTCTTACACGGACACCTCCCTTGAACGGACGGTGGTCCCGACCGACTCTCATATAATTAGTAATGTGTTAACTCCTTCTTAGACGGACATTCTCTTGCCCGGATGCGGACACAAAAAAAATGTTCTCTTAACCGGACAAAAAACAATAAAAAATACACGTCTTGTCTCATTTTTCTGTGGCGAGTATCACTGTTTGCGTTTCCCAATCGCGCCGCACGCCAACGTCGCTGCCTGACTTTCCCGAGTAAACCGGGTATTTACCGATCTCAGTTTTTCGGTACACGAGGGGATTTAATATTAGTCTGACGCCTATGCGAAAAAGAGACACAGTGGGTGACACATTCATTCTTGAAATGGCTCGAAATAGAAAAATTCTCACGCTTAAACAAAAAATTGAGATTGTTGAAGTTCACAATAAGGAAAAGTTAAGTGTAACGGTCTTATCCAAGCGTTTTAATATCGGAAAAACACAAGCTGCTGATATAATTAAACATAAAGATATCCTTTTGAACAAGTGGATGTTGAACAGCAATTTGAATGAAAATTGACCAAAATTACCAAAATTGACAAGTTGTATTCTAACTGGTTTATAGCAGCTCGCTATAAGGGGATTCCTTTGACAGGTATGCACATGATTTATTTTTTTTTAGATAAGGTTTTCTGGAATTAATGCATTGATTTTCTTTTCATATCAATTCAAGGAATGGATAAAAGGGGTGAGAGTATCAGTAGGCTTGTTGTGATAAAAAATGCAAAACACTTACTTTTATTGTTTTTTTTCAGGTCCGCTAATACGATGCAAAGCAAAAGAAATAGCCGAGTCCCTAGGACATTCTACATTCAGTGCTTCTTCTGGTTGGTTTAATAAATTTAGAATCCATCACAACATAAGTTTTAAAGCGATTTCAGAAGAAGGAGCTTCGGTTATTGCTGAAGATGTTTCATCATTTTGGGAAAAATGCCCTTCTTTAATTAAATGCTATTCACCAAGAGACATCTATCATGCCTATGAGACAGGCCTGTATTTTGGGACTCTACCCAACAAAACGCTAACACTACAAAAGAAAAATGTGTTTGGTGGTAAATATCCCAAAGAGAAGTTTACAATTTTGCATTGTACAAATATGGCGGGAGAAAAAGAAAAACTCTTAGTCATTGATAAGGCAGCTAAACCCCCCAGAGCATTTAAAAATATTAACATAAAACAACCTATCTGTATCTTGGAAATATAATAAGAAAGTTTGGCTGACAGGAGAAATTATGATAGAGTGGTTGCAAGATCTTGATTGGAAATTGGCAAAAGAAAAAAGGAACATTTTATTATTTTTAGATAATGCAGGATCTCCTCCAAAAGACGTCCGCTTAAAAAATATAAAAAATCTTGTTTCTGCCCCCCTAGCTGTACATCAGCTTGTCAACCACTTGACCAGGGTATTATAAAAAATTTAAAAATTTATTACCGAACTTTAATACTAAAACATCTGATAGTAAACATTGAAACTGCTTGTACAGCTTTTGAGTTAATTAAGAAAATTACGCCATTGGATGCAGTTTACTTTGCAAAAACCCGCTTGGGAACAAGTAACCAAGGAAACAGTTAAACATTGAGATTTAAGCATGCAAATATGCAAAGTGAAGACCAGTTAAACTGAGGCTGTTACAATCTGATCCAGAAGATGATTTACCACTTAACGTACTTGCAGATATCCTCAAAAATAAGAATTTTTGGAGTTGACTGATACTCTAAAAAAGCATGCCGAGATGAGTAAAATCTTTAGAACAGGTGAGGTTAAAAAAACAAAGTACAATAATACATTAGTTAATTTCGTCAAATAGTGGTTCAAAAACACAATCTTGTTTTTTGTGGCATAACAGTGAAATTGTGCAAATTTCTTTGAACGAGTCAGTCTATAATGTACTGACATTCTCATGAAAATACGTCTAATGTTTAAGAAGTTACAGAGGATTTAAACTTACCTAACGAAATTATTATGTCCAGTTTTTTTTTGTGCGGGAGTGTGCAACTTATGATTGAAATTTTGTTTTAATAACGACTATAAATAATTGCATGATTAAATGTACGTACATACATACCTTTGCATTTATTTTAGGGTATGTATATGAATATACTTATAGAAAAATACATGATATACTTCAAAGTATTTAAACAGCACTATTTAATTGACTGAGTACGCTCGGAAATTTAAAATACGTCATACATACAGAAAATGATAATATTGCTAATAATTTTACTACATTTTACCGACGTGAAAAGGTATGCGAAAATAATGTTATCAATACTAAACTATCATCGCTAACTAGGAGATTGATATAGAAATTATAATAACTAATATACCTTTTAAATTAAAAAGATGAAGGACTTAGATGTGTAGGCCGCACAGCACGACAGGTAGTACTGACTAGCCACCTGCTAACAAGGAGCTCCAGACTTTGTTGTCTGGCGTTAGTTCAGGTCACTGTCTGTGACGTTTGTCACCTACCTAAATAACTTATGGGAAACCAGCTTCAAGTTGCTCTTTCTCTGCCATGACCACTTTTGCGCGACTATACTTGAATGTCACTAAACACTCAGTTAAGTCAACAAACAATGATACTTTATTCACGAAATTTTGAAAAATGTCAGCCTCTTGTAATAGGTTACGGGCTACCACAAAAATAATCTTCTTCGTGATGGATTAATCCAGGATCAGAAATTTTTACAATTTATTTCTTACAAATAAACAACAGAAATCGATCACAATCGATTTTTGCGTTAGATCTCTCCAGGGTGGGGTGTTAGGGTAGTATATAATGTATGTTTCTTATTTTGTCTATGAAATATGCTGCCTTACAATCAGTATTTCTAAGCACAATGGAAAAGCAGAGCTTAATGGGAAAAAACGTTGGGAAAACAAATATTGCATTTTTTGTTAATTCTATACACATGAAGCTTCGAATATATCATGTAGGCTACGTGTATGTATGTCGGTATATATATATATATATATATATATATATATATATATAATATATATATATAATATATATATATATATATATATAACACGCAAGCTGAAAACTTTTTACGTATCGCCCATTTTCAAAGTACCAAAGCTTCAAACGATCCGTGTTAAAATTTCATAAACATTTCGACGATTAGCTTATAAGTTACAGTGGTTTTAGTGACGCTACTTTTGATATTTTCAATACAATGGAAAAAATCGAATTCGTGTGCTGATTAAATATTGTTAAAACAAAAGCAATGGCTTGATAAGTGTTACTAGGACTCTGCCCCTGGAAAATCACTCATCATTTACTGGTATGCTGAATTTAAACGCGGTTGTACAGATACAAATGATGCTGAACGCTCTGGACGCCCAAATGAGGTGATTACACCTGAAAACATCAAAAACATCCACAAAATTGTTTTGGATTACCGTTAAGTGAAATTGCGTGAGATAGCTGGCATCCTAAAGATATCAAAAGAATATGTTGGTCATAGTTTGCATGAACATTTGGGCATGAGAAAGCTTCTGTTCGAAATAATTACCTCGTTTGCTCACAGTGGATCAAAAACAACAACGTGTTGAGTGCTATTTGGACCTATTTAAGAGCAATAAAAAGGATTTTTGCATGCGATATGTGACAATGGATGAACCATGGATCCACCACTATACATTGGAATCAAATCGGCAGTCAGCTAAGTGGACAGCAGCCGGTGAAAGCCGCCCGAAGCGACCAAAGACACAACAGAGTCGGCTGGGAAGGTTTTTTTGGCGTCTGTATTTTGGGATACGCATGGAATAATTTTATTGACTATGCTGCTGAGGAAGGGAAAAAACAACCATCAATAGCGAATATTAAATAAATTTATTGGTGCGTTTGAAGGCAGAAATTCGCAAAGAAACGGCCCCAAATTAACAAGAAAAAGGTGCTCTTTCATCAAGACAATGCGCCGTATCACAAGCCAATGGTTACGATGGCAGTTGCATGAATTGAAGTTCGAATTGCTTCCCTCATCCACCGTATTCTCCAGATTTAGCTCTCAGCGACTATTATCTATTCGCAGACCTCAAAAAAATGTTTGCGGGAAAGAGATTTGGCTCCAATGAAGAAAAAATATCCTTCTGCAGTAGAAAGGTATAGAAGTGTCGTAGAAAAGTGTTGGACTGATTATATCGCTCTAGAAGGAGACGCTAATATTGATGTATAAAGTCGAATTTTGCAAAAAAAAAAATGTGTTTTTAAGTAACTAGACCAAAAACTTTTTTCAGCGTACGTATATATATATATATATAATATATATATATATATATATATATATATAATATATATATATATATATATATATATATATATATGGATGGAGAAATGTGTTTTCTGAGGTGTATTCCGAATCCGAGAGTGCATTTTCCGGTTGTCTTTGATTAGTGCTAATTTAGATTGGTACAGTTGGCAAGATCGCAAAGAATCGCCAAAATCTCATTTGGCCTTATCAATGCTTAACTATTCGACGGCTGCTGGTTTACCACCCCGTCGACCAGGGCACTCGTATACATCAGAATCTAATATTGATGTCAATTTTTAATTTTATTAACTAAGCTGGAATCCTAAAATATATTTGATATACAAACCATGTTTTAATTACAATTTTTGGTCCCACTCTTTACATAGTTTTTTTTTTTATAGTCCCACATTGAGTGTGACATTTGGGATCCCCTATTTGTGTTGTTGAAATTTTCATGTACAAATTTTTCGACGTTCTCTATGCTTGTTCTTATTCTTCTTTTAATTAAAGCCCAGTAACTCTCAGCCGACACTAAAGAGACATTTGGTAAATTTGCGGATTAACCCACCGCCCCCGCTAGAAATTCGCATGATTGTTTTGTTAATAATGAGAAGACTTGTGCTTAATGGACGGATGTTGTATCGGGTCAAACCAATGGAAATGCAAAAATACAGCAGACTTTTTTGCACTCTTCTTTGTATTCATCGGTATTAATTGTAGCCATGTTTTATGAAAAAGCAGCTGCTTCGCATTCCACATTGTCACATTTAGTTCCAAACTTTTCCTCTCACAATGGAGGTTTCTTTTTTCTTCATCGTTCAAACACCCTCTGCAGGCGTTTTTTCCGCCGAATCAAGTATTACAAGTCCTCTGAATAGTTTTCTAATGGTTTCTTGCTGGATGACTGAAAGTACTACAACATCTTGTTTCGATATGCTTTTAGCAAGCCTTTACGAACGGCAATCGACGAGTTTCTTCTAGCACCTTTACTCTCTTTCTCAGTTACATTAACGATCTGCTGGGAAAAGACCAGAAATCCAGATCTACAGCTTTGCAAATGACAGTACGCTTTATCTCTTCATTCACCCTAAAAACGCTCCAACAACGGCTACTCCCATGCAAATATCGCAGGACAGCAGGAGATCGTTCAATTTAATAAAAGACTTGGAAGAAATTTTATCTTGAGCTGACAGTATCCAAGTAGTAATTTTACGCTACAAAAACCCAGGCGACAGTTTTTTCTAAAAAAGTTAAAGATTGCTAAACCCAACATAGTTATGTCGGGGCACTCCATTCCTCTAGGGCATCGTCACTCAATTTAACTGGGCGTTAATTTGGGGGCAAATATGTCTTGGCATGACATGTTGCAAGCATAGGCAAAGAGAGCTTCTCAAAAGGCTGGGAATATTATTCGAAATAGAAAGCTTTACACTCCACGATGGAATATTGTTCCCATGTTTGGGGCTCTGCTGCCAAACATCAATACTGCATTTGCTGGATACTCTTCAGACGAGAGCTCTTCGCTTGATTGTGAGACCCCGGTACTGGCCAGCAACTTGTGATTTGTTGAAACAACGAAGAATGGTTAGGGACTTGAGTCCTATTCTAGAAAGTATTTGAATGGAAAGTGTTCTGTGGCTGTAGACCGCTTAATTCTTTTTGAGCGGTACATGCTAGAAATACACGTCG
Source organism: Pachyrhynchus sulphureomaculatus (assembly GCA_019049505.1). Lineage (NCBI taxonomy): Eukaryota > Metazoa > Arthropoda > Insecta > Coleoptera > Curculionidae > Pachyrhynchus > Pachyrhynchus sulphureomaculatus. The sequence goes on from CM032450.1 coordinate 17,629,893, forward strand.
CGCTAATACTTCACATCCGTCATGAGGTTCAGGCTAGTTACTCCTCGTACTACCCTTTTCAAGAAGTCTTTTATATGGAGAACATCATCCCTTTGGAATAATATTGCCCTGGACTGTGTTTCCGACCGAATACGATTTACAGCCATTCAAGACCAACGTGAATTGCTTTTTTCGCACAACGTGTCCGCACCCTGTAAGACCTCTAGGGATTTCCCTGTGCAGCACGTGTAACTATGGCCCATTAAAAAAGAAATTCTTTTTAGCTTTTACAACATATTCGGCGCGTTTTTTATTTTTTTTCGCACAAGATCAACGTAACTTAATTGCGTTGTAAAGGTACTCCCAAATTTTTGATGAGACACTTCGGAATACGAGAAACACTTGTTGCAACATCAACAGCGTTTCCGGGTACTGTTAAAGTAAGCAGGTGTGTATATAATACCTGACACGATAGATTATTGAAATTTCTAACTTTCACTGTATTAATAAAAATGCCTTGGCATCTATATTGAATTTTGAAGTAAGTTTAGTAAAACATCTTTTTTCCTTCATCTACTTCTTGAAGTCATATTGATTCACTGGTTGGAAACATGTAGCGAAACTGATTAAACTGGGAAGGGATTGTCTGTTCCAATCCGATTGTTATCACTATCCGGTGGCATTTTTTATAACAATTCGTCAACATTTTCCAATCGCAGCATTTCTACTTAAAAATCAAGTGAACTGTTTGCGATAGATTAATAAATTGTAGCAATAATTTAGTTTGCCCACGTACTGTCGACCTACAATTGCAAATATTCCGTGTGCATAAAATGAAGTATCCAATACCGGAGGTGCTTATTTATCCTAAATAATAGAATTTTCTAAATACGGCATAGTTATTTAAAACGAAAAAACTGATACATTGATAACCAATTTTTTTAACAATTACATAGACATACTTGTTAACTCGCCAAAGGTTTATTTATTAATCCTGTATCCTTATTATATGTTACGTTGATCCTGTAGTGTTCTTATGCAAGGTACCCTGTATTTAAATTAGTAGCAGGGAATATATATTAACCAGTATTGTATTTTGGGAAGGGCCCGATATGGGGGATATAGAAAATAAACTCCCGACGAAAACCAAAACATGTTTTTTTGCCTAAGCGAAAATGCGCAGAACAATGCACCAAACAGCCATCGATGATGAAATCAACCAACACGCGAAAATTCTAGGTTACCCGAAGTTCACCATCCTATACAAGATTACGACCATTCAATGCTACATCAGACCAACCTACTCCACTACGGGTGCGAAGCGTGGACCCTTCAACAGGGGGACATCAAAATCTTCAGGCGTTTAATAAAAAGTGGCTATACACGACCACTACGAAGAATCCGCTGAACAAGCAGAACGACCAGTGCAGAAGTGCCAGGCAAGTCGAATACCTTCCACATTGGTAGACCAGACAATTAAGATCAGAAAAACAGCCTACCCTCGACACATAATGCGTCCACACAGAATACGAACAACTTCAACTCACACTCGAACAAAATAACTCCTAACCATCAAACAGTGAACCCGATATCCACGGTTATTAGCTTCTTAAGAAGAACATCATGGCTGACCCTATCAAAGGCCTTAGAGAACTACTACAGATCTACTTTCCAAGGTCCTCAAGGTAGTCCGTATAGCAAATCAAGTTCAATTCAGCAGACTTGCCTCTCTAAAAACCAAACTGTTCACCTATTACAGATGGTCCCAGTTAGATGCCAATACTTCAGTTACCAGGTTTTCAAATAATTTAGGAACAGTACTCAAATACTTATTGGCCTATAGTTTGCGACATCAGCCCTGTCCCCTGACTTGAGCACACGGGTGACAAAACTGGTCTTCCAATACTCAGGAAAATAACCCTCCTCCAATGACCGGTTAAACATCATGCATTCTGGTCGCGATAATACAAAGCTACATGCCTTCAGCAATCCAGGAGGCAAACCATCAGGACCAGGCCCCTCTTTATAATAAAATAAAATTTCCGTCTTCGCAGGAATTCGTAAACTTTCGTTACTAATCGACACAGTTCGATTACCGTTTTACGTATTTTTTGCAAACCGTTACATGAGTTGTTCCCACAAATACGTAAAATATCCATTCACTGAAATATGCGGATGAGCATTCATAGTTTCCGAACTCTATTTGACAGATAATCTTACTAAAGACAAAATCCACATAAAATAAAACAATAAATAAGCTGCCGAACAAGAACAAAAAGTGTATTATTCTGCCGATACAAGAAATTAGTTTGTTAGATGGGTAAATGTCTAGAAGTCGCTCAAAAGTCATCATTACTTTGCAACCGCGCCCATACCGAGTCTTTATATGAACTCTCTGTTGCCTCAAGTCGTCAATTTCTCCAGATTTCATCAACAGGAGATGGGTTATTGTCCTAATGGTTACTTGCTCCTAACAATTTTTCAAAAGGTCAATTTTTTTTTATAATGACTGTTATCAGGAAGTCAACATGTACAAATATTAGACAATATGGTTTTAGTTTTAAGGCCCGTAGGTCACAAAAAGACAAGATTTCAATTTCCATTGATCTGCCTGCCTCTAGAAAGGTAGAAGATAATGATTTCAAAACTATGTTAAGTCAATTACTTAAGGGAATAAAGAAATTAATAGTTTTAGACCAATAACGCTGATAGATAATAGAAGCTATACATATAACTGCAGGAAGTGAGTCCATTATGTCAAGTTACATGTTATTTTCAAGTTTTTGAACCATTATCTACAGAAGAACATTTTGAGCTATAGCTCCAGAAACAAAACTGTTTTTTTTTCCACAATTAGGCTAATTACGCTAATACGTCAAAAAAGCCAGTAAATATGAGAGAATCAATTTACAATTGCATGTTTTAAAACACTATCTCATATCAACCATAGTTATCGAATAGTAATTATAAAAAATTTTAATTGATACTTAAAAACTTAATTGAAATTTCAACGACCAAGTTTATTTTCTGAGTTTGATAAAAAATTTAAATTAGTGATAAATTCTATATCCGGGATAACGTTCGTAAAACAAAGTTGCTTGTAACAAAATTTGCAAAATCTTGATATATTTCCTAACGGTTACTCTGGTGTCATTGACAGGAAAATAAAAACACATTATTCTGCCAGGAATATCTAATGTAAATGATTTGACTGAACAACTAAATATACAAAAAATTCGCGCCCACAAATCGTTACGAAAAGTTGATAAGCTAATGCAAAAAGAAAAACAATGAAATTTTGATCTTGCATTGAGAGTTTGAAAAAAGGATAAATTCGAGGATGCCCTAGTAGTAGTTTCATCCTTATTGGGACTAGTTAGCTAGCAATAAATAATATTACAACCTTTGCGATAACAGCCAGAAAGTCTACATTTGAACACTTCTAAAAATACTATCTCGAAGAAACAGCTTACGTACTCGTGAAGTGAGCAAATGGGCGGGGTATATGGCTAGAACTAATGACAGTAGATGACAACAAAATTACTTAAATGGAGACCTTGAGAGAGCAGACGAAGTGTGAGTGAAAAGATGGATTGAAGATATCAGGTTGATAGCAGACAGCAGATGGCTCCATCGTGCACAGTATAGAGAGAATTGGGAAGAAACTTGAAGAGCCTATCTCCTCCAGTGGAGAAGCATTGGCTTATAAAGAAGAAGAAGTCTTGTTATGTTTTTCACTCAGCATAATCTGCATCGATTCTAGAGCTAAGTGAATCACTACTTCTATTCACGCACCGCTCTAGTAACGATCTTATTGTAAAAATAAATAAATGCTTCAAATACAGGTTTAAACTACGCAGTTGGAGTTGTAGGTTTTTTTTTTAGTGCGCTACTGATTAAAATGCAGATTTCCCAATTTTCGCAGACTTTATTTCAATACTTTACAAGCTAAATTTATAAATAAAAAAAAGAATAAAAAATCCACAAGTACAATATCGAAATCAAAATACAACAATAGCAGGTCATTTTATTATAAATCGAATTACGTAATTGTTATTAGAATTATATTGAAACTTGGAAAGTTAGGTGCCAGTTTTCTCTTTGTT
>CM032450.1:17634077-17794077 GCA_019049505.1 Pachyrhynchus sulphureomaculatus
AAGTACTATCATTTATAATAGGGCGACTTGTGCTTAGATTGAGTTAATTTTTAGTGTGAGAAAGTTTAAATTTATTATATATTTTAGAACTACGTGTGTGTAAGGAAAATAATGAGCAAACGATTTAACTATTTTTTTTTAATCGTTTATCTCCTCGCCGTAGTAAAGATTTTCTTTTTTATCATACAGTCTTGTCAAGTTGAACGTGTTCGCGATAATTAATTTTTGGTAGATGCGATTCTAGCGATTCAACAAAAAAATCGGTAGAGGGAACCTTTGTCTATGACGCATGACTCGGTTGTCTCGCGAGATTCGAAAAATTTGCAGAATTGCAGAAAATCCATAACTACTAATTTACATACATACAACACTTAGTCGCTGGCTGGAACCGAACCGGCAACCCTTCGGTTACCGATTCGGTAACTACGCCACGAGACGGGCAGCTAACGAAGCCGGCTAAGTTTTAAACCGTGTATAAAAAAGATGGACTTACCGTGAATAGTATGAAGTAGTCGTGCCCAAGTTGAAAGGACCAATAGCGAAACCACGTCACCAACGCTAGCTGCCATCGGAGTTGCCAAATTATCTGGATTTAATTTGATTCTGTGAGATATAAAAATCACAGAAATCAGAAGGAAGTCTGAAAAAGACAAGCTTACTTGTAATTTAAATAAAATAAAACGTATTATTTTATTTGGCAATCAACATTTTTAATAATTAACTTAGTGCTTTAAAAAAAAACCTGTAAAACTAAAACTTCATTTTAACAACCATGCTATGCTACGGAACATCCATCGGCCTCATAGTGCGATTTTGATCTATGCAAGAACAAGTGGCCTCATATTCATATCAGTCGTACAGATATTTTACATCACTTCGGTTGGTAGAACATAATAAAATCTATTACCTTTTCTTTTTTATTTTTTTTTCTTTTTTATTTGTTTTTAGTGTTCCGTACGGAATACTTATAAGATGACTTCGGTGTCTGTCTGTCCGTCTGTCTGTTACACCGATTTTTCCGAAACTACTTGTCATAGAAAGTTGAAATTTGGTAATAATAGAGGAAATTGATGGTCTCATCAGAGCCATGTAGCTTTGAGAGTTAAATTTTGACTTAAGGGGTTAGTTTTGGGGGTGAAATCCGAAGTGAAAAAAAATTTTTTTTACTAGGTAATCGAGTGTGGTGTCAAATGAAACCTTGTGAAAACACGAGTAAAATATATATATATATATTTATATATATATATATATATATATATATATATATATATATATATATATTATATATACATATACATATATATATATATAATATATATATATATATATATATAATATATACATATATATATATATATATAAATATATATATATATATATATATATATAAATGTAATAACTTGCGCGCACTTTTCCTTTGTATTATTTTTAAAAAATCGCGAAAAATCGCCTTATCTCGAAAAGTACTTATCAAAAAATTTTGAAAAAACTCTGGATATTCTCCACGGGGTGTACATTGAACGAAAATTATCACGAGTGCATTACCTTTAAGGGTAATTTATCTGGTATATAAAAAAATTTCAAGGTCATCAATTTTCAGTAAAAATTGAAAACACACTTTGTTGACAACTCATTTGGGGTGTGTTTTGTGAAGTCACTGATCATTTTATACCTCCGTTACAAATTTTTTATTTTAAAAGCAATCAAAGTACGGAACACTAATTGCGCAAGTTCAGCTTGCACTTGACCGGTTTTAAAATTTATGACCACACTTTTGTCATGTAGCATATCTTGGCGTAGAGTGGCCTGGGTTGTTAAGAATGAATTTCCTTTAAATTATTTATTGTTATTCGCTAATTAACTTACCTAGTGTAAAACAGGATAAAGTGGCGGTTAAAATAGATGAAGCTGCAGTAAGTAGGCGTGGTTCCAATGGAAATGTCCATTCAAAATAGCGATGTAGCAACTGCGAAAATTGATACTATACACGATGCCACATTGCTTGCACCTAAAATGGTGAAATTTAATTATAAATATTTATTATCTGTCCATAAACCGATACACTTTGTCATATATATATATATATATATATATATATATATATATATATATATATATATATATATATATATATATATATATATATATATATATATGTATATATATATATATATATATATATATATATATATGTATATATATATATATATATATATATATATATATATATATATATATATATAACACGTAAGGACTGAAAAGTTTTTGGTCTAGCTACTTAAAACACATTTTTTTGCAAAATTTGACTTTATTCATCAATATAGTCTCCTTCAAGAGCGCGATACAATCAGTTCAAGCTTTTCTAACATTTTCATACCTTTCTTGTAGAAGAATTTGTCTTTGCCTTCAAAATAGGCCTCAGTTTTGGCGATAACTTCTTCATTGGAGCCAAATCTCTTTCCCGCGAGCAGTTTTTTGAGGTCTGCGAATAGATAATAGTCGCTGGGGGCCAAATCTGGAGAATATGGTGGATGGAGGAAGCAATTAGAACTTCGATTCATGCAATTTTGCCATCATAACCATTGACTTGTGACACGGTGCATTGTCTTGATAAAAAGAGCACTTCTTTCTTGTTCATATGAGGCCGTTTCTTTGCGATTTCTGCCCTTTAAACACACCAATAACTTTATATAATATTCGCTATTGATGGTTTTTCTCTTCTCAGCATAGTCGATGAAAATTATTCCATGCGCATCCCAAAATATAGAGGTCAAATTCTTCCTAGCCGACTATTGTTTCTTTGGTCGCTTCGGGCGGCTTTCACCGGCTGCTGTCCACTCAGCTGACTGCCGATTTGATTCCGGTGTGTAGTGGTGGATCCATTGTCACATATTGCATGAAAAAATCCTTTTTATTGCGCTTAAACAGGTCCAAACAGCGCTCAGAATCATCAACACGTTGTTGTGTTTGGTCCACTGTGAGCAAACGCGGTACCCATTTCGAACAGAGCTTTCTCATACCACCTCATTTGGGCGTCCAGAGTATTCAGCATTATTTGTATCTGTACGACCGCGTTTAAATTCAGCATACTAGTAAATGATGAGTGATTTTTCAGGAGCAGAGTCCTCGTAACACTTATCGAGCCATTGCTTTGCTTGATCGGTATTTTTTTCCCATCAAAAAAAAACAGTGTTTAATCAACTCATGAAATTCGAATTTTTCCATATTCTTGAAAATATTAGAAGTAGCGTCACTAAAACCCTGTAACTTGTAAACTAATCGTCGAAAAGTCATGAAATTTGGACAGTATCGTTGGAAGGTTGGTACTTCCTAAAAATCATATGGATTTTTTGAAAGGGTGACATCTACGTGTCTGACCAAAAACCTATATATATATATATATATATATATATATATATATATATATATATATATATATATAACATATATATATATATATATATATATATATATATATATATATATATATATATATATATATACTGAATTATTAGCATTCGATGGCAGTCCTTTACTGTCAAATGATGTAAAAAACTTTTTAAAAAATGTATTTTTTAGTAAACAGTGCTCCACCTTCTTACTTGGATGAATGTGTATCCTATCCAGAAGTTTGGAAGCTCTAAAGAATTTTTAACCAAAACCAAAAATATAAATTGAAAAAAGGTTTTTTTGTTAATGTGTGTAAACGTCTACTTTTACAATATGGTGTTGTCTAAAACATCAGTCATATATATACCCATCAAATAGCATTTGTATCAAAACTTACTGTCGTCAAAACGACAGCCTTTATTTTTAATTACTGTCTCGGTTGCTCATTTGTTAATTTACTAAAATACTCGACGTTCGACCTTTCTGATTTATTTTTTAAGTATTCTCAGAGAGGAGCTTGACATATACCGGTTTTAAGCTTCCGATCTAACTCATCTCTAACTAGTTTGATCGGACAGAGATACTCCTGACATAGTTTTGAATAACAATGTTACCTCCTTGCTTAATAGTTGGTACAGTGTAAGCTGAAGACCTTTCGTTAGTGGAAGGACGCACAAATAATCGTGCATTAGAAGAAGAAAGAACTTTATTCCATTCGTCTATCTTCCACGCTTTTTATCTGTTTCAGCCTATTGAAATCTGTTTTGCTTGTATCTGATTGTAAGTTTCGATTGTTGGCAGTTGCACATCGTCTTAGACCTGCAGTCAGCAATCGCTCCTTGAGAGGTAGTCGAAATTAGTTCAACACGAGTTTCATCTAAAGCAGCGGCAGTTAAGCGTCGATTTCATTTAGATATTACTATTATAAACTCATTTCACGTTTTGTTGTGACTTTAGCGCAACCAGACCTTTTTTCTGTTCTCATTTGTTTCTTTTTCTTGTTTTCTGTGAAGGGTGTAGTGTGCCCCTTTATTTGAAATAATGTAAAATACAGTTGCCTTCTTGGTGCTATTTTAAAACGAAAATTCGGTTTTTAAACAACCACACGGACATTTTGAATCACAGAAATTTAGAAATCGCAACTCTCATCTTTGAATGCTTGAGTATAACAGCTAACATCTTATTAAATATGAAGTACTTATTAAACTCATTGATTTTTAAATTAATAACTCTTTTTGGGATAATGGTAATAATAAACACGTGTGCAGTTGGAATCTGAGAAAAATGGAAATTCTGAGCAACACGCATAAAAACCTATTGTAATTAGATTAGGTAGCTGAAGTAATCGATAAAAATATATTGTGGGTAATTTCTTTTTAAATTGTTAGAATAGATTTGTTTTTCAACTAAAAATTGACTGTTTCCAAACCTCTGGACGGTAGTGAATATATTAGAAAATCAAAATCTTACTTGAACGAGTCCAATATTGCCAATAATCATCTTAAAAATTTCCCTTTTTCCTTTCATATTTCCCAAATTCGCTTGAGTAGATAATCTAGATGCAAGACACATGTCTAAATTTCCTTTGAGTCCTAAAAGCGCCGGTACTAATACGTATAGCGCTCTAACTTCACGAAAGACTTTGTATTTCTAAAAACACAGAGATATTACACTTAAAGTAAGCAACGTGCTGGAGAAGCAACTTTTATAAAACTGGTTGCTTGAAATAGGAAACTAAACTTTTTGAAATTTCCTGAAAATTGTTTCTCCAGTTTGTCCTTCTATAATTTTTTACTCAGTGTGATAAATTCTATTGAAAAAAATGTACTTACTTCAACGTTTCCTAGTACAATACCAGCTCCAATAGTACCTATACCGGCGATCATAAACGGTATGAATATTTGGATTGAAACAGAGTACCATTTTTCTTTCTTTAGTACCCCTTCACTTTCCGTAGTCGTGGAGAGAACTGACTCTATTGACTTCTGTTTGTCAAAACCTTTAAAAGATCTTTTTTGTACTAACGATTGGTAAAAGTGAGATCTTATTCCTTTAAAGACATATATATATATATATATATATATATATATATATATATATATATATATATATATATATATATATATATGTATATACACACGTAGGTTGAAAAGTTTTTGGTCTGACACATAGATGTTTCCTTTCTTAAAAAGTCCATATGTTTTAAGTAGCTAAACCAAAAACTTTTCACCCTACGTGTTTATATATATATATATATATATATATATATATATATATATATATATATATATATATATATATATATATATATGATTTCTTAAATAAGAAGCTATAAAAGCAAGATTTTTTAATGAAGTTCATGAACTTGTTGCATGCAACAGAAACCTCTTTTATTTTGATATTTAGCATGTAGTGTGCCCTAGCCTTTTTAATAGCCAGTATCCTATATGCATGAATATTGTAATGAAACAAATTTCTGTCATATGAAATAAATTTCATGAAATGTATTTCTCCAGTATGTGACCTGACTTACTGACGATACAAGAAAATCCAGTTATGTGAAAATGTAAATTACGTTTTGCAAAGAGAAAATAAACAATGCAGATAGGGATGAACTAGTTATTTTTTCTTCGTAGAACGATTATAACCTAACAAATCAACTTCCAAAAAAAATGATATGGAACATTTTAACAAAGAAGCTGATCGAAATGGTCAACACCGATTTTAATGAATGGAAGAGTAGCTGCTAATATGTATAATATGTACTTTAAGGAGATAAAAGTTGAAAATTCACAAACATTACATTTTTATTTGTATCATTTTATACATGTCCGTGAAACTTGTTGCATGCAATAGACGCTTGTTTCATTATATATTTAACATAAAGGCCAGTTTATCATTTAAATGCATGGATATTATAATGAAAAATTTTCTATCACATGCAATAAATTCATAAAAATGTATTTTTTCAACGTGTGACCTGATTTATTGATGAGATTTTATCCGAAACTACAGTTATGTGAAAATGTAAATTACGTTTTTCAAAGGGAAAATATACGAGTAAATGCAGACAGGGGTGACCTATTTTTTTTCCGTAAATAGAGTGCAACCCAAAAAAACAATTTAAAGAAGTATAATATAGAATATCGTAATAACTGATTTTAACGAAAGGAAATTACTTTAAAATATGAGATACGCATTTGTAGCTGCTGATGTATATATATGGTGATGAAAATTCAACTTAAAATTTTATACAATATTTCATTTTTATTAACATCATCTTTATAACTAAATGCGACAGATTTTTTCGACTTGCGATGTATTTTACCTTGATTATGATAGAAAAGGATTTAAAAACACAACTGATTGATTTTTGAGGTAGGAATAACATAACGTCACAGTCAGCATCTTATTAGAGAGATTTTGCAACGCTTATTTCGGTAGGCCACTGTCTTTATCTTTATTTGAAGCATGCGCCCACCGTTTTGAGCTTGCGCAGTATTGAAGTAAAATAAGAGAATCCTTTATTAACGATAACGATTTCCCTAATTTAGAAACTTATAAAAGAAGTTATTTGAAGTTCGTTATTCTTATCGCTATTATGGTAGGAATGTTTTTTTTTTCTATTTAGGCATATAAACCATTAAGAAAATACAGTAAAATTGAAATGATAATCTTTTATTGCAAATAGCACTGGCAGAAACTTGTGTTGACCCATCAAATACTAATAAACGGCGAATGAATAAAAAAAAAAAAAGTTTGTAGAAGATGAATACTAACCTAACCTTGTAATTCCTTCGCGTTAATACCGCGCATGCTTAAGATAACGACAAATGCAAAGGCATGTGCAAAATAAGCGTTACAAAATCTCTCTTGTTGATTTTAAACGACTATAAATCCGAAATGGTCTGCGGTAGAATAGTAGAGTTTGAATATTTGTTTTTATCACTTTAGTACTTACTTGGCTTTTCTTCAAATTCTTTTTCTTTTTTCTTTTTATAATTAAAGTCCGGTGAAAGGCTAATTACAGTTGTCGTAGTGAGCTGAGCAGGTTCCGGGCTGTCAGATTTTTCAGAAAAATATTGGGAGTCAATGCTATCGGTTGAATTATACATCTCTGGATTTTTGATGTTCATGGCTAAAAATGAGGACGAAAACATTAACCAGGTTCAACAGCGACAGTAAATTTATCAAATTTCATAATACTTTTACAATCTACTTAAATAAAGACAGTATTATTAAATATTTGCTTGTAAAAAAAATATGAAACACATCTGCAAATATGATCTTGACATAAAAATAAAAAAACATCATCACCACCATTACAACACGTAGGTTGAAAAGTTTTTGGTCTAGCTACTTAAAACACATTTTTTTTGCAAAATTCGATTTTATTCATCAATACAGTCTCCTTCAAGAGCGATACAATCAGTCCAACGCTTTTCTAACATCTCTATACCTTTCTTATAGAAGGATTTGTCTTTGCCTTCAAAATAGGCCTTAATTTCGGCGAATTTCTTCATTCTCTGGAGAATATGGTGGATGAGGAAGCAATTCGAACTTCAATTCATGCAGTTTTGCCATGGTAACCATTAACTTGTGACACAGTGCATTGTCTTGACGAAAGAGCACTTCTTTCTTGTTCATTTGGGGCTGTTTCTTTGAGATTTCTGCCTTCAAACGCACCAATAACTTTATATAATATTCGCTATTGATGGTTTTTCCCTTCTCAGCATAGTCGATAAAAATTATTCCATGCGCATCCCAAAATACAGAGGCCTTTCCAGCTGACTATTGGGTCTTTGGTCGCTTCAGGTGGCTTTCACCGGCTGCTGTTGATTCAGCTGACTGCTAATTTGATTCCGATGTGTAGTAATCAATCCCTGTTTCATCCATTGTCACATATCGCATGAAAATATCCTTTTTATTGCGCTTAAACAGGCCCAAACTGCGCTTAGAATCATCAACACGTTGTTGTTTTTAGTCCACTGTAAGCAAAATGCGGTACCAATTTCGAACAGAGCTTGCTCATGTCCGAACGTTCATGCAAAATATGACCAACCCGTTCTTTTGATACCTTTAGAGTATCAGCTATCTTACGTCATCCAAAACAATTTTGTGGATTTTTTTTGATGTTTTCCAGTGTAACCACCTCATTTGGGCATATAGTGTGTTCAGCATCATTTGTATCTGTGCAAATGCGTTTAAATTCAGCATACTAGTAACTGATGAGTGATTTCCAGGAGTCCTCGTAACACTTATCAAGCCATTGCTTTGCTTGAACGCTATTTTCCCATCAAAAAACAGTGTTTAATGAACCCACGAAATTCGATTTTTTCCAATGTTTTGAAAATATCACAAGTAGCGTCACTAAAACCACTGTAACTTGTAAACAAATCGTCGAATTATCATGAAATTTTGACATGTATCATTTGAAGGTTGGTACTTCCTAAAAATCATATGGATTTTTTGAAAAGGCGACATCTATGTGTCAGACCAAAAATCTCTCAGCCTATATATATATATATATATATATATATATATATATATATATATATATATATTTATATATATTTGATGTTGGGTAGCGGGTAGATACTCTTCTACGATCCCGATAGAGGATGTATCTGCTTCAGGGACGCGACCCTGCCCACGCGAGCCGTGCTTCTCTCCCACTCCTTAACACCGGTAGAAAGCATGTCCTACCCTTAATTCCCTTCCTTCTCGCCCACATCCTATCCATCCATCTTCCAATCTCCTCGGCCAGCGGGCAAGGTTATGGCCATCAACCTCTAAGCTGATAATGTAGAGTTCTTCAAATGGACTGGTACCCCAGATGGGTATAGATAGACACCCACACCTTTAATAAAGTCTGTCTCAAGGATTCTGGGGAAAGCAAAAATTCGCAAGCATTGTCCTACCGAAATTTGACAGAACAGCTCCCAATAAAGAACAATCCAAAATCAAAACTCTACATTGCCACATATAACACTCGAACAATGAGTTCCAGTGAACAACTAGAATCATTAGAAGAAGAACTGTCTCATATAAATTGGAATATTCTGTGTGTGCTTGAGATGGGACTGGTTGAAGCAAAATGCACTACATTAGATCAGTACACTTCTTATATCAAAATACTACATATTATTCATTCATAAAAGTGATAAATATATATATGTAGAGTTCTTCAAATGGACTGGTACCCCAGATGGGTATAGATAGACACCCACACCTTTAATAAGGTCTGTCTCAAGGATTCTGGGGAAAGCAAAAATTCGTAAGCATTGTCCGACCGAAATTTGATAGAACAGCTCCCAATAAAGAACAATCCAAAATCAAAACTCTACATTGCCACATACAACACTCGAACAATGAGTTCCAGTGAACATCTAGGATCATTAGAAGAAGAACTGTCTCATATAAATTGGAATATTCTGTGTGTGCTTGAGATGAGACTGGTTGAAGCAAAATGCACTACATTAGATCAGTAACACTTCTTATATCAAAATACTACATACTATTCATTCATAATAAATGAAGTCTATGTCACACAGAGTCATCTACATAACAGTGCAACTATCCAAATGGTAGAATATCCAATTCGTACAGGTGTATGCTCCTATTAGTTCTGCACCTGACGAAAAAATAGAAGAACTCTATGAAGATATTACACGAGCATTAACAACAGAGAAAACTGACTAAAAATTTATTATAGCCGACTTCAACGCTAAACTGGGAACTACGGCAAACAGAAAAAAATTCGTTGGAAATTTTGGACTAAGATCCATTAACGCAAGAAGAGAAAGGCTAGTAAAAAAATGAAAAAAATGAAATCGATTTTATATTAACGAATTAGAATCATATAGTAAAAGTCTTGAGTCAATTTGATGCCGGTAGTGATCATAGACTCAAGAGCTAGAGTAGAAATAAAAAACTGGAACGAACGAAATTGACCAAACAATACAATTTTCCTACAACGGACACTATATAAGGTAATTTATCAAAATATCAAATGGAATTAAAAAAAAATTATCTAACAAAGATGCATTGAATAGGATGACCATAAATATGTTAGAACACAATATAAGATCTGATATTAAAACAGCTACTACAAGAGAAGGAATACAGAACTAAGCAAAGCAACAAAAGAACTCGTGTTGAAAAGACAAATGATTAAAGGAACACTGGGATACAGGGATTTAAATAAAATCATAAGGTAGAAAACTGAACAGAACTGGTGAAAATAACAATTCAAAACATCAAAAATATGAAGATTCTCGAGACAGTTAACAATAGAGAACGAAGTAAAAAATATCAATTAAAAGACACACACACGGTAATATAAAAGAGAGTAAAAGAAACCTGATCGAAATTCCTGAAGATTTTTACAGCACACTTCCGGAAGCTCCAAATGTTGGCTTTGAGGAGCTGCCTAATATCACCATACAAAAGGTATATCTGACAAATATCCAAGTAGTGTTGTTACATACAAAAGACGATAAACTAAAAATATACAACTATCGACTTTTAAGCCTATTTCCCATCAATACAAACTGGTAACAAAGATAATAACAAACCGACTTATGAATATTAGATGCCTATCAACCTCCTGAACAAACGGGGTTCCGCCGGGTGATGCTATATCACAAACGGGCATATGCAATCCATTGGCACACTAATTGAAAAATGCAATGAATATAACGAAACCCTCCACCTCGCCTTCATTGACTACAACAAAGCATTTGACCTTTAAACAGTATAAGAAATGATTCTCGATATAAAAATCTCCTTAACTACATATCTAAAAATAAACACAATCGAAGTAAGTATCAATGAATGCACCAAAACAAACAAAATTCCAGTGATTAGAGGTGTAAGACAGGTGTACTAAATCTCCTATACCAGTCATCTTTGTACTTGAAGACAAAAACCTGAATTACGACGACATAAATGATCTGGAAGTTATGCTTCAAGAATTTCAAAGGGAATCAGCAAAAATTGGTCTGTCCATCAACCTGGGAAAAAACGAAAATCACGACATCAGATGATAGAGAAGTGCGTATGGGTGATCAGGTTGTAGAAAAAGTAGACGAATATGTTTACTTAGGACATACCATCAAACTAGATAGGCAGAATCAAACCGCCGAGGTCAACAGACGTATACGACTAACATGTGCAGCACCGGGAAAAAAATTTAAATATTTAATTAAAAACAGCAGTATTCTGATCAATTTAAAGATGAAGGTATTTAATATCTGTATACTTCCGGTAACGACGTATGGAATGGAAACCACAACTCTAGTGAGCTAATCAGCACATAGACCTAGAGGTAACACAAAGAGCCATTAAACGGATAATAATAGGAGTAATTCTCAGATCACATCACAGACACAGAGATAAGACCATGAATAAAAGTCGAAGACGTAATAACTCGCCCAATTAAAATGGACCTAGGTAGGTCATGTTTCTAGTTAAGACAGCGATCGGTGGACAAAACACATTATACACTAGAGCCCCCGCCTGCATAAATGGAAAGTTGGCAGACCAACAAAATGTTGGCTAGGCAATATTAAACAGAAAGTCGGAAAAAAATTGGCACCAACTACTTCAGAACAAGGAACTCTGGAAGAGCCTATGTCCAGGACCCAAATTGTGTTAAGTGGCAGTTACTATGGCTTCACCTATACCATTAGTTCCGCTTGATTAATTCAGGTGTTAAGCTAAGTATAAATAAGGTAGATTTGCAGCTTAGCTTTAGTCAATCATCGCTCCTGATGAAGCTAACATGGTTAGCGAAACGCTCGTCGAGTGCAAAAATAAAGTGTTTGGTGTAATGGGGATATATACTGAGTAGTATCATTGTGCCAAAAATTTCACATTCCCAACATAGCAGTTACTGTCGTTATCTCTGGGGAACACTATGTCCTGGTCTTCTGACCGTACCATATTAATTTTTATTCGCAAAGAGCGCACACTCAAAAAAGTTAATTTATTATATATTATGTAGTTTCTGAAATTTTTTTTTTTTTTTGAAATTCGGTGTATAAAATTTAAAAAAGGTTTAAGAACAAAAAAGTCATCAATAATAAATTGAGTGTTATTTTAACTAATGCATTGAATTATTATGTTTTAGAGATGAAAATAATAATTTTTTTTAGAGCATAATTCATGTCTGAAGGTTAAGGAAATAATCACAATATAGTTCTGCAATGACTAAACTATAATTTATTTATTTAATGAAATCTTATTAATCTTTCTTTTCTGTAATGACAAGATGTCGAAAAAAGACACATCGGAAGTCATTATAGCCACATGAATATTCTATGATTTGTATAGTTAATTATATCTGAAAAAAGTTTGTAAGAAGGAAATAATTTAAATAATTCATTGAGGTTTTACATCTAGATCAGCAAAAAAGTAACCATGACGTACTGAAATTGTTTTTTTAAAATCTTATACGCAGGAGACGCCAGGAGTCACTGGCGCACTGTAGTTTTTTTTACGAACTACAATTAGCCTTTTTTTTAGATAATTTTTTTTTCTTCGAGAAGTCCCCACCTCCCAATCAGCTATTTTTTTTCGAGAACTTCTCCCTCTGGTAATCAATTTGTTTTAGGTAAGACAGTATTTTTAATGTTCCGGACGGAACACTAATAAGATCACTTCGATGTCTCGAAAAGTACTGATCAAAAAATTTTGAAAAAATTCTGGAATATTCTCCAACGGGTGTAGATTGAACGAAAATTATCACGATACTTTTCATAATTTATCTGGTATATAAAAAAAACAAAATTTTCAAGGCAATCAGTTTTTAGTAAAGATCGGAAAAAAACTTTGTTGGAAACTTATTTGGGGTGTGTTTTATGAAGTCATGGATCATTTTATACCTTCATAACAAAATTTTTTTATTTTAACAGCAATCAACGTACGGAACACTAATTGCACAAGTCCGACTTGCACTTGGCCGGATATTTCTTTAGTACTTCCTTCCTCTCCCAAACAAAATCCTGAATCCGCCCATGGCTACAAAAATCACCCAGTAATATGCTATAGACTGGGACTATTTCAGGTTGAATCGGGTTAAAGCAAATTGAAAAGGCTACACGTTTAGTTTTTAGGGCTAGCGTTTAAAAAATTGAATCAAGAACAAATTACGCGATGCATAGAAGTCTCATACTGTAAACCTGCTCTTTCATATACTGCAGTAGATTTGCTGAGGATATAAGTGACTTGACACGTCCTGGTCAGTTGATGGATATTATACGAAGTCATAAGAAGTAAGGAATAGATTCTACAGATACAAATAGCAGATACAGGGTGCTAATTTTTTATTTATTTATTTAAGTCTGTTTGAAAGATTAGATGAATAAAATTTAAAAATAAATAACGGGTCAAGTACAAGTTGAACTTGCGCAATTAGTGTTCCGGACGTTGATTGCTTTTAAAATGAAATTTTTGTTACCGGGTTATAAAATAATCAGTGACTTCATAAAACACACCCCAAATGAGTTTTCAACAAAGTTTGTTTCCGATATTTACTGAACACTGATGGCCCTGAATTTTTTTTTTTTATATACCAGATAAATTATTAAAGTTAATGCACTCGTGATAATTTTCGTTCAATCTACACCTTGCGGAGAATATTCCAGAATTTTTTCAAAATTCTTTGATCAATACTTTTCTAGATAAGGTGGAGGGACAACGACTTTTCGCGATTTTTTAAAAATAATTCAAAGAAAAGTGTGCGCAAGTATTACATTATATATATTTTTGAACTAGTAACAAAAATTTTGTTTCACTTCCGATTTCACCTCCCAAAACTAACCCCCTTAAGTCAAAATTTAACTTTCAAAACTACACGGCTCTGATGAGGTTATCAATTTTTATATTAGCACCAAATTTCAACTTTCTATGTCAAATAGTTTCGGAGAAAATCGGGTGAGGCAGACAGACATACATACAGACGGACGGACAGACACCAAGGTGATCTTATAAGTGTTTCATATGGAACACTACAAACAAAAAAACGGCAAAAGATTTTTTTAAAAAGTTATTTTTAACTAATTTTGGACTTTTAATACAGAATATGACAACCAAAATTTTACATCTTGTATTATTAGCAATACAAAATTTAAAAAATATATTTACATAAGGGCCGTGCTCTGTAAATCAATCTTTCACATCTAAATTGTTCATAATCCATTAAACATAAAACTAGGAGTGCAAAAATAAAGTGTTTGGTGTAGTGGTGATATATACTGAGTAGTATCATTGTGCCAAAGATTCCACATTCCCAACTTAGTATATAATCTTACTTAAAAGCTAAAAACCTATCATTGCTTGTTTTTGAGACACCTTTTATTCTATAATAATCACCCCTAATATACTGTACTTATGTAGGTATACCATATCTTCCTAACTATTTTCCCAAAACCTTACTCCCACATCTAAATCTGCAATGTGGTGGTCATTTTTTTCTTGACACGAATTGCGTTTTGAGACCCACAATAAGGGAGAATGTTCGGACCCATATTTATATAAGTGTTTTTTTCTTTTATTTTTAACAAGGGCTGGTCGCCCTATAAACCCACGTGTCCACTTTTGACATCCCCTGATTTTGTGCGATTTGCGTATAGAGTTTTTTTTTATAAATTTGACGTAAAAAATAGAAATGCCATACGCAAAAAAAAAGCAGTTGAATGTTCCCTTAATATCTTGTTATATGGATGATAAAAGCTATAGACGCGATGGTTTAAGTGCTTTTATTTTTTTGGTACGTAGTAGCATAAACAAAATATTCAAAATAAGAACAATTAATATATTATGTTCTACACAAATGTAATTCCTTATCACTTGTTAGTCAATCTGGTTAAACACAATGTTTTTATTTGTGTAGTCTAATCCAAATTTACCTCTACAGTTTTCTACACATTTCCGTCATTGATGTGAATCATTAATCCTTTATGTGCTGACCCTAAATACTTGAAAACGATGAAAAAATAACACAATTTTTCGATTCCTAGACCACAGGAATTTTGGAAAAAATATAAAAAAAAATATGACAATTTAACCCAACTTTAGTCAAAAAATTCGTAAAGTCGTTAAAGTTCAAAGTACTTTTATTTTAGTTTTTCTTAAGTAGATTTCTTAAAAAATTGTACTATTCGTATAAGATTCTGAGCTAAGGGGTTTTTTGAGATAAAAAATCGAAATCAATTCACAGTTTTGTTGTAAGTTGTCGGGGCGCCACTTATTGCACTGTGTATACTTTTAAATTGTCATAACTTTTTTATACCACCCTGTATGGCATTTTTAATTAAATACCTGTATTCTCCCCCTTCCCCTGTCTAAAAAAGCTCTCTTGATAAATGTTGCTCCGAGCAACAGTTTTTGAGATAGTGGGATGTTTTTATTTATTTATTACAAATTTATCAGTTTGTACAATCCCTTTAGGTGATTTCTCTGAATCTTAGTGAGGTCATTTTTAATGTCAATGCCTAGGGCCTTCAGTTTGGTTCTCTACTTCAAGCAATAAGAAACAGTAGTAGGATCTGGGAAGATAACTTTCGTTGGCCTGTTTGAGCAGAACGTACATCCAATCCTAGAAACTTTGAAGTTGGTAGACTCGCCAATATCCATTTTATTCAGCAAATAAACTATTTACGCCTTATCATGGTCAATTTTTTCCGATGAAACTCTGGATGCACTCTTTTCCTTGTTAAAGACAATAATTTTTTTGGCGCAGTCGTTGCGCTCCTGTAACTCGAGGTATGGATCGGTAATAAATGCTTCATCAGTCGAATTATTAAGCTGTTGAGTCTGGCGCAACCCCTCATGATTATCGCCTGGGAGGCGGCTACGGAGCTCTGCAATTTCAGCTTCGCGAGATACAATTTTTTCGTCACCACAATTTGGTAAGATTTGCCTGAATATCATCCTTCTGAATTGCTAGAAGGTCAACAATGTGGGAGATGGCGGAGATAACATCCTTATTAGAGGTATTGGTTTCCTTTAAAAGGTGTCTTAATTGGTCCTTGATTATAGTCACACTCTTGGGGGCGTTAAGTGTAACCGAGTCTTTAATACCAGCCGCGTCCGCCATCATGTCATAAATGGACATCCTTGCGGCGGGACCCATAGACCTGGATCCTCTGAGAGTTGTAATGTTCTGATCAGTGAGTGCTATGACGTTGCCAGAAGTCGTGGGGCCCGACGAAACTCTCCTAATTTCATTAGACTTGCAGGAATCACAAAATCATTCGTGGGCATTAGTTTTCTTAAAATGTAATGAAAGTTTATTAAACCTTAGACAGCCCCGAACAACCCTTGTGAATCCAAGCACAGCAGGAAGAACACTCGACACCGTGCTGTTTCGGTTTGATTTCCCGATCACAAACTGGACAAATACAGACCACCATGTTGTCGAAAGCAGTATTTATTGTTAATCGTTTATCCTTAAATAACACTCCTTGAACTCAATATATAATACAGTTTATGGCCTTAAAAGATTGTACCAAATGTAGTACAATACACCAAATGCTTGTACAATAGATACACTGGCAGCAACTTTCCAGTCGAAAAGATAAGGAATAAATTCTGATAGAGTTTTTTATATAGTTTTTCTTATACTGTTTGCAATAAACTGAACTTTAATCGGAATTAAATGAAGATTTTTAAATCGTTAATTAACACATAAAGACGCACAGATACCACAAATTTTACACTGAATGCCCGAAGCACAGACTCGAAATTATAAGTTGAAGCAGAAATTGAATTTTTAAGTGACTTTAACCCGCTACATTAGACGAAAACGCGGGACACGGCGTGAAACGTGTTATCTCTTACATTCATACATCAAAGTTGGAACATCCACACTATTCGCCAAATTTGGCTCCATCTGACTTCCATGTGTTCCCAAACCTCAAAAGATTTCTACATGGGAAGCGTTTTTTCAACAAATGATGAGGTGATAGCATCCGTAGATGGGTATTTTGAAGGTCTTCCGAAAAAAAACCACTTCAGAGATACGGTAAATGAATTGGAAAATAGCTGGAAAAAGGTATCGAGCTTAAGGGTGATTATCCTGAAGAAAATTTATTTCGACTCATTAATTCATCTTGTTTTATTTTCGCTTTCAAAACTTATTGACTGACCTATATATGTGTACCAAATTGAAATTGATATCTCATTTGGTTCTAAAGTTATCGGGGCAACAAAAAGACAGAGATATAAACCGACAGACTGATTAACGGAAATTGAAAACAATGTTTTTCTTGACCTGAGCACTCTAAACCGTTATGAAATATAAAAATCTTGCAGTCTTATTTTTTCACAAATGCTATACTTTCCTGTAGTGAGGCAAATAAAATCGTCTTCGTAGATGAATATCCGTGTAATTTTCTACATATAAAAATGACTTGTTTAATCGTTTTTGGTAAAAAAAAAATTTATATATTTTTGAGATATTTCTATTATTCCAGATATTATCAGCGTCTGTGTATAATTAAGCCGCAAATAATAAGTCTCGGGGAGGTTTCAACGAGTGTGATTTAAACAATCACTATGATTTGCAATATAATATACTCCACTTCAAATGACCCAGCAGAATGACTACGTCAGTTTTCAATAATAATAATAATAATAATATTAATCGCAAAAGAGTTATTACACTGCGGCGCTAGGATTCTGAAGTGTTTTCTTTTAAATAAACAGTTTTATCATTAAATTGTGACTAATATCTGGGTCACGTAAATTAACAGTCATTCAGGGCTTTAATTTTAAGGAGGACAAATATCTGAAGGTGATTTAATTAAAGGATAAGTGTCTAAAGATAATTTTGACTACAGATACTTTAATCCCAAAAAGATATTTAATATGAACTAATATGTATTATTTTAATCTTATCAAATTGACTGAAGCAATTGGTATAAGTAATAATCTGCCAGGTGCAAGTCGAAGTTGCGCAATTAGAGTTCCGTACGTTGATTGTTTTTAAAATAAAGATTGTTGTTACGGAGGTATAAAATGATGAATGACTTCGCAAAACACATCCCAAGCTTTTTTCCATTCTTTGAAGACTGATCACCTTGAAATTTTTTTTTTTATATACCAGATAAATGATTAAAGGTAATGCACTCGTAATAATTTTTGTTCAATCTACACCCTGTGAAGAATATTCCAGAATTTTTTCAAAATTTTTTGATCACTACTTTTCGAGATAAGAGGGGGACAGCGATTTTTCGCAATTTTTGAAAAATAATACAAAGAAAAGTGTGCGAAAATATTGCATTATATATATTTTTGAACTCGTGTTTTTATGGGCTTTTTTTTGACACCCCACGCGATAACCTGATAAGAAATTTTTTTTCACTTCCGTACCTGGCCGTAATTGATATATATGTGTATATATATATATATATATATATATATATATATATATATATATATATATATATATATATATATATATACATACACCTCCTTTCAATCTAACATTTTATTGGTTACTTCGTGTTTATAAATATAAAGAATATTCTTAATTTTATCCGCAGTATTATACTGAAATAGTGTGTATTATAAAGTTCAAAAGTGTCTTAAAATGTCCGAAGCCCTTTCTATCAGAAGCCGCAAATGTTTGCCCGTTGAGGCAAAAGTGATAGTTAAAGTTAGTGGAGCGAGGCCACGGAAAGTACTTGTCATTGATGGAGACATCAGCTTTAACAAGCATCCCTGAAAGTACAATTTGGAAAACTGTAAATAATTGGACAGCGCCCAAAAAAACACGAAAAGGCAAAGGAGTGTCGAAATGTATTGATGTCTGTCAAGACGACCTAATCCGCCGCAAAATTT
The DNA here is from genome assembly GCA_019049505.1 of Pachyrhynchus sulphureomaculatus. NCBI lineage: Eukaryota > Metazoa > Arthropoda > Insecta > Coleoptera > Curculionidae > Pachyrhynchus > Pachyrhynchus sulphureomaculatus. Next base: position 17,653,317 of record CM032450.1, read on the forward strand.
ATGAAATGTATGCAGAACAAAAAGTTCCTGCGTTATTGTCACTTTCACGGAGGCTGTTCGAGGATAGTTGTGACATAAAATGGTTCATTAGAACTTTATGGCCTATTCTGCGTCGATGGGGGTTTTTGTTCAAAAAAATAGACAAAAGGCAAGTTATAATGGAATCACGACGCTTACAACAACTCAGAATGGAATATCTTGAAAAAATAAATACAGCTATATCGGAAAATCGGACGATAATCTATCTAGATGAGACTTGGTATGACACCCACGACACACCTAGTGAAGGATGGATTGATAAATTCAAAAAATGGCACACCAAAGCTCCATCAAATAAAGGTAAAAGAATAACTATTTTACATGCAGGGTCAGAAGAAGACTGGATACCAGATTGTCTATTTCTAGCAGCCAAGAATATTTTAGATTCCAACTTGGTTTATCATTGTGGCACAACCGCTAAAGTTTTTGAAGATTGGCTTCAAAACAAATTAATATCGAATATACCACCGAATAGCTGTATTGTGATGGATAATGCATCCTATCATAGTCACCTAATTAATAAGGTACCAGGTTCCACCAGTAGAAAAAGGGAAATACAAGACTTTTTGTGCGAACGTGACATATATTTCCATGAAAGTTATATAGTTAAACAATTGTTAGAAGTTTTAAAAAGTTACAATTTTTTAAAGGAATATGGTTGTGATAAAATTGCAAAGAAGCAGCACACGAAATAATTCGGCTTCCACCATGTTATTGTATCTTTAATGCGATTGAATTGATATGGCATAAAATAGAGTCTAATATACGTGCTCACAGTAATACACCCACTTTAAACAGTAGTGTGATTGAGTTGATAAAGACAGAAGTCAAAAATGTAACAGCTGAAAACTGGAGAATATGTATTCAACACGTCAAAAAAATTGAAAACTCATATAGATATATGTACATAAATATAAATAGTTTAGAACCTGTAAAAAAACTTATTAATGATTTGCAAGATAGTAGCGATAGCGAAATTGAACTAGATATTAATTAATAACTAAAATTGTAACAAATGTACGCGAGGACACTGTACACTGTTTTAATATATTTGTGTAATTACTATATTGTGTATTATTCAGTACATAAAACATTAAAATTCATTGTCATTAAACAGTCATAAATTAATCACTTTCGAATCTTGTTGAATTTTGAATGGGTATAGATAGCTAAGTCACTTTCTTAGATCGTGAAAAATACTATACAAGGATGTGTTCTTCCCTTCTGCTTTACGTTTGCAGTGAATATGTAATGAAATTAGTCCTTCAGAACTGGAAGAGGGGGTATCGCCTGTTTGTCGAAATCCATCCAACTTGAGGTGCGCTGATGATCTATTCTTACTGCAAGATATGAACAAAGTCTTTTTGAACTAAAACGCCTGGCTATAATAGGACAAGAGTAACGACTAAAAATTAACTAACCTAAAATTATCGTCGTGGATGGTGCAAACCCTTGTTTAATTACAAAACTGCTTAAATTTTAAGATGTGATGTGAATATAAGTTCATTTATCTTGGATCACTTATTATCGAAAATGGTGATTGCGAATCTGAGATTAAGCATAGAATGTAAATCGGCAGTTCGGAATTAATCAATATATGGCGAGACAAAAATATTCACTGCATTCCACCAAAATGCATGCTCTCTTGCATTTTATGCGCTCGGATATGTCTCAAAAATGATGCTGGCCTAGCCCCCACGCATTTTATAGACGAAGAGAAGAACTTATGCTTCTGTTCAAGTTACAATGAGTAAATTAAATTTTTTGGTCATGTAATGTGAGGCAATAATATCGAAAGACTAGTAATTTAAGAAAAAACGCCCAACGCATTAGAGACCATCATGCATCATCTGTGGCGTAGCCAAGTGAAATGAGGTGTTTTTTTTATTAGGAGCTCTTTTTCGTAAAAAATATTCACGCCATGTCATTGATTTTTAAATTGGGTGAAAGTTTTAAAATTTCCAATATCAAAGGGTTTTTTTACGAGAAATCTCCACCTTACTAGTCGATTTTTAGAAGATCTTGCTGGGAAGAGCTTAAACGTGTCGAGTTTTAGTACGAGAGGATTTTTGGCAATTGTCGTTCAACGCCTTGCCTCATCTATTGATTTGTATCACCCTTTATAAGCAGCTCCATGTTAAGCGTTCTCTTTTTTTCGATAAAAAACATCCAATATGCCCTCCTCGAACCTGGCTCTTCCCAGCGAATGAAGGGGATTCGAGAATAAGCGTGAACGAGTGCGCATCCTAATTTTGGTAGTATGTCTAGTATCTCAGACATGACTGACATTTTCAACCACATCTTAGGTTCCAAACTTCAGATCGCTAATATATTAGCGACTAATTTCACATTAGTATTATCATGTCCTTGAATTTGTTGCATTAAATGACAGATGCCGTCAGACATTAATCTTTCTTCGTCAAGATAGTCGAGAGACACAAGGACAAGAATATTACCGATAATACTCGACATTAATCCGAACGGAACCGTAGAGAGTAATGACCTTTCGTTTTTATAGATACGATTTTTTTTGCACAAGAGCAGACGTGTTCTCTATCTCTCTCTCGGGCTAGATACATCATACCATAATGATCGATACACAAGCTGGGTTTTTTCTGTCGTTTTTTCCCAGTAAACAACAATTTAAAAATCGCATCAAATATAAACAACTAATAGTAAAAACACCTTTTATCATAAAATAAATAAAGAAAATATCATGTAAGACCTCGTCGGAAATGATAATTTCATAAACAGCCACAAGGTTCTAATAACAATGGCAGAACACCAGCCGCCGTAAGGCATTCCATACGAATGAGGATGCTGTTAAGGCATTCTGTATTCGTAGAATCCATAGAATATAAGAAAAAATGTATTTAGAATCTTGTAAGGACATGTCGATTAATAAAGAAATTGCTGATTTTGAAATTTGAATAATGACCGATAACATTAGTCAGTCTATGCCCCATTTAAGAATACTAATAGCAGACAGCATATCAGTAAAGGAACAGGAGTAGATGGCGCAGCAGCAAAGGAACATGATCCAGAATAATATCTTACAGTTCAAAGGTAGTAAAAATTTAGGATTTTACCTGTAATTCTTGAGGCTGAATACCACCCAAAATATCTGCTGTGATTCTATTTCTTAAAGATGTCAGTACTTTTGGTGTTTGAGCCCAGGGGAAGCATCCAGTTAGGTTTGAACTGAAAAGAAAAAAAAGACTAGTCAAGCAAGTCTGCATCTATATCTATATATATTATAAAACACAATGTTTCTCTTGTCTGCTTGTTTGTTTTTTTTTCTAATTCACACATATGTCATCTGGCTAGATTTTAGTGTATATTTTTTTATATTTTGTTCTCTTGCAAAAGAACCTAAATAATAATTCTGTAGTCCACGCGAGCGAAACTGCGGGCACAGCTAGTTAAATATAAAAAAGATATACCTTGCCTCAGATTTAAAGGTCACCATTGACTTCCAAAACCAATTAACAAAATTAAAACAATTAATTTATGGCCTGTTCTCACTAATTGAGGAATGGTTATTCTTTAGCATTAAATTAAAATGTTATGAAACAATGACCACTTATTGATATCGCGTGTAATCTAACAGTTACCACTTTAAAGCAAGTGATTATATACTAATACTTCTACTATTTATCTATATATTTTTTAGTCTACGTGTTTCAAAACTTATCATTATTATCAAATAAAAATGTAAGTACGGCAATATACTTGGTAGACTGACATTACATTAAAAATTCCTAAAAAACATCTGTAACTCTATGCGATAAATCATATCCATGTACAGAACGTGCCATTTAAATAATAATATACAATCTTAAGTTAATGTATTTCTATCTCTATGTATGTTTGCCTAATTAAATCCAATAGCTATGAGGATGTTTTTTAAAATTATATAACTAGCTATGAAGGAAAACTCACAGAGTTTAAAAAAAATATATATTTTTCTACATAAGTACTATCTCCACTAATACTATTCATCCAGTAGTTCTCGAGTTCTTCCATTTCATCCAAAAAGCCTTTAACTTGTGCTTCAAAAAACGACGCTACAATTGCCATCAACTCTGAGAAAAAATTTTCGGTCGCACCTGATGTCTTTCTGTAGGGTTTATATTTTAGCTCGGAGAATTAACAGCGAGCCTTATGGACTTTGTAGTTGTCATGCAACAACATCCATAAATTTGGGTCCTTCCGTAAATATCTACATTAATTGTGAAATCGTATTCCATTTATTCAATAAGTAGGGTTCCTTCGCGGGACGGTCGCCATCAACTTTTCAACCCATTACATCGATTCCTACTTCATGGGAAGATATCAGTAGATTACTCAAATCTTTAAAGGGGCCAAATGTTCTTGGGTAATTTATTCCTCGCCAGTTTTTACTCTGATGTAAGGAATCTGGGAATCCAATACGTAGAACCTTTTTCCCTCCTTAGATTTTCATGCACAACCTTAAAAAGTGTAGATTCGGATACTTCAGCAAATGCTGGAATCTTGATTCGTCGATCTGACAGCAGAAAAACCTTAACAAGCCTAATGGTTTCCGTAATTCTTGTCCCAACCGCTCGTCTTGATCTGGAGTCATCATGAATTAAGTCAGACCAGTCACTCAATTTGTTGGGCGTTAATTTGGGAGCAAATATGTCCTGGTATAAACATGTCGCAGGCATAGCAAGAGGAACTTCTCAAAAGTTGGGAATATTTCTTTCGAATCAGAAAGCTCAGATTTGACCAACCATGGAATACTGCTCCCATGTTTGGGGCTCTGCTCCCAAACATACATTGCATTTGTTGGATTTTATTCAGAGAAGAGCTGTTCGTCTGATTGGAGACCCGGAACTGACCGGCGGCCTTGATTCGCTGGAACATTGAAGAACGGTTGGCAATTTGAGCTTATTCTGCAAGTATTTTCATGGAAAGTGTACGAAGGATGTAGCCCGCTTAATTCCTCCCAGAGCGGTGCATGTTAGAAATACACGTCGCGCTAATACTTCACATCCGTATGAGGTTCAGCTTGTTACTCCTCGTATAACGCGTTTCAAGCAGTCTTTTATATGGAGAACATAATCCCTTTGGAATAATTTGCCCAGGACTGTGTTTCCCACCGAGTACAATTTACAGCGATTCAAGAACAACGTGAAAGACCAAAATTTTGCTTAAAAATAAGATGGACTGTTATTGCCATACACCTGGGACATTCTTTCATGAATAACTTTTGGACTTCAGTAAGACACTTTATCACAGCAAAATGCTTCAAATTACTTGGCTCATTTTTGGAAGAAAAAAGTCGTAAACCTGCAAAAAGTAACGAACCCTTCAAAGTACTTTGAACAGCGACGGTCATCTAAAAATCAACCCATTTTTTGGTTTAAAATCATTTTCATTAGTCAGTTTTCAACCTAAAAAATACTTCGTATAACTGGAAAAAACAAGCATCGAATGATTAAAGAAAGTTCAGTTTAACGAAATACAAGTGGCAGAGCGGGCTAACTGAATAATGAGCCATTGAATTCGATGCCATTAACGGATAGAGGGCAGACCAGGCTGACAATACCTGACAAAATTAACGTATGATCATTCGGGAAATGTCATAACCTATTTTGCATGTATTTCGAAAATCCAACTAACTAGTGAAAGCTAATTTCATTCTAACCGTTGCAAATAATAAATATCTGCATTTGTATTATTCGTTCCACCTTAGACAAGCAATTAGATAAGTAGTAAATAAGTAATTAACACCTGTCCGTCTAGTTCGTGTATTTTATCTGTCAGTTTTAAATCAGACGTTAATTCGTAGATCGGTAACATGGAAAATTAAAGTTATGGATTTAGTTCTGAATTCAGAAAATTTAGTACTAGTAAAAATTTAGAAGTGTAGATTCGTATACTGCAGCTAATTTTTCCTATTTTTTGAAAATAAAATAAAGTTTAGAGACTTTAAAAATTCATTGTTGCATGTTAGCTCTAATAACACTTTTACATGAAATAGTAATAAAATTCAAACAATAAGAACAAATAAATATATTACTGATTTGTTAAAACTACTGATTTCTCCTGGAGAGACCCATAATCTTAGGTCATTTTTAATTATGCTTAATCTAAAAGTGATCTACTTACAGTTATGCCCTAATACTATAACCTACAAGAAACACCAGAAAAGCAGCTAAAATAGTTTCTTACACTAGCATGGTCTATTATCCGATTTAGGACACTAAAATTGTTAAAAAAAAAACAGAGAATTTCTTATTGAGCAAATATATCAAGTTTAAAATCTAAACCAATTGGACAATGCCTGCATCTTATAACTATCTGCGAGATGCTACAAAGAAGTAAAGTACCGAACTAGAACTAATTTGATTTGTGCTGGATTATCGGAGTATACAGTAATTTAAGCTTCTTAAGGGAATAGGGTTTTGTCGTACTCACCCACAATACTACACCTCTTATTGCAACAAGTATCTAGCTTTTTTGCTTTAAGTAGTTATTATTTTATCACCTTCTTAGATATGTATGTAGAGATTTGACGTATAAAGGTTTACAATATGGTACCACATCAGTAATTTTGTTTACCGATGTGATTTTCAGATAACTAAAATATTTTAAATGCGACTAAAACTCCTGGCATTTTATTTTTTTCGAACTCATTTAACTAACGACTAGACATTGACAATTTTGGAGACCAAAGTACCAGAGTCGGACCTTTGCGTTATTAATTAACATCTACTCCGCTGTCTTTTCCAGCAGATCGTTAATGTAAATGAGAAAGAGAGTAGGAGATAGTATGGAGCCTTGGGGCACACCGGCGTTGATAGTGAAGATGTTAGAAAGAAATCCGTCGACTGCCACTGGTAAAGAACGCTCTCTGAGGAAACATAAGAGCCACAAATAGAAATTTTTAGACATACCATAAGAGCGTAGCTTAGCCAACAGTCCATCGTGTCAAACACGGCCGAATGCCTTGGATATGTCAAGAGCAACCGCTCGAGATTCTCCAAAGGGTTCAAATAGTGACTAGTAGCATTGCTTTCAACAATATCGAAAGTTATGGAAAAGGAAGGATTTGATATTGTTCGCCACCATCATTATAGCTTTCGTAAGCAAGAATTAACAGAGATATTCTAATTTATGTTACAGATATTTGGAACAACGCGATATATCTAAGGTATTTCACCGTATTAGTTATGATGTATTGTTGGATAAGTTGCGCTGGTATTGTATTTTTGATAGGTTTTATTTATGGCTTTCGTGTTTCCTTAGAGAACGGTTTTTACTAGTGGCAGTTTTTTCTAATACATTCATTGTAAAAACCGGTGTGCCCCAAGGCTCAATACGATGTTGTACTTTCTTCCTTCTTTACAATACTGATCTGCAGGAAAGGACCAGGAATGCAACCATCAACTGTACCGACGACAGTATCCTTGTTTCATCATTTACCTTAAACCCTCGATCATCACCAGCCATGCAAATATCAGCAGACAGCAGGAAGTTGTTCAACTTAACAAAAACCTGGAAGAAATTAACTTTATAGAACTCGACATAGTTATATCGGGGCACTCCTTTACTTTACCATTTTCACTCAACTCGTTGGACGATAATCTGGGAGCAAATATATGTTTGGTATGAACATGTTGCATGCATAACAAAGATGGTTTCTCAAAATCTGGATATATTACTTCGTACTAATTTTGTACTAAGCTCAAATTCGACCCACGATGGAATATTGCTTCCATGTTTGGCGCTCTGCTTCCAAAAATATGCTGCGTTTGCTAGCTTCTGTTCAGAAGAGAGGTATTTGAGGCCTAAAAGTAACAGGCAATCTTGATTTTTTGGAACATCGAAGAGCGGTTGGCAACTTGAGCCTATTTACAAGTACTTACAGGCAAACTGTTCGATGGATGTAGCCCTCTTAATTCTATAATATATGTACGTCGTGCTAATACATCACATCCTTATTCGGTTCAGCTTGTTACTTCCCGTACTACTCCGTCATCCTCCTGGAGAGGGACACGTTTTACCCTCTGGAACCATTCCGAACATAGTAGTGAAAATAATTGCATTTTAAACATTACGACATCCTCGCCGATATCCTTAGGATATGAAAAAGGGTAAAATCCCTACCCAGGCGGGGAGATGGACGATAAAAAAGAAACTGTATTAAACCATCTAGATTCTAGAAATGTTTATTAAAATAGCTGTTGGCGCCTAGTAATTTTATTTTGGCTACTATGTGATGTATTAAAATTTTAATTTAGAACACATTAGAAGTGATTGTCTCTGAAAAATACCTACTGAATATTAGGAATATCTCATTTTTAAATTGTCAGCAATATATTTCTAAGCATTACTTATATGTAAAATGTAGAAAAAAATATGTTTGTACTTTTAAACATATAAAAAATTAATAAGTGGAGTATATCTTGAATTATTAATTGTAACGTATTAAAATTTTTTAAATTCCATTATTACTTGAATTTCTTAACGTCAGTTTTTAGTTTATAAATTGTGCCTATTCTAATGTGAAATTTTCAATTAAAGCCTTACAGGAACTAAATTGTTTGACTGATTTGTGAATGGAATCTTCTAGAAATTTGTGATAATATATATTTCTCGTCACTCTTCACTGAGGCACCAGCTCCTTGCATAACAGACAACCTTAATTTTATGATGAACCTACATAGCAAAGCTTTGTCACAGTATAAAAGAATAAAAATTGATGCAGCTTGAAGGAATTATAAGGATCTCTGCAATTACATTACAATGACGGTTAGAAATGAGAAAAAAGTATACATTCGGCATAAGTTTAGGGTTAACCCTAAGAATTTTTGGCCGACTTTAAAAAGGTTGAACATTTTCTAGATATCAGCCTGTAAATATAATCGGACCTTCTGAATTTAATCAGCCCTTTTCAAACAGTATTCCTATAACAGACGTAACTTCTAATAACGCCTTTAGACTTTGTCTAAGATATTTTAAAAAGTTATGTATAATTGACTAAGCAAATAACACGTAGGCTGAAAAGTTTTTGGTCTGACACATAGATGTCGCCCTTTTCAAAGAATCCATATGATTTTTTAGGAAGTACCAACCTTCAAACGATACGTGTCAAAATTTCAGGACATTTCGACGATTAGTTTACAAGTTACAGTGGTTTTAGTGACGCTGCTTTTGATATTTTCAAAATAATGGAAAAAATCTAATTTCGTGTGTTGATTAAACACTGTTTTTTGATGGGAAAAAATACCTTTCAAGTAAAGCAATGGCTTGATAAGTGTTACGGGGACTTTGCCTCTGGAAAATCATTCATCATTTACTGGTATGCTGAACTTAAACGCGGTCGCATAGATACAAATGCTCTGGACGGTGGTTACATCGGAAAATATAAAAAAATCCACAAAATTGTTTTGGATGATCGAATTGCGTGAGTTAGCTGACACCCGAAAGATATCAAAAGAACGGGTTGGTCATATTTTGCATGAACATTTAGGCATGAGAAAGCTCTGTTCGAAATGGGTACCGCGTTTGCTCACAGCAGACCAAAAACAACAACGTGTTGATGGTTCTGAGCGCTGTTTGGACCTATTTAAGCGCAATTAAAAGGATTTTTTTATACGGTATGTGCTAATAGATGAAACATAAATCCACCACTACACACCAGAATCAAATCGGCAGTCAGTTGAGTGGACAGCAGCCGGTGAAAGCCGTCCGAAGCGACCAAAAACACAATAACCAGCTGGGAAGGTTTAGCAGCATTTCCTTATACCAATTGACACGAGCCTGTTTTTGAGTTTCGGTCAAGTTATGTGGAATCCATTGGGAGCAGATCTTTTTCACAGCTAAATGTTCATGCAAAATCGAATATATTGCAGTCTTCTGTATGCCTAAAGATGCCTTTATCTTACGGTAATCACATGTCGATCCTCTTCAGTCATGTTGCGCACAGCATCGATGTTTTTTAACAACCGATTTTGATCGACCTTTACGAAGTCCGTCGCTGACGGAAGCACGATCATGACGAAATTCTGCAAACCAATTGTAAACTGTAACTGGAGGCATTATTGTTGAGTTAGGCCTTTACTAAAATCGTAAAAATTCATCCAACAAAACCGTCACGTCAAATTTCAATTTGTTCACAAAACTGTTTTTTTTAAACGTTTACTGTAAACAAACTACTCGGCCAATTTCTGAGCTGCCACTGTTTTAACAATAATAAATGTCAAATTTTACCACAATGGTAATGACACATCTCAATAGCGCCATCTAGTGTTCGTTTGTAAACATTTAAAAGGCGGCCTTCGTACTACCCTACTTCAGGTGAGTGATGATGTTTTTTTTTTTTTTTTTTTTTTTATTGGTCTAGCACACGTGCTGCAGGGAAGTCCCTAAAGCGCTCCAGGAGCGGCACGAGTGCGGAAAAAGCGATTCACGTTGTTCTTGAATCGCTGTAAATTGTACTCGGTGGGAAACACAGCGCTGGGCAAATTATTCCAAAGGGATGACGTTCTCCATATAAAAGATTGCTTGAAAAGCCATTCATGCCAAGACATATTTGCTCCCAAACTAACGCCCAACAAATTGAGCGACGATGCTAGGGGAATGGAGTGCCCTGACATAACTATGTCGGGTTCAGCAACGTTAACTTTTTTAGAAAAAAACTGCCGCTTGGGTTTTTGTAGCGTTAAATTCCACTTGGTTACGTCACCCCAAGATAGAATTTCTTCCAGGTCTTTGTTGAGTTGAACGACCTCCTGCTGTCTGCGGATATTCGCCTGAGCAGCCGATGTCCGAGCGTTCAAGGTGAATGAAGAGACATGCGTACTGTCATCTGCAAAGCTATAGATTGGATTCCCGGTCTTTTCCAGCAGATCGTTAATGTAAATGAGAAAGAGAGTAGGAGACAGTATGGAGCCCTGGGGCACACCGGCGTTGATAGTGAGGGTGTTAGAAAGAAATCCGTCGACCGCCACTCGTAAAGAACGCTCTCTGAGGAAACATGAGAGCCACAAACAGAACCTTTCAGACATACCATAAGAGCGCAACTTAGCCAACAGTCCATCGTGCCAAACACGGTCGAATGCCTTGGATATGTCAAGAGCAACCGCTCGAGATTCTCTGTTGTACTTGGCGCTTGTGATAATAAAATTACATCACTTGTATTATTGGATTTTATGTTAAAGCTTTCGATACTTTATATTACGCATTGCTTTTTAGGATACTTGAATATTTTGGCTTGGGTAACAATACAGTACAATGAACGACAGTTATCTCGAGGGTAGAAAACAAAGCGTTAAGAATAGCAACCATTGTTCTGACTTTGTCCTTAAAAGAAGTGTACAGCAAAACAGTATATTAGATACTTTATTATTTTCATTATATACAGCCGATTTCAATAAATACTTAAAAGTTTTATCAATCGCATTATTATGTTGATGTGTATTGTTCTTTTTCAACAGAACATGTAGCTGACACAGTTGGAAAAAGAAATGAGGATTTGAAGGATCTTTGGAATGTCCCGGTGTCATGGGCTGTTGCTTAACGGCCATAAGTCTAAATTGCTTCTGCTTGGACCTTGCAGTCGCGATAGAGATTAATGGCTCAATATTAACATCGTCACAGATTTGCAAAAATCTGAGAGTAACGTTTGATTCACAATTCCTTTACGAAGAGCATTTTTCTAATTTATTAAAAAATGTTATTACATATTGAAAATTCTGTATATCAACAAGGATCTTTTAACTACTAATATTAAATTGCGTCCCTGTGACTCCATAATTTTATCTTTGATTTCCTATTGTGATACTCGTTTACTTTGAACGAACAAAATAGTTTACAAAAGCTTTAAAACTCCTGTTTACAGTGTTGTTACAATGCAAGGAAATACGATCCTGCGAACGTTTAATTGGCTTAACTTAAGTGAGAGATATACTGTTCATCACTTATTCACAGGGTTATTTTGTCACAGGCTGTCACAGAACTGCTATAATTCACAGATCCTTCACATGCAATGTAGTTAAAATTTATAATTCTCTCTCACAGGATCACGTATCCTGGCCGAGCGTTTTAGTATTTAAGAGGGCACTAAAATTGTTTATTATGGGTGTGCAAGATTAAGTGTGGCGGTTCTCCTGCAATGATAGTATAACAGTGATTTATTTTTCTCTTCTGTTATTTGATGTTATTATAAATATGGAAATATGTAATTTTAATTGGTGATGTTGCATAATTGTTAAGCCAGACGCTCAGAAGAGTAGGTTTTGCTAGATCTTGCCGCCTAGCGCCTCTTTAAATATTATTTCGTAAAATTTATTATATTTATAAATAAAAACATATTATTTTTATTAATTTCATTTCAAGTAAATATTCTTTATTTCGGCTAATTTTTACACAAAAATAATCTGTAATATTTCAAAAATTTGTTAATTTCGTTTGATTTATCAGTTGAACGTTCCAGAACTTTACATATTTGAACTTATTTGGACAAAGAATGGCTTAGAAATTTTTCAAAATATGATGTGTTTTCGTTTTCTTGTCAATATTCTAAAATTTCTAATTTATATAGTATATGAAATATTCTATAAATATATAAACTGTATATTTTGTTGTGTGCCTTTACAGACTCTAAAAATTTCTGAGATAGTATATGTTTTCAAAAATTATGTAAGTAAGCATACATAAAATAAACTTCATGAGGATATATCTATGTATGATTATAATGTTTTATGACGTCGCTTGCACAGTACTATCCAATATGTGATAAATTATTTTTAAATATGCGTAACTTTTAGAGTGCTTTTTGTTTATTAATTTATTTTCGTAGAAATGTTTATCAAAAATGTTTTTTAATTTCAAAGACTTCCTGATTTTTTGGAAAAATATAATTAATCCATGTAAACAATTTTAAATTATCATTTTTAATCATCTAATTCCAAAGTCAACCATTACCATACGAAACTTGTTTAACCAAAAAAATTTTTATCTTAACGAAAATTCGATTTGTAGTCTTCTATATATATATATATATATATATATATATATATATATATATATATATATATATATATATATAATGTTCGCCCTTTTCAAAAAATCCATATGATTTTTAGGAAGTACTAACCTTCAAACGATCCGTATCAAAATTTAGTGACATTTCGACGATTAGTTTAGGAGTTACAGTGATGCTACTTTTGATATATCCAAAACAATGAAAAAAATTGAATTTCGTGTGTTTTTCGATGGGAAAAAAATAAGTGTTACGGTGACTCTGCTCCTGGAAAATCACCCAGCATTTACTAGTATGCTGAATTTAAACGCGGTCGCATAGACACAAATGACGCTGAACGCTTTGGATGCCCAAATGAGGTTGTTACACCGGCAAACATCAAAAAAAAAAATACACAAAATTGATTTGGATGACCGTAAAAGTGGAATTGTGTGAGATAGCTGACGTCCTAAAGATATCAAAAGAACGTGTTGGTCATATTTTGCATGAACATTTGGGCATGAGAAAGCTTTGTTTGAAATGGGTACCGCGTTTGCTCCCAGTGGACCAAAAACAACAAGGTGTTGATGATTCTGCGCGCTGTTTGGACCTGTTTAAGCGCAATAAAAAGAATTTTTCATGTGATATGTGACAATAGGCGAAATACGAATCCACAACTACACACCGGAATCAAATCGGCAGTCAGCTGAGTGGACAGCAGCCGGTGAAAGCCGCCCGAAGCGACCAAAGACACAACAGTCGGCTTGGAAGGGTTGGGTCTTTGTATTTTGGGATGCGCATGGATGAATTTTCATCGACTATGCTGAGAAGGAGATGAAAAATCATCAATAGCGAATATTATATAAAGTTATTGGTGCGTTTGATGACAGAAATCGCAAAGGAACGGCCCCAAATGAACAAGAAAAAAGTGCTATTTCATCCAGACAGTGCACCGTGTCACAAAACAATGGTTACGATGGCAAAATTGCATGAATTGAAGTTCGAATTGCTTCCTTGTCCACCGTATTCTCCAGATTTGGCCCCCAGCGACTATTATTTATTTGCAGGCCTCAAAAAAAATGCTCGCGAGAAAGATATTTGACTCCAGTGAAGAAGTTATCGCCGAAACTGAGGCCTATTTTGAAGGCAAAGACAAATTCTTTTACAAGAAAAGTACGGAAATGTTATAAAAGCGTTGGACTGATTGTATCGCTTTTGAATGAGACTATGTTGATGAATAAAGTCGAATTTTGCAAAAAATATGCGTTTTAAGTAGCTAGACCAAAATCTGTTCAGCCTACGTGTAGTAACCATTTGTAAATTTTTCTATTTAGCCCTTCAGCCACACAAAAACGACTAAAAGCAAAATATGTTAAATATTAACTCGAAAAATTTTATAAAGGGTGTATCGCAACCATAGACCTGAATAAGTTTGAAAAAGAAACTGTTAGTTATGTAACCAATCTAGAATAATGCAGGTACTAAAACTATTACTTATATACAGGTTGTGTTATAATAATGCCCCATTATTTGTACTAAGAGGATTGAAAAGATGTTTTTTATCCACAGAAAACTAGACATTTGCAAATGTTCATTATTTTCATGAAATGGATTTGAAACTTTCTTTTACTATGGGAGAACGGGGAGAACACTAGCTGCTAACCTAAACTAACCTTAACAACCCAAACAAGTATTCATAAACATATCATTAGGCTATGATGGATGAGTTTAACTCCGCGGATATGCAGGCATGGCGCCATAGTTTTTCGTATGAAAAGTTAGCAAGTAAAATTGCGTAGAACAAGCGCAGATATTTCATAATTAAGGGCCTATGTGTCTACTAAATCTGAATCAAATCAGGACACCGAGATTGTCTTGAAATTAGAAAATGGAGAAAAATTTAAAAATTATGATTTTTTGCTTTTGCAACTCCAGGTATCGGCGGTAGAGGCAACCAGAGCGATGTAAAAGTTAAAAGTGGAAATTACTGAACAAGTAATATAGATGCAGAGTTAGAGATAGATGTAGAAGAGTAGAGTATTGTCCTTTCATACCATAATATGCTTAGTTGCCGTAGGGTACCTTAAGAAGTAATGTTAATATGAAATAAATGATAATCAAATCTAATCTCTAAAATTCTCCGCATTATTTGCAAAATTATCTATACTACTGCGACATTAAGTTAGTAAATTCTTTAATTCCAAGTCTGGGACTTATTTAAATCCCACATAAAATTGAGACATATAGAAAATATAATAAATTAGAAATAAAGCACTGTTTTTGTTATTCATATTACGTTGGTTCCTTATCGGTTTAGTGTACATTACCGTTATAATTAGTCCTTTTAAAATTATCGAATCTTTACATAACACAAGATTAAATATATATATATATATATATATATATATATATATATATATATATATATATATATATATATATATATATATATATATATATATATATAACACGTAGGCTAAAAAAGTTTTTGCAAAATTCATCAATATAGTCTCCTTTAAGAGCGATGCAATCAGTCTAACGCTTTTCTAATATTTCTATACCTTTCTTGTAGAAGGATTTGTCTTTGCCTTCAAAATAGGCCTCAGTTTCGGCGATAACTTCTTTATTGGAGCCAAATCTCTTTCCCGGAACATTTGTTTGACGTCTGCGAATAGATAATAGTCGCTGGGGGCCAAATCTGGAGAATACGAAGGATGAAAAAGCAATTCGAACTACAATTCATGCAATTTTGGCATCGTAACCATTAACTTGCGACACGGTGCATTGTTTTGATGAAAGAGCACTTTTTTCTTGTTAATTTGGGGCCGTTTCTTTCCGATTTCTGCCTTCAAATGCACCAATAAATTTATATAATATTCTCAGCATAGTCGATGAAAATTATTCCATGCGTATCCCAAAATACAGAGGTCAAAATCTTCCCAGCTGACTGTTGTGCCTATAATCGCTTCTTGTGGCATTCACCGACTGCTGTCCACTTAGCTGACTGCCGATTTGATTCCGGTGTGTAGCGGTGGATCCATGTTTCATCCATTGTTACATATCGCATGAAAAATTCTTTTTATTGCGCTTAAACAGGTCCAAACAGTGCTTAGAATCATCAACACGTTGTTGTTTTTGGTCCGCTGTAAGCAAACGCGGTACCCATTTCGAACAGAGCTTTCTCATGCCCAAATGTTCATGTTTTCCGTTGTAACCACCTCATTTGACCGTCCAGAGCGTTCAGCATCATTTGTATCTGTACGACTGCGTTTAAATTCAGCATACCAGTACATGATGAGTGATTTTCCAGGGGCGGAGTCCCCGTAACGCTTATCAAGCCATTACTTTGCTTTAACGGTATTTTTTCCCATCAAAAAACAGTGTTTAATCAACACAAGAAATTCGATTTTTTTTTTTCCATTATTTTGAAAATATTGAAAGTAGCGTCGCTAAAACCACTACAAATTGTAAACTAATCGTCCAAATGTCATGAAATTTTGACACGTATCGTTTGAAGGTTGGTACTTTCTAGAGATCATATGGATTTTTTGAAAAGGGCGACATCTACGTGTCAGTCCAAAAACTTTTCAGCCTACGTGTTATATATGGCATTTTTAAGTGCTCTTGCTGCTGCTGCTACTCGATACTATGATCTTGCTGCTGCTGCTGCTCGAAGCTAATTTTAATTAGCTTCGAAGTAAAATCACACCAGCCAGTTGAAACACTATTTGAAAACAACAAGGGAATAAAGATTTTCAAGAGGCAGAACACAAAAAAGAAAGCAATAATCAAGCTGATAGACGGTTTGGGCATTATTGCGGATGACAGTTCAAAGATACTACAGGTTGTCGAATCATTCTGTGCAGACCTCTATGACACAAAAATACCGAATGAAGTAGATAAACAAGAAAGTATAAACACGACAAGCAGAATTATAAACATCGGTTCAGAAGAAATGCCAAAAGTAGAAATCGAGGAATTGACAGAGCGATGAGATAAATGAAAACACAGAGCAGCTGGGGAACATAACATCTTATCAGAAATGATTAAGGAATGCGACGTGAAAACCAAAAAAGAACTGACGAACCTATTTAATAAATACTTGCAACAAGAATACATCCCTGAAGATTGAGAAAATTCAATAGTCGTTCTACTATACAATATATAAATATATATATATATATATATATATATATATATATATATATATATATATATATATATATATATAATATATAAGGTATACAAATTAATTTTTGGACCCTACCCTTTATCGACTATGGAACATATTCAAATTGAAATTTTCTACCCTCCCGGTTATTTTAGAGAGCTATCTTTTAGCTTTAAAACCAGGCATAATACTTCATTCTGCATAAATATAATCTCAAAAGTATTTCTGAAAACCATCGAATTTGGGTTGGCAAATTCTTCTTCATGCGGCATATTCCCTAAACTTAGCCCTTTGATATATTAGCTATTCAGATCTCTACAATACTACCTGGCTGATTCTCAGTTCAGATCAGTTAAACAGGTCTTAAAAACTCTCCATCATACCGAAAAAACCGTCATTTTTCGAATCTGACAATTACCTACTTTGAAAATGCAGTTAGTATTAGTTTTTTTATAAGTAAAAGTCAGAGTTAGTTCACGTAGGCCGAGAAGTAGTATTTAGATTTCTTAAGATTTACTTAAGAAATCTAAATAAACTTCTCGGCCTGCGTGAACTAACTCTGACTTTTACTTATAAAAGAAGAAGAAATCTTAGTGACCTTTTAAAGATCTCAAGATTTCCTCGCTCGGCTACGTACATGTGGCTGTCGAGCACTAAGAAAGGATCATTGAAAGCTTCCTAGGATATAATTCAGACAGCAAATTTCAAGAAGTGTACACACCACAAATCACACTCAGTGCTTCATACAGCCAACCACATTGTGTTCTAGAGTTTTGCCAAAACATATATTGTCAACAATATGGAAACAATTCATATAGAAAAAAAGGACATTCAATTTTTTATATGTTAATGTGTTTGTTTAAATCTGTATGAAGACCCATTCCTAGAAATATTTTTTTATTAGATCTCTTAATCTTAAGTACCCATTATTATAAACAAATAACTTATGTGTGTTAAAAATGCATTATTGATTTATAACATAACTAAACATACTTATAGATGGTGCTTGTGTACCTGGATTGAGATCCTCATTCCATGAATTCCTTTCGTCTCTAAATAAATCCTTCTTATATATTCTAGAGCATAAAAAGAGTAATTATTTACTTGAGAAATGTTTATTAAAATTAAACTTTAAGTAGTTTCTCAAGGGTATATACCTAGATAAGCTAGGAAAATTATTTCATATTAGACAACAATCAGTGGACTAAAATTCCCATGTCTAAGCTCTGCTCCCAATTAGACTCGGCATTTACTAGATGACACTCAGAAAGAAGTTATGCGCCTGATTATGAACCCGGAACTTATCAGAAATCTTGATTCTTTTGGAACATAGAAGCAAAGTACATATTTTCTTGAAAAGTGTTACTGTCTAGCTACTTAAAGCACATTTTTTTTGTAAAATCCTACTTTATTCATCAACATAGTCTCCTTCATAAACAATATAATCAGTCCAACGATTTTCTAACATTTCTATACCTTTCTTATAGAAGGATTTGTCTTTGCCTTCAAAATAGGCCTCAATTTCGGCGATAACTTCTTCATTAAATCTCTTTCCCGTGAGTATTTTTGTAAGGTCTGCGAATACATAATAGTCGCTGGGAGTCAAACCTGGAGAATACTGTGGATGAGAAAGCAACTCGAACTTTAATTGAAGCAATTTTGCCATGGTAACTATTGACTTGTGACACGGTGCATTGTCTTGATGAAAGAACACTTTTTTCTTGTTCATTTGGGGTAGTTTTCTTTGCAATTTCTGCTTTCAAACGCACTAATAACTTTATATAATATTCGCTATTGGTGGTTCTTCCCTTCTCAGCATAGTCGATGAAAATTATTTCATGCACATCCCAAAATACAGAGGCCAAAACCTTCCCAACCGACTGTTGTGTCTTTGGTCCCTTCGGGCGGCTTTCACCGGCCGCTGTCGACTCAGCTAACTGCTGATTTGATTCCGGTATGTAGTGGTGGATCCATGTTTTATCCACTGTCACATATCGCATGAAAAAATGGCGCTTAACCAGGTCCAAACAGCGCTCAGAATCATCAACACGTTGTGGTTTTTGGTCCACTGTGAGCAAAACGCGGTACCCATTTCAAACCTAGCTTTTTCATGCTGAAATGTTCATGCAAAATGTGACCAACACATTCTTTTGACATCTTTAGGTGTCAGCTGTAAGAGATTCAGCTTGTCAGTCGTTTCAAGAATCCTTAGAGAATCTCTCTAAGTGAGTCTTTAGCTGATCTTGGTGGATACATTGGGCTGCAATAACTCTCGTACACAATCTTGGTGTGTGTAGGGTTTAACGCTTGAACTGTCTTGGTAAAACAAGTGTTATGCTAACAACACCAGCTAGGTAATGAAAGCATTTATATATAAAATTAGAAGCTTCGCAAGCTGTTTCTCGGCTGCTCGCCGTACGTCACCTGAACAGGGAGATCGTAGTGTATCGTAGCATATGATCCAAAACAGTAGAGGATCACCCTCTATTGCAGATAAAAATGGTCAGTCCCCAAAAGGCACTTAATGATAAGTCTTTAAAGGTTTTGATATCAGAAAGAGAAAACTAGCCCAATGGAACCGTGTTCCCCAACGGAGGGCTCATCTGGTATATATGTAGATGGATCTAAGCGCGAAGAGGGCGCCTACTGGACACAGATAGGGACAAATTCTCAACGTCTCTGAGCAGCTATGCATGTGTATTCCAAGCGGAAATTTATGTCATCCTCACCTGTGGTTGAAACATGGTGAAAAGGAACCTAACGCAAAGAACGCCGTACATTTATTAGAATAGTAGACATCGCCCTACCCAGCTAGACAACTCCTCCCTCCTCCCTAGAAGTTAAAAATAAATCCGCTAAAGCGAACGACAAACTAAGATAACACTGGGTTCTGTTAAATAACAATATCTTAAACCAAACGAATAATGAAAACAATACCCAAGGAGAACTTTTAATATTATTTTAAAATATGGTACTGAATCCACATTACGAGTGAACGAGTCTGTTTTGTTTGTATCTTAGCAGTAGACAAACCGAATTCAGCAACAGATGGCTTTCATGACAGTTCTGTCAACCACTATATATTGCTGTACTCAACTCATTTTAGCACGTAAGACTAGACTAGAATGTTCTCAGAACTAAGTACCACCACAACAGACCAACATGCCAGAGACTTCCAGGTCTTAGCAGTAGCTTACTAGTATATAACCGCAGTACCGACGCGTTAGTCAGCCAGTGTAGTTTCAACTGCGTAATCTGCGTTACAGCTGTCACTTTTTAAAGTACGGAGACCCTTGTCAAATAGGTGAGTGGAGTAAACGATAATATTATAATTTTATATTTTAGACGATCTTGACGGTATCACGAAATTTTTTAAAAAGGTGGGTTATATTAAGAGGTAATTGGATACTCTATTCCGTCATTACTCGTACTTTTGCAGTAAAATTTCTCTAGTAGCAGCGATTGAAAAAATATTATATACACAGTACAGGGTGTGCCAAAATTTACTCTGCGTATTTTATCACCGATATTAAGATAAATACAACTTTTTAAATGAGCGATAAATTTTTCAGCTTGATGCAATCTTTAATTGTGCTCCTATATATGTTCTAGCTGAGTACTAACACAGATATCTCCAGCATTATATATATTTTTTTAATGAAATTCCCGATTTCTTATTCCAAAATAAAATAGAACACTTTTATTAAACAAAAAACTCCCATAATAAGTTCCGAACGGAACACTTATAAGATCACTTCGGTGTCTGTCCGTCTGTCACACCCGATTTTCTAGGAAAACTATTTGACATAGAAAGTTGAAATTTGGTACTAATATAGGAATTGATGGCCTCCTCGGAGCCGTGTAGTTAAATTTTGACTTAAGGGGTTAGTTTTGGGGGATGAAATCAGAAGCGAAAAAAAAAAATTTTTACTAGATCATCGTATGAGGTGTCAAATGAAAGCTTGTAAAACACGAGTTCAAAAATATATATACCGTAATAGTTGCGCATACTTTTCTTTGTATTATTTTATCGCGAAAAATCGCTGTCCCTCCACCTTATCTCAAAAAGTACTGATCAAAGAATTTTAAAAAAATTCTGGAACATTCTCCACAGGGTATAGATTAAACGAAAATTATCACGAGTGCATTACCTTTAATAATTTATCTGGCGTATAAAAAAAAAACAAAAACTTGAAGGTCATCAGTTTTCAGTAAAGATCGGAAACAAACTTTGTTGAAAACTAATTTGGGGGTGTGTTTTGTGAAGTCACTGATCATTTTATACCTCTGTAACAAAAATTTTTATTTTAAAAACAATCAACGTACGAAACACTAATTGCGCAAGTTCAACTTGCACTTGACCGGTTTTTAGTGTTCCGTACGGAACACTTATAAGATGACTTCGGTGTCTGTCTGTCCGTCTGTCTGTCACACCCGATATTCTCCGAAACTATTTGTCATAGAAAGTTGAAATTTGGTAATAATATAGGAATTGATGGCCTCATCAGAGCCATATAGTTTTGAAAGTTAAATTTTGACTTAAGGGGTTAGTTTTGGGGGGTGAAATCGGAAGTGAAAAAAAATTTTTTTTACTAGGTAATCGAGCGTGGTGTCAAATGAAAGGTTGTGAAAACACGAGTAAAAAACATATATATATATATATACATATATATATATATATATATATATATATATATATATATATATATATATATATATATATATAATGTAATACTTGCGCGCACTTTTCTTTGTATTATTTTTAAAAAATCGCGAAAAATCGCTGTCCACCCGCCTTATCTCGAAAAGTACTTATCAAAAAATTTTGAAAAAATTCTGGAATATTCTCCAAGGGGTGTAGATTGAACGAAAATTATCACGAGTGCATTACCTTTGATAATTTATCTGGTATATAAAAAAAAAACAAAAATTTCAAGGTCATCAATTTTCAGTAAAGATTGGAAACAAACTTTGTTGAAAACTCATTTGGGGTGTGTTTTGTGAAGTCACTGATCATTTTATACTTCCGTTACAAAATTTTTTATTTTAAAAGCAATCAACGTACGGAATACTAATTGCGCAAGTTCAACTTGCACTTGACCGTTTTTTTTTTATTTATTTACAACCATTAGTATTTGAAAGTGTCCACTATGGTGCTGAGTGCATGCGGTGCATATTTGATTGTCAGTTTGTGAACTCTCTGTATAAAATTTATAATGGAAGTAAAAAGAAGAGATTACATTTTTCAAAAATATAAATTAAAGTTGGTGTATTTAAAATTACTAATACTATTTGTGCAGCGACCACAACTCGTATTATACTCCACTTTCCTTCCTTGGCATACATACTGTCCACACATAGATTTCTCCACGCAATTCTACCGCAAGTATAAATACTCTAAAGCACACCTTAATAAATTATTGCAGGACTTGGTCAATAACAAATACCTTAACAATTTTTCCGTTTACACAGATGGATCAAAAACGAATTAAGGAGTGGGTGCAGCATACCATTCTACTACCTTCATGAGGATGTTCAAATTTTCCAGTCATTCAACCGTCTTCTCAGCGGAACTTCTAGCCATCAAAGAAGCTATCCGCACTGCTTTGTCAATCACCCCCATCAACAAATTTCTCATCATCTCAGACTCTTGCAATGCACTATTGTCCATAAGATCCAAGAATATGTCATACAACTACATTCGACAAATATATGACCTTCTATATATAGCCAAATTAAGGCAAAAACAAGTTACTCTTTGCTGGACATTGAGTCACATAAACAATTATGGCAGTAACAGAGCAGACTATTACGCCATAGACAGAGGAATTTGCACCCTGGAGGAGAATCACCTGTCAGATTATATCAAACTACTCCAGTCGCTACTTACTAACTTATTTCAACTCAAATGGGATCTGGAGAATCCCAATAACAAATTGTGATACCTCAAATCATGGGTAACTCCTCCACTACATTCAATAAATTTGACCAGAACAGAGAATGTCGTCATGCTCAGGCTGGCAATAGGACACACTTACAGCACTCATTATCACCTCCTCAAGAGAGAACAAGCCCCTCCCTGTATAACTTGGGAGGTTCCACTAACTGTCAAACATATACTAGAGAGCACCTCACCTCAAAACCTTAAGAGAACAATATGGCTTACCAACTACACAACAAACATTAAGAGCTTCCTACGGGACATTGAATTTAAAACTTAGACACATGTAAAATCATACACAGGGGTGCTAAATGACCTAGTAGTCGATGCGCCCTACACACATAACATCCATCTAGCCACAACTCTTAAGAGGAAGAAGATCCTACAGTGGAAGCGAATATAACAATGACAAAACTAGATTGCTAAGCTCGTCTAAAACTGACGCCGGACATCTGTTAAATTCTTTAGAACGCAGGGAAGTAATTGCAACCGGAGTCGAATCTTCTTCATCTCTCCAATATAGAAATTGAAGAGAGTGATAACTACCTCGAAATTCACCGGAGCCGAACTTTCTAGGTAATGGTAGGGAAGAAGAAAGATCTGTTAAAACTGGGCTTAGACCAAGAATTGCAATTTTACAGCTGATTTGCGAAGGATATTAAACCATACCTGGTTAGATCAATACGCACCATGTACTCCAAACGCTTGAAGGGTGCTCTCGATAAGCACTGTTTTTAATTTCTCCTGCCACTGGTACGGTTAGAGGGGTTTTAGGATCGTTTATAATTAGGCCATTCACGAAGTTCAACGATATGCACGATGGCTGAGAAATCATGTAACCACTAACGTTCACAAAAGTGCAACAGCTGTTGTAAAGGCTTTACTCGAAAAATATGCTGTAGTATTTTGTGGCACACATGATATGCTTCTTACATGAAAAGAAGTATATGAAGGTTGTTTCTTCGAATGTAATGAAAGACTAATATTGTCAAATTTCCACTTTATTTAGTTTCACTGAAACTGTATGACGCGTTTCGCTATACTATAGCTTCTTCTGATACAAAATGATATTTGAGTATTAGTGTTGTTACATTTTTATAAATACCCTAAGGTAGATAGGTAATAAAATTAATACTATATGCTAATGAATATTGCTGGGAAATCCATCCTGAATATTAATTGTATAAATTGAGTAAAGGGGAGTTACCATGGGCCAGACAGGTATCTTTTTGTTCGTTTAAAATGATGTCTGAATTTTTAATTCTATTTATTTCTAAATTTTCTAATAGGTTTAATTTTACGCCTTTGTTTTGTATGTGTAGAATTTTAAATTTATCGCCAAAAAGATTATTTGATTCTGTTAAATGATTACTGTACGCTGAGTCAGTTTTGTTTTTTAAATAGCTTCTTTTATGTTCTAAAATCCGAGTTTTGAATGAGCGACCTGTCTGACCTATGTAACTTTTATGACAAGAACCACAATTTAACTGATACACTCCAGATTTTTTTGATCTATTTTGTTTTCCCTTTGCGTTTTTAATGAATTTTCCTAACGAGTTATTTGTTCTAAAAGCTATGTTAATATTATATTTGTTTAAGTGGTTTTTAATTTTCTCTGACCTATTTTGGTAACACGTCAGAGAAAATTAAAAACCACTTAAACAAATATAATATCAACATAGCTTTTAGAACAAATAACTCGTTAGGAAAATTCATTAAAAACGCAAAGGGAAAACAAAATAGATCAAAAAAATCTGGAGTGTATCAGTTAAATTGTGGTTCTTGTCATAAAAGTTACATAGGTCAGACAGGTCGCTCACTCGAAACTCGGATTTTAGAACATAAAAGAAGCTATTTAAAAAACAAAACTGACTCAGCGTACGGTAATCATTTAACAGAATCAAATCATCTCTTTGACGATAAATTTAAAATTCTACACATACAAAACAAAGGCGTAAAATTAAACCTATTAGAAAATTTAGAAATAAATAGAATTAAAAATTCAGACATCATTTTAAACGAACAAAAAGATACCTGTCTGGCCTATGGTAACTCCCCTTTACTCAATTTATACAATTAATATTCAGAATGGATTTCTCAGCAATATTCATTAGCATATAGTATTAATTTTATTACCTATCTACCTTAGGGTATTTATAAAAATGTAACAACACTAATACTCAAATATCATTTTGTATCAGAAGAAGCTATAGTATAGCGAAACGCGTCATACAGTTTCAGTGAAACTAAATAAAGTGGAAATTTGACAATATTAGTCTTTCATTACATTCGTTATGAATTTCCATCAAGTAACAGCCACAACAATTCAAAGTTGTTTCTTCGATCTGCTTAATATACAAACCAAGTATTGCAGAACATGCTCTTGAAAAGAATCATACTGTAACTTTAGGTAACTTCATGTTAATAAAAAAAAATTATATGATAGGAAATTATAAGACGCATACGAAAGTATTGAAATAATAAGATGTAAAAATAATCTAAATAAGGACTAAGCACCTATTCCCTACAGTACGGGTTCCTCGACCGAAACGAATGCTTCAGGTGTAGTTAGTTCCATTCGAGTAATTCTAAGTTTAGTATAAATAGTCTAGTTTATAATTTTAGAGTTAGTCAGTCATTGCTCCTGATGGTGTTAACATGTTTAGCGCAACGCGCGTCAAGTGTCACAACGCAAATAGAAATAATAAAAAAACATAATTTTCAGATTCCTTAATCCCAAGAACCCTAAAACGAACATATAATAGGATCTATACAAAGCAACGCCGAGAACCCCTTTCTCTACCTTGAAAATAATGAAAAGATAGCAACTTTTAGACTTTTTTACTTCAAGTACCCTGAAAAGGACTTAGAACAAGATATATTCGAAGCAAGGCCTCTGACCTGTTTTCCTACCACATTAATCTCGAACATGTTTGATTCAATTGAAATTAATTTAAAAATATACAATTTTCAGATTCCTTGGCCCCAGAAACTCTAAAAACGACGACATATAAGAAGCAACCTCTTCTCCTACCGCATTCACTTCTCATAGAGTTGATCAGGAATTGGAACATTGGAAAAAAAATAACACAATTTCCAAAGTGACTGCTCCACCCCCTCACTCAATTCATTAGCTCCGTATATGTTTGATCATAAATATTTGAAAATAATGAAAAAATAACAGAATTTTCAGAATTCTCGACTTCAAGGTCCCTGAAGAAGATGTGTAATACGATATATTCGATACAACCCCTCTAACACTCACCCTCTTTCCTTTAACCCTTTATATATTTAATAAATAATTATTTTTAAAATTTGTACATTATGTCAACAACCAAGAAAAATTTATATGGTGGTTAAGAAAAGAAACAAAATTTATCAATCCTACTCCTTTCACCCACATCTGTTTTAGTGGTATTGCCAAAAAACTATAGGTTCCATCCCTACTTCAAGTATACGTAGGCTGAAAAGTTTCTGGTTTGACACATAGATATCGCCCTTTTCAAAACATCCATATGATTTTTAGGAAGTACCAACCTTTAAACGATACGTGTCAAAGTTTTATGACATTTCGACGATTAGTTTACAAGTTACAGTGGTTTTAGTGACGCTACTTTTGATATTTTCAGACAATGGAAAAAATCGAATTTCGTGTGTTGATTAAACACTGTTTCTTGATGGAAAAAAAAATACTCTTCAAGCAAAGTAATGACTTGATAAGTGTTACACCGGGAAACATTAAAAAAAATCCACAAAATTGTTTTAGATGACCGTAAAGTGAAATTGCGTGAGATAGCTGACACCCTAAAAATATCAAAAGAACATGTTGGTCATATTTTGCATGAACATTTGGGCATGAGAAAGCTCTGTTCTAAATGGGTGCCGCGTTTGCTCACAGTGAACCAAAAAACAACAAGGTGTTAATGATTCTGAGCGCTGTTTGGGCCTGTTTAAGCGCAATAAACAGAATTTTTTCATGCGATATGTGACAATGGATGAAACATGGTTCCACCACTATATACAGCTGAGTGGACAGCAGCCGGTGAAAGCCACCCGAAGCGATCAAAGACAGAACAGCCGGCCGGGAAGGTTTTGGTCTCTGTATTTTGGGATGCGCATGGAATCAATTCGCAGACCTCGCGGGAAAGAGATTTGCTCTAATGAAGAAGTTATCGCCGAAACTGAGACCTATTGTGAAGGTAAAGACAAATCCTTCTGCAAGAAAGGTATAGAAATGTTAGAAAAGCGTTGGACTGATTGTATCGCTCTTGAAGGATACTATATTGATAAATAAAGTTGAATTTTGCAAAAAAAAATGTCTTTTAAGTAGCTAGACCAAAAACTTTTCAGCCTAAGTGTTAGGTGAACTAAATTTCGAAATCGATATCTCATTTCGTTCGGGAGTTATCGTGTTAAGAGACTTTTTTACATTTTGTTTGAAATAAATAATTTTTATCTACATACTACTAGTAGTTCATATTAAAAGAAAAAGTTATTTCATTCCCCTAAAATTTTAACTTTCAAATAATCAATTGTCTTAAGTATTAATAAAAAAATATATATTTTTTTATTGTTAGAACGCAGTAAATATAAATTTTAATAAGTACTTCACATATCGCAGACAAGGCCTATAAAATAGATTAATGTCTATATTTTTATGCTTGTTTTATTTACACAAATCTTATTGTTATAACGAAAGTGTTTGAAGTGTAAAGTTTGTTCTTCAATATCCCGATGTGATATCTCACGTCTGTGATTAAATGACATCAAATTCAAGATACACCATGTGATAGTCATTCTCAAAACATAAACACGAAAAACAAATGTTTTTAGAAAATTTCTAGTATAATCAAACTTCTATAGTTTTCACAAAGAGTCTTAGAAAATATTTATTTTATTTTTAAACTTTATGATATTATTTTATCTTCAAATTTTAGCGTTTAATTTTGTTTGTTTTTTCCATATATGATTTCGACGCTAGTAATGAGAATACAATATTGTGTTATTTGCAGACGATACTGGCTTGAGAAATAAATATAAATTGCAATATGAATATTAGTAAGCAAACATGCAACATTGGTTTTAAATATGATGATATTATTGATTCTCAAATTGCATAATGTATTTTAATCTAAAATTCAATTGGAATTGCCGACAATATATATGTTCCGAATTACGAACATATTTTTACTATATATATATATATATATATATATATATATGTATGTATGTATGTATGTATGTATGTATGTATGTATGTATGTATGTATATATATATATATATATATATATATATATATATATATATATATATATATATATATATATATATATAGTAAAAATATGTTCGTAATTCGGAGCATGGGCGTAGTCAGCCTCTTAGCTAGGGCGGAAGGGGAGCTTCTCAAAATTCCATTCATAATTAAAAAAATGTATTGAATAATACAATTCCTTCAAGGATCCAGAGGGAAGGCGGCTGACTTCCCCTGACTACGCCTATGATTCGGAACATGTCAAAACTCTTGGAAATGCCCATTATCTATAGCCTTGTAATTTGGACTTTGGTTCATCCTGTATTTTTGGTTTACAACCTGAAGTTCTTCGCGTTATAATAAGGTTAAGTTGCAGAGCCGTCACAAGGGGGCGCCCCTATGGATGTAGTAAATAAACAGAAACTTTTTTATTAATTCGTTTATGAAAATGTTCACTCCCGGTCATTGATTGTTAAATATAGTGTAAAGTTGTAGGTAGGGTTTTTTTCACCGATTTTTAAATGTAAGCTGTTAGAGTTCCACTATAGATAAGTCCTTTTTTCTGAAAAAATCTCACCCCTTCCCCTCACTGATTATCGTTTTTTGTTTATTACGTTGGAAGAGGTCTAAATTTTTAGAGGTCCAATGCAAGAGTTTTTTTCATCAAAGGATCTCGCTCCCCCGTTCGTTTGATCTTTAGTGGAATCTTTTTAGTGTTCCGTATGAAACACTTATGAGATCACTTTGGTGTGTGTCTGTCACAATTTTCTCTGGAACTACTTGACATAAAAAATTGAAATTTGACCAAATATAGGAATTGATGGCCCAATCAGAGCCGTGTAGTTTTGAAAGTTAAATTTTGACTTAAGGGGTTGGTTTTGGGGATGAAATCGGAAGTGAAAAAATTATTTTTTTATAAGGTCATCAAGTAGGATGTCAACTGAAAGCTTGTGAAAACACGAGTTCAAAAATAAATCTGATGTAATACTCGCACACACTTTTCTTTTTATTATTTTTTTATAAAAATTGCGAAAATTCGCTGTCCCCCCATCCTGTCTCAAAGAGTACGGATCAAAAAACTTCGGAAAAAATTCTAAAATATTCTCCATAAAATGCAAAATGAGCAAAAAGCATCACGAGCTTTTGCTTCTAAACATCTGGCCTACCTACAATGGCGTGAAAATCCTAACGTCATAAGGGGAGACTAGTGACCTGACAGTCAGTCATCGCGCCTGATAATACTAACGTGGTTAGAAAGACGCGTGGCGAGCACAAAAATAAAATGTGCCAAAGAATGATAACCAAACACTAACATTAGTTGATTGTCGTTAGTGTTATTTATAATAAAAGATCATAATTTCAGTTTTAGTGTACTCGTATTTCTTAGTACCTTGTATACATAAGTAAAAAAACAGGCGCAAATACCCTTTCTGTGATATGATGATTTTCCTCCAAATGGTGGGTTCTAATTAAATGTTATTGTTATCTGTTAAATGACAGCATTTATTGTAGTAAATAAAGGAACAATCATTTTACGACTGCGCATGCTTCAAATAATGATAACAACAGCTGATAACTTATCTGGTATATAAAAAAAAACTGTTTGACTTGACAATATGGTGGAGATTTTTTTCTTGGAAAGTTGTGGATGTAACTGGGACTAAGAGCTACGAAATATCAATACGTATTCGGTGCAATCAGTAATATACTCATATACTTTTCAGTATATTATTGCCTTAAGGCGTTACACCACCTTGAGATTTTCAAAAAAATCGAATTATTTTTTTTTGGCTAGATAAATTGTTTATACTTTTAAGAATATTAAGTTATAGCAATTAGAAGTGAGCGCGGCAGAGAGTCGGCCCGAAACTCAGGTAGCGATCGGACCGACACGAGCGATCAAAGCCTTGACAAAGGGTATTGTTCTTTTAGTCAGTCCTTTATAACACTAATTCCGATAGATTAACTGATACCGATTTGTTAGAACGCTGTTTAGAAGAATACACTCAGAATAACAACGAAAGTCTAAACGCTGTCATTTGGTCTATGGCTCCAAAAGTGCATTACAGTGGCACAAAAAATTATTGAGATTGCATCTTATATTGCAGCTAATATATTTAATGATGAATATACTAGTGTATTACAAATGATGCAATTATTAAACCTTGTAATTGGCCCAAGCGCGCTGCGATTTACCGAGAACTTGGATTCTCAACGAAAATCTATAGCCATCATGAGAGCCCAACAGGAGACTAAAGAGGCCAGGAAATTGAAAAGAGCTGCTCAAAGGAGCCGGAGGACATCGCGGGCAACAATGGAAGACCTCATGTACGGTCCAGGAATCGCAGATTGAAGGTCATTTAAAAAAATATTTGGTTTTAAGATGCTGACGCCGTATTGTTTTTTCTTTTGCGTTTTTTTCAAAACTAATTTTTTCAAACTGGTGTACAAGATATTTTAAAATCTACTTAACCGATTTTGTTATAATTTGCAACACATATTTTTGATTGGGTGCCATGTTCGTAAGTTATAAATTTTTTAAACTCAAAATTTCGATAAAAATCAGAGTTTTTTTTCGAACAGCTGTCATTTCTACAAAAAAAATTTAAATTTTTTTTTCCTACGCTACATCTTAGCTATAAATTATTTTTTATTTTTCAGACGAAACTGACAGAGAAAATACGTACACCATCAGCAAGGATTTTCAAAAGAGGATCCTATTTGATGGCTCATATCTCCGTCATTTTTTTAATTTTTTTTATTCGTTATTATTTCAAATTATTCATAAAACTACTATGTATATGTGAAAAAGAAAAATTATTTTATATATTTAAAGGCTGCGTCAATTTTTTTTTTATTTTTATACGTATTTTTTTCCGAGCGCCAGGCATTTGGTCAATCACAGTTAAAAAAAAATTCCCATGATGCCTAGTGACCAACGAAGAAGTACAAAATAATTTTATTTTTTTTATAATTCAACAAATATTTCGGTAGCAAATATTTGTTTCAAATTTTTCATAGAGTACTTCAGCAATCACGGTACGGAGCACTAATTGTGTAAGTCCAACTTGCATTTAGCTGGTTTTACTTTTCTTTAAAGAAACACACCTTTTGTATCCATATACCGTTCCTCCCTTAAAGTTTCTTTGCATTCTGAGGCGTTTTAAGATGCAAGGGACAATTTCATTCTATTAAAAATTGCATATCCGCCTTGACTGCTATGAGCTTACAACAAACATAATTTTAAAGCATTGACTAACATATAGAACTGTAACACACGGAGACGTACGAATATAAGCATCCTAAAACTCGTAAGACTAAAAGCAAGTAGGAATCGTCTAAATTATTACCTAAAAATACATTATGAATGAATTTCCTAAAAATATTACCAAGACAAATTAACATAACTGGTCAAGTGCAAGTTGGACTTGCGTAATTAGTGTTCCGTACGTTGATTGCTTTTAAATTAAAAGAGGGAAGTATAAAATGATCAGTGACTTCAATCACAAAACACATCCCAAACGAGTTTTCAACAATTTTTTTTTCCAATCTTTACTGAAAATTTGAAATTTTTGTTTTTTTTTATATACCAGATAAATTATTTTATTTATCCACTTGAGATAATTTTCGTTCAATCTACACCCTGTGGGGAATATTCTAGAATTTTTTCAAAATTTTTTGATCAGTACTGTTTGAGAGAGTGTGCGCAAATATTACATTATATATATTTTTGACTCGTGTTTTTATTAGCTTTCATTTGACACCCCACTCGATGACCTGGTAAAAAAAATATTTTTCACTTCCAATTTTACCTCCTAAAACTAACCCCTTAAGTCAAAATTTAACTTTCAAAACTACACGGCTCTGATGTGGCCATCAATTCCTATATTAGTATCAAATTTTAACTTTCTATGTTAAATAGTTTCGGAGACAATCGGGTGTGACAGACAGACGGCCGGACAGACATTGAAGTGATCTTATAAGTATTCCGTACGGAACACTAACAAAAAATCAAAAATTAATACATAGGAACCAAAGATTTAATGACCAATGCCTTTTCCGATTCTTAAATACTTTCAGTTTGGTTATTTGGAATATAAACTTTTATATTACAGTGTACTATTAATCGATAAAGCTAACACAATTCTTAGTTATATTTCTAATATTACCTGAGGTATAATTGGCACATTAATATATTTTTTGAAATTAAATCACTGATAAGCACGCTACTTTAACTATTTAAGCAAACACTTAAACCACTTAAACTATTTAGTGTGAAAAGAAAACACTTCGACACATGATTTGCATTAAATTTTTCATTTATCAGTACCAACGAACACGGTTGGTACTAGCTCTGCGACGATTAGACGTATAATGCTTACTAGGAACCACTAAACTCACTGCAGAAAAGTTATTCAGCAGAAAAAAATTTGATATAAAAAATTGTAGTAATTTGCAAATTCTTATCTTTATAGTAATTGTTAAAACTATATTTTAGGTCTTCCTGCTCGTAATAGAAAATATTGCTGTGGTACGATAAAAGTTGATTTTTATCTAATTACTATTGTTATTTTTTTTTAATAAAAAAATCTCACCTTAAAACAATTTTCATTTAATATACTTTTTTAATAAAACTACAGCGAATAGGCACGACAGGCTACTTTAAAATTTATCGATATGTGATGTGCAACATGAGAAATAATTTGATAAAATTAGGCTGTTTATGGAAAACCCTAGTTAAATAAAATAAAACAATGCATAACAGAGGCGTACTTTTGTTTTGGTTCATTTTTGTTTCTGTTTATTATCTCAACTGACAAAAATTATTAAACTACCTTGTATATAAAAATCATGATTACTCAGGTAATCGTACCATTTGTCAACTTAATTCGTTTCTCGGTTATCTTTTCATCATCATCATACATCATCATAATTAGTGCCCCTGTCCAAAAAATTAAATAGGTGTTTTCAAATTTGCCTCTTTCCGGAACAAATGCATTTTTGCCGGGAATATATTGGACAAAATGACTTAGAAATCGTGGTTCTTGAGATTAGAGCGTGTCAAAAATTGAATGTGTTTTGACATCCCCGAAAACGCATTGTGCAATCGTAGGCGAAATGTCGAAATGTCACTTGAATTTAACATGGTTTAATTTTAAGAATCGCACTTTCTCATCTAACCAAGGCTGAGAAAGCTTCCGTTCCATATTAACAATACTCTTTAAGGTTATATTATAAATTAAACCGGAAAACTATGGTCGTTATTATATCAAAAGAAAATTGATTGTTAATGTTTTTTTAGTTAATCTTCTGGTTGTATTACAATATGCTCTTTTTATCGGGATGTCCTTAAATTATTATATTTTTTACTTGATAGTATATTTTTTTCAAATAAAACCTTGTGGTATCTCCAGCAATCAGGGCCGAATGATTTTATATGATATAAATATGTTTTTATATACCAGCCCTGTGTAACGCTGTGAAAGCGAAATATACTCAAAACGGTCAACAAAACTACTGAAAATTACCCCATTCCATATCTTTTGTCTATATTGTGTATGTTTCCCCCTTCTCGTTCATCTTTCTTAGATTGGAGCTTACAAACGAGAACTTGAGCTTGACTCCGAACGGTGCTGTTGAGATGTTGCGTTGCGCTTCATTATAGTGATAAAAGCCGTAAGTAATAAAGATCATTTTGCCATAATAAATAAATCATTAAAATCTTGATTTTAATATAAACGAATAAAACAAATCTATTTACAGAAATATCTTTACCTATTTGGTACTACACACTATATAAATAACGCATTTTTTAAAGAATTTTGGGAGCTGAGGACGCCGAGAGCTACACCACTGGTCGCTAGTCATCATGTTAATTTGGCCGAATGCAAAGAGAATAAAAGTGATGAAAACAAATAAATTCTTTCGCTGTATATGCAAACATATGCGACGTATTTCTATAGACCTGGGTTCCTCCGATTCTTAACTTACCCAATACGAATACAGTAGCCATCTATTCAGTACATAGATGTTCTTAAAGAAGAATAGATTGTCATGATATCGTCTAAATATTTGAATTTCATGAACCGCTAGCACCAAGTTAACTACAGTTTTCGTAATAAAACTGTCGAGATATACCCCCGTCTTGTCAGTCGTATGCGTCATTACTGAGGGTCGTGTCCATCTTGAAAGTTTCCATTCACTTTGGCAACCATTTTTCGCATTTATCTCTGTTCTCTACTTGCCTCGGGGCATCGGTCACTCTAAGCCCCGTTACTGATTTCACCTGATCGGCCCAGCGGTTAGGTGATCGGCCACGTAGTCTCTTCCCTTCTACCTTTCCAGTCATGACCAGCCTCTCCAAATTGTCCAGATCTCTTCTTTTATTACTAATGAGCTACTACACTTGCTCCAAGGCTAATCTGTTGCATGACACCTTCTGGAGTCAACTGATTTTAATGTTACAATAAAGGTTTTCACGGATGGTGGAATGTAATACATTAAAATTCCGGGCCTCAATCCACTCGTCCAACAATGAACTTCCACGACGTTTCTTTTTTTTTTATGGGTCTAGCACACGTGCTGCAGGGAAGAGGTCCCTAAAGCGCTACAGGAGCGACACATGTGCGGAAAAAGCGATTCACGTTGTTCTTGAATCGCTGTAAATTGTATTCGGTGAGAAACAAACAGTCCTGGGCAAATTATTCCAAAGGGATGATGTTATCCATATAAAAGACTGCTTGAAAAGCGTTGTACCAGGAGTAACAAGCTGAACCTCATACGGATGTGAAGTATTAGCGCGACGTGTACTTCTAACATGCACCGCTCTGGCAGGAATTAAGCGGGCCACATCCTTAGAACACTTTCCATGAAAATACTTGTAGAATAGGGTCAAGTCGCCAACCGTTCTTCGATGTTCCAGCGAGTCAAGGCCGCCGGTCAGTTCCGGATCTCCAATCAGACGAACAGCTCTTCTCTGAATAGAATCCAACAAATGCAGTGTATGTTTGGGAGCGGAGCCCCAAACATGGGAGCAATGTTCCATAGTTGGTCGAATTTGAGCTTTGTAAGTTGTTGTGGAGTGTAAATCTAGGTCGGCCTACCTATAAAAGACAGTGACTGCACCTAGGTTCGCTTCGAGCGGCAGCAGCAGCTTTACTATCACTATAAGCCTAATCCTATCCAATGCGAGATGTAAGCGTTCCCCCTGAATTTCCATCTCAATCTATTTGCAGCTGTTGTCATCCATTCAATGCCCGCAACCCTCTGTATATCATCCCGCCGTCTTGTTTTGGGACGTCCTATGCTCCTTTTCTGTTCTGGTGGTCTCCATTTTAATGTTCGCGTGGTCCATCGGTCGTGCGTGGTACATGTCCCGTCCATTACCACTTCCTTTCTGCTGCATGCTCTATATCAG
Organism: Pachyrhynchus sulphureomaculatus; assembly: GCA_019049505.1. Lineage (NCBI taxonomy): Eukaryota > Metazoa > Arthropoda > Insecta > Coleoptera > Curculionidae > Pachyrhynchus > Pachyrhynchus sulphureomaculatus. The sequence continues at coordinate 17,689,134 of CM032450.1, forward strand.
CTCTTATCCATCGATTTCGTTTTTTCACGTATCCACTTGTTTTTTTTTATCTGACCGATAAAATACCATCAAGGCCTGCTGCTTTGTTATGCTTCACTTCCTTCAGTGCATTGTTGACCTCCTCTACAGTAACTTCTGGCAGTTCTTCCGAACCTATATTTTCTATTTTCTTTTCAGTCTGTGTTGTTTTGGACCTGTAGAGTTCATTATAGTAGGTGTTTATTTCAGAGTTTACTTTGTCGCTATTCGTTATTACTTGTTCCTCATTATTTTGCAATTTAATTATCTCTTATATATTTAGTCACATCTGCTTGAAACCCTTCAAAGTGCTATTGCGATGCAAGATTTAAAAAAAAAATAATGCTCCTTATTAACTCTTTGTTTAGTTGGAAGAAACTTCTTGTGTACAATACCGAAGAAAGTAGTTAACATATCCTTGATTTTTACCGACTTTGACGTGTTTTTTTGCACGATGTCTAAAACAAGAACATATTTTATGATTATTGTCTTTAACTGATAGTTCAATACAAAGGATGATTATATTTAATTGTTCAGTAGCATAGTGAATAAATTGCATACATTATTGCCTCAGTGATAGCAGAACAATATAATTTTTTTTATTAAATTAATATTATCTATACCATTATCGCTATTATTACACCTAACATATACCTGAAGCAACTATTAGTTAAGATTATTTTAATTATCGACCAATTGTGCTGTGGAAAAATATGTAAGATTATTAGATGTCTGTGTCTCTAACCAGATTTATCAAATAATTTAATTGCGATAAACCAGTTGGCCGTTAACAATCTCCACCTGAAATAAATCCCAAATTTTAGTACAGACTCATATACCACAGGGCAACAAAAAAAAATATATTTTTGTTTTGGTGCCTGGGATTTTAGAGCTGATTTTAACTATATTTGGGACGCTAAATCTATACATGCAATCCGTTTTTCTCTATCAGCTCTACTTTTTTAGATACATCCACTTATCTACCAATGTGGTTTTTATTTAGTATATTCATTTATGAGAGTTCTAAAATTATTATATATTCATTAATGTAGGTACAATGGTTTTATTGTCAGTCTGTAATTGATAAATTCCAGGTAAAACTATAAATAGTGGAACCATTGCCTATCAGGTACCTGAACTGACCCTTTTAATCACCTAATTTGGGTAAGTCTCGTCAGTTTGTGCGTTCTTACTAATGAGAGTAGATCGAATTCGGCGTGTTATTTTATGTTAAGAAAAAGAGTGTTTTTGTGTTATTGAACAGAATTAAAATGAGTTCAGGTTCCAGTTCAAGAAGAAGTTGTGTAAATCAACCTGATGTGTTTTGCTATATATGCGGAGAATACAGGTTTCAACAAAACAGACAAACTATTACTGACTTTGTAAAGCGAGCGTATCTTGGATACTTTGGAGTTAAGCTTGGTGATCAGGACAAAACGTGGGCCCCGCATCTCGTATGTAAAACTTGTACAGAGCATTTACGGCAGTGGACTACCGGGAAAAGAAAATGTCTAAAATTCGGCGTACCAATGGTTTGGAGAGAACCAAAAAACCACTTCAATGATTGTTATTTCTGTTTAGTAAATACTAATGGAATCAATCGAAATAACCGCAGTAAGTGGACTTATCCCAATTTAGACTCGGCAATATACGCCCTATCCCGCACTCAGATGAAATACCGATTCCAACATTTCATCAACTACCACATATCTCTGATGACGAATATTTTCCCTCTGATGCTAATAAAAGTTCTGATGCTAATGAAACTAACAGTGACTATGAGGGGACGTCATCAGTTCCTCAACGCTTCAATCAAAATGAATTAAATGATCTCACCAGGGATCTCAATTTATCGAAAAAAGCTTCTGAAGTACTGGCTTCTAGGTTGAACGACAAAAATTTACTGGAACAAGGAACCAAAATTACCTTTTACCGTACAAGAGAAAAAGATCTGCTACCATTATTTTCTCAAGAAGACAATCTTGTATTTTGTCACGAAATTAGGGGACTCATGAAAGAAATGGGACTTTCCGAATATATTCCAGATGATTGGCGCCTATTTATTGACAGTTCAAAGCGAAGTGAAAATGTGTCCTTCTACATAATGGGAATAAATATGGTTCAATACCACTACCTCACTCAACGAAACTGAAAGAAGAATATAATACCATAGCTTTGGTCTTGCAGAAGATAAAGTATTACGAACATCAATGGATGATTTGTGTAGACTTAAAAATGGTAAACTTTCTTCTTGGGCAGCAAAGTGGTTACACGAAATATCCGTGTTTCTTGTGCCTCTGGGATAGTAGGGACAAAACACACCACTGGATTAGAAAAGATTGGCCTCAGAGAGAAAACATGGACGTTGGGGAAAAGAATGTCATTAACGACGCTTTGGTTGAAAGAGAAAAAATCATACTTCCTCCGTTACATATAAAGTTGGGCTTAATGAAGCAATTTGTAAAGGCTCTTGATAAGAATGGGTCTTGTTTTGCATATATAGGGGTAAAAATGCATCAGTTGAGCACAGAAAAACTCAAAGCAGGGATATTTGACGGCCCACAAATAAGACAATTAATTAAGGATCCTGCCTTCATAAATACAATGAATCAAGTTGAACGAGAAGCTTGGACATCATTTGTTGCAGTTGTAGAAAATTTTTCTAGGCAAACATAAAGCTCAAAACTATGTTGAAATGGTTAACAAGATGTTTAATAGTTTCAAATCCTTAGGGTGCAATATGAGTATTAAAATACACTATTTACACAGCCACTTAGACCGTTTTCCAGAAAATTTAGGAGACATGAGTGAGGAACAAGGTGAAAGATTTCACCAAGATATTAAAGTTATGGAGGACCGCTACCAAGGAAGATGGGACATGAACATGATGGCAGATTACTGCTGGAGTTTAAAAAGGGACTGTTTAAAAAAAAACATTCAAGAATGTCGCGGAAAAGAAGCTTTCCAAGTGTTGAGTGACTATTTCATTTCTTCAATGTTTTTTTTTTGTTTGTAAGTACGACATAATATTGTATTTTGTATAACTAAAATAAAAATTTCGTATCTACTTTTGTTTACTACACTTACGGATTTGAGTTACAATAATGTAACTTATATTTCTCTAAAATTGTATATCTTAAAAATTTGAGCTCCTAGGTACAAATGAATACGTTATTTGAATTCAGGACATCAAATTGATATAGAATCAGCTCAAAAAACCTCGACACCAAAACAGCTGTTCCCCTGTTTACTCTATGAATGTTGTACAAACAATGATTGCCTGTGTTTATTTCAAATCTGTTTGTAATTTTTGTTTTGATAATTTTTATTATAATTTTTTGAATTTGATAAATTTAACACCGAAAAGTCAACATGAGATTACTCTATAAACATTGGAAACAAGAAGGCTGAAAGTTGCTAATCATTTCATAAGATACACTCCTGGTCAAAAAATTTAATCAACCCAATTTTTGTGTAGCAATTTTTCCTCATTTTCGAACACTTTAATAAATGTCTCGGTAAATTATTGAGATATTTTTTTAAAAATATAACGTGAACTCTAATTCTCATAAACCACTGCATGAATCATTTACGAGAATTGGAAAATAAGCCTTTGATAGAGAAACTGGAATGCCACAAGATATTTTTTAGAAAGGCAGATACTTTTGAAAATAGACAAGCTGGAACACTACAAGATGTTTTTTGAAAACACAGGCTTATTTTGAAAAAATTTGAAAGCAAAGCGAATTTTGAATTGGATGAACAAAATTATCATCAGGTAAGTTCTAAAAATTTACTTCTTTTAATTTAAGGAGCTGGTAGCTCCTTTAAATCCTTGTACGGGTTAATATTAGAGCAATATGTGAACCAATAAATAAGTCACAATAAATCTACAATAAATTTGTCTTTATATCAAGTTAATTTATATCAAATTTAATCTACATAGGGTTTAAATTATAATCGTTAACCTTTGTGATATAATATTACATTTTTGAGTTTTGGTGCGTACATTTACTTCAACTGCCCCGTTGTTAATCTAGTACTGTCTTCAATTTGACCATTAATTTGTTAATAATTTTATTTTTAAAATGGAATGACTCTAGAAAGTGCTAAATTAATGCTGCCTTGATGCAAGTGATTAGCTCATTAAAGGGTAGGTAGATGAAACAAAAGCGCAAGTATCTGATTAAGAATGTTGTATTACTTTTTTTGACTTATAAGACGATGAAAACAAAAGACAAAAAAATATAGCTGTGATAGTGCATATCATTCAGTAAAAAAGTTATCATGGTTTTGCAGTTATACAGCTTGGATGTAACTAAATCCCATTTTAGAAAGAATGATCTCAAAAAGAGTACAGTCTAAAAGAAGAAACAAAAGTTTATTATTATCCTTAACTTTTTAGACAGCTTATGGAAAAAGTAAAATAAGCAGTGTGCCTTGTGTAAAATTTATCTTTTCTTACTTCTCTTGCTAAGAAAATCATATATTTAGACAGTGAATTTCAATATATATTTAGAAAATAGATCCATATTAGTCTGATATTAATCCGTAAACGGATTTAAGGGAGCTACAAGCGTCTTAAATTAACGCAGATAAACGTACCTGATGATAATTTTGTTCATCCAATTCAAGAATCATTTTGCCTTTAAGTTTTGTCAAAATGAATCTCTGTCTTTTCAGAGAATATCGTGTGGTATTCCAGCCTCCATATTTTCAAAAGCATCTGCCTTTCTAAAACATATCTTGTGGTGTTCCAGTGTCTCTATCCAAGGTATATTTTTTTTTCAATTTTCTTAAATAGTTTTGTGTAGTGGTAATGGTTTTTGAGCATGAGAATTCACGTTGTAATTTTAAAGAACATTTCAGTCATTTACCAAGACTATTACTAAAAATATTCGAAAATAAAAAAAAAAAACTAAAAAATTTACCAAAATATTTTGGTCAAATTTTTTTACCGGGAGTGTATCTTACACAATGATTAGCAATTTTTAGCTTTTTTGTTATCAATGTTTACAGAACAATCTCATGTTGACTCATTGGTCTTCAATTTACCAAATGCAGAAAATTATAATAAAAATAATGACGATAAAAATAAAAGTTAGAAACAAGAATGAAATAAACACGGGTAAGATTGCTCATACAAAGAAATTATCTACGAACTAAGGAGTCACACAATAAAAGAACTAAAAACAAGCTTCTTGTCTGCCTCAACAATTTCAGGTCCTTTTGGTCAGTCGCTAAGGCCATTAGTCAAAATTTCACTAAATCCACTACATCACCACTCACACGGCCAAACTATTGCAATAACACCAGTTCAGAAAGCTGAACTTTCTACTGTCGATTTCCAAGGAAAAACACAATCAATTTGTGCCCATATTGCTGTCAAGAATGCCTGATACTGTCTTCAGCGTATCATAAAACATATTTCAATGAAGCTAAGCACCAAAAAAACCTTCTGGCGCTGACAGTATACCTGCCATAGTACTCAAAAATGCACAAGAGAACTCACACCAGCCTTCTGTAGACTGTTCAACTTATCCTATAAAATGGGAATATTTCCTTCCTACTGGAAATGCACTACAGTTCAACCGATACTCAAAAACCGTAAAAAGACCTTGCTAAACAAGTACCAGCTAGTTGCATTGCTTTCAATAATATCGAAAGTAATGGAAAAGGCTGTTAACTAACATGTTCTAAAATACCTTGAATAATATTAACGACCATCAGTAATGGCTTTCTTAAGCAAATATCAACAGGAGATCTTATAACTTATGTAACACAGGTTTGGAACAACGCAATCGAACACTTTGGAGAATCTTGAACAGTTGAACTTGATATATCCAAGGCATTCGACCATGCTGTGTACGATGGATTGTTGGCTAAACTACGCTTCACTATCAACTCCGATGTGCTACAAGGCTTCATACTATTTCCTACTATATTTCTGATTTATATTAACGATCCGCTGGAAAGGATCACTCGAATGATCGCTTGAACATCGACTACTCGTGCAAAAATCCTTAGAAAGCAGAAAGTCGTCTAACCTAACAAACACCTGCAAGAAATTTTATCTTTGGTTGGCAATAACCAAGTAGAATTTAACGCTACAAAAACTCATGCGACAGTTTTTCTCAAAAAAGTTAACGTTGCTGAACCGGACGTAGTTATATCGGGGAATTTCATTGCTCTAGCATCGTCATTTAATTTGCTGAACATTAATTTTGGAGTAAATATGTCTTAACATTAACATGTTGCAAGTACAAAGGATTTCCCTTCGGTATATGTGCTATGCCCGTAAAAAAATAATAAAGTTCATGAGTCTGTACGAAAAATATGTACATAGTTGTGTTTACGCCTACATTTCATCTTGTCTTATATCAGGAAATAAATCAATCATCAATGACGAAATTTTAAAAATTTATATTAATTTATATCATTTATATAAATTATAAAAAGCAAATTCCTCAAGACACCATCTTGTATTCCGTCAGGGTTCGGAATTTTACATGATGTAAAATTTGGGTGCAAGAAAATCGTTCAGCCATTTAAATAATGTGCCTACCATTATATAAAATAAGAGTACGTGTAATAAGAGGTCATGATCAATAGTCTCACGAGTCAAGAAAAAAATAGCTGATACAAAGGATCATAGTAATTAAAGAAGGATTATTACAGGTAGAGATTGTTAACTGACTAACCGGTTTATGGCAACTGAATTATTTAACAAATCTAATTAGAGACGCATACATCTAATACTCCCTCATATTGTTCCATAGCAACTAAGAGTAAATTGGGCGTTAATCAAAGTAATGTCAACTATTAGTTGCTTCAGGTATAGGTGTGATAATAGCGAAAATGATATAGACATTAAGAACTGCATAATATTGTGCTATCAGTAAGGCAGTATGCAAGTTATCGACTATGCTACTGAACAATTAAATGTGATAATTCATTATATTGAGCAGTTAAAGATAATATTCTTAAAGTATGTCCTTGTTTTAAACAATACGTTAACATACCTTATTTAAGAAATATGTATATATAATATGTATATATATATATTTATTTATATATATATATATATATATATATATAAATATATATATATAGATATATATATATATATATATATATATATATACGTATATATATATTTATTTATTTATATATATATATATATATATATATATATATATATATATATATATATATACAAACATAGATACGTACATATATACATACATACATATAGTTCTCAGTATATGTCACCACTATACTTTATTTTTTGCACCCGACGTGCGTTTCGCTAACTATGTTAGCTTCATTAGGAGTGATGATTCACTGACTGGTTAGCGAAACGCTTGTCGACCCTAAAAATACAGTCATCGTGCCAAAGATTCCACATTCCCAATATAATATATATACTTGTTTTAACTATCTCGTCGTGAATCCGACCCTGTTCTAAATTTGAACATTCCTTTCGTTTACAATCATATTATCATCATATTAAAATCAGATGATTCCAGAAGGTGTCATATAACAACTTAACCTTGCATTACAGTAAGTGTAGTAGCTTATTAGTAGTAAAAGAAGGCGTGGCGTGGTATATAATAAAATTCCGTTCGTCTAACAATGAATTTGCACGACGTTTCGCCAAAATCTCATTTAGCATTTTCAAGTGCTCCCGCTGCTGCTGCTACTGCTATATGTATATGTATATGTATATATAAAAGCTTTTCAGATTACAGGTGGGTAATTAATTTTGATTTTTCAGCCATCCAAGGTTTCTAATGGCATCCTTGCTGTAAATGCCATATTTTTAAAGTAATATGTTAGTGAATAGTGGCTGTTTTATTTCATTCTTGTTAGATTAATTTGCACACTGCATATATAAGGTATATATATATAAATATATATATATATATATATATATTTTCACATATATATATATGTATATGTATATATATATATATATATATATATATATATATATATATATATATATATATATATGTATATATATGTATATATATGTATATATATATATATATATATATTATATATATATATATATATATATATATATATATATATACGTATATATATATATATATATATATATATATATATATATATATATATATATATATATACACACTTTTAATAATTTTCTTGAGTTTAATATTCATGAAATTAAAAGACTTGTCTTATATCATTGTATATATTTTTAACAAAACGTTTCGACCATACATTCTGGTCTTCATCAGTTGTCTAATCTACAATAAACACATTTTTTTGTGTTATTATTGATTGATGTGATGATGAAGACCAGAATGTATGGTCGAAACGTTTTGTCAAAAATATATACTATGATATAAAACAAGTCTTTTAAATTCGTGAAACCCAAGAATATTATAAAAAGAATATAATTGTTACATGTTCAAAGAAAAAAAAAAAATAAAGGGAAAAAAGTATATATATATATATATATATATATATATATATATATATATATATATATATATATATATACATATACAGTGAAATTCCCCTTCGCGGACACCCCTCTTACACGGACACCTCCCTTGAACGGACGGTGGTCCCGACCGACTCTCATATAATTAGTAATGTGTTAACTCCTTCTTAGACGGACATTCTCTTGCCCGGATGCAGACACAAAAAAATGTTCTCTTAACCGGACAAAAAACAATAAAAAATACACGTCTTGTCTCATTTTTCTGTGGCGAGTATCACTGTTGCGTTTCCCAATCGCGCCGCCGCACGCCAACGTCGCTGCCTGACTTTCCCGAGTAAACCGGGGATTTACCGATCTCAGTTTTTCGGTACACGAGGGGATTTAATATTAGTCTGACGCCTATGCGAAAAAAGAGACACAGTGGGTGACACATTCATTGTAGAATTGGCTCCAAATAGAAAAATTCTCACGCTTAAACAAAAAATTGAGATTGTTGAAGTTCACAATAAGGAAAAGTTAAGTGTAAGGGACTTATCCAAGCGTTTTAATATCGGAAAAACACAAGCTGCTGATATAATTAAACATAAAGATATCCTTTTGAACAAGTGGATGTTGAACAGCAATTTGAATGAAAATTGACCAAAATTACCAAAATTGACAAGTTGTATTCTAACTGGTTTATAGCAGCTCGCTATAAGGGGATTCCTTTGACAGGTATGCACATGATTTATTTTTTTTAGATAAGGTTTTCTGGAATTAATGCATTGATTTTCTTTTCATATCAATTCAAGGAATGGATAAAAGGGGTGAGAGTATCAGTAGGCTTGTTGTGATTAAAAATGCAAAACACTTACTTTTATTGTTTTTTTCAGGTCCGCTAATACGATGCAAAGCAAAAGAAATAGCCGAGTCCCTAGGACATTCTACATTCAGTGCTTCTTCTGGTTGGTTTAATAAATTTAGAATCCATCACAACATAAGTTTTAAAGCGATTTCAGAAGAAGGAGCTTCGGTTATTGCTGAAGATGTTTCATCATTTTGGGAAAAATGCCCTTCTTTAATTAAATGCTATTCACCAAGAGACATCTATAATGCCTATGAGACAGGCCTGTATTTTGGGACTCTACCCAACAAAACGCTAACACTACAAAAGAAAAATGTGTTGGTGGTAAATATCCCAAAGAGAAGTTTACAATTTTGCATTGTACAAATATGGCGGGAGAAAAAGAAAAACTCTTAGTCATTGATAAGGCAGCTAAACCCCCCAGAGCATTTAAAAATATTAACATAAACAACCTATCTGTATCTTGGAAATATAATAAGAAAGTTTGGCTGACAGGAGAAATTATGATAGAGTGGTTGCAAGATCTTGATTGGAAATTGGCAAAAGAAAAAAGGAACATTTTATTATTTTTAGATAATGCAGGATCTCCTCCAAAAGACGTCCGCTTAAAAAATATAAAAATCTTGTTTCTGCCCCCTAGCTGTACATCAGCTTGTCAACCACTTGACCAGGGTATTATAAAAAATTTAAAAATTTATTACCGAACTTTAATACTAAAACATCTGATAGTAAACATTGAAACTGCTTGTACAGCTTTTGAGTTAATTAAGAAAATTACGCCATTGGATGCAGTTTACTTTGCAAAACCCCGCTTGGGAACAAGTAACCAAGGAAACAGTTAAAACATTGAGATTTAAGCATGCAAATATGCAAAGTGAAGACCAGTTAACTGAGGCTGTTACATCTGATCCAGAAGATGATTTACCACTTAACGTACTTGCAGATATCCTCAAAAATAAGAATTTTTGGAGTTGACTGATACTCTAAAAAAGCATGCCGAGATGAGTAAAATCTTTAGAACAGGTGAGGTTAAAAAACAAAGTACAATAATACATTAGTTTAATTTCGTCAAATAGTGTTCAAAAACAAATCTTGTTTTTTGTGGCATAACAGTGAAATTGTGCAAATTTCTTTGAACGAGTCAGTCTATAATGTACTGACATTCTCATGAAAATACGTCTAATGTTTAAGAAGTTACAGAGGATTAAACTTACCTAACGAAATTATTATGTCCAGTTTTTTTTTGTGCGGGAGTGTGCAACTTATGATTGAAATTTTGTTTTAATAACGACTATAAATAATTGCATGATTAAATGTACGTACATACATACCTTTGCATTTATTTTAGGGTATGTATATGAATATACTTATAGAAAAATACATGATATACTTCGAAGTATTTAAACAGCACTATTTAATTGACTGAGTACGCTCGGAAATTTAAAATACGTCATACATACAGAAAATGATAATATTGCTAATAATTTCTACATTTTACCGACGTGAAAAGGTATGCGAAAATAATGTTATCAATACTAAACTATCATCGCTAACTAGGAGATTGATATAGAAATTATAATAACTAATATACCTTTTAAATTTAAAAAGATGAAGGACTTAGATGTGTAGCCGCACAGCACGACAGGTAGTACTGACTAGCCACCTGCTAACAAGGAGCTCCAGACTTTTGTTGCCTGGCGTTAGTTCAGGTCACTGTCTGTGACGTTTGTCACCTACCTAAATAACTTATGGGAAACCAGCTTCAAGTTGCTCTTTCTCTGCCATGACCACTTTTGCGCGACTATACTTGAATGTCACTAAACACTCAGTTAAGTCAACAAACAATGATACTTTATTCACGAAATTTTGAAAAATGTCAGCCTCTTGTAATAGGTTACGGGCTACCACAAAAATAATCTTCTTCGTGATGGATTAATCCAGGATCAGAAATTTTACAATTTATTTCTTACAAATAAACAACAGAAATCGATCACAATCGATTTTTGCGTTAGATCTCTCCAGGGTGGGGTGTTAGGGTAGTATATAATGTATGTTTCTTATTTTGTCTATGAAATATGCTGCTTACAATCAGTATTTCTAAGCACAATGGAAAAGCAGAGCTTAATGGGAAAAACGTTGGGAAAACAAATATTGCATTTTTTGTTAATCTATACACATGAAGCTTCGAATATATCATGTAGGCTACGTGTATGTATGTCGGTATATATATATATATATATATATATATATATATATATATATATATATATATATATATATATAATAACACGCAAGCTGAAAAGTTTTTACGTATCGCCATTTTCAAAGTACCAAGCTTCAAACGATCCGTGTTAAAATTTCATAACATTTCGACGATTAGCTTATAAGTTACAGTGGTTTTTAGTGACGCTACTTTTGATATTTTCAATACAATGGAAAAAATCGAATTCGTGTGCTGATTAAATATTGTTAAAACAAAGCAATGGCTTGATAAGTGTTACTAGGACTCTGCCCCTGGAAAATCACTCATCATTTACTGGTATGCTGAATTTAAACGCGGTTGTACAGATACAAATGATGCTGAACGCTCTGGACGCCCAAATGAGGTGATTACACCTGAAAACATCAAAAAACATCCACAAAATTGTTTTGGATAACCGTTAAGTGAAATTGCGTGAGATAGCTGGCATCCTAAAGATATCAAAAGAATATGTTGGTCATAGTTTGCATGAACATTTGGGCATGAGAAAGCTCTGTTCGAAATGGTTACCTCGTTTGCTCACAGTGGATCAAAAACAACAACGTGTTGAGTGCTATTTGGACCTATTTAAGAGCAATAAAAAGGATTTTTGCATGCGATATGTGACAATGGATGAACCATGGATCCACCACTATACATTGGAATCAAATCGGCAGTCAGCTAAGTGGACAGCAGCCGGTGAAAGCCGCCCGAAGCGACCAAAGACACAACAGTCGGCTGGGAAGGTTTTTGGCCTCTGTATTTTGGGATACGCATGGAATAATTTTTATTGACTATGCTGAGAAGGGAAAAACCATCAATAGCGAATATTATATAAAGTTATTGGTGCGTTTGAAGGCAGAAATCGCAAAGAAACGGCCCCAAATTAACAAGAAAAAGGTGCTCTTTCATCAAGACAATGCGCCGTATCACAAGCCAATGGTTACGATGGCAGTTGCATGAATTGAAGTTCGAATTGCTTCCTCATCCACCGTATTCTCCAGATTTAGCTCTCAGCGACTATTATCTATTCGCAGACCTCAAAAAAATGTTTGCGGGAAAGAGATTTGGCTCCAATGAAGAAAAATCCTTCTGCAAGAAAGGTATAGAAGTGTTAGAAAAGTGTTGGACTGATTATATCGCTCTAGAAGGAGACTATATTGATGAATAAAGTCGAATTTTGCAAAAAAAATGTGTTTTAAGTAACTAGACCAAAAACTTTTCAGCGTACGTATATATATATATATATATATATATATATATATATATATATATATATATATATATATATATATATATATATATATATGGATGGAGAAATGTGTTTTCTGAGGTATCCGAGAGTGCATCCGTTGATTAGTGCTAATTTGATTGGTCAGTCGCAAACGCCAAAATCTCATTTGGCCTTATCAATGCTTACTATTCGACGGCTGCTGGTTTACCGTCGACCAGCGGCACTCGTATACATCAGAATCTAATTTGATGTCAATTTTTATTTTATAATAAGCTGGAATCCTAAAAATATATTTGATATACAAACCATGTTAATTACAATTTTTGGTCCACTCTTTACATAGTTTTTTTTTATAGTCCCACATTGAGTGTGACATTTGGGATCCCCTATTTGTGTTTGAAATTTTCTGTACATATTTTCGACGTTCTCTATGCTTGTTCTTATTCTTCTTTTAATTAAAGCCCAGTAACTCTCAGCCGACACTAAAGAACATTTGGTAAATTTGCGGATTAGGCAAGAAATTCGCATGATTTTTGTTAATAAGAAGACTTGTGCTTAATGGACGGATGTTGTATCGGGTCAAACCAATGGAAATGCAAAAATACAGCAGACTTTTTTGCACTCTTCTTTGTATTCATCGGTATTAATTGTAGCCATTTTTATGAAAAAGCAGCTGCTTCGCATTCCACATTGTCACATTTAGTTCCAAACTTTCCTCTCACAATGGAGGTTTCTTTTTTCTTCATCGTTCAACACCCTGCAGGCGTTTTTCCGCCGAATCAAGTATTACAAGTCTCTGAATAGTTTTCTAATGGTTTCTTGCTGGATGACTGAAAGTACTACAACATCTTGTTTCGATATGCTTTTAGCAAGCTTTACGAACGGCAATCGACGAGTTTCTTCTAGCACCTTTACTCTCTTTCTCAGTTACATTAACGATCTGCTGGAAAAGACCAGAAATCCAATCTACAGCTTTGCAAATGACAGTACGCTTATCTCTTCATTCACCCTAAACGCTCCAACAACGGCTACTCATGCAAATATCCGCAGACAGCAGGAGATCGTTCAATTTAATAAAGACTTGGAAGAAATTTTATCTTGAGCTGACAGTATCCAAGTAGAATTTTACGCTACAAAAACCCAGGCGACAGTTTTTTCTAAAAAAGTTAAAGTTGCTAAACCCAACATAGTTATGTCGGGGCACTCCATTCCTCTAGCATCGTCACTCAATTAACTGGGCGTTAATTTGGGGGCAAATATGTCTTGGCATGAACATGTTGCAAGCATAGCAAAGAGAGCTTCTCAAAAGCTGGGAATATTATTTCGAAGTAGAAAGCTTTACACTCCACGATGGAATATTGTTCCCATGTTTGGGGCTCTGCTGCCAAACATATACTGCATTTGCTGGATTCTCTTCAGAAGAGAGCTCTTCGCTTGATTGGAGACCCGGTACTGGCCAGCAACTTTGATTTGTTGAAACATCGAAGAATGGTTAGGGACTTGAGTCTATTCTAGAAGTATTTTAATGGAAAGTGTTCTGTGGCTGTAGACCGCTTAATTCTTTTTGAGCGGTACATGCTAGAAATACACGTCGCGCTAATACTTCACATCCGTATGAGGTTCAGCTTGTTACTCCTCGTACTACCCTTTTCAAGAAGTCTTTTATATGGAGAACATCATCCCTTTGGAATAATTTGCCCTGGACTGTGTTTCCGACCGAATACGATTTACAGCCATTCAAGACCAACGTGAATTGCTTTTTTCCGCACACGTGTCGCTCCTGTAGAGCCTTAGGGATTTCCCTGCAGCACGTGTACTATGGCCCATTAAAAAAGAATTCTTTTAGCTTTTACATCATATTCGGCGCGTTTTTATTTTTTTTTTTCGCAATATCACGAACTTAATTGCGTGTAAAGGTACTCACAATTTTGTGATGAAACTTCGGATTACGAGAAACACTTGTTGCAACATCACAGCGTTTCCGGGTAGCTGTTAAAGTTTGCAGGTGGTGATTAATAACTGACACGATAGATTTTGAAATTTCTAACTTTCTTTTAATAAAATGCCTTGGCTTATTTGAATTTTGAAGTAGTTTGTAAACATATTTTTTTCTTATCTCTTCTTGAAGTCATATTGATTCAGGGTTGGAAACATGTGAGAACTGTTAATCTGGGAAGGATTGTCTTCATTCGATTGTTTCATTCCGGTGGAATTTTTAGAAACAAGTCGTCAACATTTTCAACGCTGCTTTCTACTTAAATTTCAAGTGACTGTTTGAGAGAGATTAATAAATAGTCAATATTTTGTTGCCACGTACTGTCGACTACAATTGCAAATCCGTGTGCATAAATGAGTATCCAATACCGGAGGTGCTTATTTTCCTAATAATAGGAATTTCTAAATACGCATAGTTATTTAAACGAAAAACTGATACTTTGATACCAATTTTTTAAAATTACATAGACATACTTGTAACTACCAAAGGTTTATTTATTAATCCTTTCCTTATTATATGTTAGTTATCCTGTAGTGTCTTATGCAAGGTCTGTATTTAAATTAGTAGCAAATATATTTTACAGTATTGTATTTTGAAGGGCCCGATTGGGATTAGAAATAAACTCCGCGAAAACCAAAACTTGTTTTTGGCCTAAGCGAAAATGCGCAGAACAATGCTCAAACAGCCATCGATGATGATATCATCCAACACGCGAAAATTCTTGTGTTACCCGAAGTTATCCATCTATACAAGATTACGAACATTAAAATGCTACATCTGACCACTACTACTCTACGGGTGCGAAGCGTGGACCCTTAAACAGGGGGACATAAAAAAGCTTCAGGCGTTTAAAATGTGGCTATACACACCAATACGAAGAATCAGCTGAACTAGCAGAACGACCAGTGCAGAAGTGCTAGGCAAGTCGAATACTCCACATTGGGTAGTCCAGACAATTAAGATCAGAAAAACAGCCTACCTCGGACACATAATGCGTCACACAGAATACGAACAACTTCAACTCACACTCGAACAAATAACTCCTAATCCAGTCTAACAGTGAACCCGATATGCCACGGTTATTGAGCTTCTTAAGAAGAACATCATGGCTGACCCTATCAAAGGCCTTAGAGAACTACTACAGATCTACTTTCCAAGGTCCTCAAGAGGTAGTCCGTATAGCAAATCAAGTTCAATTCAGCAGACTTGCCTCTCTAAAAACCAAACTGTTCACCTATTACAGATGGTCCCAGGTTAGATGCCAATACTTCAGTTACCAGGTTTTCAAATAATTTAGGAACAGTACGCAAAATAGTTATTGGCCTATAGTTTGCGACATCAGCCCTGTCCCCTGACTTGAGCACACGGGTGACAAAACTGGTCTTCCAATACTCAGGAAAATAACCCTCCTCCAATGACCGGTTAAACATCATGCATTCTGGTCGCGATAATACAAAGCTACATGCCTTCAGCAATCCAGGAGGCAAACCATCAGGACCAGGCCCCTCTTTATAATAAAATAAAATTTCCGTCTTCGCAGGAATTCGTAAACTTTCGTTACTAATCGACACAGTTCGATTACCGTTTTACGTATTTTTTGCAAACCGTTACATGAGTTGTTCCCACAAATACGTAAAATATCCATTCACTGAAATATGCGGATGAGCATTCATAGTTTCCGAACTCTATTTGACAGATAATCTTACTAAAGACAAAATCCACATAAAATAAAACAATTAAATAAGCTGCCTAACAAGACAAAAAGTGTATTATTCTGCCGATACAAGAAATTAGTTTGTTAGATGGGTAAATGTCTAGAAGTCGCTCAAAAGTCATCATTACTTTGCAACCGCGCCCATACCGAGGTCTTTATATGAACTCTCTGTTGCCTCAAGTCGTCAATTTCTCCAGATTTCATCAACAGGAGATGGGTTATTGTCCTAATGGTTACTTGCTCCTAACAATTTTTCAAAAGGTCAATTTTTTTTTATAATGACTGTTATCAGGAAGTCAACATGTTACAAATATTAGACAATATGGTTTTAGTTTTAAGGCCCGTAGGTCACAAAAAGACAAGATTTCAATTTCCATTGATCTGCCTGCCTCTAGAAAGGTAGAAGATAATGATTTCAAAACTATGTTAAGTCAATTACTTAAGGGAATAAAGAAATTAATAGTTTTAGACCAATAACGCTGATAGATAATAGAAGCTATACATATAACTGCAGGAAGTGAGTCCATTATGTCAAGTTACATGTTATTTTCAAGTTTTTTGAACCATTATCTACAGAAGAACATTTTGAGCTATAGCTCCAGAAACAAAACTGTTTTTTTTTTTTCCACAATTAGGCTAATTACGCTAATACGTCAAAAAAGCCAGTAAATATGAGAGAATCAATTTACAAATTGCATGTTTTAAAACACTATCTCATATCAACCATAGTTATCGAATAGTAATTATAAAAAATTTTAATTGATACTTAAAAACTTAATTGAAATTTCAACGACCATGTTTATTTTCTGAGTTTGATAAAAAATTTAAATTAGTGATAAATTCTATATCCGGGATAACGTTCGTAAACAAAGTTGCTTTGTAACAAAATTTGCAAAATCTTGATATATTTCCTAACGGTTACTCTGGTGTCATTGACAGGAAAATAAAAACACATTATTCTGCCAGGAATATCTAATGTAAATGATTTGACTGAACAACTAAATATACAAAAAATTCGCGCCCACAAATCGTTACGAAAAGTTGATAAGCTAATGCAAAAAGAAAAACAATGAAATTTTGATCTTGCATTGAGAGTTTGAAATAAAGGATAAATTCGAGGATGCCCTAGTAGTAGTTTCATCCTTATTGGGACTAGTTAGCTAGCAATAAATAATATTACAACCTTTGCGATAACAGCCAGAAAGTCTACATTTGAACACTTCTAAAAATACTATCTCGAAGAAACAGCTTACGTACTCGTGAAGTGAGCAAATGGGCGGGGTATATGGCTAGAACTAATGACAGTAGATGGACAACAAAATTACTTAAATGGAGACCTTGAGAGAGCAGACGAAGTGTGAGTGAAAAGATGGATTGAAGATATCAGGTTGATAGCAGACAGCAGATGGCTCCATCGTGCACAGTATAGAGAGAATTGGAAGAAACTTGAAGAGGCCTATCTCCTCCAGTGGAGAAGCATTGGCTTATAAAGAAGAAGAAGTCTTGTTATGTTTTTCACTCAGCATAATCTGCATCGATTCTAGAGCTAAGTGAATCACTACTTCTATTCACGCACCGCTCTAGTAACGATCTTATTGTGTAAAAATAAATAAATGCTTCAAATACAGGTTTAAACTACGCAGTTGGAGTTGTAGGTTTTTTTTTTATAGTGCGCTACTGATTAAAATGCAGATTTCCCAATTTTCGCAGACTTTATTTCAATACTTTACAAGCTAAATTTATAAATAAAAAAAAGAATAAAAAATCCACAAGTACAATATCGAAATCAAAATACAACAATAGCAGGTCATTTTATTATAAATCGAATTACGTAATTGTTATTAGAATTATATTGAAACTTGGAAAGTAGGTGGCAGTTTTCTCTTTGTTTTGGTTTTTATATCGTTTTTACCGATTACACCAAATATCAGGGCCGTTCAACCGAAACTTGGCTTCTTTTAAATCTTGTTTATTGTTTGTCTCTTTCGTTTTAAAATATTTACCTCGCTTTGAAGGCTAAATTTACACTAATTCTAATTTACAAGTGTTGGTCAATTTTTTTTTGCTGTCATTGTCTCGGAACTGCAATATTCCTAATAGCCATTGTCTCTATTATCCCAGTAATGACAGTTAAATAAATTGTCAGGAAGTCGATACGTTAAAAATAGCAAGGATTTTCGAAAAAAGTATCGAACTTTTTTCTCGTTAGATAGTTTAGTGTCACTTATCTCCGATAATATAAGACGCATAGGGTCGTACTTAGCGTCAGTTCGAAGCTGACGTTTGACAGTACTAGATGTGCAAAAGCTGTTGAAATTCGTTTATTCGGTCTTAATTTGGAGAGCCTTAAAGATGAGTAAAATTTCTGCAGAATTTACAGTTTAAATTTTTATTTTGATAAGAAGAAATTTGTACTGTTTATGGTCAAGACAAGTTATCAAAAGAAACAGCCAAAAGATAGTTCAGTCGTTTTCGTTCTGGAAATCTCGATATTAGAGTTGCTTCTCGGGCTGGTCGACTAATGTTAGAAAATTTTAATAGAATTTTGACAAAAGTTGAGAAAGACCAGCTTGTAAGTAGCCATGATATTTTCAAGCAAGTAAATATCCATCACCAAGCAGTTTTAAACCATTGGGAGAAAGTTAGCTCGATGTTTGGGTCCCACATGATTTGGCGCTAAAAAATTTATTCGGTCGAATTTCTGCGAATGCATCCAAGTGCGTAATGAAATCGAGCAACTTTTGAAGCCGTTGATCACGGGTGATGCAAAGTGGAACATGTCAGACAATAATGTACCAAAAAGATCGTGGTCAGAAAAAGATGAAGCTTCACAAACGATGGCAAAGCCCGGATTAAAAGAGGTGATGTTTGGTGGAATCGCGCACCATCACTGCTGCAGCCTATGCAGACAATTGATTCTGTACCCTAATGTCAGTTTGACCAGCGATTGAAAAAATTCGGCCTGAACTAGTCAACAGAAAGGGTATCGTCTTCCATTATGACAACGCCAGACCTCGCCCACCTTTAATGACTCGGTAAAAATTAAGAGAATTTGGCTAGGAAGTTTCAATGGATCCACCGGACCCCCCGGACCTTGTACGATTAGGCTACCATTTGTTTCGTCCTCTGCAAAGCTCCCTAAATGGAGCAGATTAGTTCTAAAAGAAGTGTGTGAAAACGATTTGTCACAGTTTGTTGCGCAGAAACAACAGAAAAAGTTTTACAATGACGAAACTATGGTGTTACCAGAAAAATGGCCGAAAGTCGTCACAAAATTACATATATTTGGTTTAATAAAGTTCTTTCAAATTATAAAAAGAGTTGTCCCAATTTTGATTTTAAAAGGTTCAATATTTTTCCAAATCCTAATTATATAATATTATTTAATTTAATAATCTCTCTTTATTTTGTTTGTTAATTGAAGTACTATATTTTTTCGCGTTTTACGGCCTCAGGATCATGGAAAACCTAAGTTAATGAAAAGGACATAAGAATCTCATCTATATTGGAATCAAACACCGAGGTTTTTACTTCAAAAGTTTTTTTTTATGGGTCTAGCACACGTGCTGCAGGGAAGTCCCTAAAGCGCCACAGGACCGACACGTGTGTGAGAAAAGCGATTCACGTTGTTCTTGAATCGCTGTAAATTGTACTCGTTGGGAAACACAGTCCTGGGCAAATTATTCCAAAGGGATAATGTTCTCCATATAAAAGACTGCTTGAAAAGCGTTGCACGAGGAGTAACAAGCTGAACCTTATACGGATGTGAAGTATTAGCGTGACGTGTACTTCTAACATGCACCGCTCTGGGAGGAATTAAGCGGGCTACATTCTTCGAACACTTTCCATGAAAATACTTGCAGAATAGGCTCAAGTCGCCAACCGTTTTTCGATGTTCCAGCGAATCGCCGGTCAGTTCCGGGTCTCCAATCAGACGAATAGCTCTCCTCTGAACAGAATCCAACAAATGCAGTGTATGTTTGGGAGCGGAGCCCCAAACATGGGAGCAGTATTCCATAGTTGGTCGAATTTGAGCTTTGTAAAGAATTAACAGTTGTAGTTGTTGATTGGGTGGGAATATTGAGGTGGTGATATACGCATGGTATTTTCAAGGTTCTTGAGGGTCATTATTTGCAGTCTTAACAGAACTAAACCACAAAACTATAGGTTTTGAGTTATATCGTTCCTAGGACTTTTTCTTTTTTTGGTTAGAAGCTTTTGGCAAATAAACTACTTTATTTAATTGGTTGGCAGCCAGTAACTACAAAAATGTCAACATATAAGTTTTTTTTATATATTTTACCAATAACACAAAATGTAAGGGCCATTTAAACGAAAGTTTACACCCTTTAAATCTTGTTTATTGTTTGTCTTTTTCGTTTTAAAGTGTTTACGTTGCTCTAAAGGCTAGGTTTACACTTATTTTAACTGACGAGTGTTTATTGTCCACTTGTTTTTTTATCGATTAAAAATAATATTGGAAAAGTGGTGTTTTAAAAAGTGTTCTTTGGGTTGTCATTTTCTGTTTTCAAGGAAAATAGTAGTATTTCCTTAAAGCGACAGTTTAAGGCAGAAATAAAACAAAATTAAACAGGAAACAATTTTATAGGATATTTCAACCCTAAAACTTTTGTCAATATTTGTAATTTTTAAAACAGAAGGACGTAGATAATAGGTGCTCTTAATACCCATATTTTGTTAAATTGTAGTCGTTAGAAAATATGACCTTGGGAAGGTTATATTAACAGGCCATGTGTTTCATGAAAGACTACTCCTGATTCTCTATAGACTGTCATCGATACTTATTATTTTTCCTCGAGAATGTGTAGCACACACGCAGTTTAAAAAAAAAAAACTGACTATGACTTTCTTAGCCTAATGAATAAGTTACCCAAGCATTACTATTCGATATTGGAAATAATAGGTAATTAAAGTTAAGTAAAGATACCTGAAACCTGATATTTCCTTTTAGATACTGTTAAAATTGAAAAGAATAAAAAAATAACATAATTTTCAGATTCCTCGACTCCAAGAACCCTGAAAAGGACTCATAACACGATATATGTTCCACTAGCAAAAATTATGCTTAAGATTTGGTCATTATCGTGGCCAAAAAGCAGAAAAACTTTTTATAATACTACTAAAATTATAAAAAATTTATCAATCCCGGCCAATCTCACCCTCTTCCTCTGAAACAATATTGCTCAAAAAATATAAGTTTCTTTCCTACTTCAAATATTATCTGTGTACATTTTAAAATCGATATCTCATTCTGTTAGACCCTGAAACGTGAAGAAATCTCTCTAAACACCTCTAGAACAAATAGGTTGTACATCATTGAGGAGTGATCATAAGGAATTAATGAAGATGGAAGTCGTGAAATTTTAAAATGCTTGTTTTATTAATCTTCGTTTGTAAATCAGTTCTTTCTTGGATATTAAAAGCAGTGGACAACTCAGCGCACAATAGGTTTAAAATACGACATAATAAAAAAAAAACTCTAGATTATTAGAGGGTAGTCGTGAGATCTTCACCAGAGGGTCTCATTCAGGGAATAGCGCCCCTGCCCCTGATGAGCTCCAGATTCCCTCTGACCCGGAGGGTAGTAAACTGGTTAAGGGTCCCGTCTCAGGGTTACGAGCTGATTGCAGGCAGCAGTGCCACTAGTACTGTGAGGGGGCCATTGAGAAATGAGCTCCTTAAGGGTCCCTCGACGGACAGATAAAGGCGAAGCTGTATCAACCCTATCGGTTTTATCGCTGCGATGTAGAAAGGCACTTTTACTGTGCTTATTACTTCCAAAAAAATCTTAATGACTGACGAAAACAACAAAATGACCTCCAGTCCGGGGCATCTCTTAAATGAGGATAGGGTGCTAAGAATCTCCCCTCCGTCTACCACTAAGAATAAGCAAACACAAGATCAAAGTCTACAAAAACAATACAAATCGCTACCTGGAACGTACGTAGTTTATATATGCCAGGAGAGTTTGCAAATGTTGAGAGCAAAATGTCCAGACTGAGTATAGATATACGGTGAAGTTCGATGACCCAAATCTGGAATCCAGAAAATGAAAAATAGATTTATCTACTACGCTGGTGGCTCAGATACCGATCATATTAATGATGAAATTGTGTAACGCGTCAAGCAATTTGTGCCTATAGATGACCGGGTCATGATACTACAACTTCAGACATCACATCGTTGTTTGTAAAATATTAAACCTTACACAAACATACGCACCTACCAGTGATAAGCTAGAAGTAGAAATAGAAGAATTTTATTTTATAATAAATGAAGCTATGAAGCTCACAAAAACAGGATAACTTACTGTTAGCATAGGTGACTTTAATACTAAAGTTAGATGTGGTGCAGTTGGTGATGTGGTGGATCAGTATGGCCTGGGAGAAAGAAACACCAAAGAACACGGATTAATACAGTTCATCACTCTCCCAAAAAGAATCATGCATCGCACTGTAATGTCTATCGCAGGATCAGCTTCAGGTTTCATGGGCTTAACATATTTCTCAAAATAATTCACACTCAAATTTACAAGAAGTACGAATACCAACTGACACACAATTTGGATGCCGAAATGGTTTCGGTACTCGCGAAGCATTGTTTTCCTTGAGTGTACTAACTCAAAGACGCAAGGACATGAATGTCAATGTATTCGTCTATTTTATTGATTATAAAAAAGCCTTCGTTTATGTCAAACATTATAAACTGATAGAAATCCTCAAAATAACAAGAATAGACAAGAGTGAAATTGAAGCTACTGATTTTCAGTAAATTATCTCCAAAGAAAATTAAGTTTTAGAAAAATTTCCATCGCAGTTATCCCACCTATATCCAATGGTTATTGTGGGTGTGTTCGGACATATTAATGTTAACCCCACGGATATTTCTGTACGTCCTATCGGAAAGTTAATCTTAATAAGGTCCTAAAATATCACTTCGGGATAGCTATCGCAGTTCCATAGTTTGTTTAAATTGCAGCTTACAGCCTTATGCATCGATAGTGGTTAATCTTTAAACTAGATTAACTTGGATTTTACAAACTTACGAAACTAATCGGCGTCTATTTTAAAGAGATTTGGTATATATAGGTAAAGCGTAAAAAAATAAATGGTATGTATTTTTACCTTCCTTTTTTTGGTGGTAAAATGTATAAATTATGGGTATAATTACTTATAGTCAAACATATGACGTATTAAAGGAGTGGAGAAGGTTGTAAGACGGGTTGCTTGAAATATGTCATGTTATAGGGTTTTCATGGGGGTTCTTGGAGTCGAAGTTATGTTATTACTCTTGTTTTTAATTTTAACAGACTTTTTCGGCGTAACTTTTTGTTGTAGCTAATATCTCACTATAAAGTAATATATTTTAAAATATACACAGACAAGAACAAACTTGGTATCGATCTGGAAGAAATTCTAACTTAGAGTGACAGTAACCTAGTAAAATTTAACACTACAAGGACTCCGGTAGTAGTTTTTTCTAAGAAAAAGTTAACGCCGTTTTTATCTGACAAAGTTAGCGTTGCAGAAACCGACAATCTTATGACTGAAGATTCCATTCAACTAGCATTGTTACTTAATGTGCTGGACCTTAACTTGGAACCAGAAATGTCTCGGCATGATCATATTTCAAGTACAGTAAGGAGCACAACTGGTAATGGACAGAGCTATGTTGGGTATTCCAGGGAGGACAGAATAACAAACATAATAATTACACAACGAACAAACGTATAAATATTATCCAAAAAATTACCCAATCTAAATGGAAATGGGCAGGCCATATAGCCCGAAGGGATGATAATCGATGGTGTATAAAATTAATAGAATGGAGATCTAGAGAAGACAAAAGAAACAGAGGTAGACACCACTAACCCGATAGAGCGATGACTTCAAAAGAGTGGCAGGAAAGGTGGTTAAAACCGCTCAGGACAGAGATCGGTGGAGGAGATTTATATCCAGCAGTAGATGAGGACGGCTGATGAATAGTGATGATGAAGGAGCGCTTTTCAAAGGCTGGGTATTTTCGTCTTACTCAAAACCTTATCCTTTTGGAATAATCTACCCAACACTGCATTTCCAACCGAGTACAATTTACAGCTATTCAAGACCAATGTCAATCACTTTTTTGGCACACACGCAACTCCTGTAGCGTTTTGGGGAATTCCCTGCAGCACATGTACAAAAACAATGATTGTAACTCAACAAAAAATGGTTATTTTTTAAATATTTTTTTCAAGATTTGTTTTAAAATTCGCTGAGAAAACATGAAATAGAAGATTTCACGGTATTGGTTAGCCTGAACTAAACGCATTGTTCTAATCTCGAAGAGTAAATATCCCTAAAGATGTCTAGTGCAATGGTAGGCGAAACGTTACAATGTTGCTCCAGTTTGATGCGGTTTATTACTAAGGAAAGCGGGGAATATATAGTTTAAAATGTGATTTTTAAGGCCAATCTCTACCCTGTTATTGTAAAAATTATCAGCGGTAAAAAAATGTTTCTTATGTCTCAGCGCTCACATTTCTTCCCATAAATCTGGCGACAAGTT
This sequence comes from Pachyrhynchus sulphureomaculatus, assembly GCA_019049505.1. Lineage (NCBI taxonomy): Eukaryota > Metazoa > Arthropoda > Insecta > Coleoptera > Curculionidae > Pachyrhynchus > Pachyrhynchus sulphureomaculatus. The sequence continues at coordinate 17,714,226 of CM032450.1, forward strand.
ATTTTTGCTACATGATAAGGAACGGAATTTCGCTCAATTTATTTTTTTAACGATTTGTCTCGCTGTAAACACAATTACAACAAATTCCGTAATAACAATCATATTTAAAATTAATTTAATAATATCGTTTTTTTTCCATAGTTTTGTTAAGAACGAGAGTCCTGGAATCTGGGAAATATATGAATAATTTTTTGTAGAAACATTTCTCTAAAGAATTAGTCACTCCTTATGACCTTAGTACGGGGTAGGAAAATATTGTTATTAAATTTATTTATTTATTTATACAAATTTTACGGGAAACTCAATTGTAGTACAATTTTAAAACAGGCACAAATGCAGATACAAAAATATTAAAAATTAAAGACAAACACGTTACAAAGACTAGGTCTAAATAAAAATATTCAACAAACACATAAACATCTTCAATAACAAAATATATAAAATAGATACAGATAATGAAAGAGCTAACCTCAGAAATATAAAAACAATAATAGTATTAACAATAGCAAACAATCATCAAGTAGAACCTCTACAGGGCCCTCAGCAGCTGGGACCTAAATCCCTAGACAGAGCAGTTAAACATATCGAGCCGCCCATCCAATGAATTCCAAGTCCTCAAAGCTCTATGAATGGGAGAGTGCCTCCCATAATTCGGGCGATGGAAGGGGATGCAAAAGACATCATGATGGCGAAGATTGTCTCTGGGTATATTAAAATTTATTTTAGCGAGTAGCTGAGGAAGTTTGAAGATAAAACATGCATCATAAAGGGATCTTCTCATTTCCAAAGTATGTAACCCGAAAGTCCTCCGCATGACAGTCTTATGATAATTTACAAGTGTACCGTTGCACTTGAGTGCGGAAAATCTCAAAAATTTATTTTGCACTCTTTCGATTGTTCCCTTATGCAACAAATTATAAAGGCCTTTGATTGGTAAATGCAACACTACATGAAATTTCTCTCTTCAACTCTTACCGTTGGCAAGATAATTGCAAATTACGCACTCATTAGCCCGACCTGATTAAATTTTATTTATTTTAAAAATTCCCGCTAAATATTTATTATAAATTCTTATTCCCAAACTTAAGTAGGATTCAGACAGTAAATAAAGGATAGAAAATTTGCTGCGCAATGGAAGTTAGTAGTAAAAATTCTTTATTCTCATTTATAATACGCGTTGTTTCACTTAACTGCTTTAAGAACGTAATCCACTAAAAACAAAGCATTAAAATTAAGACAATGAACAAAGAAGTCCATAGAACATGCTTATTTTCAATAATTTTTTTCGCATGTCCTATGATTTCAAGAAAAAATCCAGTAAAACGATTTACTTTAAAAAATAATTTAATTCAAACGATAAAATTACACATTAATAAAGATACTTACTTCATGTACAGTGATTGACACATCACATTCTCCGACAACGCATAATTTTAGTATAAGTATTGAATCTGACTTTCTTACATTAAAAACTAACTTAATTCATAAAATAAAACTATACATTAATTGAAAAATACTTCGTAGTAAGATCTTAATCATAAAAGGAAGTTGTGCTGAGGAAGGGATTCTATTACTATTGAATACACTGAAAAAAAATGATATAATTTTCAGATACGTCGACCCCAAGAACCCTGAAAAGGAAGTATGTACGGGGCACCCCTCAAGACAAGATCGTTTATGCTGGAACTTTTGATAACTTGAGCTCAACCCACCAATCACAGACGTAGGCTTAGTTCCAGTTAAGTAGCCAGTATAGAAACTGCACGAAATATGTCCTCTATCCTTATTTAAACTATTTTTACATTTTAGAATTTCGAAACCTTCAGATACATTTTTAATTAAATTTAATCTATTGTTTACCTGATGTTACTATATAAGTATGTTCAATCTTATTTAAACTGACCTTTTGATAAGATTTAAAGAACCTTCGGCCCATTTGAGATATAGTAGATCAAAAAATGAAGCATTGCCGAACATGCCCTTGAACATCATTATATAGTAACATTAGATAGAGTCCGTTAAAAATGTATCTGAGATTAATAAAGCGTTTGGTGTAGTGGTGATAACTATTGTATAGTATATAAAATTCTGCTTAAAATTGTTTTATTATTCCACCAAAAACCAGAAGAAATTCGCCTAATATTAAATATTTCAACCTCGCCGTTCCCTATACCCTATTTAAATATATATATATATATATATATATATATATATATATATATATATATATATATATATATATATATATATATATATATAAATAATAATGACAAGAGAAATTTTCTCAACGTTAATTAATATTAAAAATAAAAATATTTAAGTAATTTAACATACTCTTATTAAGACAATTTTAGATACGTCTATTCCCTTTAAACCATGAGTGTATAGATAATGTATAATGAAAAACAATTTAAGAGCTACTAACCTTACAAAGTAAACTTTATGATATCGCATGCCTTGTTAGTTATTAAAAGCACATCGATTTTCTTTTTTTTTATCTCAATATATCATAAATAAACAGAGATTAGTTTGAATTTATAATACAAATTACAAGTAGAACCTGACTGTAGAATTTAAAATGAAACAACATGACTTAAAGTATCTTAAGTCGAAATTAACGTTCTTTCTGTTTTACCCTTTGAATACTTCATAATATCTTATTGGGGGTGGGGAATAGCCCGGGTCAAAGGGCGAAGGGACATATGGATACATATGCTTATAGATATCATAGAGGGGGGCAATCGGCCTACACCGGGTGAAAGTGAAACGACAACCATCGGGCAAAACCTCTCGGTAAAAAAGTCTTTTACACTGGAAATCTTAAAGCGTAAGCTGTTCTGAATACAGTAAAAAAACATTGAAAATGATATACACTTTTTAAGAAAAAGTACCCGTTCATATAGTTGAACTTTAAAAACTAACATATAATTTAAAAATCGCTGATTTTCACATTAAAAAACACTTTCATATAATGGAACTTTAAAAACATCTCTCTGCTGTTCGGTTGATAAGGGGATGATATTTCCTACATCCATAGGGGGGCATATGCTCGCCCCTCCTTTTACTAAGCCACATTATTTTTTATGGTTTTTATATAACCGTTTTACAAAGTTAGTTTATGTATTTTAATAGTAAATTATATTGAATTATTCAAAAAAATCTTTGTATATTATAAAACGAGTCTATTAATCGTATTAAAACACGAATTGAAAGAGGAGTACGCCAAGGTGATGTCATCTCACCGAAACTGTTCATTACTCGGCTGGAATACATGTTCAGGCAAATCGACTTCGGCCATAAAGATATCAACATAGATGGTGAAAGACTTAATCACCTTAGATTCGCAGACGACATCGTACTAATAGCAGACCGGGTCGATGATGCTAAAAGTATGCTTGACGACCTTTACAAAGCATCCAGTAGAGTAGGTTTAAACATAAACAAATTAAAAACGCAATACATGACAAATCTGGTGCTGAGTGAGAAGTTGTCCGTTGATGGTGAAAGGATTGAACAGGCTAGCACCTGCAAATACCTGGGAGACGAAATCCGCATTGGGAGAGATAACCAGACCTGTGAGATAAACAGAAGAATAAGATTGACCTGGGGAGCTTTCGGCAAGCTTAACCATGTCTTCAGATCCGCAATTCCCATTAGTTTAAAGAGGAAAGTATTTGAGCAGTGCATTTTGCCGTCACTAACCTACGGTGCGGAAACTCTGACCTTGACAAAAGCTACCATAAGCAAAATCCAAGTAATGTAGTGAAGAATGGAAAGAGCAATGCTTGGTCTATCCCTAACAGACAGGGTGACAAATGTAGCCTTGCGTAGGATGACGGGATGTCGGATGCGGTAGAAAGAATAACCTGCTTGAAATGAAATTGGGCGGGCCATGTTGCGAGAAGAACAGATAACCGGACTAAAAGAATTATTGAGTTGAGACCCGGACAGGATGCATTTAGACGCAGAGGACGCCGCCCGGCACGATGGTCCGATGACATTAAGAGGATAGTACCAAGCTGGATGACTGTTGCTAGGGATCGTATACAATGGCAAAGATTAAGGGAGGCCTACGTCCAGCAGTAGACGCGACTGGCTGTTTGATGAAAACACGGATCTCAGGGTAGCGACCATAATTGCGTATTATATTCTTTTTACTTTTTGATGGGTGTAACGTACATGCTGCATCGAAATCCCTAAGCACTACAGGAGCAACGCTTGTGTGGAAAAAGCGATTTACGTTGGTCTTGTAACTTAGCCAACAATCTGTCATACCAAGCGCGGTCGAATGCCTTAGATATATCAAGTGCATGTGTTCGAGATTCTCCAAAATGTTCAGTTGTGTTGTTCCAAACATGTGTTACATTACATAAGTTAGAAGATCTCCTGTTGATCTTTTCTTACGAAAGCCATATTGATGATCGCTTCTAGTTATTTTAAAAGATCCTGATTGATAGCCTTTTCCATAACTTATTGAAAGCAGCTTTTTGGGTATCGGCTGAACTGGAGCACATTTCCAACAGGAAGGAAATATTCCCTTTCTCTAGGCTAGATTGAAAAGGCTGCAGAAAACTGAATTAGTTCGCTTGTGCATTTTTTGGGTACTATGGCAGGTATTCCATTAGCGCCAGAAGCTTTTTTGTGTATAACTTCATTAAAATACATTCTATGATACGCTATCTGAAGACAATATCGGGCATCCTTGACTGCACTATGGGAATGGAAAAAGTTCATCCAACAAGTTGGCTTTCCCAACAGGTGTTGTACTATCTGGCCATGTGAGTGGTAGTATAGTGGATTTGGTGAAATTTTGGCTAATGGCCTTAGCGACTGACCAGAAGGACCTGGAAGTGTTGGGGCAGGCGAGAAGTTTGTTTTTAATTCGTTGGTTTCATCGATAATTTCTCTGCATCTGTTCCGGGCACGAACAAAGGTGTTACGATTTATGACGTTAGGATTTTCACGCCATTATTGGTAAACAAGATGTTTAGAACGAACAGTTTCTTTCCATTTTCGGTCGAATTAAGGCTTGTCGTTGAAAAGGCATTTCTTCAAAAAAGAAATGTAAGCTTCCATACCAGCCAAACTTTATCTACTTCACACGAATTTCGGTTTTTTACGGGGCTATTTATCGAAAACATTTGACGATTCAGAATAGCTAAGACTGATCTATGGTTACGTTATAGTGCTAATTTACTTTGATCTGAAAGAAACACAAACAATGGTAAGTCTGTTTGTTTACTGAAATGATAATCGCGGTAACAATTGAACATGTTTTTTACCCTGACAAAACCTGTCACCCTGTTTAGTTTACAATTACTTACTAAAATAAAAAAGCGGGGATTTTCATGTCGTAACTAAATAAATATGACTTGCTTGCTGATTTAAAGCATTTTTCTTGTTGACACCTTTTGAAACGTGGAAAGTTATTTGGTTAATCTTATTTTACTGACTACATATACTTTCAGATATTTTCAACAAAAAGAATTACATAGCATTTAATTCAAGAAAATTGTTTTTTTTTTTTTTATTTATATGATGCTTCTTTGTTTGAGAGGAGACTTCCTATCTCTCATTAGCTGGTGCCTTAGAGTGTAATATTTCACAACTTTTTGTTATCTTTTATTATTGTGACGTATGAAAAGGTGTCTTTTTTGATTCGCCTACAGGTAATCTGGATAGATGCCTATACCTGAATTAGAGGAACATTTATATTTTAAAAAATATTTCCCTTGCTTTAAAGTTGGAAAAAAATACCATGATTTTTAGATTTCTTAATTGAAAGAACCATGAAACATATAATATTATATATTCGATGGAGTTGGTATATTTTCCGTGATCACAAGACTCTGTATCATGAAGAAATGAGGAACTTCAAGAATAAGAAATATGTGTTAGAAATTATATTTTTTTCATAAATATGTTTTTCCATATTACCCAATAGCTTCGTAACTTTTATCTTTAAAAAAATATATTCTAATTGCTTTGACATATATATATATATATATATATATATATATATATATATATATATATATATATATATATATATATATATATACAGTCGACATTATTTATAGTGAAACTCTATATAGTGAAAAACTCTTTATAGTGCAATTTTTTCAAGACCTAGAATATTTTACATACATAGCAATATATACGGATTTTTTCTTTATATAGTGAAAAACTTTCCATAGTGAAATTTCGGTCAACATTTTGGTCTTTCACTATATAGAGTCTCGACTGTATATATATATATATATATATATATATATATATATATATATATATATATATATATATATATATATATATATATATAGATATAGATATAGATATATAGATATAGATATATATATATATATATATATATATATATATATATATATATATATATATATATATATATATATATATATATATATATATATATATATATATATATATATATATATATATATATATATATATATATATATATATATATATATATATATATATATAACACATGGGCTGAAAAGTCCCGGGCCTAACACATAGATGGCGCTAGTTTTATTGCAGTCACCTTTTTTTCAGTTAATACTAACCTTCAAAAGACAGCTGTTAAAATTTCATGATATTCTATTCATTAGTTTGTGAGTTATTGTGCTAAGAGTGACGCTACTTTTGTTATTTTCAAAACAATGGATCAAAAACAATTTCGTGTTTTAATTTTACACTGCTTCTTGATGGGAAAAAATACCGTTCAAGCGAAGCAATGGCTTGAAAAGTGTTATGGGGACTCCGCTCCATCAGAAACAACAATAAAACGTTGGTTTGCTGACTTCAAACGTGGTCGTAGAGACACCGATGATGCAGAACGCAGTGGACGTCCAAATGAGGCGGTAACACCAGAAAACATCAAAAAAATCCATAAAATCGTTTTGAATGATCGAAAAGTGAAGTTGCGTGAGTTAGCTGACATCGTAAAGATATCAAAAGAACGTGTTGGCTTTATATTGCATGAGCATTTGACTATGAGAAAGCTCTGTTCAAAGTGGGTGCCGCGTTTGCTCACTGTTGATCAAAAACAAGAACGTGTTGATGATTCTGAGCAGTGTTTGGCCATGTTTAAACGTAACAAACCGGAATTTTTGCGTCGATATGTGACAATGGATGAAACATGGATCCATCACTTCACTCCGGAATCAAAACGATCGTCATCTGAGTGGACAGCAACTGGTGAACCTCGTCCAAAGCGCCCGAAAGCACAACAATCGGCTGGAAAGGTTATGGCCTCGGTATTTTGGGATGTGCGTGGTGTAATATTCATCGACTATCTTGAGAAAGGAAATACCATCAACAGTGAATATTATATAGCGTTATTGGAGCGTTTGAAGGCCGAAATTGCAAAGAAACGACCGCATATGGCAAAGAAAAAAATTTTGTTTCATCAAGACAACGTACCGTGTCACAAGTCAATCAAAACAATGGCAAAACTACATGAATTGAACTTCGAATTGCTCCCACATCCACCGTATTCGCCAGATTTGGCTCCCAGCGACTACTGGCTGTTCGCAGACCTGAAAAAAATGCTCGCCGGTAAGAAATTTCGCACGAATGAAGAGGTTATCGCTGAAACTGAGGCCTATTTTGAGGCAAAAGATAAATCGTTCTACAAAAGTGGTATTGAAATGTTAGAGTGGCGCTGGAATGATTGCGTTGCTCTTGATGGAGATTACGTTGATGAATAAAGCTAATTTTGAACCAAAAAAAACCGTGTTTTCTTTGTTAGGCTCGGGACTTTTCAGCCCATGTGTTATATATGTATGTATATATATATATATATATATATATATATATATATATATATATATATATATATATATATATATACGTCGTGCAAATTCATTGTTAGACGAACGGATTGAAACCACGAATTATATATGTGTATATATATATACATATATATATATATATATATATATATATATATATATATATATATATATATATATATATATATATATATATATATATATATATATATATATATACACATATATAATTCGTGGTTTCAATCCGTTCGTCTAACAATGAATTTGCACGACGTTTCGCCAAATTCTCATTTAGCATTTTCAAGTGCTCCTGCTGCTGTTGCTGCTACTCGATACTGTGATCTCGCTGCTGCCGCTCGAAGCTAACTCTTAGTTAGTGGTAAGGTATTAATCATAAAAAGAAATGCTAAGGACGGTGTTCTATTAAGATTGATAATAGTGAAATAAATAATATAATTTTCAAATAAGTCTACCACAAGAACCCTGAAAAGGAAATATATACTAGGCATCTCTGCAGAACAATATTATTTATACTAAGATTTTTAATAACTTGAGCTCAATAAAAAAGAATGCCTATGTTTTTGTTTCTGATATTTCGTTCTTGAAGATTTGCAACTTTTATCTGAAGGTTTTTAAATTTAGGTCATATTAAACAGGTTAGAGAGATGTATGCTCCATAAATCTTGATAATAATGATGTGTCAATAGTTTCATATCTGATTAAAAGCAAATATGACTAATCTGGTGAGAATTAGGCAGTTTTTCACTTCAACATCTGTATCAGTAAATTAATTAATTTTTTTCTTGAGTTTGTACTTATTGTCATTACGAACGTATGTCAGAATTTTTTTAAATTTCAAGAGTTTTGATTTCTAAAATATTGAAGGAAATAGGGCTATTGACTGACGTTGTCGTTATTTATATAAAGTAAATAATCATTATTTATAATTTCTTTATTCTAATAGCTTCAGATGGATAACTTCTTGTTAGGAGATAACAATTTAAATATTGTTATCTCCTGAATTATTGACAAACTCTATATATTTGTGCGTCAATTACGTGTAGTTGTTTTTTGCATAAATTTTAAAAGTCAGTAAAATTATATCACCAATCTAAAAATATAATATTAATTGAGTCTGTTATCACAATTGGTTACGAAAAAGTGTGTTTTTAAAAATCAGATTGTTGGTATAATAAGAAAAAAATTGGTACTCAAGATTTAATTTGGTACTTTAGTAGATAGTTACGCAGTTTTACAGAATTGCACAGAAAGGCAAAAAATGAGGTGATTTTTCATAAATTATATCTTTTATTTAAAAGTAAATGCTTCGTCATGATTGTTTTTCTATAATTAAGGGATTTAAAATTGAGATCCGGAATCTATGACCACGTAATTTAAAAAAAAAATTACCAGGGTCTGGAGTTTCTTAAAAAAATGGCTTTTATATCTGTAAAATAACTGAAAACGGACGAAGTCCATATTTCAGTAGTTTACCCACTGTTCTCTTATTCGTCAAATCCATCCTGAGACGCGTTTCGCCGTATGACGGCTCGTCAGTCAGGCTAGGATTGACAAACAAGAGAACAGAATTTACTGATACTTATCCCAGAAGTTAGAGAACACGATGGTAGGATACAACGAATTGTATTAAGTACGCATACCTATTACTCGATCGAAAGCTGATACAGCAGCTTTCAAGCCGACAGAGTGGTTGACACAGTCAACGCTTGAAAGCAGGTAGAACCACTCTGTCGGCTTGAAAGCTGCTGTGTCAGCTTTCGATGGAGTAATAGGTATGCATATTTAATACAATTCGTTGTATCCTACCATCGTGTTCTCTAACTTCTGGGATAAGTATCAATAAATTCTGTTCTCTTGTTTGTCAGCCCTAGCCTGACTGACGAGCCTTGATACGGCGAGTCGCGTCTTAGAATGGATTTGATGAATAAGAGAACAGTGGGTAAACTAATGAAATATGGACTTCGCCCGTTTTCAGTTATTTTACATTTATATGCCTGAGGAGAATTCCTCAAAAAGCACCACCTGCTTTTAAGGCGTTGACTGTGTCAACCACTCTGTCGGCTTGAAAGCTGCTGCGTAAGCTTTCGATGGAGTAATAGGTATGCGTAATTAATACCATTCGTTATATCCTACCGTCCTGCTTTTATATCTTTTAATAATGTTTATCATTCGATGGAATAATATTTTACTTCCCTTACTGGAGGGAAATATTGTATTTGTGAAAATCACCCTCCGGAATTTTTACATTTTTCCACGTTTTTGTCGGTCTGTGTATCTAGTTTTTCACACGATAACTCTCGAACGAATGAGATATCAGTTTCAAATTTGGTACACGTACAACATCTGAAGTAGGATCGGAATGTTCAAAAAAACAAAAGTTCTTGAGCAATATCGTTATGAGAGAAAGACGTGAGAGGGATAGGGGTAGAAAACTTTTCTATAATTTCTGTATAGTATTCCTGATTTTTGAATGAGATAATGAACAAATTTTTTATAGTCGAACACATAAAGACTTAAAAGAGTCGGAGAGTGTTAAAAAGGTTGATTCGTATATATCATATTATACTTTCTTTTCAGGAAAGGAATCTGAAAATTGTATTATTTTGTCATTATATTGAATTAGTTACAGTAATATGTAAAATGAATTAATAAAGCAGGGGAGATGATGTTTCGTCTTTATATCGTTTTACACACACACTTTTCAAGGTTTTTGAAGAATCTGAAAATTGCGTTATTCATTATTTTAAATTATTAAGGGTCAAACATATGAAGAGTTAATAATGCGGAGGAAGGGGATGGATGGGTTCGAATATATTGTGTTATACGTCATTCTCAGGGTTCTTAGAGTTGAGGAATCTTTAAATTGCTTTATTTTTAATTATTTATAGTCAAAATTATAAGACGTTAATGAGGAAGGGAGGGCGTTAGAGAAGTAAGTAGTTTTAATAGAAATGATATGTAGAAGGAAGCGTCAGGTTTCCGTGAATATTTTAAAGGTTCTTCCTCTGCTCCACTTTTTTTTGTTAATAAAGTGTGTACAGGGTGGTCCAAACTGCACACTTTTAAATGTAAACCCCTTTATCTAAAGAAGATAGACCCAAACTGATGTCGGTGTCTGAGGCTCAATTTTTATGATAAACTCAATGGTGAAAACCGCATATCGATATCTAGTACCGTTTCAGATATACAGGGTGTTTTCCTAAAATCTTCCTATTGAAAATTTTTGATTTCTGTAAAAACATTCTCAAAGCACTTTTTCACGTGAATTTCAACAGTGTAAGTTACATTTTTTTACACCTAATATTTTAATAGTTATTAACGCAAAAATATATTTTTTAAATGGGATACCCTGTATATTTTTCCTTATCCGAATAGAGCTTTAAATTACTATTCTAAAAATATAGCACACTTTATATTTTGCTCAAATCTACCTCAAAATATAAAGGTTTTCAGTTTTTACGCGAGTTTTAAACGCACATTTTGTGAAGTAGGCTTTGGACGGAGCGGCCATATGGTTTAATTCAATTGTTTACTCGTAGTTGTCAAATTTTACTTCGGGATCAGTTATTGAATTGTCAAATAAATCGCAATGAAGTTTGAAAATTACGAAAAATGGGATATGATAGTGTGTTTCATATAAACTGGAGAAAATTCGGAAGCGGCAAGTAATTTGTACCACGAATGGTATCCAGAGAGGCGTCAACCCTATATATATATATATATATATATAATATATATATATATATATATATATATATATATATATAGGGTATTTCTGGTTTAAATCCGTTCGTCTAACGATGAATTTGCATGACCTTTCGCCAAAATCTGATTTGGCATTTTCAGGTGCTCTTGCTGCTGCTGCTACTCGATACTGTGATCTTGCTGCTGCTGCCGCTCGAAGCTAACTGTGAGTTAACACTACGGATTTAGTATCTTTTGGACTAAGGTAGATTAGAAATTTGACATTTACGTGTCTTTAGTTTCTATTGTTGATAAGATCTATTTGTTGCCTCTCATAATTTTAAATCTCTTAATTAAAGAAAGACGATTAGAACGTAACTTGAGTCATCTATTTTTTTATATTTTTTATTGTTCCGTACGGTACAGTTATGGGATCGCTTTGGACTCCGTTTAACTGTCTGTCTGTCTATCACACCCGATTTTCTCCCAAGCTATTTAATATAGAAGCTGGAATTTGACACAAATATAGGAATTGATGTTCAAAGTTAAATTTTGACTTAAGAGGTTAGTTATGGGGCGTGAAATCGGAAGTGAAAAGAAATTTTTTTTTCCAGATCATCAAGTGGGGTGTCAAATGAAAGCTTCTGAACACATGAGTTCAAAAAGATATATTATATAATATTTGCGCACACTTTTCTTTGTATTACTTAAATAAAAAAATGACCAAAAATCTCTGTCCACCCCTCCCTTATCTGAAAAAGTACTGTTGGGAATGTGGAATCTTTGGCACAATGACACTAGTCAGCATATATCACCACTACACCAAACACTTTATTTTTGCACTCGACGCGTGTTTCGCTAACCATGTTAGCTTCATCAGGAGCGATGATTGACTGATTAACTGACTTAAGTCAGTCATCGCTCCTGATGAAGCTAACATGGTTAGCGAAACGCGCGTCTAGTGCAAAAATAAAGTGTTTGGAGTAGTGTCAAAAAGTACTGAACAAAAAATTTTGGAAAAATTCTAAAAATATTCTTCATTAAGAGGAAATTATCAGGAGTGCGGTACGTTTGATTATTTACCCGGTATAAAAAAAATATTAAAAACTATGTTTCACAACAATATGGTGGATGTCGTTTTAACATAATTTTCCGTATATTACTGTTACCCCGCGTCGCTCCTCTATGAACAAAATAATTTTATTTTTTTTTATTTTAAAAACAATCACCGTCTGAAACACTAATTGAGCAAGTCCGACTTGCACTTGGCCGATTTTTACTAATAAACACGGCGTATGATTCACAAAAATGGGTTTTATAATCTTGCGTAACTGTTAGTATATAGTTACGCAATACTGCTATCCATAAATATGTACTAAAGTACCAAATTAAGTTTTAAGAACCAATTTTTTTTTATTATGATGACAATATTTCAAAAATAGGATTATCATCAACAATTTGCGTGTTTGACAGTCATATTTTTGAAGTGTTCTCGTTTTAAACAAAAAAAAAAGGTACTCAATTTGCTGTTTAAGTAGATAGTTACACAATATTCTAGAATTGTAAAATGGCAAAAATTAGGTTTTCGTCTCTAAACGTCCATTTTTGCACGTTTTAGAGTCCCTAAATCACGAAAAACGGACCTGCATTTCTGTCAATCTAACTCTCTCTCTCTCCCTATATATATATATATATATATATATATATATATATATATATATATATATATATATATATATATATACATACATACATACATACATACATACATACATACATACATACATACATACATACATACATACATACATACATACATACATACATACATACATACATACATACATACATACATACATACATACATACATACATACATACATACATACATACATACATACATACATACATACATACATACATACATACATACATACATACATACATACATACATACATACATACATACATACATACATACATACATACATACATACATACATACATACATACATACATACATACATACATGCATGCATCTATAAGTAAACCCGAAAAAAAGAGTATTTAAAACCGAAAAACTAGTGTGCTAGTTTAGCAGTATTTTTTCGAAAGTCTGGAATGTTTGGAACATGATGCCAGGGCGGTGCAAGCGAGATTGAGGGTATCAAAAAAGCACAGATAGTTTTATATGTTTAATATTCGTAAAACAAAAGTCAAAAATATTTAATAAATCAACATATTTTTTTTTTATCAGGAGGGCAGAGTCACCATACCCTAAAATGATCTAGGGTTGTAGTGTTACGTACAGAACACTTATATGATCACTTCAGTGTCTGTCTCTCTGTCACACCCGATTTTCTCCGAGACTATTTGACATAAAAAGTTGAAATTTCGTACAATTGATTGAATTAATGGCCCAATCAGAGCCGTATAGTTTTGAAAGTTAAACTTTGACTTAACGGGTTAGTTCTGGGGATGTGAAAAAAAAGTCATCAAGTGGAGTATCAAATGAAAGTTCATGCAAATATGAGGTCAAAAATATATATAATTTAATATTCGCACAAATTTTTCTTCGTAAGATTTTTAAAAAAACCTCCAAAAATCGCTGTCCACCCCCCTTATCTCGAGAAGTACTCTGGCTTGAACGAACCCTGGCATCGTGTTCTAAACATTCCAGACTATTGATAAAATATTGCTAAACTAGCGTGCTTGTCAAAATTTTTTTTTTCGGGTTCTGATTGCTCTAAATAATATATATATATATATATATATATATATATATATATATATATATATATATATATATATATATATATATATATATATACAATAGAGGTTTTCACGCATGGTGGAATGTAATACATTAAAAATCCAGGTTTCAATCCGTTCGGCATTTTTAGGTGCTCTTGTTGCTGCTGCTGCCGCTCGAGGGTAACTGAGAAACCGAAGTGCGGTAGCCGTCTTTTGTAGGTCAGCCTCTACGAAGATTGTCGATGGGGGGGACGGAAGTGTTCGTCCGGGCGTTGGTGTTTGCCGGCTGGGAGCCCGTATCAATGGTAATTACGAGTTCCGGCGCTATGTTGACTGCTGCCTTCTCGATGTTTTGGTTATTCCTTGGTTTAACTAGTAGACCCTTCCATGTAGTGGAGATATTAAGTGCATCATCCCGCTTATTTAGCTATCCATTCTTCTCAATTTCCAAAACTTCTCTGATTATGCGTGTTTTATAATGTGAAATCGAGGCTATTTGTTTAGATTCTTCAAAAATGTTGTGACCAGTATCATGACGGTGCTGAAAACGAACTGATATTTGTTTGTTTTTGATACTTATTTTATGTTCTTGGATACGGGTTTAGATTCTTCTGTTGCAGTTCTATAACATCGAATATCCGTAGACAGCATGAGGTCGTTGAACTTAACAAAGACCTGGAAGAAATTCTATGTTGGGTTGATAGTAACCAAGTGTACAAAGCTCAAATTCGATCAACGATGGAGTACTGCTACCATGTTTGGGGCTTTGCTTCCAAACATACCCTGCATTCAGAAGAGGGCTGTTCGCCTGAGACCCGAAACTGGCCAGCAACCTTGATTCATTGAAACATCGAAGAACGGTAGGCGACTTAAGTCTATACTACAAGTATTGTCGCGGAGAGTGTTCGATAGAGGTAGCCCGCTTAATTCTTCCCAAAACGGTACATGCTAGAAATACTCGTCGCGCTAATACTTCACATACGTATGAAGTTCAGCTTGTTACTCCTCGTACAACCTTTTTCAAGTAGTCTTTTGCACGGATAACCTCATCCCTTTGGAATCATTTGCTCAGGACTGTATTTCCGACCGAATATAATTTACAGCAATTCAAGTCCAACGTAAATCGCTTTTTTCGCACACGTGTCGCTCCTGTAGCGCTGTAAAGATTTCCCTGCAGCACGTGTGCTAGGTCCATAAAAAAATATAAATATGACATATATATATATATATATATATATATATATATATATATATATATATATATATATATATATATATATACATATATATGTATTTATAGCCCAATTTTGTTTTGTTTTGACGCAAATTCAAAGCGCGATTTTTGCATTAAATAGAAACCCTGACCAGTAAGTGAACTCCAGAATAAAAACCCCCGCTCTCACTTTCTCAACACGCTAAATAAAGGAGGATATCTCTTCGAAATTATTTTTATTACTGTATATCCCGTTTTTTGAGTCCCTATGCTAATCGAAAAACGTATTTAGCTACCACGAATACTGCTTAGCAAAATATACAGTAGCCTAGCGGTCAGGTAGTAGGCACGCTGCCCATTGGCTTAGACTTCATGTTTTTTGCAATCTAAATATATTTTCCTTATCAGTGAACAGTAAAATTGTTCTCTATCGTTGCTTTTTTTCCGTCCGTAGGTTTTAGCCTTGGATTAAAAGTTTTAGCTGTTTCAATTTCATTGGGGGGGGGGGGGGGGGTAAGGATGGAGTTAAAATATGTATGCTACCAATATCTTCTGAAATAAGGTTCTTCAACCCTTTACCTTTATCACGATTGTGCGACAAGAGTCAATAATTATCAACTGGTTGACAAGCTCACAATAGGCCAAACCATGTCATGTCCTAGTTGGAGGATTATCAAATGACACACCTAGGTGGCCTATTGTCTTGGACCTCCCGAACGTATAATTCAATAGCTAAACTTATCTAATATCTAAATGGGGATTTCTTGTGGATTATCTTTAAGTACCTGGAATTTTCCATTCCATTGTCTCTATACGAAAGTGGATACTGACGTTAATAATAAAAGCAATGTCAGAAATAAAATATTTTGTTTTTTTTGTGACTACTTGAAATTAGACTTCAAGGGCACTTCAAAAATGTTTGTAATCATTAGGGTCAATAATGTTACTTTGTGACCTTCTCTGGTAAAATATATATATATATAAATAAGAAAACTACTTATCTATAAAAAAAAGCAGATATACTAAGTATTTTATTTGTTCAGTGTGAAATTCAAACTTAATTGCTTAATAAAGTAACAATTATTGATAAATATTATATGTTCTGGTAAATATTTAATGACGCATGAACTTCACAATAAAGTATGATAAACGGGTTGACGCAAAAGACTTAGATCCAACCCATCTATGCCCCCAGTTCTAACCGTATGCTAGGTTTGACCACCTAATGGTCTCCTCTGGAAGTCTATAAAGAATCAACCAAGCTGTAGAGTTCACGAAGAACATTACCATGCTATAAACATCCAATATTTAGTTTTAAGGGTAAGATATACTTACAATATCAACAATCACAAGACATTCATAATTATTTGGATTTGCCAATAAATTGGATAATTCCTTTTAAAAAGAAAAGTTATTATTCTCTATTTAATAATTTCCTCAGTATGGCTGTAATGAACCAAAAAAAGGCAAGGATGTTATTCACAAGAAATACTGCCATCTTGTAAAAATCCAGTATCGAATTTTAGCAGTAGGATGTAAGAACATCCACCGAATCGAGTTCTTGGAGTATAAAATATTAACAGTAAAACGTAAAAAATAATATTTTAAAAAAATATATGTTGTCAGCATTCGAGAAAAATACATAGAAGAATATATAGGGGCTTATTACATACTTGACTTAAAAGTACGGGATGTCCAAGAATAATGGACAACCCCTGCGCTCAACTAACTTAAGTGAAGATAACAATGTTCAGCATTTCTCAACACCATCAGAGCAGTAGCATAGATTTAGGATTATATCGTAAAAGATGTTAGTAGCCCTCAAACCTTAGCAACACCTGATGTGAAAACATCAAAACTTTTAATCGAGAAGCAAAACCCATCGATGGAAAAATGAAATTCTGCTATTGCTGTGGCCAAATAGAAGTTGTCTGTTTTCCTTGGACCTCCAGTTCGTTAAATGCAAGGGCAAAACTTACTGACGATCTGTGGCCAATGAGCATTACACATATTTTTTAAACTATTATTTTAGATTTTAATAATTTCTATCTAGAGCATGGCAGTGTTTCCCTCGCATTAGTCATACTATCGGTCAGTTAGTTCGAAGCAATTTGTTATATTTTGGCATCCTTCGTCACATTAAAGTTAAAGGGATTCCTGACAATTTGAAAGTGGGACAATTTTGGTTAAAAATGAATTTAGCAGAAGGCAATCGACGGTCAAGATTGTCTGATCTTTTCTTTAACACACAAACTACTAATTTATGCATAGCTGGTAGGAATCTAACTTATTTTTTAGTGTTCCGTACGGAACACTTATAAGATCACTTCGGTGTCTGTCTGTCTGTCACACCCGATTTTCTCCGAAACTTTTTGTCATAGAAACTTGAAATTTGGTAATAATATGGGAATTGATGGCCTCATCAGAGCCATGTCGTTTTGAAAGTTAAATTTTGACTTAAGGGGTTAATTTTGGGGGGTGAAATCGAAAGGGAAAAAAAAAATTTTTTACTAGGTCATCGAGTGTGGTGTCAAATGAAAGGTTGTCAAAACACGAGTAAAAAATATATATATAATGTAATACTTGCGCGCACTTTTCTTTGTATTATTTTCAAAAAATCGCGAAAAATCGCTGTCCCGCGCCTTATCTCGAAAAGTACTTATCAAAAAATTTTGAAAAAACCCTGGAATATTGTCCATGGGGGGTAGATTGAACGAAAATTATCACGAGGGCATTACCTTTAATAATTTATCTGGTATATAAAAAAAACAAAAATTTCAAGGTCATCAGATTTCAGTAAAGATTGGGAACAAACTTTGTTGAAAACTCATTTGGGGCGTGTTTTGTGAAGTCACTGATCATTTTATACCACCGTAACATAAATTTTGACTTAAGGGGTTCGTTTTGAGGGGTGAAATCGGAAGTGAAAAAAATTCTTTACTAGGTCATCGAGTGTGGTGTCAAATGAAAGCTTGTGAAAACACGAGTAAAAAATATATATATAATGTAATACTTGCGCACACTTTTCTTCGTATTACTTTTAAAAAATAGCGAAAAATCGCTGTCCCCTACCTTATCTCGAAAAGTACTGATCAAAAAATTTTGAAAGAATTCTGGAATATTCTCCAATATAGATTGAACGAAAATTATCACGAGTGCATTACCTTTAATAATTTATTTGGTATATAAAAAAAAACAAAATTTCAAGGTCACCAGTTTTCAGTAAAGATTGGAAACAAACTTTGTTAAAAACTCATTTGGGTTTTGTGAAGTCACTGATCATTTTATACCACCCTAACAAAAATTTTTATTTTAAAAACAGTCAATGTACGGAACACTAATTGTGCAAGTTCAACTTGCACTTGACCGTTTTTTTTTATTTAATATTGGAGATAATTTTAGTCAAAAGTTTATAAATATGAGATAGTAAGCTAATCGGGCGGTAATTGTCTAACTTTCTGATATCTCCCTTTCTGTGTAGAAGTACTACTTCTGATGTATGCCACAATGTTGGTATTTTGCCAGTTTCTAGACACATGTTAAAAAGTTTGACCAATTCTTGTTTTAAGTCCTCTGCGGCCTCCAATAGCATTTCCTATAAAATATCATCAGGGCCTGCTGCTTTGTTATGCTTCACTTCTTTCAGTGCATTATTGACCTCCTCTGCAGTAACTTCTGGCAGTTCTTCCGAACCTATATTTTCTATTTTCTCTTCAGTGTATTTTCTTTGTTCTTCATTGGGTGTTGTTTTGGACCTGTAGAGTTCATTATAGTAGGTGTTTATTTCAGAGTTTACTTTATCCCCAGTCGTTATTACTTGTCCCTCATTATTCTACAATTTAATAATCTCTTATACATTTAGTCACATCTGCTTGAAACCTTTCAAAGTGCTATTGCGATGCAAAATTCATGAATTTTTCTACCACAGTTAAAACCTTTTTTACGAACTGACTTCCATAATGATACGGAATGTTTAAATAATCCTCCTTGTTAACTGTTTGTTTAGTTAGAAGAAACTTCTTGTGTACAATATCGAAGAAAGTAATTAACATGTCTTTGATTTTTACCGACTTTAACGTGTTTTTTTGTGTGATATTCACTTGATTGTCGCAATACTTCCAAGTTATATGAATAGATTCATGTCTTATCAGCAGTAGTTATTATTATTTTTAGCGATTATTATCTTGAGCGTCGACGAAGTTTTTAAAAAAAATTCAGGTGTTTTGGAACAAAACGATATAACACACGTTACGAGCACAAATCGTTTATGTTGATTCAGCTGATTTTTCTAGAGGGTCTACAAGATCCTTGATTTTATTGATGTTATCTTCTGTGGTTGCTGTGGATGTTCTTCGAGAAGGCTGTTTATCTGCAACTGCTTCTCTACCTTTTTTAAACACTTCGCGTATATATATTTATCACCTTAACACTTTTTAACATTTTTAACGTGGAAAAATCTCTTAAAACATACTTTAATGGAAATTTTTGCTCAATAAATATATTCATTTTAAAAATCTCCAACAAGTAATTCTTACAAATACAAAATATGGTTTTATTTCTAACCTAATAAAGCAAATATCACGAACATTTTTGTCAGAGGTGGGCTAACAGTCCTACCAACCTAAAAAACAAATTCTTTAATAGCAATACCACGCGTATTTTTTAAAAAGCAAATAGTCTTCTTAATGTTTGAACATAATAGTAAATACGAGGATGGGTTGACAAGTCTGGTAAATTTCTGCGAAATGGCAGGACATTTTGTTAAGCGGCATGACTGTTGGTAAGCGTGATTCTTGCAACGGTTGTGTTTGAAGTTTCAAACAAATGCAGCGCGCGGTTGTTTGTTGGCAACTACCGTAAGTGATCGGTGTTTCGTAGAAATAAATAAGGCCGAGTATCATGCAGTAATAAAAAACATTTTTATTTAAAAAAGTGTACTGCGGCCCAGATAAAAACTGAACTAAAAGAAATTCTTGGGGACTCTAGCACCAGCAGTCAAGACCATTTATTAAGTTATATATATATATATATATATATATATATATATATATATATATATATATATATATATATATATATATATATATTTATGGGTCTAGCACACGTGCTGCAGGGAAATCTCTAAAGCGCTCCAGGAGCACCATGTGTGCGGAAAAAAAGCGATTCACGTTGTTCTTGAATCGATGTAAATTGATTGATGAATTTAAACGTGCCCGTACGAGCTCTGCAGATGCTGCACATTCAGGACTCCCGATTGAGGTTTCTCCTGAAGAAACGGTTGATAAAACTGGTGGTATCATGATGGAAGATTCGCCGCATTACGGTTCGTGAGCTTGTCGAGATGGTTGAAATTTCATATGAACGGGTATATAATACCCTGCATGAATTTCTAAAAATAAAAAAGCTGCATGCACGTTGAGTGTCGCCTTGGTTGACTGCAGACAAAAACGCATTTGAAAGTCATGTTTGGAAAAGTTGCAACATAATCCGAAGGACTCATCGTTTGTAACTGTAGACGAAACATGGATCCACCATTATACCCCGGAGATAAACTGGCAGTTAAAACAGTGGGTTGCCGATGGTGAATGTGCACTGAGAAAATCGCAGTAGTTGCATCATGATTGACTATTCGGAAAAGGATAAAGCAGTAACTGGCTCTTCTTATGGACCGTGGGCATAGTGAGTTGAAGCAAAAGTGATTAGCGCACAGATCGGCCCTTACAATGGCAAAAGTGCACGAGCTGGGCTTCGAAATAGTTCCTCACCCACCCTATTCTCCAGATTTGGGCCCAAGTGCCTTTTTTTTGTTTCCTAACCTCAAAAATTGACTTGGATGGAAGAAATTTTCCTCGAATGAAGAGCTTCTCTGTCATTTTTTTATGAGAGAATAAAAAAATTGGACTGGAACAAATCTATGGATCTCAGTGGAGATTATGTGTTTGCAAAAAAAATGTTATTTTCCTTGTTTTTCACAAGACTTCTTAATCCACCCTCGCGTATATTTATTGTTTCTTTATTTAACGTTTACAGTTTTAATTTGATTAAGTGAGCTTAGGTTAATCACACTAAATTGCTTCTCTCATGAAATAGCCTCCTCTTGCAACCTGTCGTATGACTAAATTAAACCTGTTTAGGTATCATAATTTCAAGTATTTTATAATAATTTTACAGAAATTATCTCACTTAATTTTTTTAATTGATGAAGAAAGTTTAATATTAAGAATTATAAAAAACGTTCTCAAAAATCTAATAAATATAGTACTTGTTTTTTATTTTACTATGTTCACAAATAGGTTATATATTTCTGGAAATAATAAGAATCTGATTCTGACATTCCCAAAACTGAAAATGACGTAAAATCTTCTTTTCTCCAGAAATACTGATTATATGTTTTGTCTCAACGTGAGTTTTTTACGTGGAATCCAAATTAATAAATTTCAATTTTCTAAAATTCAGTTCAATATAATTGTATATCTCAGATTCCCAACAATTCAGTATATGGATCTTAAGAGTTCTAATCTATCAATATTTTTACAAACAAACGAGCTTTCCTAGGAAATCAAAAATTATTATACTTTAATAAAGAAATAATTTGTCTATAGTTTTCTTCAAATTTTAATAATTTTATGAAAAATACCACAGTAGTCGCAGATTTAGGCGGGAGGAGCAAAGTGGTATTGCTCCTCCCCCCTGGACCGAGATGTTTTTCGGAAAACTCTTTTTTACGATTTTTTTTATCGAGGGGCTCCTCCTTCCCTGGTTATCGACTTTCTTTGTAATGCCCTCCTCATAATTTTTTAAATAAGAGAAGATTCTTTTCTTCAAAATTTTAAATGCACCTTCAAAATATTTCCTTCTCCGTCCTCATACAAAATCCTGGATCCTTCCTTGCACCTCAGTCAACAAAATTGTAAAGTTTTTCAGTAGTTTGTCAATTGAATATGTACTCGTGTACTGCTGTATCTTAAAAGACGAGATAGTGTTATTTTTCGGAGAAATGTGAAGTAACATTTCATTACCTACTTGGTAGGCCTCAACTGAAAAAAAATCAAGCTACGTGAGTGTTTGATTCCTAAATTGATATTTGATATTGACAGTCTCACTTTTTTGACGAGACCTTTGGGTAGTGCGCATTTAATTGGGCGCGGTCATTGCAAAAAACTGTGCAATGACAGTGACACGCACGTTTCTATACCTAGCAGACAAGTGTAGTGAATGTAAGAGGGTTGCCTTACAAAGCGCGCGATCTTATTTTTCTATAATTTTGATTATGCAATTTTGTCAGGATG
The DNA here is from genome assembly GCA_019049505.1 of Pachyrhynchus sulphureomaculatus. NCBI lineage: Eukaryota > Metazoa > Arthropoda > Insecta > Coleoptera > Curculionidae > Pachyrhynchus > Pachyrhynchus sulphureomaculatus. Next base: position 17,737,004 of record CM032450.1, read on the forward strand.
CGGTAAGGTAAGTGGTCATTGTCATCCACGATAGAACAGACAAAAATGGAGTGATATCAATCGCCATTTTTATTTTAAAGAAAAAGCAGAGAAATATAAAAAAATTCTTGGAAAATATGTATGTGCATTGAAAGTTGATATTTAATCAATATTTTTTAGGTCTTGTCTGCCTATTAACGCCAAGATTTTGACTTACTTTTCGTTCGCAGACTACATACAACTGAGTTTATTAATTGATTGCTTAATACATAGATATTGTTTATGCATGTGTTCTTTACAATTATATATGGTATCTTCAACATTCACCTTGTTTAATGTTTGAAAATGTTTCGTTCTTAAAATAGAAGTGTTAAAAATACCGACAGTCGATAAAGAGAGTAACCCATACACAATAATAACATCCTCTTTTTTTATAATTTTATGACGAAACAGATCGGTAAAGTGACATACTCAGTACTGCCTTCACAAACACGCAACTATAAGTACTGAATTTTAAGTTGGCCAATAATACACGTTTTCAGTTCTGGATTCATGGTATTGTATAAATTTACTGCATTATATGTAAAACTGCGTTAAAACAAGGCAGTGCGCTGCTGCGGCATAATCAAGCGATCAGGCCGTCTAATATACCTATTATACACTAAATTTCGAGACACTAGCTTCTCCCTTAAATAAATCGGGACTGAAGTTCCTTAAAAATATCACGAAGTGCAGTTGCACAGTGTTTGCAAAATTTAACCATTTTAACTCATTTATTTTTAAAGATAGATGACCATATTTCCTCAAATGGAATATAAACCTACCGCAAACATTCTGTACATACTACAATCGTCTCCTTGAAAGCGCATCCAAGCAAGGATAGTATACAATACTACAATAATAAAATGAAGACAAGACCAAAGACACAATTTTTTTCTCATCTTAAAATTAAGGATACAACGATTTGCATATAAAACCTTCATAACATGTTCCCTGAATCTGAGATGTGTATCAATGCATAGACCAAAATTCTTGGCACAGTCAGAAAACAGCAAATTTTGATCAGCTAGCCTCAGTCTCAAAGCCAAGCTCAAGGTTGGTCACCGATTTTCCTTGCAAAACAATAAAACTTGCATTTTGTCTGGATCTAGCCTCAAATTATGTTCATCTGAGTAAGACGACAAAGCCATGAGATCCCGATTTAAATTTTCAGCTGCAGACTCAGAATCTGATGGTTCAAAGAAATGAAGCAACTCCACAAAAAGTTATTTCGACTGTTTTTTGGGATGAACAGGGCGTGGTTCTTCTGGATTTTCTTGAGAAATGGCATACTATAAACAATCAAAGGTATATTGAGACGCTCGAGAAGCTTATAGAGGCCATTAGAAGGAAAAGATGGGGCAAAATCTTAAGGAAATCTAGCTTCATCATGACGATGCAACACAGCACAGGTCAGGCGATCTACGAAATGGGCTGGACAGTAGTGCCTCATCCACCATATAGCCGGGATCCAGAGCCCTCTGACTTCTACCTATTCAGTCATTTGAAGAACAGTCACATGGATTATATGACGCTGTTGAGGTACAAAACGCTGTAAACAAGTGGGAAAAAAATACCAATCAGAATTTTTCTAAATAGGTTATCAGAGTTGAGATCAACGACAATGCAAGTGCATCTCTCGGAAGGATTTGTGTATGTTGAATAATACAGTTATGGATGCCATTGGAACACTTTCGGTATACCTCTCATATTTTAAATGATGGGTACTTTAGAATTAATCACAAGGGGAGGATTTTAGGGATATTTACAACTAAAAACTAACGTTTCGCTCTGCACATTAATTCCGTTAAAATTTAAAATAACGAAAAATAACATTATTTTTAGGTTCCTTGACTGTAAGAACATTTTTGACAGTACTCAAATTCTCATGCTCTTCTCATACCCTTTAAATTCCTTATATGTTTGACTACAAAAAAGTACTCTTAAAATTTTGATAATATTGTGGAAAATTTGTTGACCCCTCACCTATATTACCCCGCCCTTCCGAAGCTCAAAAACGGCAAGTCAAGTAAGTAAAATAAGTTTACCAAATACAAAGACGAACTGGCAGGGAGACCGTCTGATACGAACGTAAAGAAATACAAAAATCTGGGGGGATGATTTTTTTACAAACACATTGCTTCCCTAACGAAAACAGTAAAACTTAAGAATCTAAAACTTGCTGAAGGGGCAAGTGGCATTTGTGGCAAGGCACGTATTTCCCCGGTCTGTTGTGCTGGAATTTCATATTTTACGAAATTATAAAATAAATACGAATTGATCTGGTAATCATACTTATAAACAACCATCTCCGTTATCGTAAAAATATTTGCATAGATTGAAACACCATAAATTAAATTTAATGCAGTAGTTTTATTACACTCAACGTCTCATGAAAATAAACATTAGACATATAAAATTGTTTCGATACAAAATATTAATTTAATGGTACAGGAGGGAATTTGTTGGTTTTGTGTAAGTCTATTTCGAAATTACAAAAATAATAACATAATAAAATTTCGAAATTGTTTTTGATCCAACAAACTATGATTATCTATCTATCTATCTATATATATATATATATATATATATATATATATATATATATATATATATATATATATATATATATATATATATATGTATATCTTTAGAGGAGGGTAGGCTGGACCGATTAGTTAAACAGTAAACTTGAAATTCTTGGGGTAAACGGTCATAAGAATAGGGCTAAAAGATTTTTAATTTCTTTTTAGCTACGCCATGCTTTCGAAAATATTTTATTTTCTTCTTCGGGGCTACAAATACAGTAGATTATCAGTATTCTAAGGTTTACAACAGAAAGCAGTCATATATAAGGTCGAGACCGGTGTTGTTGAAAATTGATTTTTCAAATCAACAAACGGAAATTCTTTAATAACGAAAGATCAAATAAAAATCACCTTGTTTGTTTGACTTTACATAATATTTGTCTCTTAATAACGTATTTTATACAACAATCCTTAAAACCGATGAAACTATTTATAAATTACCAGAACACTTCTGACATAATTAAAGACATTTACTAGTTGTTTTATAAAAAAGAAACTTTTTATTCACTGAAACTTCAATGGAAGATTACTGCAGAAAAAGGATTCCCCAATAAAAAACCCTATTTTCCGTCTTGAGCCCTTCCTTTGCTCCATTACAGGCCTTTATATACACCAATACGAAGCAGTTCTTAAAACATTCCATTTTTTTTTAGAGACAATCTATTTCATCAATTCAATTCAATTTTAAAAAATAACCGGTCAAGTGCAAGTTGGACTTGCACAATGGGTGTTCCGTACGTTGATTGCTTTTAAAATAAAAAATTTTGTTACGGAGGTATAAAATGATCAATGACTTCACAAAACACATCCCAAATGAGTTTTCCATAAAGTTGTTTCCCAGTCTTTACTGAAAACCCTGAAAACCTTGAAATTTTTGTTTTTTTTATATATATATACTAGATGAATTATTAAAGGTAATGCAATCATTTTAATTTTCGTTCAATCTACACCCTGTGGAGAATATTCCAGAATTTTTTCAAAATGTTTTGATCGGTACTTTTCGAGATATGGGGGGACAGCGTTTTTGCGCAATTTTTTAAAAATAATACAAAAAAAGTTTGCGCAAGTATTATATTATATATATTTTTGAACTCGTGTTTTTACAAGCTTTCATCTAATATCTCACTCGATAATCTAGTAAATTTTTTTTCACTTCCGATTTCACTTCCCAAAACTTAAGTTACAATTTAACTTTCAAAACTACACGGCTCTGATGAGGCCACTAATTCCTGTATTATTGTCAAATTTCAACTTTCTGTGTCAAATAGTTTCGTAGAAAATTGGTTGTGACAGACAGGCGGATGGATGGACACCGAAGTGATCTTATAAGTGTCAAAAAATCATGTACATTTTATTTCTAACGTTACAGCCCAAAAAATTTAGTTGGAAAACGAAACTAAAAAAAAATGTTTTTCTATAGGTAAGATGCAATAATTTGTATCCCTGGCTACTGCTAGCCTAGTGTTGAAAGCATAACCTGCCCTCTGTCGGGGATGTTTAAGGCCACATACGAATAAAGCGAGTTGTTAACAATTACCGTGAGGTAGCGCTTGTAACAGGGTTCTACCTCACATGGGGTAGACTTTTTAGCAACTCGTTGAACAAGTCCTTTATCGGTCTGCGGCTTTAAGCAGCCCCCGATAGAGGGCAGGTGTGCATTCGAAACTAAACTTAGTATTGTGATAAGTACTTTCTATCGATCCTAGCTCTGCTGATGAGCCTTGATACGACCAAACGCGTTCCCAGAGGGATTGACAGATGAGAGAATAACGAACTGCTAAAATATGAATTTCGTTTAATTTCAGTAATTGATATTGAAATATATTTCTGTTACAAAATACATGTTATTTAAACGAACAAATTCTTGGTATTAAGCGTAACTAAAATAGTAAATAAAAGCAATAAAAACGGTTTTTGCAACATGGACTAACTTTAATTATCTAAAAAAATGTAAAAATTCGATTAATTATTTAATCCAAATTATTAGTATTAAGAGTAGCAATCCAGGAATCAACTTTGTAAAAACAGAATCGAAATTGGTGCGTCGATAATATTTTATTAAACAATTAATATTTTCAATAGAAAAAAGTTTTCATTGATTTAATTTAATTCAATTTAATTTAATTCAATTTAATTTTATTCAATACAATTTAATGGCCTCTTTGTTTACTGGAATTTAAATACAATATTTAAACAAACCCTTTAAAACCATTTAGAAATCTCTTAATTCATATGTTTGAATCAAATATAAAATTTCAAATAAATTATGTATATTTTTATTTAAAATAAATAAATAAATAAATAAAATAATAAAATGCGGTAAACTAAAACAAACAGAAAAACAAGAAAAAAACTCCGCTTACCGTAGTAGAAAGTAAAAGTGATCCAGATTGCACAAGAACATATATATCTGGCACACGTGTATAAACGTCAAACCAGACCGGTATCTCTGTCAAACCAGCCTCACTACACTTTACTCTCAAGTAACTGGAGTAATATTGTCTTTTAAATATCTCAGGTAAATTATTTTAACCTATCTCGTTCGGGGAATACTGATTCCGATTGAAAACAATAGAGGACCGAATTAGCCCAAACCGATACAACATTTTTACACTTCATTTTATTTATCTTATTCAACAGACCCTGAACATATAATTATTTTGTTGTAAAGACTACGTTTTTATACTTATTTTAATTGTTTTAGCGATTTAGGTTATATATTATATGGTATCCCGCTACAAAATTATATTTTTTATATTACAGAAAAAGGTAATAAATATGCGGAAGTGATGTTGTAAATATCATAAAATATATTTGTCCATAATCAAATTAAAAATTTTAAACTATATCAGTTTATGATAAGATATTAAACACAGCAAAGTGGAACGGAGAGATGACTTTTGTTCAAATTGGAAGTTAGGAAAAAAAAAACATAATTTTCTCGACTTTAAGAATCCTAAAAAAAACGTATTACACGATATGTAAGAAGTAACCTCTCTAACCACCCCCCCTCAACTTTTTATCTCCTTATATGTTTGACTATATATAATTGTGCCTAAAATTTGTTCATTTTTTCACCAAAAAAACCAGGAAAAATTCTCGTAAAAATATTGAAACTATACAAAATTTAACCACACCAACTCGTTTCACCCTCTTCCTACGAAACGATATGGCTAAAAAAAAATAGATAGATTTCCTTGCTGCTTCCAGTACTACGTGTGTACGAAAATGAAAATCGATATCCTAATGTTTTCAAAAATTATCGCGCCAACTAATCGACAGACATACTATGTTTTTCGTGATCTAGAGATTTCAAAACGAAAGGAAATTCAAGAATTTCCGAGAATCATTTTGTATGAATACAATACTTTTTAAGTTTTATGTACCTACATATATTTTCTGCTTGTGTCATCTTAATCCTGTTACATGAGGTTACGTAGCTACCTCTGGAAGGCCTATGTTAAGTGTTTTTAATGCAGTCATATTTTATCAGAAGTGACATTGAAAATCAATAAAACTTTATACGTCATAAATATATATTTTTTTAATATCTTACATTGGAATTTGATAACATTCAATAACTCTTACTGGGGCACGTGGTAAATAAAACAATTGACTCGTTTATATTATTAATAATAATAGGGTCATGATAATTTAATAATGCTGTAGTCAACAATTCCTTTCAGATTTTTACTTACGCCAAAATATTAGAGACAAAAAAAACATATTTTCTTATGATTTAAAAACTTTTCGACTTTTTTTTAGTTTCCTTGCTAAAATTAAGTTTAGGTTTTTTTCACGTCTCAGAGCCTCAATATCAATAAAAATATTGCATTGCAGCTGCAGATGACATGGTTCCTCTTACCCGGAGTGAAAAGAAATTACTACTAATTCTTGAAAAGGTACAAAAAGAAAGCGTCAAATTTGGACTTGAACTGAATATAAATAAAACCAAAATTATGATTGTCGATAGGCCAAATAATAACAGACCCGATGTCAGACAAATTATCCGCTTTGGTACTGTTAGTGGATATGTGACTTAGAATCCCTAATTAGGCGTAGTAATACTGGTACAGTAGAGAGTGAGATCCATCGAAGGTGAGCTCTTACAAAAGTTCTTATGCAAAAGCTCAAGAAAATTTGGCAAAATCAACACATATCAAAAAAACTGAAAATTAGACTGGTAAATTGTCTTGTTTTTCCTGTTCTCACATATGGCTGTGAGGCCTGGACATTGAGAAAGTCAGAAATAAAAAGCTCAATATCCTACAATGTATTTCGAGTATTATCGAAACAAAAGGCGTTAAATTTTTCTGCCATATCATGAAAAAATATCAGGAATGTTTAGAAAAACTCATCATCCAACGAAAAGTGTCGGCTAGAAGACCCCGAGGAGGTTCCCCAACCCGTTGGGTGGACCAAATTACCCATCTTACGAACAAACCACTTCAAACACTGATGAACAAAGTGCAAAATAGAGAAATGTGAAGAAGAGCAGACCCCCAACTCAACGAATTGACCACTACATTCTCTAGAAGGAATTGGGACTGAAGAGAGAGATCTAACACTTGAACGAACATCTGAAAAACTAAATAGGCGGGGAAAGGGAGTTGGAGAGCTTCCTTTATATATATCGTATATATCGTCGTATACGTTTTTACCAGAGTTTTGAACTCGGAGCGACTGAAAATTCCGGTTTTCTATGGAGCTTTAACAGAAGCACCTTCTCTGCTTACCTTATTTTTATTAATAAGGTATATCACCCTAAATCATTTAAAATTTCGAGTTGTAATGACCGGATTACGTTTTTCTTTAGTATGGGAAAGTAAAACTCAGTACTTTACAACCACGTATTGCAAGGGTAGTGGGTAAACCAGTTTGTCGATTTTTTTTTTTTAAATAAAGTAAAAAATATTATACATTAAATCGATATTCCGAAATAAAATTTCGGAATATGGTTTGTTACTTGATTGGTGACTACAACATAAAGTCGAGAAATTCGCACATGCAAAATGACCAACAAAGATCCCATGAATGCTATATTCCATGCCTTTCCTCCTACGACTATAGTTTCTACCTGATGAAGAGTATAGGCTCAGAAACTATAGTCGTCATGGGATCTTTGTTGGTCATTTTGCATGTGCAAATTTCTCGACTTTATAGTATTATACATTCTTTATCTATATTAGTAGCATTGAGTTAAAATCTACGTTTTTGGATAATTTTTACATACAGTTTAATTCTGATATAGTTCGCGTACATTTTACAATAAAACAATTTAAACTTAAGTTCGCTGAAACATTAAAGATTCGACCCTGTTAATACCCTTCCGTCAACAAGTATCACGCTACTAAATATGTAATGTACTTTACACTAATCAAAATAATCGATTGATTTTACACTCATTGTAGTTCCCGAATTTTTTTATTGAATGTTTCGTCCTTCTAGTCTACGGACACTACATATTAATTATCTCATAAACTATTTAGGCAAGAGGTTTTTCAGGATTTCTATTATGTCGAAAAGAAATTTTCCTGGTTGGGTTTAAAGAAAGGTGAGGATTATTAATAGTGTTTAAATTTTTAGGAAATATTTATATTTTTTTGTTTCTTAATAATGTATGCAGAAAATGTACAATATGGTTTTTCCATATATATTTTAATTATAATATAGTGCTTGTGAAAAAGGTAATAAAAATATGCGGAAGAATTTTGAAGGTACATGTTGTAGATTAAGGAAGTTTAATAAAATTGGACAATTTTTTAATAATAAATACATGCAGATACTTTTTATTTATAGTTTAACATAATTAATAGATAATTGAATTGAAGGTTTATTTTAATGCAACGCAAGAAAACTTATTTTATTTTTGTTTAGGTACGTATTTCTCTTATATTGATTATTAAAAGACGTGAATTCGGTTCTGAAAAATTGGTGACTTAACGAGATATTGAACGGTATTAGTTAATTCGTTAAAAAGCGTGAATTATTTTTTTTTCGAAATTTCACGCTTCCATTCAGTACTTCTGGTTGTAACTTTTATTTTCGGCTAAGGCCGGCTAAGTAATGTCAATGTTTCAATGAACCTTTTTTGCTTTAGAATAACAAATATGTCATGTGTTATATATTGTAATACTGTCTTGTAATATTAACTAATTGTAAAGTGTAACTAATCGCTAAAATATGCCTGCTATTTTTATTGCAAATATAGTATTTTTCTATTAACAACTAAATGTGGTTAAAAAATTATTTGTTATTTTTATTCTATACAGTTTGCTAAATCCGTAAACAGTAGTTAGTGTAATTCTGTCGAAAATTTGAATTTCTGTTACCATATTTGAATCGTTTCTTCTATCTTCAAGAAATTTGTTCTTCTGATTGTCCAGAAACTCTACAAACTGACATCGTGCAAGAAGGATTAAACCTTTGTTACGGTACTGCTAGAAAAGTTATTGCTTGTTAGTTTTTTTCTAGAGTAGTGCATGCTAAGAATACATGTTTTCTCAATATGACCCTTTCATATACTCGTAAAGACAAATTTAGAGTATCCAATGCCCTTCATTTCTAGAACTTTGGAATAACCTTTCCGATACCTAATTTTTCCGGAAGTAATCTTCAGTATACCAAAAAAAAAACGGTCAAGGGCAAGTTCGACTCGCGCAATTAGTGTTCCGTACGTTAATTGCTTTTAAAATAAAAAAATTTGTTACAGAGGTATAAAAAACGATCAATGACTTCACAAAACACACCCCAAATGAGTTTTCAACAAAGTTTGTTTCCAATCTTTACTGAAAACTGATGACCTTGATTTTTTTGTTTTTTTTATATACCAGATAAATTATTAAAGGTTTTTACACCCCGAGGTAAGAGGGAAGGACAGCGATTTTTCGCGAGTTTTTAAAGATAATATGAACAAACATGAGTAATATATTCCAGAGATTTTTCAAAATTTTTTGATCAGTACTTTTCGAGATAAGGGGGGGACAGCGATTTTTCGCGATTTTTTAAAAATAATACTAAGAAAAGTGTGCGCAAATATTACATTATATATATATATATATATATATATATATATATATATATATATATATATATATATATATATGTATATATATATATATATTTTTTTTTTTTTTTTTTTTTCTCGTGTTTTCACAAGCTTTTATTTGACACTACAGTCGATGACCCAGTAAAAAAAATTTTTTTTCACTTCCGATTTCACCCCTCAGAACTAACCCCTTAAGTCAAAATTTAACTTTTAAAACTACATAGGTCTCATGAGGCCATCAATTCCTATATTATTAACAAATTTCAGCTTTCTATGGCAAATAGTTTCGGAGAAAAAAAAAAGTGAGTTTGACACACACCGGAGTCATCTTATAAGTGTTCTGTACGGAACACTAAAAACGGTCAAGTGCAAGTTGGACTTGCGCAATTAGTATTTCGTATCGTGATTGCCTTTAAAATAAAATCCTTACATAGGCTAAGTAAATTAGGTTCCTGACATGTATATGTCTTAAGATCCAATTTGTATTTTGACATTTTTTCAGTCATAGTCAGTAATGTATAATAGCCACAGCATTTTAGCTACCTAATTGCCAATAAACCAGTCTAGCTCAGAATCAGCTAGAATCTAGTTATAAATGTATAGAACAAATATTTACCATCTAAATATTTGTTTAATTATAAACAGATAAAATAAAGTTCTTTTGTCATTTTTCAATTTTTTTTTTATACCAGATAAATTATCAAGCGTAATGCACTTCTAATAATTTTCGCTCAATCTATTCTTGATGAAGACTATTCCAGAATTTTTTCAAAATTTTTTGATCACTACTTTTCGAGATAGGGTGGGTGGATTGAGATTTTTGGCCTTTTTGGTAAAATAATACAAAGCAAAGCGTTCGCAAGTATTACATAATAAATATTTTTGAATTCGTGTTTTCACAAGTTTTCATTTGACACCCTTCTCGATGACCTGGTAATTTTTTTTTCACTTTCGCTTTCACCCCCCAAAACTAATCCCTTCAGTCAAAATTTAACTTTTGAAAATTACACAGCTCTGGTTGGGCTATCAATTCCTATATTTGTGCCAAATTTCAACTTTTTATGTCAAATCGTTGCGGAAAAAATCGGGTGACAGATGGACAGACAGACACCGAAGTGATCCCATAAGTGTTCCGTAGGAAATACAGTAATACCCCGCTTTACGCGAGGGATACGTTCCGAAAAAAATCGCGTTAACTGAAATTCGCGTATATCGAGGTTTATGATTAAACATAGTCAAAATTTAATACAAAAAAATACAAATCATTTTAATCAATCACTTTAATTCTAAGAACACTTTATGCAATACATACTCTTATTTTTTACGGAAAAATACATCTATTGTCTTTTGGGTAACGTTTTGTTTACGTTCTTGTAAAATACGTTCATAACACCCAACACTGTTTTTAATTGTTTGACACACGGTCAAGACACGGTCATCATTATTGTCTATACTCTGCAATATGTCCAAACCTGAATAAATTTTTGAAAGTGCATTTTGTATTTCCCCTGAAGATAAAACTTTCTCTTCTACTTGTTCTTCCTCATCGTAGATAGGATTATTCTGTAACTCGATCAGATCTTCATTGCTAATAGGATCGTCGTGCGTTGCTACAAGTTCTACGAGATCTTCTACCGTGACATCTTCAAGTTCAGACCCCTCAATCATTGCAGCAATGTCTTCAAGCACTTGTCTCTGCATCTGGACAATTCTTCTAGGTGCTTCCACTACATCTGGCCAAAGATTACGCCACACCCCATTCATACAACTCATTTTAACTTCCTTCCAAGCCTCTTCTATGTTGTGAATAGACTTCATAATGTTGTATGACTTCCACCACTCTCGCATAGACTGTCTTCCTTCCCCGTCAGTTTCATGAATTAGTTGGCTAAAAGTGCGGCGATGGTAATAAGCTTTGAAGTTTGCTATTGCTCCCTGGTCCATAGGTTGTAATATTGACGTAGTGTTTGGTGGAAGGAACTTTACGTACACTTTTAAGTCTCTGGGCGTATCAAGTGAGGTTGGATGTCCTGGGGCATTGTCTAAGAGTAATATAACTTTAGGTTCAAGCCCATTTCTGTCACAGTATGATTTGACTGATGGGCAAAAACTATTAGAATACCATTCTTGAAAAATTTCCCGTGTAACCCACGCCTTTCTGTTTGATCGCCACACAACTGGTAGACTTGTCTTGTCTGTGCCTCGCATTGCACGGGGTGTTTCTGAATGGTACACTAGTAAAGGTTTCAGTTTGAAATCACCAGTGGCATTACCACCCAGCAGAAGTGTTAGTCGATCTTTCGCAGCTTTGAAACCACTGGCTTGACGTTCTTCCTTAGAAATGAATGTTCGAGATGGCATTTTTTTCCAGTAAAGTGCGGTCTCATCAACATTGAAGATGAGACAAGCAGGAATTTTCTCTCGTCTAACGAAGTCTTGAAACTTGTCTGGAAACTCAGCTGCAGCTTGAATGTCCGCGCTGGCCGCCTCGCCTGTTATGTGGATATTGTGAAGATTAGAACGCTGCTTGAACCGATGGAACCAGCCTCTGCTGGCAGCAAAAGTCGGAGTGGCACTCCCTTCTCCTTCTTTTGTTTTCAGCATCTCATACAAAGATTTTGCTTTTGTGCATATGAGATCTTGACTTAGTGGTGTGTTCTTCTTATTCAAATCTTCGATCCAGACTGACAGTAATTTCTCCATTCTTTCTAAGATAGATGATCTCGAACGAGAAAGTTTTGTTGCACTTATAGGTGTTGAACCTTCGCTGGAGATTTTAATTTTTTCCCGATTTTTATAAATCGTTCTCACAGTCGATTCTGAGAGTCCAAAATCTCTCCCAACAATTGTTGCTTTGCCTCCATTTTCCATTCTTCTTAACACTTTCATCTTCAATTCCAAAGTGACGCTTTTACGCTCTTTTTTCTTTACAGGCGGCATTTTTAACGTAGGGTTAAATTATGTATGTATGTATCTCCAATAAATATTAAAACAAAACTGCCAGCCGACCGAACTAACATTACGGAACAAATGAACACACGAAACGAACGAGGAAATCCCCATAGAACAAAGTCGAAGGACAGGGAATTCCCAATTCTTCAAAGAGAATATTCAGAGAAAGCGGGGATCCCCCCGCGACCATAGAGAAGTTAATGACTACATGAGCGCGAAATTTGAAATTCGCGTTATAGTGAAACCGCGCGTAACGGGGGTCGCGCTAAGCGGGGTATTTGAAATTCGCGTTATAGTGAAACCGCGCGTAACGGGGTCGCGCTAAGCGGGGTATTACTGTACTTAAAAAAAATTATAGGATATTGGAACTAAAAATCTACGAGCTTCCAAATGTTTTCGTGTTTGGTGTTTAACTTTTGTATAGAAGATATTTAAGATAAGATACCACTACAATCTGTTAAAAAAATGCAAATCTTGCAAAATTATTTGAAACAGTATACTAAAATATTTATTCAAGACTTTAAAAAATATGCTAATACTATCCCTGTTTTTTTTAATTCATATTGCACCTTTTGAGAGGGTGTTACAGAAGGTTTCAGATCTGTCGGCACCTTTCTTCTTGTGCCGTCGGAAGCAAGTTATATGAAGACAAGGAACTAAGGGCCATTCGTATGCATCGTTTGTTTAAGCTTGCATACCGAGAAAGGCTGACGGCTCTCCACATTAACGGAGGCAATTTACTTAGGCAGGAGAAAATAAATCATTTTTTCTGATATTTTTTTCTGTAACATTACTGAAATTTTAGGTATGATTCGTTGTTACTTAAGACTAATATTAGCACATAATTTTCTTTTTAAATATTGAAAAACGTTAAATTTTAACCACTCGCCGCACAACCTTGTTTTCCGACAAGGTTGTGCGGCGAGTGGTAAAATGGCGTAACCTCTAGCTTCTGATGTATTGATCTAAAACTAACGAGTTTTTTTTTGATTATTACTAACATCTATATGGTATGCGTGAACCTCAAAAAAATTTAAAAAATTAAAAATTGCCGAAATGGCATTCTTTTAAAGAAAAATTTGAATTTTCCATAAAATCTTTGTGATACTGTACCATAAAAAAATACTTTTTAGTGTTCCGTACGGAACACTTATAAGATCACGTCTGTCTGTCCGTCTGTCACACCCGATTTTCTCCGAAACTATTTGTCATAGAAAGTTGAAATTTGGCACTAATATAGGAATTGATGGCCTCATCAGAGCATTGTGGTTTTGAAAGTTAAATTTTGACTTAAGGGGTTAGTTTTGGGGGGTGAAAATCGGAAGTGAAAAAAAAATTTTTTTTACTAGGTAATCGAGTGTGGTGTCAAATGAAAGCTTGTGAAAACACGAGTAATATATATATATATATATATATATATATATATATATATATATATATATATATATATATATATATATATATATATATATATATATATATCTATAATATATATAAAATATACAACGTCTCTCTGTCTGTCTCTCTGTCTGTCTGTCTGTCTGTCTGTCCGTTAGTGCGCTTATCACTGGAGAACCACTTATCCGATTTACGTACTTTTTTTTTAAACATACATATGTTCTCTGGCCAGGTTATAGGCTATATTTTATTACGATAGGTAGCATAAGGAATAAGCAGTGACGATAATAGTGAATGAAGACGGAAAAAAGTTTGCCGCTAGCGCGTTCCTTTGCAATACACAGCCTAAAGCATTAAATATGGAACAATATTATGTAGCAGAGAATATCTATATTCTATAATCTATAATATATATATATATATATATAAAATGCAATGTCTCTCTGTCTGTCTGTCTGTCCATTAGTGCGTTTATCACGCGAGAATCACTTATCCGATTTACGTGTCTTTTTTTAAATTCATACATATATTTTTTGGCCAGGTTATATAATAATAATAATCTATATCTATAATATATATAAAATGCAACGTCTCTCTGTCTGTCTGTCCGTCCGTTAGTGCGCTTATCCCTCGAGAACCACTTATCCGATTTACGTGATTTTTTAAATTCATACATATGTTCTCTGACCAGGTTATAGATATATATTTTATTACATCTATAATATATATAAAATGCAACGTATCTCTGTCTGTCTGTCTGTCCGTTAGTGCGGTTATCACTTATCCGATTTACATACTTTTTTTTTAAAAAACATACATATGTTCTCTGGCCAGGTTATAGGCTATATTTTATTACAATAGGTAGCAAAAGGAATGAGCAGTGACGTAAAATAGTGAATGAAGTCGGAAAAAAGTTTGTCGCTAGCGCGTTCTCTTGCAATACACAGCCTAAACCATCAAATATGGGACTATATTATGTAGCAGAGAATATCTATAATCTATAATATATATAAAATGCAATGTCTCTCTGTCTGTCTGTCCATTAGTGCGTTTATCACGCGAAAACCACTTATACAATTTACGTGTCTTTTTTAAATTCATACATATATTCTTTGGCCAGGTTATATAATAATATAAATCTATTTCTATAATATATATAAAATGCAACGTTTCTCTATCTGCCTGTCTGTCTGTCCGTTAGTGCGCTTATCACTGGAGAACCACTTATCCGATTTACGTGTGTTTATAAATTTATACATATGTTCTATATAATTCGATTAAGCCTAGATAATGGGAGATAAGGTGAGATAATGGGAGATAAGTATAAATAATTTAAGATAAGGAGAAATAATGGGAGATGAGCAGAGATAAATCTAGATAATGGGAGTTATGGTGAGATAAGGAGAAATAATGGGAGATAAGGAGAAATATTGCGAGATTAGTCGAGATAAGCCTAAATAATGTGAGATAATGGAATATAAGGGGAAATAATGGGAGATAAGAAGAAATAATGGGATATGAGCAGAGATAAGCCTAGATAATGGAAATTATGTAGAGATAATGGGAAATAAGGAGAAATAATGGGAGATAAGGGGAAATAATGGCAGATATTTTATTACGTTGGGTAACATAAGGAATAAGCAGTGACGATAGTAGTGAATCAAGTCCACGCGGGCACTGCTAGTGTATATATATATATATATATATATATATATATATATATATATATATATATATATATTGTAATACTTGCGCGCACTTTTCTTTGTATTATTTTAAAAATATCGCGAAAAATCGCTGTCCACCCGCCTTATCTCGAAAAGTACTCATCAAAAAATTTTGAAAAAATTCTGGAATATGGTGTAGATTGAACGAAAATTATCACGAGTGCCTTTAATAATTTATCTGGTATATAAAAAAAAACAAAAATTTCGAGGTCATCAGATTTCAGTAAAGATTGGAAACAAACTTTGTTGAAAACTCATTTGGGGTGTGTTTTGTTAAGTCACTGACCATTTTATACCTCTGTAACAAAATTTTTTATTTGAAAAGCAATCAACGTACGGAACACTAATTGCGCAAGTTCAACTTGCACTTGACCGGTTATTTTAATAATTTTTAAGAATATTTTGATTTAACCACAAAGTAGTACTGTTATTTAGATGTCGATCAAATATTCTCGAAATTTAAAACGTAGGTTTTTCTTAAAACTCTATTTTTGAAATTGGCTTAATTTTTCAATATTTAACAAAAAATATGTGTTAATTTTAGTCGTATGTATCAACAGATCATACCTAACATGCCATTAATGTTACATAAAACGTCCACACAAAGAAATAGAATAAAAACTTAGTTTCACCCGCCTAAATGTATTTCCCCCCTTAAACAACAGAACTTTTGTCACGGTGTTTCGACACTGTGAACTAGAGTTATATTAAGACTCGATTCACACTATGAAGCCGCGTTCGATATGCTCTCGGTTCGTTAAAAAAATTTAGAGAACAAACAATGAGTATATTCAGACTATTACTATCGCTCAGGTTTCGATCTCATAACATTCCAATATCGATATTCAATAATTTCTAATTACTTACCTTAGACACAGCATTAGTTTCTGACGGGAAGTAATACTTTCTCGAAAAGTGGTCTTTAACTTCTTAATTTATGATTCTATTTTTTTTAATATCATTTCAAATGTCCCAAAATCCATTCTAAAATACTTTATAAACTTTTCTTCGTCGTCAGTTAGAGACGGTATAGTATACAATATTCACCTTCACTTTTTCAAGCCTTTAAACTTGGATATACCCATATCCTTCTTCTCGATTTCCTCCGTTTTTCGATGATATTTGAATCATCTAAAAGAATAGCTATAATTGCTAATTCTTCAATTGAAAAGGTAAATGACATTATATTTGCACTTTTCTCAACTGCTCCCATCTAACTTGAATCGTTGGCTACGAAAAACTGAAGCAAGATCTAAATAGGAAGAGCAATGTGGCTGGCTATGAGATAATTTTATCGAACCGAGAGCATATCAAGCGCTGCTTCATGGTGTGAATCGAGCCTAATTATTTTCATTTCATGCTTCAATATTTTGTCTTAGAAATTGTTGTTGTGTGTAAAGTAAATCCCAAGATATAAGATCCTGGCTTTTTGCTTTTTCAATGGGGCAATAAACGACCCTATTAAGGTTTTGTGCATAGTTGCCAGGTATTACGATAAACGTATTTTTATTTTACCTGCTTTGTATACCACCCTCACTTGCACCTGCAATCATATTGGATCTATTTTTACCTATATATTTACTACGTGGCAACCCGGTTTGGAACCCTTTAAGTATTTGATAATATAGGCCTAATGACCACAGTTCCCCATTAAGATTCGAAAGATACTTTTTATTATTTTTATTTTTAGTTTTCCTTACAACGTAACGGTTCTATTTTAATTTTTCGGCGTTTCAAAAGTGGAGGGAACGTGGAAAACCGCCAAAAAAATACGAAGATGTAGAATTGCAAGCATTGTTGGACGAAGACGATTCGCAAACACAAAAACAACTCGCCGAGCAATTGAGCGTTAGTCAACAAGTTGTTTCCAATCGGCTACGAGAGATGGGAAAGATTCAGAAGACCGGTAGATGGGCATCACATGAGTTGAACGACAGGCAAATGGAAAAAAGCGCAAAAACACGTATGACATTTTGCTCGCTGGGAAGTTCTACCCCATGCGGCTTACTCACCAGACTTGGCTCCTTCCGATTAGCACTTGTTTGCATCGATGGGTCACGCACTTGCTGAGCAGCGCTTTGGTTCGTACGAAGATGTGAAAAAATGGCTCGATGAATGGTTCGCAGCAAAAGGGGAAGATTTTTACTGGCGTAGTATTCACAAATTGCCCGAAAGATGAGAAAAATGTATAACAAGCGATGGAGCATATTTTGAATAAAGCACTTTTTATCATTCTTCCGAATTTATCATGTTTTTTTAGAAAAAAAAATCCGCATTTCGTACTTGTACACCTGGTAAACGGATAAGTTTTGAAACAAATGTAAAAATACCTTACTTATACAACTAATATGAACTGTGCACCTTCATGGAGAAAGGGATGGTTGATTGAATTTTAAAATAAGCATTTTTAAAGATATATTGGTAAACCATAGCGTCGAAGCACCTTGTAATAATGGGTGGATTTCTCTCCACACAAAATACAAAAGTCAAAAATTCATGAAAGAACCAAATGATGTCTATTCATCTATTTCTCATTCTACCCTCAGGGGCTAGGGGAATCCCAGGATTCTCCTAGTACGGGCATTGACGATCCCGAGGTACCTGAGTCATGTTGTGCTGTCTTGTGTTGTCCAGATTATATGTAACAAAAACGCAATCTTAAGGTGTTTACCGTGCCGAGAAGATGAATGGCTCAGCGTTTATGAGTCGCAAACGGTTCCCCCGGATACCGGGCGCCCTCCGGGAGTAAGTAGCCTTGCTGTGGCATCCAGGCTCTGCCGCAGTCGACCATTCTTTCCTAGGATACTCGTGGGAACACTATGTCACAAAATAATAATTATACTAGTGATAATGGCAGGGTGCTGAGGGGGCGGACCCCTGTCGTACAAACAGCTACAGCACCCCCACAACAACAACAACGACAAACGATCCAACCAACCGCCTCAGCTGAAACTACTCCCGATAGTTTTTTACCAGATCCGACATTGTAGGTGATGAAAATTGCCTTTTCCGTGCAGTTAGCTTACACTTATATGGCCACCAAAACCATCATGAAAGACTCCGAGAGGCTGCTCTAAGATATATACAACAAAATTGGTCGGAACTTAACACATTTTCATTAATTGGGGACGACGATATGAAAGACTTCAATAACTACTATAACTATATGAGGAAAAATGGCACCTATGGAACGAGCCTAGAGATACTTGCCCTCTAGGAAACCCAGAATAGCAACTTTCATATCTTCTCAAAACAACGAAGAACAGTCCATCGACCAGCACGGTCAACTATCTTTATCCTGGGTACGACTTCTATTCCCGATTTAGGCGTAACTTTGGAATCTGTCTTTTTGTCAGAAGCGACCTCTCTTGTCAACGAGAAGAAGCTCTGGAGCCCCCAAACTTTGATGTTATGTGGTTAAAAATAACGACTCAACAAACCACAAGGTTCATCTGTATCCTGTATCGACCACCAAGTGATACCAATTTTCGAACACTTTTCGCTTCTCTTGCAGACACCATCGATTATTTACAAAGTAACTATCCAAGTGCCGAGATTGCCATCCTGGGCGACTTTAATGTCCACAATATCAACTGGCTTAAATATTCAAATACTACCGACGAACAAGGTCGTGAAGCTGAATCATTCTCAATCAGTTATGGCTTAACTCAGCTTATTGACGAACCAACACGGATCCCTGATCGAGACGGGGAGTTCGCCAGTCTTCTTGATCTGTTTTTAACCACCAATCCGGAGATTTACACGGTCACCGTAAATCCGCCGTTAGGTTCTTCCGACCATAAACTGCTTTCGACATCGAGTATCCTGCCAATCAGTGACAGAGAGGCGCCTAGGCTGCGCAAGATTTGGCACTACAAATCTGCTAAATGGGAAGATCTCATGGAATACTTTCGAACTTTCCCTTGGATGGACGTTTGTTTTCGATCCGATAACCCATCTGACTGCGCCAGGGAGGTCTCCGATGTTATTTTGGCTGGTATGGAAGTTTACATCCCTTTTTCGAAGAAATGCTCCTCCAACGGCAAACCTTGGTTCGACCGAAAATGCAAAGAAGCTGTTGCTTCTAAACATATTGCCTACCGACAATGGCGTGAAAATCCTAACACCTTAAATCGAAATATCTTTGTTCATGCCCGGAACAGATGCAAGGGAATTATCGACGAAACCAAGGAGGCACACAATCAACGAATTAGAAACAAACTTCTCGCTTGTCCCAACAATTCCAGGTCCTTTTGGGCAGTCGCTAAGGCAGTTAGTCAAAACTTTACCAAATCCACCATACCACCACTCACACGGCCAGATAATTCCATTGCAACCACACCTGTTGAGAGAGCGAACTTGTTGGCTGAACTCTTTGCTTCAAATTCTACTGTCGATTTCCAAGGAAAAAACACCACCTACTATTCCCATATTGCAGTCAAGGATGCCCGATGTTGTCTTCAGACAGCGCATCATAAAGCGTATTTTAATGAAGCTAGACACCAAGAAGGCTTCTGGCGCTGACGGAATACCTGCCATAGTTCTCAAAAACTGTGCAAGGGAACTAACACCAGTTTTCTGTAGACTTTTTAAACTATCCTACAGAAAGGGAATATTTCCGTCCTGCTGGAAATGTGCCACGGTTCAGCCGATACCTAAAAAAGGTAAGAAGACCTTGCCAAATAACTACCGACCAGTTGCACTGCTTTCAATAATATCGAAAGTCATGGAAAAGGTTATCAATGAGCATCTTCTAAAATATCTTGAACGATTCAATATTATTAGCGATCACCAATATGGTTTTCGTAAACATAGATCAACAGGAGATCTTCTGACTTATGTAACACATGTTTGGAACAACGCAATTGAACACTTTGGAGAATCTCGAGCGGTTGCTCTTGACATATCCAAGGCATTCGACCGTGTTTGGCACGATGGACTGTTGGCTAAGTTGCGCTCTTATGGTATGTCTGAAAGGTTCTGTTTGTGGCTCTCATGTTTCCTCAGAGAGCGTTCTTTACGAGTGGCGGTCGACGGATTTCTTTCTAACACCCTCACTATCAACGCCGGTGTGCCCCAGGGCTTCATACTGTCTCCTACTCTCTTTCTCATTTACATTAACGATCTGCTGGAAAAGACCGGGAATCCAATCTATAGCTTTGCAGATGACAGTACGCTTGTCTCTTCATTCACCTTGAACGCTCGGACATCGGCTGCTCAGGCGAGTATCCGCAGACAGCAGGAGGTCGTTCAACTTAACAAAGACCTGGAAGAAATTCTATCTTGGGGTGACAGTAACCAAGTGGAATTTAACGCTACAAAAACCCAAGCGGCAGTTTTTTCTAAAAAAGTTAACGTTGCTGAACCCGACATAGTTATGTCGGGGCACTCCATTCCCCTAGCATCGTCGCTCAATTTGTTGGGCGTTAGTTTGGGAGCAAATATGTCTTGGCATGAACATGTTGCAGGCATAGCAAGGAGAGCTTCTCAAAAATTGGGAATATTATTTAGAACCAGAAAGCTTTACACCCCACAGCAACTGTTAATTCTTTACAAAGCCCAAATTCGACCAACTATGGAATACTGCTCCCACGTTTGGGGCTCCGCTCCCAAATATACACTGCATTTGTTGGATTCTGTTCAGAGAAGAGCGGTCCGTCTGATTGGGGACCCGGAATTGACCGGCGGCCTTGATTCGCTGGAACATCGAAGAACGGTTGGCGACTTGAGTCTGTTCTACAAGTATTTTCATGGAAAGTGTTCGAAGGATGTAGCCCGCTTAATTCCTCCCAAAGCGGTGCATGTTAGAAATACACGTCGCGCTGGTGCTTCGCATCCGTATGAGGTTCAGCTTGTTACTCCGCGTACGACGCTTTTCAAGCAATCTTTTATATGGAAAACGTCATCCCTTTGGAATAATTTGCCCAGCGCTGTGTTTCCCACCGAGTACAATTTACAGCGATTCAAGAACAACGTGAATCGCTTTTTCCGCACTCGTGCCGCTCCTGGAGCGCCTTAGGGACTTCCCTGCAGCACGTGTGCTAGACCAATAAAAAAAAAAAAAAAAAAAAAAAATTATGTGGCGTCCGTGGGAAAATTGCAATAATGGCTATTGCAAGAGAAAACATTTATCACTTGACGATAAACAAATAGTGAAAAATGTTTACGACAGTTTGATAAAAAACAAACTGCTTTGCAAAAAACCAGTGAACAAACAAAAACCCCAATTTCTACGATTAAGGGTGTTGTAGAAAAACCATCACTCAGGAACAGGAAAAAACGGAAAGATTTTCAAATGCATCATGTAGAGGATTGTGAAAAAGACGTCATCAGGAGAAAAATATATTCTATGCATGAAGAACAGTTGGTGCCGACACTAGACAAAACAATATTAAGACTGGTGCAGGACGAGACCAATATACATTGTGGCCGATCAACCCTTCACAGAATTCTCTTATGAATGGGATTCACGTTCTAAAAAATCAACAAAAGGCAAGTAGTGATGGAATCACAAAGATTACGAATCTTGCGCCATACTTATTTAGAAGAAATTAAAAAGTATCGATCAGAGAATTGGCCAATAATTTATCTTGACGAAACATGTTTCGATACCCATGACACTGTGCAAAAAGGGTGGGTTGACAGCAGTACAAAATGCCATACTAACGCACCTTCAAATAAAGGTAAACGAATAACCATTTTGCATGTTGGATCTGAAAAGGGCTGGGTTTCAAATTGTCTACTATCATCTGCAAAAAACATAAAAGATTCTAGTTTGGACTATCACAAAAACACACCCGCAGAACTTTTTGAAAATTGGTTTCAAAATTCCCTTTTGCTAAATGTTCCCGAACAGAGTGTTATAGTTATGGACAATGCCAAGTTACCATAATCGACTACTAAATAAGGTTCCTAATGCAGTCAACAAATCCGAAATACAGGAATATATGTTAGAAAATGACATTTATTTTGACTTTAATTATAAAAAAAGTGATCTTGTGGAAATTTTGAAAGACTATAAATTGAAAAAGAAATATGTTTGTGATAGTATGGCTGAGAAAATGAGACACAGTGTTTTGCGGCCTCCTCCGTATTATTGTGTGTTTAAGCCAATTGAACATATTTGGCATCAAGTTAAATTAAAAATTAGGACACAAAATGTTTCTCCTACTTTAAGCGTGTCAGTGTTTTTTTTTTATGGGGCTAGCACACGGGCTGCAGGGAAGAGTCTCTAAAGCGCTACAGGAGCGACACGTGTGCGGAAAAAGCGATTCACGTTGTTCTTGAACCGCTGTAAATTGCACTCGGTGGGAAACACAGTCCTGGGCAAATTATTCCAAAGGGACGATGTTCTCCATATAAAAGACTGCTTGAAAAGCGTTGTACGAGGAGTGACATGCTGAACCTCATACGGATGTGAAGTATTAGCGCGACGTGTACTTCTAATAAGCACCGCTCTGGGAGGAATTAAGCGGGCCACATCCTTCGAACACTTTCCATGAAAATACTTATAGAATAGGCTCAAATCGCCAACCGTTCTTCGATGTTCCAGCGAATCAAGGCCGCCGGTCAGTTGAATTAGTAAAAAAAAAGTTATAAATGATATACCTTGTGAAAGCTGGAAGAATTCGATTAAGCACGTTGTTAAAGTTGATGATTCATATATTTATATAAATAATATAAAACCACTGATAATTACCTCAGCTGATGACAATGATAGTGAAACCGAATTAGGCTTAAGTTAAAATATATTTTTATTTATACAATCCCATTCATTCAAATTTGTACTTCTTATCCATTTATTTTTACAGGCATCTATAAATAAAAATCTCCAAAAACACTTATAATTTTATTTATTTGCATTAATGAATAAAATTCTTAAGTCCATTTCTGCAACCTGTCATAAATAAAAGGTCAGAATTTTTATATTGCCCACTTAAAACGACAAAAAACATGATCTTATATTTTGGGACAGGCTATACTTTAAAGAACGCCTTTCACACTGTATGAATTTGTTCTTGTAAAGGTTAGTAGGGCCAGTCCGTTGAAATATAGTTTTTTTGACATAATTTATCAACTTTTATAAAAATTTACGTATAGTTTAGCCTTTAGCACAGTAATTTCGACTCGTTAACTTGCATAACTTCAGTTTCAATTGGCTTCTATAGCTTTATTCCTTTTGTTTCAAAAAGCAAGCTAAGAATTCGACTAGTATATTTACCGTTAAAGATTGAAAACAACATGAGACGAAACCAATAAAAGATATTTCTTAATGTAAGATGATTGCTAGTTAAATGTAGATGTCACATTTGTGCATATAGCCCGTGAGATTTTAAGAGACTATGTTTTCCTTAGCAGTGTTTCGATTTATATAAAATATTTTGCAGGGGTCAACAAGATGCTTTCCCGAATTACTTGATTAAAAATCAAATAAACAACATAGAGCAAGCACACACGAGCAGACAAATATCGAACTTCACCAAGACTACCGACATACAGTGGAGACCACACGTATTTTTGCCTAAATTCATTTTCTGATCGCAATTTCCAAGGAATCTCAATATATTTTTTTTAAATCTTATTTCTTGATTTTTCTATCCATCTGTCTGAGTGGATTTTTGATTATTTACCATGAATTTATCATTATATATTGCTTTTTTTTCCAAAAAACACCTTTTTAGGCAATAAAATGAGCCTCGCAATTTTCGAGGAACGTCATTTATTATTTTTTATAATCTTCGTTTTTGATTTCCCTATCGATCTCTTTGGGCGGATTTTTGATTATTGAGCGTGATTTAAACTCAATAAATATAGTTTTTAGCCATTTACACCAAGAAAATCAAATCGATCATAATCAAAATGATCAGATGAACGTTTCCTGAACTTAAGGTTTTTAAACCAGGAATTCCATTGGTGCTCGTTACATTACGTTATGTTATGTTTGAAATTCGCTACATTAGGTTATGTTAGGTTTGGTCTTTGCTATATTAGGTTATGTTAGGTTAGGTGAAGTTGGTTTAACAGCCTTAGGTTTAGGAGACGTTCATCTGATCATTTTTCCTCTTTGCATAGGGTTATGATAGGTTTGATGTTCTCGGTGTAAATGGCTATAAACTATATTTATTCAATAATGAGTTTGAATCATGGTTCATAATCAAAATTCGCCCATACAAATCGATAGAGAAACCAAGAACTATGATTTAAAAAAAGAATATATTGAGATTTCTTGAAAATCGCTGAGAGAAAATGAATTTTGGTAAAAATAACGTCTTGTCCCCATCGTGCGACACCTGTCAGTTGTTTATTTGATTCTAACATTAGGTAATTTAAATTCTTTTGAGAGTTTTTCTTTAAATTTACTGACCCCATACAACAAATTCGACATATACAAGATAATAATTATTTATTAACATACAGTTAGATGGTTTATTACATAAACTTTTTAAATGTCATTTTACGATTTTAAAGGTATTTTAATTTTTGAATGTTATCGTAAGGTCATGCCATCATAAAATGTTTTTTTGTTATTTACCCTAGAAAAATATTCAATGTCAAGCTACACCTAGCAACATAACAATTAATTAACCAAATATATATCGAATTTTTCAAATACGGTTTTGGTGTTCCGTAAGGAACACTTGTGGGATAACTTCGGTGTCCATCTGTCTGTCCGTCTGTTACTCCTGATTTTTTCCGACACTATTTGACATAGAAAGTTGAAATTTGGCACAAACATAAGAATTGGTGGCCCAATCAGAGCCGTGTAGTTTTGACAGTCAAATTATGACTTAAGGGGTTAGTTTTGGGTGGTGAAATCGGAAGTGAAGAAAACGTTTTTATTAGGTCATTGAGTAGGGTGTCAAATGAAAGCTTGTGAAAACATGAGTTCAATCCTTGCGCACACTTTTCTTTGTATCGTTTTAAAATAAATAGCCAAAAACCCCTCTCCACCCACCGTATCTCGAAAAGTACTGATCAAAAAATTTTGAAAAAATTCTGGAATAGTCTTCACAAAGTGTAGATTGAGGCAAAATGAGTGCATTAAGTTTGAAAATTTACCTGGTATACAAAAAAATATTGAAAAAATACTCTCAACTATGTTTTCCTACAACATAGTGGAGGTGGATTATTTTCCGTACATTACTGCGCTTCGTTCGTCTAGAGATAAAATATTTTATTTTATTTATTTATAATTAAATATTTGTGAAGTAAATATTTGTATTACACTTTTATTACTAAATTCTAAATTGAACTAGATTGATTTATTGGCTATTAGGTATAACTATTATACATTACTGATTAAGAAAAAACGTGAAAATAGATATTGGATCTTAAGATATATGTCAGGGACCTAATTAACTTAGCTTAGGTAAGGATTTTGTGTTATTTTAAAAGAACTTACGGCACGGCACACTAATTGCGCAAGTCCAACTTGCATTTGACCCGTTTTTTTTTTTATTTTTGATTATTTTCAATTAGTTATGGTCAAGAATATAAGAAGGTAATGAGGTAGGGTGGGGGTTAGAGGATGTGTATATGGTGGTATTGGTCCAATCAGGCTTTTTGGAGTATGTAAGTCGGAAAATTGTTGCCATTGTTTCTATATTTCCAATTATTTATAGACAAGAACATAAGGGATTCATGAGGTGGGTAAGAAAGATGCTAGAAGTGGTACTTCGTATATATCTTGTTATTTGACCCTTTCAGAGTTCTTGAAGTCAAGAAATCTGAAAATAGTGCTATTTTTTCCATTATTTTCAAGTTTTAAAAATAAAATATCTAAGAAGAAATCGCCGATTTCAGTTGTAAATATCTCTGAAACTCTTCCTCCTCTCAATTTGTTCTTGTCATTAATATATATTGAGCGTTTATCATTTAAAATATTAACTTGCATCGCTGAAAGTCAGTTATTTTTTAGTGTGAGAACAAATTCTGTAGTACTGTAGTACTGTGTGTTTACAAAGGAAGTATTGAGTAAACCACTTTATCTATTTTTAGTGTTCCGTACGGAACACTTATAAGATCACTTCGGTGTCTGTCTGTCTGTCTGTCTGTCTGTCTGTCTGTCTGTCTGTCTGTCTGTCTGTCTGTCTGTCTGTCTGTCTGTCTGTCTGTCTGTCTGTCTGTCTGTCTGTCTGTCTGTCTGTCTGTCTGTCTGTCTGTCTGTCTGTCTGTCTGTCTGTCTGTCTGTCTGTCTGTCTGTCTGTCTGTCTGTCACACCCGATTTTCTCCGAAACTATTTGACATAGAAAGGTGAAATTTGGTAATAATATAGGAATTGATGGTCTCATCAGAGCCATGTAGTTTTGAGAATAAAATTTTGACTTAAGGGGTTAGTTTTTAGGGGTGAAGTCGGAAGTGAAAAAAAAATTTTTTTACTAGGTCATCGAGTGTGGTGTCAAATGAAAGCTTGTGAAAACACGAGTAAAAAATGGATATATAATGTAATACTTGCGCGCACTTTTCTTTGTATTATTCTTAAAAATTCGTGAAAAATCGCTGTCCCGGGCCTTATCTCGAAAAGTACTTATCAAAAAATTTCGAAAAAATTCTGGAATATTCTCCACGGGGTGTAGATTGAACGAAAATTATCACGAGTGCATTACCTTTAATAATTTATATGGTATATAAAAAAAACAAAAATTTCAAGGTCATCAGATTTCAGTAAAGATTGGAAATAAACTTTGTTGAAAACTCATTTGGGGTGTGTTTTGTGAAGTCACTAATTATTTTATACCACCGTAACATAAATTTTGACTTAACGGGTTCGTTTTGAGGGGTGAAATCGGAAGTGAAAAAAAATTTTTTTTACTAGGTCATCGAGTGTGGTGTCAAATGAAAGCTTGTGAAAACACGAGTAAAAAATATATATATAATGTAATACTTGCGCACACTTTTCTTCGTATTACTTTTAAAAAATCGCTGTCCCCTACCTTATCTCGAAAAGTACTGATCAAAAAATTTTAAAAAAATTCTGGAATATTTTCCACGGGGTATAGATTGAACGAAAATTATCAGGAGTGCATTACCTTTAATAATTTATTTGGTATATATAAAAAAAACAAAATTTCAAAGTCACCAGTTTTCAGTAAAGATTGGAAACAAACTTTGTTGAAAACTCATTTGGGGTGTGCTTTGTAAAGTCTGATCATTATATACCACCCTAACAAAAATTTTTATTTTAAAATCAATCAACGTACGGAACACTAATTGTGCAAGTTCAACTTGCACTTGACCGGTTTTTTTATACTAGATGCAGATCACTAGAGTAAGGTTGCCACTATAACCATACGAATATAGTGTTCATTTTATTGTCCAAGTGACCAGTAGTTAAGCAACAATCTTACAGAATTCAAATTCCTCTGTTATCATTTTAACGGCTCTTAATCCTTTCAGCGGAAATTGCTTATTATTTAATAACTATAATTTTTACAATTAAAAAGATACTCCAATGTCAGTCAATAAACAACGGATTAAATTATGGTATGTTGTTGCAAAGATTTTATAAAGCTAAATCTTTTATTACACCTTGTCTCGTGTCTGGGTACAAAGTTGTAAAAAGGATTGCAATAAAAATATTTCAGGTTTTATTGCTGTAATTTTAGTGTAGCTGTACCGAATCTAATGCACATTTTTTTACGTGGACGTAAGAATAAATTAATTACATATTTAACACGTATACTCCGTGAATCCAATCTATCACACACAATGGTTTCATCGGTGGGCAATGATACAACTTACAAAGAATACTACCACTCGGTAAAAATTACGTATCGTATTTTAAGGCTAGATTGTATAGTATTTTTCACGATCTAAGAAAGTGACTTAGCTACCTATACCCATTCAAAATTCAACAAGATTCTAAAGTGATTAATTTATGGCTGTTTAATGACAAGGCATCGTGCAGAGCCTCACTATACCTGATTGTATAATTGTTGGGTTTAAAATTTTATTGTGATAAGACAGTTGAATTTTAATAATAATAATAATAATAATAATAATATTCATCCATCCACACAACATCACCCCGAATCACCTCTCATACAAACACTTAAAGCAAAAATGGAGTCACATCTAGCTCGATGGTCAGGCACCGACCCCACAACAAGAAATCCCATCCCTCGTTTAATCTTCAGACAGAGCACGCAGCCAATCCTCAACACACTAAACAAGCACATAATACCTCAGTATATAACAGACTCAAGCACAATCGAAGACATTCACACGATAATATACGCAGCAGCAATCACCGCTCTAACACAAAATAATCAAAAACTCCCTCAACGACAGGGAAACCCCAACAGGACAAAACCAAAATTCAAATGGCAAATAAGAATAGAAAACAAAATCAACAACATCAGGAGAGATCTAGGACATCTTACCCAGTTTATAAGCGGGAACGCGTCCAAACGTGTCACACAGGGGGTAAACAAGATCAAATCTAAGTCTCCCAACAGAACACTGCCAGAAATCCTCGATACCCTGAAACAAAAACTATCTGTATATGCCGCAAGACTCCGTAGATACAAAGAATCAAATGAGAGGAAATACACCAACAACCTCTTCCGAAGAAGCGAAAAACAGTTCTACCGGAAAACTATGTACAACAAACAGATAGCAGTGACTGAACCACCAAACAAACAAGAACTCACAGATTATTGGAAAAGTATCTGGTCAGAACCCAAACAACACAATAATAACACCCCCTGGATCAAAGCCGAAGAAGACAAACATAAACATGTGACAGAACAAGAAAATACCACATTTAATACACAAGAAATTACAGAAACTATCAAACACACACACAACTGGAAATGTCCTGGAATAGACAATATACAAAACTTCTGGTACAAGCAGTTTACCACCACACACGAAGCACTCACACACCAAATCAACAAAGCCATTCTACAACCACACACATTTCCCACTTTCCTCACACAAGGAATAACATACGTTAAACCCAAAAGCTCAGACACCACAAACCCGTCAAACTACCGACCTATCACCTGTCTTCCAACCCTATACAAGATCATCACAGCCACAATATCGAAGAAAATAGAACAACACCTAACAGACAACAATATCCTCACAGAAGAGCAGAAGGGATGCAGGAAAAATAGTCGAGGATGCAAAGAGCAGCTGATTATAGATAGCGTGATTATGGGACAAACCAGAAAAGAACACAGAAACCTTCACATCGGTTACATAGACTATAAAAAAGCCTTCGACTCCATACCCCACAGCTGGTTAATCAGGGCCCTAGAAATCTATAAAATCAACCAACACCTCAGACAGTTTCTCGCGCAAATTATGAAAACATGGAAAACCAAAATACGCCTAGAAACACAAACCGAACGGATCCAAACAGAAGAGCTGTACATCAGACGGGGTATATTTCAGGGAGACTCGCTCAGTGCTCTATGGTTTTGCCTCTGTCTCAATCCACTCTCAAATATACTAAACAGAACAGAGCATGGCTTCAATATCAGACACCAAAAAGAGAATCAACATAAAATAAACCACCTCCTATATATGGACGATATAAAACTCTACGCTGCCACACAAATACAGCTGAAAGAACTCCTCAAAATCACAGAAATATTCACCTTAGATGTCAATATGGAATTTGGTATAAGTAAATGCAAAGTGCTCCACATCAACAAAGGCCAATGGAAGCACCACCATGAGACAGAAACCATCAACAATGAAACGCTCGATAACATGTTCGATAAAGAAACATACAAATATCTAGGCTTCCAACAAAGCACCAAACTCAACCACACTCACATCAAAACAGAGCTCAGAACCGAATTCAAAAAAACAGACTGACTAAACTTTTGCAAACAAAACTCAACTCTAAGAATCTCACTAAAGCCATCAACACGTTCGCTATACCTATACTCACATATTCATTTGGTATCATCAAATGGTCACAAACAGACATAGAAAATATTCACATCCTTATACGATCTCAATTCACCAAATACAGGAAATTACACCCCAACGCATGCAAAGAAAGACTTACCATCGAGAGGAAGGCAGGAGGAAGAGGAATTATAGACATCAGATCATTACACACAAAACAAATACAAACACTTAGGAAATTCTTTCACAGCAAGCAAACCAGCCTCCACACAGCGACAGTGAAAGCAGACAAAAACTACACACCTCTCGACTTAGCCCGGGCAGACCACTCAGCAGACACACACAGTCACACCCAATTACAACAGGAAAAGATGAAAACGTGGTCAGAGAAAACACTCCACGGAAAACACAGATACCACATAGAACAAGACCACGTAAATAAAAAACAATCATACACCTGGTTACGGGATGGGCAGCTATTCCCTGAGACTGAAGGCTTCTTACTTGCCATCCAGGATAAAGTCATATTAACCAGAAACTACCAAAAGCATATCATCAAAGACCCGACTATTGCAGAGGACAGATGTAGGAAATGCCACCAGCAGAAAGAAACGATCGAACACATAACGAGCGGATGTAAAATATTGGCCGGAACGGAGTACACAGCCAGGCATGATTTAGCTGCCAAAGTGGTTCACCAAGCACTAGCCACAACATACAGACTCATAGAAAACACAGATCCCTACTACAAATACACGCCAACATCCATACTTGAAAATGAAGATTACAAGCTCTACTGGGATATCGGTATCCATACAGATAAAACAGTCTCCGCCAATAGACCCGATATTACTTTTCAGTGCAAAAAAGGAAAAGTCACCTATCTGATTGACATAGCTGTCCCCAACGACACAAACATCCAAGCGAAATACACAGAAAAAATTTCCAAATACACAGACCTTGCAACGGAAATAAAAAGGCTATGGAGACAGGAAAAAGTCATCATTGTCCCCCTCATTATATCAGCCACAGGCCTTACACCAATAACATTCACACCACATTTAGTGCAATTGGGACTCAACACGGACATACACAGAAACATTCAGAAGTCAGTGATTTTGAAAACATGTAACATTGTCAGGTCATTCCTTAATACGGAATGGTAATAGCGTTTGTGCTGACTTGGTTTTGGCCCGTCAGCCAAACATGGAACCACATTGATCAAATGTGAGAAAGAAGAACTTTTTGATATAATAATAATAATAATAAATAGCTTTATTACCCAACAGTTTCCCATTAATAGGGTAAATATTTAGACATTTAGATATTCAATGACAGTCTGTAGTAATTGCTTCTTAGTACAACAGTATATGTCACAAACATTACAAATATGATTAAAATTAGTATGCATTACATGAATAGGTGAATTCTATAACAAATTAGTATTAGGTCTGTTACCTCTAAAAAACAGATTTGATCGTGAGTGTATCCGTGGCACATTGATGTTAATACGAGACAGTATATCCCTGCAATCAATCATATTGTGTAATACTCTATATAGGAATAATACTGAGGCACAAACTCTCCTGTTTCCCAGACTAAGAATATTTGTCTGTTCACACAAATAATCGCTGGTGATTCCCCGTTCAGGATACATTCCATTAATCTTAAACCCAGAAATTTCAGAAATCTCCTCTGCACTTTTTCAAGTGAAACTCTATGCACCTCGTACATTGGACTCCAGAAAATACTTGCATATTCTAGTTTCGAGCGAACAAAGCAGAAATACAAACCTTCAGTGATGATTAGTGAAACCCCTACAATTCCTAATGATGAACCCGTAAGACTTCATTGCTTCGGAAACTTTCAATGCTATATGCTGAGCAAATGTTAGTTTTGCATCAAAAACAACTCCCAAATCCTTAGCTGTGCTACACTTACTTAAATTATGGTCTTGAATTCTATATGGAAACTCTATTGACGCTACCCTCCTAGTATAAGTTGTTGTCACAACATCAAGAATGTACGAAATTCAACTGGCTCTATAGATAGGAATAATCCTCAGTTCTTTCTATTGGCATAAACATTTTTAGATCATCAGCATAAATTAGTCTGTTACATTTTAAATCCTCGCAAAGGTCATTTATGAACATAATGAAGAGCAAGGGTCCCAAATTTCATGTTTTATGTACTGAATAATACACAATATAGTAAGAACACAAATATATTAAAACAGTGTACAGTGTCGTCGCGTACATTTGTTACAGTTTTAGTTATTAATTAATATCTAGTTCAATTTCGTTATCGCTGCTATCTTGTAAATCAATAATAAGTTTTTTTGCAAGTTTTAAACTATTTATATTTATGTACATACATCTATATGAGTTTTCAATTTTTTTGACGTGTTGAATACAGTTTCTCCAGTTTTCAACGGTTACATTTTTGACTTCTGTCTTAATCAACTCAATCACACTACTGTTTAAAGTGGGTGTATTATGGTGAGCACGTATACTAGACTTTATTTTATGCCATATCAACTCCATCGCATTAAAGATACAATAATATGGTGAAAGCCATGTCCTGCTTCCTTTGCAATTTTATCACAAACATATTCCTTTGAAAAATTGTAACTTTTCAAAACTTCTAACAATTGTTTTACTGTATAACTTTCATGGAAATATATGTCACGTTCA
This sequence comes from Pachyrhynchus sulphureomaculatus, assembly GCA_019049505.1. Lineage (NCBI taxonomy): Eukaryota > Metazoa > Arthropoda > Insecta > Coleoptera > Curculionidae > Pachyrhynchus > Pachyrhynchus sulphureomaculatus. Next base: position 17,770,293 of record CM032450.1, read on the forward strand.
CACAAAAAGGCTTGTATTTTCCTTTTTCTACTGGCGGAACTTGGTACCTTATTCATTTGGTGACTCTGATAGGACGCATTATTCATCACAATACAGCTATTCGGTGGTATATTCGGCTTTAAATTGTTTTGACATTCTGCTACAGATAGGGGATGGTCCAATTCAACAGATATCTAAAGAAGCAACACTAGAGGGATTGGTGGGGTTACCAAACTACCACGTCTTCAGAAAACAATAGAAGCGTGGAAGTATATATTCAAACAATGCACGCACGATGAAGCTGTTCTTTAAAAACCTACACGTCTTCTCAACAGTGCTGTTTCTAAAGCTACTTTCTTTTTAATGCTTGAATTTTTGAAAATACAATTAGAAAATACACTCTAAATTTGACACACAAAAAATAATTTAAGTCAAGCATTACAACTCTATATTTAAAAAAACAGATAACACAGGCCAACAACAAAAATATTTGTAAAAACTTTTTAAACCAATACATCTAAGTGTAATGTATTTTTGGGTGCTGAAACTGTATCTGGTATCAGTTTTTTGTATCACCCACAGTTCTCTTACAATATGACATCGCTTACATTTCAAAATAGGGACAATTTGATACATAAAAAATAAAAACTTAAACCGTACTTTTATTTAATTAGGCTACAATTTTTACTCACGAGAACATATTTCACTTCAATGCGAATACTTCAGGTGCTTATTTTTTTGTATTTCCTTTCCCTTTTCTCTGTGAAGTTTCTTGTATAGCTATGTATTTTGTTGTTCTCTATGAAGTGACCAACAGTGATCACCCATCATGTTAATATTCCACCGTCCTTGGTACCGTTTCTCTATCTCCTTTATGTCCTGATGGAACCGTTCCCCCAGCTTTTTACTCACATCGCCTAAGTTTTTAGGAAAAAAGTCAAGATGGTTGTGCAAGAAATGGACTTTAAGGCTCATCAGACAACCCAGATTTTTGAAGTTGTTTATCATATTAGCTACGATAGGTTCACAGTTAGGGTCTTTCACATTGCCCAAAAACTTCACAACTTCTTTAAATGATATCCAAGCCTCCTTTTTCTTTGTAATAATCCTTGCTTCAAAGTTGGAATTGAACATTATTTTACGAATATCAGGCCCAACGAAAACCCCTTCTTTCAGTTTGGCTTCTGATAAATGAGGAAATCTTTTACACAAATATTTAAAACATTCACGATCTTTAGGCAAGGCTTTCACAAATTGTTTCATTAAGCCTAACTTGATGTGTAGTGGTGGTAGAAGAATCTTTTTTGATTCTACTAAAGTTTCATGCAAAATGTTCTTCTCGCCAGGTGTTAAAAGTTTTTCTTACGGGCCATTGTTTTTTGGACCAATGTTGATCTCTTGTTCTGCTGTCCCACTCACATATGAAACATGGAAACTTTGTAAACCCCTTTGTTGACCAAGGATCATGGAGACAACTTTTAAATCTCCACATAGCATCCAATCGTGAGCTGGACAGTTAATTTTCTGTAAAATCATGTTAAGATTTTCGTAAGTTTCCTTCATATGGACTGAATGAGCAACCGGCAGTGAAGCATAAGTATTTCCATTGTGTAACAGAACACCTTTTAAACTAGTTTTTGATGAGTCTATAAAAAGCCTCCAATCTTCCTTCTTGTACTCAATGCTAAATTCGTTCATTAGACTACCAATATCATGGCAGTAAACCAAATCCTCTTTCTACTTGAAAAACTGAGCAAACTGTTGATCTCTTTTTCTATAATGGTAAATAGATATTCCAGATTCCAATAAATGTTTTTCTTTCAGCCTAGAACCAAGCAATTCTGCTTTTTCCTTAGTCAAACCCAAATCTCTTACTAAATCATTTAACTCAGCTTATGTAAACAACTGTGGTTTTAAATTTTCTAGAGAACATTGAAACCCCTCATCATACCGTCGACATTCATTAAATTCGGGACTGGTCTGTAAAACGTCATCAATAGACTGAGGTGGCTCAGGGACAGGAAGTCCCGGTACATGTCCTACCGGCCGATTAGCTGAAGCAAAGTTAGGATAGACCATACCACTGCAAATCTAAAAGCTTTCTTTTCTTTCTTATATCATTTCCTAAGATCCTCGACACAAACATAACGTACTTTGTAAGGAGCCCAATTTCTTGATTACCGATTTCCTCACCAAAATATGTAAAGTATACTTTTTTTACAAAGTCAGTAATGTTTCTTTGATGTTTTTTAATTACAAACTCACCGTATATATAACAAGAAGTGTTCGGAGAGTTTTTACAACCACGATTAGCCATACTTTGAGTGTGAATTAAAGCACATGTGTTAAACACTGCAATCCAAGGTTATATTAACTGGAAGAAAACATTTGACTTTACTGCCAACCTTATAAAATTCTGATTTTATTGCCAACCTAATAACATTCGAATGATAAAAAATAAACTTTTCACATTTTGAATATTAAAACGTGAAAAATTGGTGGATGATACGACTTTTTAGTGTTCCGTACGGAACACTTATAAGATCACTTCGGTGTCTGTCTGTCTGTCTGTCACACCCGATTTTCTCCGAAACTATTTGACATAGAAAGGTGAAATTTGGTAATAATATAGGAATTGATGGCCTCATCAGAGCCATGTAGTTTTGAGAATTAAATTTTGACTTAAGGGGTTAGTTTTGGGGGGTGAAGTCGGAAGTGAAAAAAAATTTTTTTTACTAGGTCATCGAATGTGGTGTCAAATGAAAGCTTGTGAAAAACACGAGTAAAAAATATATATATATAATATTATACTTGCGCGCATTTTCTTTGTATTATTTTTAAAAATTCGCGAAAAATCGCTGTCCCGGGCCTTATCTCGAAAAGTACTTATCAAAAAATTTCGAAAAAATTCTGGAATATTCTCCACGGGGTGTAGATTGAACGAAAATTATCACGAGTGCATTACCTTTAATAATTTATATGGTACATAAAAAAAAACAAAAATTCAAGGTCATCAGATTTCAGTAAAGATTGGAAACAAACTTTGTTGAAAACTTATTTGGGGTGTGTTTTTGTGAAGTCACTGATCATTTTATACCACCGTAACATAAATTTTGACTTAAGGGGTTCGTTTTGAGGGGTGAAATCGGAAGTGAAAAAAATTTTTTTTTACTAGGTCATCGAGTGTGGTGTCAAATGAAAGCTTGTGAAAACACGAGTAAAAAATATGTATATAATGTAATACTTGCGCACACTTTTCTTCGTATTACTTTTAAAAAATCGCTGTCCCCTACCTTATCTCGAAAAGTACTGATCAAAAAATTTTGAAAAAATTCTGGAATATTCTCCACGGGGTATAGATTGAACGAAAATTATCACGAGTGCATTACCTTTAATAATTTATTTGGTATATAAAAAAAACAAAATTTCAAGGTCACCAGTTTTCAGTAAAGATTGGAAACAAACTTTGTTGAAAACTCATTTGGGGTGTGTTTTGTGAAGTCACTGATCATGTCATACCACCCTAACAAAAATTTTTATTTCAAAAACAATCTACGTACGGAACACTAATTGTGCAAGTTCAACTTGCACTTGACCGGGTTTTTTATTATTATTTTCGGACTCAGCATAGGAATCAGGTAAAATTATTAAAAAAGTTTTTTCATCGTTGGCCTGTGTAATTAAAAATAATGAAAAAAAAAACATTTGAAGATTCGAAATCGATATCGCATTTCGCAGTATAAGTTATCATATCAGATAGACAAACAGATCGACGAACAGTACTATTTTTTCGTGATCTAAGAGTCCTGGGACGTGAGGATATGCAAAAATTGCAGAGTCTAAAAACTTATCAGCGCTGTTAGAATAGGTTAACATTGTATACATAAGTAAAAATAGCGATATTCTTCGGTTTTTTTCCTTGAAAATAGTAAGAGAACTATTAAACGGCAAGTAATTTTCCGTCGGAAGCAAATTCAGGAACAATGTTTTGACATTTTTAGTACATATAAGTCCAAGTTCTTTTAAATATTTACTTTATTATCATCAGCAGTCCCGTAATCTGTAACCTCTCAGTAAACTAACCGCTAGAAATTTCATGTTACGTAAAAATTATACCATATTCGCAATTAAACTTATTGGCTCCAATTAATTCCCACGAAAAAACAAAGTTAATTATTAATAATTATAATAATGAGAAATTACTATACATTTATTACTAAGGTATTATCAGTTATGTTAACTATTGGTTACATTACTATTTTCATTATTTAGTTTTTAAAATCGAAACTGATACAAATCTAGAACTTTGCCCCGAAAAAAATTATTAATATTGCAGTAACTTAAGCACGGGCGAAATCAATTTATTTTTTATCACACGCAATAAATACTATTTTTTAGCAAGTTAAAGGCATTGCTCAATAGTGAAAATGTAGGTCAGTAAATAAACATTGTTAGAGCCTTAGGGGAAATCGGCCTATGTCGTACCGTCTCCTAAATCATACTCTTGCAATAATTCCATTGCTATTCTCTCCAGTTATATGCTAGTGGTATTTTTAGTTACCTTGTACAGTAACTTCTTAACATGCATGGCTGTAATTTGGTTTTCACTACAAAATAATTATTACCTATTAGAGATTGAATAAGCCACAGACTACAGGTAATGTTATTCAGGAACAAAAATAAGTAACAATACACTCAGAGAATATCAAATTTTTCGATTTTTTTTATTAGTAATCTCTGGCTAAATTTACCGATAAGTTCGACTCCAATTTCAACTAGTTTACCGGAATTCCGCCGGTAATGGTAAATTTAAAATAACTGCCCTCAGCATTTTCATGAGGGCACTGATACCGAAGAAGCAAAATCTCGATTCAATTATCCATGCGATTCCTATGTAATTTTCTCAAAATTTATTTATTTACTAAAACATAACACGTAGGCTGAAATGTTTTTGGTCCAGCTACTTAAAAATATTTTTTTTGCAAAATTCGACTTTATTCATCAATATACTCTCCTTTAAGAACGATACAATCAGTCCAACACTTTTGTAACATTTCTGTACTTTTCTTGTAGAAGGATTTGTCTTTGGCTTCAAACTTCCCTCAGCTTCGGCGATAACTTCTTCATTGGAGCCAAATCTCTTTCCCGCAAGCACTTTTTTGAAGTCTACGAATATATAATAGTCGCTGGGGGCCAAATCTGGAGAATACGGTGGATGAGAAAACAATTCGAACTTTAATTCATGCAATTTTGCGATCGTAAGCATTGTCTTGATGAAAGAGCACTTTTTTTCTTTTTCATTTAGGGCCGTTTCTTTACGATTTCTGTCTTGAAACGCCCCAATAACTTTATATAATATTCGCTATTGATGGTTTTTCCCTTCTCAGCATAGTCGATGAAAATTATTTCATGCGTGTCCCAAAATACGGAGGCCAAAACCTTCTCAGCCGACTGTTGTGTCTTTGGTCGCGTCGGGCGGCTTTCACCGGCTGCTGTCTACTTAGCTGACTGCCGATTTGATTCCGGTGTGTAGTGGTGGATCCATGTTTCACCCATTGTCACACATCGCATGAAAAAATCCTTTTTATTGAGCTTAAACAGGTCCAAAAATTGCACAGAATCATCAATACGTTGTTGTTTTTGGTCCACTGTGAGCAAACGCGGTACCCATTTCGAACAGAGCTTTCTCAAGCAAAATATGACCGACATGTGCTTTTGATATCTTTAGGGTGTCAGCTATCTCATGCAATTTTACTTTACGGTCATCTGAAACAATTTTGTGGATTTTTTTATGTTTTCCGGTGTAATCACCTCATTTGAGCGTTCAGAACGTTCAGCATCATTTGTATCTGTACGACCACTTTTAAATTCAGCGATGAGTGATTTCCCAGAGGCAAAGTCCCCGTAACACTTTTCAAGCCATTGCTTTGCTTGAACGATATTTTTTCCCATCAAAAAAACAGTGTTTAATCAACATACGAAATTCGATTTTTTCCATTGTTTTGAAAATATCAAAGGTAGTGTCACTAAGACCACTGTAACTTGTAAACTAATCGTCAAAATCATGAAGTTTTGACATGTACGTCCTAAAAATCATATGATGGATATATATATATATATATATATATATATATATATATATATATATATATATATATATATATATATATATATATATATATATATATATATATATATATATATATTATATATATATATATAGAAAATATATATATATATATATATATATATATATATATATATATATATATATATATATATATATATATAGAATATATATATATATATATATATATATATATATATATATATATATATATATATATATATATTTTCAATTTTTTGGGCTTTATGGTTCTTTTGTTTTAAGGTTAGAGAAATTACATCATGTTCTAGTTAGAGTTTTATTGAAAACGTTTCGTCTAATTTGTAGGCTTCTTCAGTTCATCTAAAAATTGAAATTTTCAATCAATATACATTTTCGTCCTTTTTTTTACATTTTTTATGATTTTAAATTTTGATTTTACAGGATTGTTTTGGATGTTCAATAGGATGCACAAATTTTTTAATTATGAATATATCAAATTGTTAAACTTATAATACAATGTAGAAGGTGAAATAATAAAAATACACATAAAAACTTACATGTGGGGGTTGAAACGAAGGCACACTTAACATTCTTTAAAAGGTATTACTAAGACTGTCACATTTTTTAAACTAACTTTAGACATGTATAGGGAACGAAAGTCATTCTTTGGTTTGTTTATGTGCTTTTATTTATTAACTGTTATTGAGGTATTATGAGAAGAGTCCGAAATAAATATGACTCAGATCCCTAACGTGGCTTTTGTCGTTTATATTGTTTTTCTCTTTATTAATACAAATCATTTCATGGATTGAGCTTTTAAAATAATTTAATTCTTTCTTTAAGATTCTTGTATTTTTAAAATCAAAAGAGTGTTTGGTTTGGTAAACGTGTTTTGATAGAGCTGTTGGGTTATTCCTATCGTACTTATGGCCATTCAGTCTAGTTTCTAGATGTTGTTTAGTCATGCCGATATAATAGCCGTTGCAGTTTTGACAAGGAATGGAATATATCAGGTTTGATTGTTTCAGTAGGGGTGTTTTGGATTTTAAAGGGGTAATTTTTATATAAAAAATTCTTTCGAGTTTAAAAACTTCATAAATAGTATACACATGCCCAATGAAAGTAAACTCATATCCCTCGATGTCGTGTTCAATAAAACTCTAACTAGAACATGATGTAATTTCTCTAACCTTAAAACAAAAGAACCATAAAGCCCAAAAAATTGAAATATATATATATATATATATATATATATATATATATATATATATATATATATATATATATGTATATATATATATATATATATATATATATATATATATATATATATATATATATATATATATATATATATATATATTCATTATTCCAAGGTTCAAGAAAGAATTCAACCTATATATATATATATATATATATATATATATATATATATATATATATATATATATATATACGTGTCAGACCAAAAACTTGAAGGCAGAAATCGCAAAGAAATGGCCTCAAATGAAAAAGAAAAAAGTGCTCTTTCATCAAGACACTGCATCGTGTCATAAGTCAGTGGTTACGATGGCAAAATTACATGAATTGAAATTCGAATTGCTTCTTCATCTACTGTATTCTCCAGATTTAGTCCCTAGCGACTATTATCTATTCGCAGACCTCAAAAAATGCTCGCGGGAAAGAGATTTGACTCCAATGAAGAAGTTATCGCCGAAACTGAGGCCTATTTTGAAGGCAAAGACAAATCCTTCTACAAGAAAGGTATAGAAATGTTACAAAAGCATTGAACTGATTGTATCGCTCTTGAATGAGACTATGTTGATGAATAAAGTCGAATTTTGAAAAAAAAGGATGGGTTTTAAGTAGCTAGACCAAAAACTTTTTTTCAGCCTACGTATTATATATATATATATATATATATATATATATATATATATATATATATATACGAGTATATATATATATATATATATATATATATATATATATATATATATATATATATATATATATATATATACGAGGCTGGTTTGAAAAGTCCGTGCAAAGTCCGAGAGATGGCACCACCGGCGCGTATCGAGGTCATGTTTAGTTAGTAGCATCTCTTGAATGAACGCACACCAAGTTTCAGCCATATTGGTCTATTTCTCTGTGTTTGGCATTCGTGTGAATCAAGGAAGTCGAGTGATTTTCAAGAAATGGACGAAAAAGAATTTCGTGTGGTGATTAAACATTACTTTATGAAAGGCAAAACGCCTCAGGAGACTAAAAAGAAGCTTGATAAACATTATGGTGACTCTGCACCTTCGATTAGAACAGTTTATAAGTGGTTTCAAAATTTTCGGACTGGCCATATGGGCACAAGTGACGCTGAACGTTCTGGACGATCTGTGGAGGTTACGACTCCAGAAATCATTGATCAAATCAATGATATGGTGATGGATGACAGAAGAGTTAAGGTGCGTGAGATTGCTAGTGCTGTGGGCATCTCGACTGAACGGGTACATAATATTTTGCATAAACATTTGGACATGAGAAAGCTATCCGCAAGATGGGTGCCGCGATTGCTCACGCTTGACCAAAAACGGAATCGTGTGAAGTGTTGCAAGGATGGTTTGCAGCTGTTCCAGAAGAATCCGGAGGACTTTAAGCGTCGTTTCGTCACTGTGGATGAAACATGGATACATTACTATACTCCTGAGACCAAACAACAATCTAAACAATGGGTTACCAAGGGGGAATCTGCACCAAAAAAGGCGAAGACCGTTCCTTTGGCCGGAAAGGTTATGGCGACTGTCTTTTGGGATTCGCAAGGGATAATCCTCATCGACTATCTGGAAAAGGGTAAAACTATTACAGGTGAATATTATTCATCGTTATTGGACCGTTTGAAAGAAAAACGCCCGCGATTGGCCCACAAGAAAGTCCTTTTCCATCACGACAACGCACCAGCACACACCTCAGCAATTGTGGTCGCAAAATTAATGGAAATAGGATTCCAACTCGTTTCACATCCTCCTTATTCTCCAGACTTGGCTCCCTCGGACTACTATTTGTTCCCCAATTTGAAGAAAGGGCTGGCGGGACAAAGATTTTATTCAAACGAGGAGATGATTGCAGACACTAATGGATATTTTGCAGACTTGGACAAATCCTATTATTCGGAAGGAATCAACAAACTAGAACATCGTTGGACGAAGTGTATAAGCCTAAAAGGAGACTATGTCGAAAAATAAAAAAGGTTTACCCCAAACACATAAGTAGTTTTTATTTTTGCACGGACTTTTCAAACCAGCCTCGTATATATATATATATATATATATATATATATATATATATATATATATATATATATATATATATATATATATATATATATATATATATATATATATATATATATATATATATATATATATATATATATATATATATAGGAAATAGGAAGACTTCTAGTAAAACACCAAATTGAGACAATTTACACAACGAATCAAAAAATTAAAGATAATCTACCTATACTAAAAGACATTATAGCCTTAGAAGACCAAGGTGTATACGAAATTCTGTGTCAGGACTGCGGTCTTTCATACATAGGACAAACAAACAGGAAAATTAGCGCCAGAAGAGACGAGCACAAAAAACGCCGTAAAACAAAAATCCACCACCTCTTCTCTAGCACAACATGCACACAATACCGGCCACAAAATCGATTTTGACAAAACCAGAACCCTACAAAAAAGTAATAACTTATCCACTAGGGTAATCAAAGAAGCCATAGAAATAGAAAAGAGGCCCAACAACTTAAATAAGCGGGATGATAGCCAACGTTTACCGAAGTCTTGGAAACATATTCTATCCCAGTACCAAGTCCAACCAAGAGAAACAATAATTCAACCATATGTTACTTCACCAACACAAACATTATAAAGAACCAAAGGACCGACAACGCGCAGCCAAAGCCGAGCCTCTATTGGCCAGATCCGTCCGACCAATAGAATCACTCTCGAGCACATAAAACCGGCGCACTCGGGGCCAGTCTCGACATTCAACGCCAAGACACCGACCAGTGATCAACACTTTGAAAAAGATGGATGCGATTCCATCGAAACGTCAGCGAAACCGTCCATCAAGGGACTTCAAGCTAACACGGATACCCGAAAAACCACTACTACATATATATATATATATATATATATATATATATATATATATATATATATATATATATAAACACATGGGCTGAAAAGTCCCGGGCCTAACAAAGAAAACACGGTTTTTTTTGGTTCAAAATTAGCTTTATTCATCAACGTAATCTCCATCAAGAGCAACGCAATCATTCCAGCGCCGCTCTAACATTTCAATACCACTTTTGTAGAACGATTTATCTTTTGCCTCAAAATAGGCCTCAGTTTCAGCGATAACCTCTTCATTCGTGCGAAATTTCTTACCGGCGAGCATTTCTTTCAGGTCTGCGAACAGCCAGTAGTCGCTGGGAGCCAAATCTGGCGAATACGGTGGATGTGGGAGCAATTCGAAGTTCAATTCATGTAGTTTTGCCATTGTTTTGATTGACTTGTGACACGGTGCGTTGTCTTGATGAAACAAAATTTTTTTCTTTGCCATATGCGGTCGTTTCTTTGCAATTTCGGCCTTCAAACGCTCCAATAACGCTATATAATATTCACTGTTGATGGTATTTCCTTTCTCAAGATAGTCGATGAATATTACATCACGCACATCCCAAAATACCGAGGCCATAACCTTTCCAGCCGATTGTTGTGCTTTCGGGCGCTTTGGACGAGGTTCACCAGTTGCTGTCCACTCAGATGACGATCGTTTTGATTCCGGAGTGAAGTGATGGATCCATGTTTCATCCATTGTCACATATCGACGCAAAAATTCCGGTTTGTTACGTTTAAACATGGCCAAACACTGCTCAGAATCATCAACACGTTCTTGTTTTTGATCAACAGTGAGCAAACGCGGCACCCACTTTGAACAGAGCTTTCTCATAGTCAAATGCTCATGCAATATAAAGCCAACACGTTCTTTTGATATCTTTACGATGTCAGCTAACTCACGCAACTTCACTTTTCGATCATTCAAAACGATTTTATGGATTTTTTTGATGTTTTCTGGTGTTACCGCCTCATTTGGACGTCCACTGCGTTCTGCATCATCGGTGTCTCTACGACCACGTTTGAAGTCAGCAAACCAACGTTTTATTGTTGTTTCTGATGGAGCGGAGTCCCCATAACACTTTTCAAGCCATTGCTTCGCTTGAACGGTATTTTTTCCCATCAAGAAGCAGTGTAAAATTAAAACACGAAATTGTTTTTGATCCATTGTTTGAAAATAACAAAAGTAGCGTCACTCTTAGCACAATAACTCACAAACTAATGAATAGAATATCATGAAATTTTAACAGCTGTCTTTTGAAGGTTAGTATTAACTGAAAAAAAAAGGTGACTGCAATAAAACTAGCGCCATCTATGTGTTAGGCCCGGGACTTTTCAGCCCATGTGTTATATATATATATATATATATATATATATATATATATATATATATATATATATATATATATATATATATACATATACATATACATATACATATATACATAACATATTACACCCGGACTGATTTTTTAAAGCATCACCATCTCGTAAACAACAGTAAAAACTTGAACTCAGATCTGTAAACAACACATTTGCATTTAACCAGCCATTTGTGATCAGTCAGTACTGAGTAGTAAACGTGCGAACTGACTGTATTGTAGTTGTTATGTCACAGAAATGAGATCAAGGAACGAGCAGTGCTCAGATTTTTAGGAAAACTGGGTTAAAACAGCTACGGAGGCATTTGTATCTTTGAAAAAAACTTACGATGTGTTTGAGTCATTTAAACGATTTAAGGAAGAACGGGAGTTGCTGGATAATGATGCAAGATTAGGGCGTCCCAGCACAAGTTCGGGTGACACAAAAGTTGTGAAAATGCATCATTTTCTGCAAAGAGACCATCATTTTTCATGCACATTAATGGCAGAAAAGCTTAACATTCAAGACATTGTTCGGAATATTTTAAACAAGAGGAAAATGTGTGCAAAGTTTGTTTCTCACAGCCTGACACCCGAACAATACTTCATCGAAATGAAAAATACGGATGATTCTTTTCTACAGAAAATAATCACGGGCGATGAGACATGGTGTTACCAATACGAGCCTTCCACAAAACGGCAAAGTGTGCAGTGGTTCGGTAGTGGTTCGCCATGACTGAAGAAAGTCCGACTAACGAAGTCAAAAACAAAAACAATGTTCGTCGCATTTTTTGACTCTGAAGAGATTATCCACAACGAATTTGTTCCTTAGGGCACCACAGTGAACGCAACTTTGCAAGATGTCGGGTTCAACCGGAACGATGGAATACAAAGAATTTTTCCTTGCTTACTTGCTTCATGAAAACGCGCTCGCTCACACGGCTGGGATAGTGATACAGTTTTTGGCGCTAAAACAAGTGTTCATATATCACCATTTCCTTATTTGCCTGATTTAGCCCCTAGTGACTTTTTTATTCCCAAAAATCAAGCTCTACATGTATGGTCAACGCTATGACGATTTGGAGAACATTAAAGCCACCGTGACGCACCAATTAAACATGGTCTCAAAAGAATAGTTTTACATGGTTGTATGAACATTCTATATATATATATATATATATATATATATATATATATATATATATATATATATATATATACATATATATATATATATATATATATATATATATATATATATATATATATATATATACATATATATATATATATATATATATATATATATATATATATATATATATATATATAGAATGTATAAAGAAACTCAAAAATATATTTACACCTCAAAATCCACGGGTAAAATCCTCACAAAAAAAATCTGATATGATTGTCGACTATCATTAAAAAAACGAATCTGAAATAATTTACCTAATAATATACGCTCAAATAACTTTGACCTCAAATAAAAACAACCTGTTTTGATCATTGACACCTGTTTGTATAAAAAAAAATTAATGAAAACAAAACAAACGTTTGAAAGAAAAGAATTTAGAAAACCTTTTCCCTAGTATTTTTTTAAGCAAGAGAAAGCTAAAAAGTCAAACATTTTAAAGTGTCTGGAAGGATTTGTTATTATTAGCGACTACCAATTTGGCTTCTGTAAGGAAAGATCATCAGGAGATGTGCTATTCTAAAAAATTTGTTTGTGATCCTTGTATTTTCTTAAAAACAGATTTTCGTAAGTGACAATTGCCATGTGTATTTCTGTACCCTTCTTCCGGTCTACAACTTTGCTTATGAGATTATTGTTTCTTTATTTATTGTGGATGCTCGAAAACAGCTGCCGGTGTAGCTACAAGACATCGGGAAGCTAACAAAGACTTGGAAGAGATTCGTTTAAAATAATGAAAATTGCCAAGACTTAGATAATGCTTTTGACTATATATATATATATATATATATATATATATATATATATATATATATATATATATATATATATATATATATACAGTCCCTGGCCAAATTGCCAAATTATTAGACGCACTGCAAGATTTCATGTAAAATATTAATTACCGAGTGATATTGTACCGTTTTATTATTTTAAATTGATTTGTTTTTTATTTTTATATTATCCAATCAATTACCTATTTATTTGACATAAATAAAACAGCATTAATTTAGAAAAGCATAAGTTTATTAAGTTTTAAAGAAAAGTGAAATTAATGTTAGTAAAAGTCAATATTTAGTTGAGCCACCTTTAGCCGCTATCAAAGCTTTAATTCTGCGCGGCATGCTATCAATGCAAGATTGTACTGTCTCCTGCATTTGAGGATGATGATTCCACACATGAATAATCTTTTCTAGGAGCTGGGTTTTGTTGGTAATCACATCTTTAGCCACTTCTCTTTTCATCAGCTCCCACACATTTTCAATGGGGTTCATACCCGGCCAATCCAACAGAGGATATTTTTTTCTGCCAAAAAAGCTTTAACAGGCCGAGCAGTGTGGCAGGGAGCTCCATCTTGCATGAAAGTGAATGGTTCCCCATTTAGAAACCATTCTCTGAGCTGCGGAATCAACCGATTTTGTAATACTTCTTTGTACTGATCTTGCCTCATTATTCCTTTGACGACGTACAGACGTCCAGTGCCCTTGCCGCTGATGACTGACCAAATCATCACTTTGGTGGGATGTTTAACCGTCGGGACGACACAATCAGGATAAAACTTTTCTCCATGACGACGACGCACATACTGAGCTTTATTCTGCAAAATTTCGAATGTGCTTTCGTCACTGAAGCAGACCTGTCAAAAATAGGAAAAATATATAAACTTCCATGTTTATTTGCTTTATTTAACTGAAAATGATAATAATGTATCAATTATTGATTAAATTGCTGTATCTTACCGATCTCCAGAAGTCCACATCTTTGTCTTGCCATTGTTTGGGCCCACTTCAGGCGCTTTGCTTTCATTGCAGCTGTTAACTTGGGCTTCCTAGCGGGGCGACAGGCCTTTAAAATCTAATTCTTTCAATTTTCTTCGAACAGTGCGCTCAGAAGCATTTACGCTAGCATCCTGGAGTTGTGATTTTATTACCTTTGTGGTAGCAAATCTGTTTTCTACACAAATTTTCTTCAAACATCTCTCTGACCGTGGAGTGAAAATTGGTTTTCTACCGCATCTTTTCTTTCTTTTCGGGCTTAATTCCTTCCCTGACTCAATTTTCTTTTTTATGCGTCGTACACTAGCTTCAGAAACCTGCAATCTTCGTGATATTTCTCGGTTTGTAAATGTTTTCGCAATCACAAGGGCCTTCACTTCAGCTTTTTTACGTGGTGAAAGATCGCCTTTTCTACCCATAATGAAAATAGTCCAATTACTTTTTTAAAACACTGCATACAAAATAAACTAATAACTGAGTAGTATAAAACTGTTAAACAAACAATCACAGTCCATAAAGCCACAGAAACACGTCCGTACCTGACTCGATTCCGATCGCGACTGATACAGATTTGTACTTGTTTACGTTCATGTATCACTTTGTCAACACAGTGTTGCCATATGTTAAAAATAAATACAAATATGTAGTCTACAACAATTCTTTTAAATGAAAATCAATAATATTGTAGTTTAAATATACCATTATTGCATAAAAACTCTTAAGAAACATAAAATTACTAAAAAAAAAATACAGTGCGTCTAATAATTTGGCCAGGGACTGTATATATATATATATATATATATATATATATATATATATATATATATATATATATATATATATATATATATATATATATATATATATAAACAGATCTTCCGTGAAATTCCGTCCCACACTCCGGTTCACTAATATAAAAGGCGTGTGCAAGCGAAATTAAATCAGTTTCGCGCTATTTTCCGAAGAAGTCATATCTCAGAACAAGTTCCGAAGAAACCGGCGGGGGCGGGATGATCGGCGAAACGTCAGCATCACTTTTTCCTGGACACTGCATTTTCCATAAAAATTATACTTAGAAGCTCCTGCAATCTGTGGAAGAAGTTACAATGTTTTTTTGATATGGGACGTTAATTATTAAAATTAACAATAAGCAATATTAAAAACCTATTGATTTATTAGAAATTGTTTAAAACGTTAAAACTAAGGATAATAAATCTTGTTAACTATTTAAATTAAGTTTTGGTAAAGGTTCTGAGCCTAACCTTGACTGAATTTGTATTGTTTGTACGTAGAAAGTTAATTATTAACCATAAATCGTAATAAATTAAAATTCATATTCGTATCCATTTTTCTCGTTGTCATGTACAAAGGAAATTACAGAAAAAACGGTACGTCAGTTGGTTTGGAGTTATGCTGGTTTATTGTCTAATGGATTTAATTTTTTGGTAATGAAGGATCAATTTATTGGAGAGAACAAAATAGTCATCTACAGGAGACGGTGGCTCTGTCGTCGAACGAAGCAATACAAGCAATATGGTAGCACTAGCCCCGTGGTATAGCGAGGCTGGTTTGAAAAGTCCGTGCAAAAATAAAAACTACTTATGTGTTTGGGGTAAACCTTTTTTATTTTTCATCATAGTCTCCTTTTAGGCTTATATACTTCGTCCAACGATGTTCTAGTTTGTTGATCCCTTCCGAATAATAGGATTTGTCCAAGTCTGCAAAATATCCATTAGTGTCTGCAATCACCTCCTCGTTTGAATAAAATCTTTGTCCCGCCAGCCATTTCTTCAAATTGGGGAACAAATAGTAGTCCGAGGGAGCCAAGTCTGGAGAATAAGGGGGATGTGAAACGAGTTGGAATCCTATTTCCATTAATTTTGCGACCACAACTGCTAAGGTGTGTGCTGGTGCGTTGTCGTGATGGAAAAGGACTTTCTTGTGGGCCAATCGCGGACGTTTTTCTTGCAGCTCGGTTTTCAAACGGTCCAATAACGATGAATAATATTCACCTGTAATAGTTTTACCCTTTTCCAGATAGTCGATGAGGATTATCCCTTGCGAATCCCAAAAGACAGTCGCCATAACCTTTCCGGCCGAAGGAACGGTCTTCGCCTTTTTTGGTGCAGATTCCCCCTTGGTAACCCATTGTTTAGATTGTTGTTTGGTCTCAGGAGTATAGTAATGTATCCATGTTTCATCCACAGTGACGAAACGACGCTTAAAGTCCTCCGGATTCTTCTGGAACAGCTGCAAACCATTCTTGCAACACTTCACACGATTCCGTTTTTGGTCAAGCGTGAGCAATCGCGGCACCCATCTTGCGGATAGCTTTCTCATGTCCAAATGTTTATGCAAAATATTATGTACCCGTTCAGTCGAGATGCCCACAGCACTAGCAATCTCACGCACCTTAACTCTTCTGTCATCCATCACCATATCATTGGTTTGATCAATGATTTCTGGAGTCGTAACCTCCACAGGCTGTCCAGAACGTTCAGCGTCACTTGTGCCCATATGGCCATCCAAAAATTTTGAAACCACTTATAAACTGTTCTAATCGAAGGTGCAGAGTCACCATAATGTTTATCAAGCTTCTCTTTAGTCTCCTGAGGCGTTTTGCCTTTCATAAAATAATGTTTAATCACCACACGAAATTCTTTTTTTCGTCCATTTCTTGAAAATCACTCGACTTCCTTGATTCACACGAATGCCAAACACAAAGAAATAGACCAATATGGCTGAAACTTGGTGTGCATTCATTCAAGAGATGCTACTAACTAAACATGACCTCGATACGCGCCGGTGGTGCCATCTCTCGGACTTTGCACGGACTTTTCAAACCAGCCTCGTAGCTTCGGTTTACAGTGCCGAAGATCCCTGGTTGAATGGATAAGAGAACGTTTGATGTGATATCAAAAACACCATAGTAAAAGGAGAATGGCAGGATACGCAGCAAGAATGGAAAGGACAAAAGATGGTATGATAACATTAGGAAAGTGGTCGAGAAAGGATTAACACAACGCTATTTTATACATTTACGAAAAAATGAACTGCAGATCGTTCACCTAAAAAATACTTTTTTGGCACTTTCTGTATTAGAAACCAATACGTTATAGGTATTTAGTGCGTGTATATTTTGAAGTTCGTTGCAGGTTTATCTGTCAGTCCAGCAAGTTCAACATTTCAGTTGCTGCTTATATACAGTTATCTAATGTACAATCATTTTTTACATATTATTAATAGTTTAATTTAACAATAATAGTTTTAAATATGTTTAATTCCGACTGGAGCGGTATACATGTCAAATATTTCCACTTTAAGGTTGATTCATCTACATTATATTTTGTAATTTTTTCTTATAAATGGCAGGTAACTATCATGCATCCGCTTAAATTCCTGGTCCTTAATTTATTATTTCGGTTAGTATACCCAGAAAAATGATCTATTGGCAAGTCATAAAAAATATACATTGTCTAAAAATAATCGTTAGAAATGTTTTTAAAATCATTTTGCTCGTGTTATATCCCGACTTGCCTTAAATTTCTTGCATCTCTTTGTTACCTTAGGAGTCAGGCCGTAGTTTTGTCTAAAAACGGTAACGTTGCATAATCTGACATAGTTAGTTAGCGACGCACACACAAAATGTTAGGCGTCAAACTGAGTATAGAAAAGGGTCTACTCCACAGCAATTTAATTTTTTGTGCTCAAATTCAGCCATCCGTGGAGTATTGCTCCGATGTTTTTAGCTGAGCTCCTAAATATACTTTACTTATACTAGATTCTATCCAGAAAGGGGCCATTTGCCTAATCGAGGAACCAGAACCTCCCACAAACGTTTTTTCGAACATTGGCAATAGGCTGGCTGAGTCAAAACAGGCACGAGAAAATTTGGTTTGCTGATTACTCATAGAGCATGCTAGGGGACACATCACTCTGAGTACAGCACATTTTTATGGAGTTCAGATTGTCACAGTAAAAAACCATTTTATACGAAGAACCTTATCTCCTTGGAAGAAATTACTCCGAAACATGTTATCTAGAGAGTACGACCTTTAGCGAATCAAGATAAAGAGGCTTATGCATTTGTAGATTATTTAGAATACACAAATACTTTGATCTTGAAAGCAGTCTTCTTCAAACTCATTTTTAAAACGTGGTTATTATTAGTACATAATAATATTAAAGGTAATACATACTTGACGATTTAAATCTTTAATGCATTGCGGCCACATAATATTTCGATGTAATAAAAATAAGTTAATACTTCAAAAAGGTTGACAAACTTAGTTAAAATTTGTCTCGCCAATGCAAGTTCTGAATTTAGTCGGCATTTTTTAAAATCGTATTCCATTACTCGTATATGAAATTAGACATAACGAAAAACTGACATAATATTGGGAGTTTTAGACCCAAAAAAAGTAATATAAAATATGATATATTTGAAATTATATGAAAACAACACTATGTTTTAATTTCTAATATATTTAAAGTAACTTGACAATTGTTTCACCATATAATGGCTTCTTCAGAAGTCGCTGTCGCCAGGCACAGCTGCTCGGGGCTGCCATAAACTCGTGTTTGGAAGCGTAACGCGAACCGGAACAGGTATTCAAATTTCAATGCCGTGACGTCATTACGTAAGTAATAGTTAAACATCTAATACTTCAGTGAATTCAAAATAGTTAAGAAGGTAGGGACGTGGCAAGACATCACTTTTTTCTCAAAACTGCATTTTCTAAATCTGCTGCAGCTGTAACTCGAAAACAATTTATTGTATCGACTTTTTTTGCATATTAAGGACCTGTTTTGTCGTACCATTCTTATTTACTTCTGAAGAAGCCATTGTATGGTGAAACAATTGTCAAGTTATTTTAAATATTTTGGAAATTAAAACATAGTGTTGTTTTTATATAATTTTATTATGAATTTTCAACGAGTATCGGCTAACACAGTCAAAGATGATATATTTCATGCTACCCTACTGGCATTCCCTTTTACTAAGAAAAAAATTAAGAATCAGGAAGCGCCGAATCTAGCCAGGGAAAAAAAATGTTACAAAAAAAATATGAACGAGTACTTACTTTCAATCGTTGAGAAATTAGTTGAAAGTAGACATAACCGATGTAAGCGTGAGTTATAGAATCAACTTTCTCTAAGAACAGGTAAATTGTAGCTTAGGCTAAAACAAAAATATTTTTCTTTGAGTATGTTTAAAAAAGGTTTGAAAATTATAAAACCTTTATAAACATAAAAAACCCACAAAATTGAAGTATAGAGCTTCACTTAAATCGCACAAAAGATTTTTTTTTTCTCGTTTTTTTATTTCGTAAGTGTTCTCAATTTTTATTTCCGCAAAACTGACCTCCGTCATTCCATACTCCAAATCGTAAAATATACAAAACAAGTCTTCAAATATTTCTAATGCATAACTTTATTGCGCCCTATTTAGTTAACCAATTAAATAAAACAAGAAATAATAGCATTACATGTTCTATTTCATAACTACCCTTCCAAAAACTGTCGACAGCAGAGCGGTAAAGAGAAGGGGGATGGAATTAACTCAGGCTCGAGAAAAACAATAACAGAAATGCCATAATAAAAGCCATGCACCAGCCAGCAATGTCTCTTCAGTGTAAAAGCCCTTGCGGTTGAAAAAAATATGCGATAAAGTGGAAACATAACATCGACGCACTTCTTTAACAAATAACGGCTTTTTGTCATCTAAATTTGATGGAGTTGCGCACCACCGTCCAATTTTCCAGGCTGTCCCTTAATTTATCAGTAGGTACACCTCGCCAGTGTCGTATAGGTGCCAGTGTGCCAGCAATGACAATTTTCTAGAACTTGGCGAACGGTCTTTGGTGAGTTTTTAACATTTCTGGACAAAACATTAATAATTATTAAGTTTATTAGAATATTTGTGTTTATTCACCCTCGCAATTCGGGTGATTCATGCAGAAGCTATAAACTTTGCTTGAAACCGCTTTTCCGAGCAGGGTTTTTAAGGTTAACTGCCAAAGCAAGCGAAACACACGACTGTTGTGAGGGGTGAAAGTGCAGTTTTTACTGAAAAATCGTAGTTTTGAACTTACTTTTAAGTGTAGAATGTTTATTTTGTTCTATATTTGTAGTTTGTTATAGAAATTTTAAATAATCGATATAATAAATATATTAATTTTGTATTAAAACTGTCTAACGTCACGGATTAACAGAAGAAAACTGCACAAAATTCGGTTGCACTGAGCAGAATCCGGATTTAAATGGACATTATTTATGCATGAACTGATGCACGTGTTCTACCTGTCTTTTTTCTATGCACCAGCGACTCTGTCGCTCACACTCTTCTTTTCTTGTTTACGTTTTTTGCATCCCTTGTTCACTTTTCCTTTCTAGATATTTCCTACTTGATAACTTATTATAAGAAAACTTTTCTTTTAGTTCTAGGAAGTACCTGATCTATTATTAAATATTAATTTAACAGAGTTTTAATTAAAAATTTAATTAAAAAGTTGATAAATTAGTGATTATTAATTAAAAGAAAGGAGGGTGACTATAATTTTTATTTTTATCGGGACGTGCGAGATGTGAAAATCCGAGGCATTTTCCGTAATATCCCGGTCATATATGGGGGTAGGGGGATCAGGCGAAAGAAAAGGACGGGGAGGTAGGTAGCAGGCCAAATCTAATTAATCGCTAAGGCAACGGAGAAGGAAAAGAATTAGTATTTTTGGCTAGGCGTGTCTCGTGTCTGTCACTTGTGTCTTAAAATGAAAGTTGCGCGACTGGCCATTTTTCTGACCAGTGGTCTTGCCAGTGTGGGAGGATTATTGATCCGTCTTGGCCATGGTAGAAACACACGCACTCACACACATATACTTACTAAAGGCCTACTATGCCTATGGCCGGTCGGTCAACTCTTAACGTGGAAAAACTTCCCCTTCGTAAGATGTGGCCAGTGGAGCAATAAGCGATATATATAAGCGGCAACGAGGGTGTCGAAAGGAACTTCTTTTATCATGTTTGTCATATATCGGAAGAAATTTTCAGTTTTTGATGATTACAAATTTAACTTTCTTTTGGAAGATAAGTAATTTGACTTTTATTTATAAACTTTTTAATAACATTTAACTTAAAAATAAAAATTCTACCTATATCGCTTTACTTCGATAGTAGTAATACGAATATGGCATTAAAGCTAAACCCGATTATATATTTTTTTTGATATATGAACTCTTAAAAGATGTATTATTAATATTGTTCTTCCAACATTAATGAACTTATTTTAATCTCCTAAGTTAATCTAAAAAAACTTAATCTACCTTTGTATATTAAATACGTCATTATTTATAGTGAACACCTATACGTTCCATTTAAATCATATTTTGATCCTTAAAATTTGAAAATTTAAACAATAATAAATCAGAATGTATAACAATTAATAATGATAAAAATGGATCTAAAAGCTATCTCAACTGATTTGACTTCTATTATCTTCATTATTAACTTCCTTTACCTAATGAATAACAAGATGTATCAATAGTTGAAAGTTTTTAATAATTATTATAAAGCGGCATGCGATTATTACATACCAACAATTGATGTCTTTAAGTTGACTAGCCTAAACATTTGAATAGTAAAACAAAAAAATGTCTTTGGTACAGCATAGGACTGACGGATAGTTAACTTTGAAGTTACAATAAGAAAAATCAACCCTAGAAATCTTTCTCTTTTAGTATATACATTAGACATTATAAAATTAATTTAGCAACAAAAATTTTAGACAAAGTCTGAGTTCAATCGACATTGTATTAGTCTCTATTCTTAACTAATTGAAATACAAAATTAGCTGTAGGTTTAAAATAGCATTTTTTTTTTAATTTAAGTTAAACACATGGAAAAGTTTCTTACCTGTGTGGAAAGTCGAATTTTACACAATATTGGCGCCCAACGCGAGGGCTTAGTTGGCATTTTATTTGATAGTTTTACTGGTAATTATCACAATACTAATTAAATTATGCTTAGGTGGGTCCTTTTTAAATTTTAAGCAAAACACATAGCAGGTTTTTCATAGCTAGTACGAGATTTGGAAACACTACTTTAAATAATGTTGGCACCCTACGTGAGGGCGTAGCATATTTTTTTTTATTCGTGATTAATAAAATATCAGTTTAATTCCAGCCTTAAATTAGATTGGTTCATATTACGCTGAAAATGATCATATTAAGCTTTCCTAAGTTAACATTTTATTTTCATCATTCTTTTTCGGATCATAATCTACAGAAAAATGAGTGATGATAGGTCAGGTTAGGGATTAATCTCTCTAACTTTGAAAATATTATTAACTTAATAGTCCGATTCTTTAGAAATCTACATTATCTTTAGTCAAACTTACAGAAGTGCCCCAAAAAAATTACCTGGCCAAATATGGCCTTTTAAAAAATTTCTAATTGCTTAAAAAAATATCGCCCATAACTTGTAATTCATCCGGTCTTAGTTCGAAAAAAGACATCTTTCGTACATTGGTGGTAGTTAGCATCTAAGCGCCGCGATGTCTGTTGCGTTGAAATAATTTATTTGAAAACATAATTGTAAACACACCCTTAAAGTAGAAATATCTTAACAGTCCCAATATTATCGTAGTAAATCACCTTTTAAAGTAGCTAGCATTCAGAAATTAATAACTGAAAAAACTTTAAGATTGATTTATGTTAATAAGAACTATAAGTCATTAAAAAAGTCACAACTTAAAGAACATCTTTTATTTGTAAATTGATAAGTGCAGTTTTCAATTTCATAAGCTAAGTCTAATCGCTACATCTTCAGGGACATAGTCCAATTCCCGATATTTGTTTACGCCCTTCGAAAAGATTGTAACAGACAGACCAAAAGTTTACCTTCTTTGTAAACAAAGAAAAACCCAAACTTTTCAACCGTTTTGCTTATAACACAATGGTAAAAACTAATTAAAAATTAAATGATAAATTAAAATGTAGGCGTTATTATTTATAAATAGGTATTTAATCGACAAATCACAAACAACCACACTTTTAAACTCATTTTGTCCTTTAATAAATAAATAACTACAATTCTGAAATATAACTTACGTGACTAAAGCTAGAATATGTTTTTAAACCACTATATAAAAGCATTTTAAGAATTTTTCTATTATCATTTTAAAATAT
>CM032450.1:17799077-17831577 GCA_019049505.1 Pachyrhynchus sulphureomaculatus
GCATAAACATTTGGGCATGAGAAAGCTTTATTCGAAATGGGTACCGCGTTTGCTCATAGTGGACCAAAATCAACAACATGTCGACGATTCTGAGCGCTGTTTGGACCTGTTTAAGCATAATAAAAAGGATTTTTTCTTGCGATATATGACAATGGTTGAAACAAGGATTCACCACTACACACCGGAATCAAACCGGCAGTCAGCTGAGTGGACAGCAGCCGGTGAAAGCCGCCCAAAGCAACCAAAGACACAATAGTCGGCTGGGAAGGTTTTGGCCTCTGTATTTTGGGTTGCGCATAGAATAATTTTCATTGACTCTGCTGAGAAGGGAAAAACCATCAATAGCGAATATTATATAAAGTTAAATGCATTTGAAGGGAGGAATCGCAAAGAAACTGCCCCAAATGAATAAGAACAAAGTGCTCTTTCATCAAGACAATGCACCGTGTAACAAGTCAATGGTTACAATGGCAAAATTGCATGAATTGAAGTTCGAATTGCTTCCTCATCCACCATATTCTCCAGATTTGGCCCTCAGTGACTATTATCTATTCGCAGATCTCAAAAAAATGCTCGCGGAAAAGAGATTTGGCAAAGACAAATCTTTCTACAAGAAAGGTATAGAAAGGTTAGAAAAGCGTTGGACTGATTGTATCGGTTTTGAAGGAGTATTCTCCAGATTTGGCCTTCAGCGACTATTATCTATTCGTAGACTTCAAAAAAATGTTTGCGGGAAAGAGATTTGACTCCAATGAAGAAGTTATCGCCGAAGCTGAGGCCTATTTTGAAGCCAAAGACAAATCCTTCTACAAGAAAGGTATAGAAATGTTAGAAAAGTGTTGGACTGATTGTATCGCTCTTAAAGGAGACTGACTATATTGATGAATAGAGACGAATTTTGCAAAAAAAAATGTATTTTAAGTAGCTAGATCGTTTATATTTAATAATTCAACAAGTTGTTATTTTGTGACGGAGAGATAACATTTTGAAATGAGCAGGATACCTGTGTAATGTTTTCAATCAAAAATTTGCTGAACTGTCACTCTTCCACCAACAGACCAAGGAACTATTTTTAAATCCAAGATTAAAACTTTTGATAATATAATGCAAACACTTGTTATTATAATGTTTCAAATTTGCTGATGTAAATAAGCAATAATGTCTGACACGATTTGCAATGTAATCAGTATTGTTTAGACTAAGAAAATACCATTAAAGATACCGATAATAGCTCTCTTATCAAAATTATTAACTATATATATATACAATGATTTATGTCCTTTGCATAAGGCATTCTTTTTTTTTTAAGTTGCATGAGTTCAATTACTTACTCATCAAAATAAGAAACCAGTAAGAGGATAAAGAAAAAAGTCAACCGTTCATAAAAGAGTTAGAATGAGAAGTTACGGAGGATAAAAGGATCCAACACCAAAAAAAAAAACATTCAAAGTGTTTATGCAATATTTCAAAAAGTGTTATATGTATTCAATCTATACAAATCGCCGTTAAAAACATCTAACATAAATTTGAAAAAACAATAATATAAAAGTTCTTGTTTTGTTCCAGCCTATACTTTTATTAAACATGTTTAAAAATATAATCTTTTATTATATACGGTTAGCACTACTGCACCGCGATATCATTACTAGTATTATTTTCTTTCGAAGACCAAGTACTTGTCGACTCCAGTCTTTATAATTCAGCAAAGGCGCCATCATCTGCCTGTCTGCATATTATGTTGTAATAAGATATATCTATTCCTTCTGAAATTCTCGATCCTTACGTATGTTTGTTAGGTTGAGGTGTGAGGACCGGCTTTTTTTTATGGGTCTAGCACACGTGCTGCAGGGAAGTTCCTAAAGCGGTACAGGAGCGACACGTGTGCGGAAAAAGCGATTCACGTTATTCTTGAATCGCTGTAAATTGAACTCGGTGGGAAACACTACTTTTTCAGAATGGCCGAGTGTTATATTGTTTTTGCTCCTAAAATCGTGGGTATATGTATAAGTTGGTTAAAGCATGTTTAAGTAAAACCAATAAATATAGAATATGTGTCTCGATATTAGTTTTTTGTGGACGGCGGGTCATTTACTAAGGCGATTGTCATAAAGCAATAGATCGTAGTTACCGACGATTAGCGTTTCTTAAGATATAAGTGAATTAGTAAAAAGTTGTGAGATTGTATGAGCAGACTGCCAATAAAAGAATGTAAAGCTAGATCGAGACATTTTCCGTTATATTCCAGTCGTCGCGTATGTAATACCGCACCATTTTTAGTGTTCCGTACAGAACACTTATAAGATTACTTCGGGGTCCGTCCGTCTGCCTGTCTGTTTCTCTGTCACACCCGACTGACATAGTTGACATTTAGTACTAATATAGGAATTGATGGTATCATCAGAGCCGTGTGGTTTTGAAAGTTAAATTTTGATTTAAAGGTTTAGTTGTGGGGGGGTGAAAACAGAAATTAAAAAAAAAAATACCAGGTTATTGAGTGGGATGTCAAATGCAAGCTTGTGAAAAGCCGAGTTCAAAAATATATATACTGTAATACTAGCGCTGTCCCCCTCCCTTATTTCGAAAAGTACTGATCAAAGAAGTTTGAAAAAATTCTGGAATATTCTCCACAGGGTGTAGATTGAACGAAAATTATCACCTTTAATAATTTATTTGGTATATAA
This sequence comes from Pachyrhynchus sulphureomaculatus, assembly GCA_019049505.1. Classification (NCBI taxonomy): domain Eukaryota; kingdom Metazoa; phylum Arthropoda; class Insecta; order Coleoptera; family Curculionidae; genus Pachyrhynchus; species Pachyrhynchus sulphureomaculatus. The sequence goes on from CM032450.1 coordinate 17,801,759, forward strand.
AAAAAAAAATAATTTCAAGATCATCAGTTTTCAACAAGGATAGGAAACAAGCTTCGTTGAAAACTCATTTGGGGTGTGTTTTGTGAAGTCATTTATCATTTTATACTTCTGTAACAAAAATTTTTATTTTAAAAGCAATCAACGTACGGACATAATTGCGTAAGTACGGCTTGCACTTGGCCGGTTATTTTATGTTGCGGAGCCGTAAATGTTATATTTTCCCTGGTTACACGTATCTTTGTTAAAACTTCATCACCTGATACCGGAACAGTCCAAGAAGGCGTAAGCGTTCAAACGCGTCGAGTGATCTAAATACTATCTCCCATGTACCAGTATTTCCTTTTAAATCATCAAAACTGAAGATTTTCGGCTAGTACGAGTTAAATAAAGTTTTTTTTTTTTTTTTTTTTATTGGTCTAGCACACGTGCTGCAGGGAAGTCCCTAAAGCGCTCCAGGAGCGGCACGAGTGCGGAAAAAAAAAAAAAAGCGATTCACGTTGTTCTTGAATCGCTGTAAATTGTATTCGGTGGGAAACACAGCGCTGGGCAAATTATTCCAAAGGGATGACGTTCTCCATATAAAAGATTGCTTGAAAAGCGTTGTACGCGGAGTAACAAGCTGAACCTCATACGGATGCGAAGCACCAGCGCGACGTGTATTTCTAACATGCACCGCTTTGGGTGGAATTAAGCGGGCTACATCCTTCGAACACTTTCCATGAAAATACTTGTAGAACAGACTCAAGTCGCCAACCGTTCTTCGATGTTCCAGCGAATCAAGGCCGTCGGTCAATTCCGGGTCCCCAATCAGACGGACCGCTCTTCTCTGAACAGAATCCAACAAATGCAGTGTATGTTTGGGAGCGGAGCCCCAAACGTGGGAGCAGTATTCCATAGTTGGTCGAATTTGGGCTTTGTAAAGAATTAACAGTGGTTGTGGGGTGTAAAGCTTTCTGGTTCTAAATAATATTCCCAACTTTTGAGAAGCTCTCCTTGCTATGCCTGCAACATGTTCATGCCAAGACATATTTGCTCCCAAACTAACGCCCAACAAATTGAGCGACGATGCTAGGGGAATGGAGTGCCCCGACATAACTATGTCGGGTTCAGCAACGTTAACTTTTTTAGAAAAAACTGCCGCTTGGGTTTTTGTAGCGTTAAATTCCACTTGGTTACTGTCACCCCAAGATAGAATTTCTTCCAGGTCTTTGTTGAGTTGAACGACCTTCTGCTGTCTGCGGATATTCGCCTGAGCAGCCGATGTCCGAACGTTCAAGGTGAATGAAGAGACAAGCGTACTGTCATCTGCAAAGCTATAGATTGGATTCCCGGTCTTTTCCAGCAGATCGTTAATGTAAATGAGAAAGAGAGTAGGAGACAGTATGGAGCCCTGGGGCACACCAGCGTTGATAGTGAGGGTGTTAGAAAGAAATCCGTCGACCGCCACTCGTAAAGAACGCTCTCTGAGGAAACATGAGAGCCACAAACAGAACCTTTCAGACATACCATAAGAGCGCAACTTAGCCAACAGTCCATTGTGCCAAACACGGTCGAATGCCTTGGATATGTCAAGAGCAACCGCTCGAGATTCTCCAAAGTGTTCAATTGCGTTGTTCCAAACATGTGTTACATAAGTCAGAAGATCTCCTGTTGATCTATGTTTACGAAAACCATATTGGTGATCGCTAATAATATTGAATCGTTCAAGATATTTTAGAAGATGCTCATTGATAACCTTTTCCATGACTTTCGATATTATTGAAAGCAGTGCAACTGGTCGGTAGTTATTTGGCAAGGTCTTCTTACCTTTTTTAGGTATCGGCTGAACCGTGGCACATTTCCAGCAGGACGGAAATATTCCCTTTCTGTAGGATAGGTTAAAAAGTCTACAGAAAACTGGTGTTAGTTCCCTTGCACAGTTTTTGAGAACTATGGCAGGTATTCCGTCAGCGCCAGAAGCCTTCTTGGTGTCTAGCTTCATTAAAATACGCTTTATGATGCCCTGTCTGAAGACAACATCGGGCATCCTTGACTGCAATATGGGAATAGTAGGTGGTGTTTTTCCTTGGAAATCGACAGTAGAATGTGAAGCAAAAAGTTCAGCCAACAAGTTCGCTCTCTCAACAGGTCTGGTTGCAATGGAATTATCTGGCCGTGTGAGTGGTGGTATGGTGGATTTGGTAAAATTTTGACTAACTGCCCTAGCGACTGCCCAAAAGGACCTGGAATTGTTGGGACAAGCGAGAAGTTTGTTTCTAATTCGTTGATTGTGTGCCTCCTTGGTTTCGTCGATAATTCCCTTGCATCTGTTCCGGGCATGAACAAAGATGTTTCGATTTACGGTGTTAGGATTTTCACGCCATTGTCCGTAGGCAATATGTTTAGAAGCAACAGCTTCTTTGCGTTTTCGGTCGAACCAAGGCTTATATAAAGGCAAAATAAAGTTAGTTTTTAGTCATCGCTCAGATAGTTATTTGATTCGGGACAATTTTTTATTGGATTTTTTATATTTGTCGATAGTGGACACAAGGTTGTATCTATTTAATAGATATTTATTCTACTTAACAATCCTTTGATAAAATATTTGATTAATTTTCTTGGAAATGTTTACTATAAGGATGGTTCGAAATGTAATAAAAGTCAGCATAACTTGTTTAACTGATAATACAACGTTTAAAATAAGTTTTACTACTTTAGAGCAATCCTTTCTTTGTAAAGGAGTAGGTACTAATCAATAATGTCAAATCATAAGATATGAATTTAAGCTATAGTTAAACTCTGCCAACTTTCTCATATTATCTCATATAGCAAAAGTGAGATACTATCATACGCATTCCCAAATGTAATGAAAGACTGATATTGTCAAATTTCCACTTTATTTAGTTTCACTGAAACTGTATGGCGCGTTTCGCTATACTATAGCTTCTTCTGATCAGAAGAAGCTATAGTATAGCGAAACGCGTCATACAGTTACAGTGAAACTAAATAAAGCGTAAATTTCGACAATATCAGTCTTTCATTACATTCGTTATGAATTTCCATCAAATAACAGCCACAACAATTCAAAGTTCATATCCATACCCTTTATATCGTTAGGTCAGCAGTTGACTTTCTTTTGGACTCTAGCTGATTACTTACTGACCGTTCCAGTTTGTTGGTTTGCTTGATGTTATACAATATCAGCTCGGCTCTTTTTTATAGTTTCTCCAATTTTTTACAGTTTTTAAACCTTGATTCAAAATCTACATTAGCCTCCTCTACCGTTTTTATTGTATTTTTAGATAATGTATCTTTATTTATTTAATTTTGTTCGTTTATTCCTAACTTTCTTTGGTTACATATCTCTTAAATTTCTTAATAGAGATGTTTTCCACTTATCTCCAAATAAAAATCTTGTTTACTTTATAATATTTGCAATATTTATATTTAGAATAATATGTATATTTTATTAATGTTGAATTAAAGGTATACATCGGTTGTGTTGTGTTGATGATGTCGCACGATCAATCGTTTAAGTCGTTTTTTGAAGTAATATCTTGCTTACTAATGGATTTCCCGATCCCATCTTCAAGGCTCTATTTTATAGTCAATTTCAGTAAACGGTAATATAGTATTGTCTGAGACAGGAGTTAAATATGAGATATATCTCATATTTATAAACTTTTGACTAAAATCATCTTCAATAGATTAAAAAATAAATTAGATTCCTACCAGCCATGCGAACAGGCTGGTTTTAGATCCAGCTATAGCACATGCGAGCACTTACAGACAATGAGAAATATTCTAGAGAAAAACAATGAATACAATTTTGAACTCTGCATAACCTTTATAGACTATGATTCTGTCCAAATGTGGGCAGTCATCAACGGCTTGAACAATTGTAGAATTAATTCTAGATACACTACTCTACTCAAAAATGTATATGAAAACGCAAAGATTTACATAAAACCTAGTACAGAACAAATACGTATAGGAAGAGGTGGAAGAGAGGGAGATACAAGCTCTCCTAAGCTATTGATTACAGCTCCAGAAGACGTATTCCACCAACTAGATTGGACAAAGAAGGGCCTAAATATAAATGGTTTGTATCTGAGTCATTTAAGGTTCGCAGACGATATTGTGGTTATCAGTAGTAATCCACATGAGTTAAATTACCACTCAAAGACAATTGGTTTTAAGATGAATAAAAGTAAGACAAAAATATTACACCACATACACTAATAACAATATAGTTATAAATTTAGAAGGAACAGCTCTCGAGATTGTTAAATATCAACAAGAATCAGGCTCGCGTATGGTGCGCATTCGGGAAATTAAGTTATATATTCAAAGATAAAGCCATCCCAAATAAGTTAAAGGCCGAAGTTCACGATCCGTGCATCCGACTCGTAATTAGATATGGCGCTGAAATTTGGACACTGAATGAAGCCGATATACAAAAACTAGTTCGGACCCAGAAAGCACACGAAAGACAGATGATCGGGATAAAACTTAAAGATAGAAAAAGGAACATAAAAGGAGTACAGGCCATCCCAAAAAACAAGATGGTGTGATGATATACAGAGGTTTGCGGGCCTTGGATGGATGAAAACAGCTGCAAATATATTGAGGTTGAAATTCAGGCCTACATCCAGCATTGGATAGAATTAAGCTTATAGTGATTATATATATATATATATATATATATATATATATATATATATATATATATATATATATATGTATATATATATTTTTTTTTGCTGACTAAAAAAGCCAGTTTTACCCAAAGTTCCGCTTGTTTGCATCTAAACTCCATCTACCATTAACAGTGGATTCAAGAAACGGCGACAGAAAATGATGAGTTACGAAGCGTCAGTATCAGATTTTTAAAATTTAAAATTCAATGGTTCACCGGCTTTCGCTATATCATTAAAAGTGTAATCTAATGGCGTAAAATTTTCGTGCATAGTTTTAACTAATACCGAAGACAGTAAATAGCATTATATTTATAAGAAACAGCTGAATATTTTCTAAATTTATACTTCAATAAGCTATATACGAGGCTGGTTTGAAAAGTCCGTGCAAAAATAAAAACTACTTATGTGTTTGGGGTAAACCTTTTTTATTTTTGGACATAGTCTCCTTTTAGGCTTATACACTTCGTCCAACGATGTTCTAGTTTGTTGATCCCTTCCGAATAATAGGATTTGTCCAAGTCTGCAAAATATCCATTAGTGTCTGCAATCACCTCCTCGTTTGAATAAAATCTTTGTCCCGCCAGCCATTTCTTCAAATTGGTGAACAAATAGTAGTCCGAGGGAGCCAAGTCTGGAGAATAGGGGGGATATGAAACGAGTTGGAATCCTATTTCCATTAATTTTGCGACCACAACTACTGAGGTGTGTGCTGGTGCGTTGTCGTGATGGAAAAGGACTTTCTTGTGGGCCAAACGCGGGCGTTTTTCTTGCAGCTCGGTTTTCAAACGGTCCAATAACGATGAATAATATTCACCTGTAATAGTTTTACCCTTTTCCCCGATAGTCGATGAGGATTATTCCTTGCGAATCCCAAAAGACAGTCGCCATAACCTTTCCGGCCGAAGGAATGGCCTTCGCCTTTTTTGGTGCAGATTCCCCCTTGGTAACCCATTGTTTAGATTGTTGTTTGGTCTCGGGAGTATAGTAATGTATCCATGTTTCATCCACAGTGACGAAACGACGCTTAAAGTCCTCCGGATTCTTCTGGAACAGCTGCAAACCATCCTTGCAACACTTCACACGATTCCGTTTTTGGTCAAGCGTGAGCAATCGCGGCACCCATCTTGCGGATAGCTTTCTCATGTCCAAATGTTTATGCAAAATATTATGTACCCGTTCAGTCGAGATGCCCACAGCACTAGCAATCTCACGCACCTTAACTCTTCTGTCATCCATCACCATATCATGGATTTGATCAATGATTTCTGGAGTCCTAACCTCCACAGGCCGTCCAGAACGTTCAGCGTCACTTGTGCCCATATGGCCAGTCCGAAAATTTTGAAACCACTTATAAACTGTTCTAATCGAAGGTGCAGAGTCACCATAATGTTTATCAAGCTTCTCTTTAGTCTCCTGAGGCGTTTTGCCTTTCATAAAGTAATGTTTAATCACCACACGAAATTCTTTTTCGTCCATTTCTTGAAAATCACTCGACTTCCTTGATTCACACGAATGCTAAACACAAAGAAATAGACCTGCACGGGACTTTGCACGGACTTTTCAAACCAGCCTCGTATAACCCTATATAACCTGCTATTAAAATTAACAAATACACGGGACAACACCGGTACGTATCAACAGCTGGTTTTACTAGCAGAACACGTGCCATCATTCAAGGTTTTTAGCGACATTGTACGAATGGAGGATACGGTATTTTTGTTCCATTAGACAGTTGTCCAGCGCTTTCTTCTTGTCCTTACCATGCTCACTGAAGTTTCTTATGAACCACTGATTTGGCGGAAAACGGTGTCATGGATGACATAGTTTGTCTATTATTTTTATATATCTGGAGTTTAACCCAAACTCTAAGATCGTTGTGTTTCTAAAATTTAGTTTTTTTTAACAGAAAACCTACTTAAATTGTAACTGTTTTATATACAATAATAAAATTTTTTAATAAATAATTACTACAAAAATAATTTAGATTTTTGAACTGAGCTGTACTTCGAACCCGTTTAAAATGCTGATTTTTTTACCTCGGTTTCCTGTGCAGAAAATCTGTATTCCTAAACCCCTAGATTTTCATCCAGTTTTATTCAAAAAGTTAGGAATAATTTTTGCATGCGACGGTGCGTTATCGCCAAATAAAATCCATGAATTATTCGGCCAGAGTTCAAGCCCTTTTTGATTCATGTAAACGACGCATAATGCTTAAATAATACTTCTTATTAACTATTGGGTTAGTTGGAAATAAGTCTTTGCACAAAACACCAACGTAGTCGAAGAAAACAGTTATCATGATTTGATTTTTGACCGACTTTAACGTGTTTTTTTCAATATTCATTCGATTGGTGCGCTGTTTCTGATCCACGTCTCATCACTAGTACTATAATTATGCATTTGAAAGTGGAATCAACCAATGAAAAACATGTTTTAGCAGCCTCAACACGACGGTGCTTTTCTAGAAAATGCATTTGTTTCAAAACCAATTATTCAAAATCGATTGTATTGATCCAGTTGATATGTCCTTGATTTGGTTAATGTTTTCGTCTATGATCTCTCCACCACTAAAAAACTTTGGTTCTTACTCAACATTTTTTCTGGGAACACTTTTCTGATATTTTTAACGTATACGATACCACAAATTTCGTGTTTAAGACAAAATTTAATGCAAATTCTTTTAAAAATCGCTAAGAAGAAATACGCTGTTATTTTTAACGTAAAGCAAATGTCATGAAACTTTTTCTCAGATGTTAATAATAGGTTTACCAACATAAAAAACCTATACCTTAACAGATAGCAATAACTTGCGTACTTTTAAATGAATTAATTAATTTCTTAACATACAATCTGTCAAATAAAAACGTGTGCGCTATAATTCATTTTTGGTAGATGCGATTCTAACAATTCAACAAAAGATTGGTAGAGAGTCTACAACGCATTTTAGTAAAGGTATCAGTCGATTCCCAACTTACGTCGAAATTACGTAAAATCCAGAATGAGTCACTTCTTTGCGCGTCGGTTCGAGGCAGTCTTTCTTTATTCCCATCCAATGGGTCCTAAAATGACACATTTCGTTGCAGCAAAATATATTAAAAAGTCGATGTCGTTTGTGAAGAAGTGGGTAAATCGTAAATAACGACGACTTGCCAAAACGTGGCTCGGTAGTTAAAGTCACTCCGAAAGTCGAAAAACGAACCGTGTCTTGGTTTTCACGGGACCCGAAATCGACGCTGCGTCAAGGAGCGGCAAAATTAAGAAAATCGTGTTTGAATGTGTCCCATGAGACCATTCGACAAGATCTTCGTGCTAACGATGTCAAATTCCGAAGTACGTTGGAGAAACTTTTGCTGGGCCAAAATCACGTTGCAAAGCGGCTCGGTTGGGTCCACGAAAAGATAATAGAGTGGCCCTCACAATCGCCCGGACATCGTTTCAGTTGTCTTCTTAGATTCGAAAAATTTGGAAATCTCGTCGACAGCATGCCTCGAAGATATCAGGCGATTATTGACGCAGGAGGCGATTGGACAACTTATTAAGGTACTTGCGCCGTTGTTAGCATACCTAAAGTGTTCTCGAAACACATTTTTTCAAGAATACGAGCGGTCACGTTCTTACTTGACAGACTGTAGTAGTAAGTGACACGACGAGAGTTAAAGTCAGCTTCTGAACAGGAGTGTTTTTTTGGAACGAATAACAAATTGTAGGTTTTGGAGCGCCCCAAGGAACGACTGTGAATACGGCCCTATAACCTGATTGAAGTATCTAGTTTATTACTAAGAATGTTTATTATTGTTTTTTTTTTAATACCAGAAATATCAAAGCGTTTATATTCTACCTCTTTCTAAATAAATGAAAATATGTTTGTAATAAAAGGTTATAAACAAATTACAAAAACTTTTTTGTACAACGATTGTTTTTTTCTTTTGTACCGCTAGTTAACTTTCGGTCTCAATGACCCAAGACCTAGATTCGCCAGTCGTAAAATATTTAATTTAAAATATTCTATGTCAAAACATCTAGATACGAAAAAAAATGTCCTTAAACGCAATATTGTTTAATATATCCCGATTAAAATAAAAATAAGATCGCCAAGATATCGTCGAACCTCGCAATAAAAACATAGGAAAATATGAAAAATTTATAATAATTTGGTCAATCACGAAAAGAAAAATTTGACACGAACGTTTAGCATATTATATGTATAAGTTAAAATTAGCTTTTTCTAAGGTTAAATTAAAACCTAAAATAACAAAAAAGACTATGGTTCGAAACCGACTTTAAAGTGTAAATTCTGATATCGAGGAATCTTAGCTACCAGTTTGGCGGTCTTGTTACAGTAATGCAAAAGTCCGCAGATTTTTTATTCGTTGACATACGTCGTTAAAATTACCAAACTTTTTAGAGTTTATACAGAGTGCAGCAAATAATTTTCCAAACTGGGTATGTAGAAATATTTGAAACACATTTTTTCAGTTTTCTCTTTTTTTTATTCAATAAAATCCTCCTTCTAATTTAACGCACCTCTACTACTCTTCAATAGTGATTCAAATAAATTTTCTTGCTCATTTCCTAGGATTGCAAAGTCTTCTAAATAGTCTCTTGTCCTCGAAAAAGCATTCTTTTAATTTTTTTTAATAGTAACAAGTTGCATGTACTAAATCGGGTGAATATGGTGAATAGCCTAACACAGATACTTAATTCGGTCGACAAATTGACGAACAGTGAGTGAAGTGTGATTTGGTGCATCATATTCAAGTTGAACACAGCGGATTCTATTCATTAAATGTTTCAATACTTCCAAATAATCCTGACCAGTTAGAATAAATTTACGAAACGTTTCTCAGCGTGGAAAAAAACATTATTTGTATTTTTGATGGGACCATTAGTGCTTTTTTGGTTCCGTAGTAATGATTTCGAAGTAGATTGTGCGCACTTTGACGCATTGTTGATGGATTATACTGAAAACACAGCGTGTCGTCGCTACTAACCATTGATTTCAAAAGGTTTGGATTATTTTTAAAGGTATGTCCCATTCCTCTGGAATGTTATGCTCTATATAACCATTGGTTTAAAGTATGTACAACAAATTTAGTTCAAAGGTTTATTTTACCTAGATCTTTCAAGGTCATTTAAGTTGTTTTCAATTATTGTCTCGAATTCATGAACATTTTGAATCATTTCTGGTGTTAATATTATTCTTCTTCTTATATATCATCATTAAGCTGTTGTCTTCCATCCAAAATTGCATTTATGTCATTCAAAAATATGTGCTTCACAAGCAGTCAGTGCTAAATAATTTTATCGTATTTCTGTGGCATTTGTATTAAATTTTACGTAAGAATTAATTACATTTCTTTTTCCACCTGACCTCATATTCCGTTGATGTAGGCTATTCACGTTGTACCTAATATGGCTTCAGAGGATGGCTAATCAACTTGTTCTCTGCTGGATTTGAATGGTATAGAAATAAGGGCTTTCATTAGATAATGGCCTGAGCCGCACACAGATCCCCTATCATGATCTCACCATTTAGAGTTTTATAACAATGTAGTCGATTATAGACTTTATTAATCTTTTTATTTACAATATATCGTCAAGGTTTTCTTCTCCCATAGAATGAAAAACAAAACCTGGAAAGGAGGCATCCAGAGGGCCATATCGGAAGAACATTTGAGACTGGGGGCACAGAAAATACAGCTATCGCTACAGAAAGACTAGTACATGGAACAAAACGTCCCCTCAAAACGAAGTCGGCTGGCTACCGCAGGATCGTTAAAATATACCTTGTTTCGCAAAGATACCGTACATATTTTCCCTATTATTGTTACGTATAATACAACTTACACTTGCAAGGCATCTCTAAAAACTCAACGAGGCACATTTTAACGTGCCAGCCGGCTTCGTTTTGCGCCGAAGTGTTGTTCCACTTGTTTGTCTTTCTGTAGGGGCAGCTAGATTTTCTGTATCGGAACATAGAAAAGGTTGACAACTGGAACGCAGAACGGTATAAAACCGGATGTTTATGATGTTGTTCTGTGTTATAATTTCTATTTCTACAGTAACGTTTTTTAACCGTCCAATAAATATCGTATCTCATCTGTCAATTTCTCACGCTAAAATTTAAACTGAAAGTCGCGAAAGGATACGGCTTTAAAATAACATGTTAAACTTGTATATTACGTCACTAGTTTAAGATATACTTCACTAGTTCAGGTTAGTTAATTATCGCACTGTGTACACTGGTACTACTCAACATAATGTCAACCATAAACCACCACGCTTTTTATCGACAGGGAACCATATGACTATTCAATCCGGCCTGAAGTGTTTGCATTAGAAAATCGAATCAATATTGTCAAGTTAGCCCTAAAATTTTTCAGAATGAGCTTAAAAGATTCAAGCTCAGTTGAAGTCGGTTTACTTTAAAATTTTCAAGGGGTTTGGTAAAGCCACTTGAGCCCAAACCAGTTGAAGAATGTGGATGACAACGTACACAACTATATATTTGCAGTGGCCGTGAGATTAAACTCTTGAAGTTTTGGAAAAATTCAGCTCAGCCATTTTTACTTAAATTTTGTGAAATAAAATTTAATGTTAATGTGGAATATTCGGGTATGTCCTCGATTAGCCACTTTAAATGAGACTATTTAATATCCTGGGTTAAAGATAATGATAAAAATAAGTTGTTCTCTTAAAACAAAATATATAGCAGCACTTGTGATAGTTGCAAAGTAACGTCACAATTTTTTTAAACCTGAAGTATGTTAATATGACTACTTTAAAACACCTGTACTATCATTGATAAAATTATTTATACAGAACACTTTCTACATGGTGAAACAAGCTTCTTCACACTCCCCGCATATAGTTCCTCCGCCTGGGTTTCCAGCCAGATATACGACTATAAGCTTAATGATCAGAAGTCTCCCATTCCAATTTTTTAATTGTTTTGGCTGTGAACATTTAAACGGCCTTTCCCAGTCTCACGAAACCACTTTTCCTCCACTCATTGCTGTACGCCCGTAAGTTTCACACAATTGGCGGTGGATTTCAGCTGCATTATGCCCTCTTGCGTTCATTATTACACACTGTCATACATAGTTACAGCAGCGACTGACCAGTCAAAGATAATGCGCACTTTATATTTATATTTGTATATGGATGTCACAAAAACCAACGTATAGGCCAACTCATAACTCTATATGAGATATTGACTAGCTAATTAAAATATTTTACTCATGATACTTACAAAAATGTTTTTTTTTTTTTCCCACAGGCTTAGCACAATTAGTTTATTTTGACCTGTGATCAACAGCAGGATTAGTTAGGATTACGCAACAATAATTACATTTTTAGAATACGGAAATTTGTAGTTGTGGCACTCGATAAACTGACCTAAGGTGTAGCTTTTCATGAAATCCGTGAAAGTGTCAGTATCTCGAAATCTAACAATTTTTCATAGGTCATTTACATATTCTGGTGAGTTAGAGAGAGAGTTGGTTTTTGAGACACCCTATATATGTGCATATATATATATATATATATATATATATATATATATATATATATATATATATACGAGGCTGGTTTGAAAAGTCCGTGCAAAGTCCGAGAGATGGCACCACCGGCGCGTATCGAGGTCATGATTAGTTAGTAGCATCTCTTGAATGAACGCACACCAAGTTTCAGCCATATTGGTCTATTTCTTTGTGTTTGGCATTCGTGTGAATCAAGGAAGTCGAGTGAATTTCAAGAAATGGACGAAAAAGAATTTCGTGTGGTGATTAAACATTACTTTATGAAAGGCAAAACGCCTCAGGAGACTAAAGAGAAGCTTGATAAACATTATGGTGACTCTGCACCTTCGATTAGAACAGTTTATAAGTAGTTTCAAAATTTTCGGACTGGTCATATGGGCACAAGTGACGCTGAACGTTCTGGACGGCCTGTGGAGGTTACGACTCCAGAAATCATTGATCAAATCCATGATATGGTGATGGATGACAGAAGAGTTAAGGTGCGTGATATTGCTAGTGCTGTGGGTATCTTGACTGAACGGGTACATAATATTTTGCATAAACATTTGGACATGAGAAAGCTATCCGCAAGATGGGTGCCGCGATTGCTCACGCTTGACCAAAAACGGAATCGTGTGAAGTGTTGCAAGGATGGTTTGCAGCTGTTCCAGAAGAATCCGGAGGACTTTAAGCGTCGTTTCGTCACTGTGGATGAAACATGAATACATTACTATACTCCTGAGACCAAACAACAATCTAAACAATGGGTTACCAAGGGGGAATCTGCACCAAAAAAGGCGAAGACCGTTCCTTCGGCCGGAAAGGTTATGGTGACTGTCTTTTGGGATTCGCAAGGGATAATCCTCATCGACTATCTGGAAAAGGGTAAAACTATTATAGGTGAATATTATTCATGGTTATTGGACCGTTTGAAAACCGAGCTGCAAGAAAAAAAACGCCCGCGATTGGCCCACAAGAAAGTCCTTTTCCATCACGACAACGCACCAGCACACACCTCAGCAGTTGTGGTCGCAAAATTAATGGAAATAGGATTCCAACTCGTTTCACATCCCCCCTATTCTCCAGACTTGGCTCCCTCGGACTACTATTTGTTCCCCAATTTGAAGAAATGGCTGGCGGGACAAAGATTTTATTCAAACGAGGATGATTGCAGACACTAATGGATACTTTGCAGACTTGGACAAATCCTATTATTCGGAAGGGATCAACAAACTAGAACATCGTTGGACGAAGTGTATAAGCCTAAAAGGAGACTATGTCGAAAAAAAAAAAAGGTTTACCCCCCAAACACATAAGTAGTTTTTATTTTTGCACGGACTTTTCAAACCAGCCTCGTATATATGTATGTATGTATATGTATATATATATATATATATATATATATATATATATATATATATATATATATATATATAATAATAATAATTTTAAATAATTAAAAAATTTGAGGTTATGGTGGGCATCCTATAAAATTTGTACAACAGAATATAACTTACCGAACAAATATGGATAATTCAATCTGAATTAACTCATAAAATTTCGGTCTAAAGTCTTATAATTATTCGTCCGGTGATACTACTACTACTAATCTGACATTGCTAGATTTTTTTAATCGAACATCTAAACATTATTATTTTGTAATCTTTTACTTAACTAAACCACAATATCATGCTACTCAGTATATATCACCACTACACCAAACACTTTATTTTTGCACTCGATGCGCGTTTCGCTAACCATGTTAGCTTCATCAGGAGCGATGATTGACAGTCAGTCAGTCAATCATCGCTCCTGATGAAGCTAGTGGTGATATATACTGAGTAGTATCATTTTGCCAAAGATTCCACATTGCCAGCTTGGACACAATATCATGGTTATTAAATACTAGCCGGGCCCGCGGCTCCGCTCGCGTGGATTTGATTCACTACTATCGTCACTGCTCATTCCTTATGTTACCCAACGTAATAAAATATCTCCCATTATTTCTCCTTATCTCCCATTATCTCTACATAATTTCCATTATCTAGGCTTATCCCTGCTCATCTCTCATTATTTCTCCTTATCTCCCATTATTTCTCCCTTATCTCCCATTATCTCACCTTATCTCCCATTATCTAGGCTTATCCCGACTTATCTCGCAATATTTCTCCTTATCTCCCATTTTTTCTCCTTACCTCCAATTATCTCACCATAACTCCCATTATTTAGACTTATCTCTGCTTATCTTCTATTATTTCCCCTTATCTCCCATTATCTCACCTTATCTCCCATTATCGAGACTTATCTCGACTGATCTCCCATTATTTCTTCTTATCTTACCTTATCTCCCATTATCTGGGCTTATATCGAATTATATAGAACATATGTATAAACTTATAAAAACACGTAAATCGGATAAGTGGTTCTCAAGTGATAAGCGCACTAACGGACAGACAGACAGGCAGAGAGACAGGCAGACAGACAGACAGAGAGACGTTGCATTTTATATATATTCTAGATAGAAGATTATAGATAACCTGGCCATTAAAAAAAACACGTAAATCGGATAAGTGGTTCTCGAGTGATAAGCGCACTAACGGACAGACAGACAGAGATACGTTGCATTTTATATCTATTATAGATATAATAAAATATATATCTATAACCTGATTAGAGAACACATGTATGAATATTTAAAAAATCACGTAAATCGGATAAGTGGTTCTCGAGGAATAAGCTCACTAACGGACAGACAGACAGAAAGACGTTGCATTTTATATATGTTATAGATATAGATTATTATTATTATTATATAACCTGGCCAAAGAATATATATATATATATATATATATATATATATATATATATATATATATATATATATATATATATATATATGAATTTAAAAAAAGACACGTAAATCGGATAAGTGATTCTCGCGTGATAAACGCAGTAAGGGACAGACAGAGAGACATTGCATTTTATATATATTATAGATTATAGATATTCTCTGCTACATGATATTGTTCCATATTTAATGGTTTAAGCTGTGCATTTCAAGGGAACGCGCTAGCGGCAAACTTTTTTCCGACTTCATTCACTATTATCGTCACTGCTCATTCCTTATGCTACCTATCGTAATAAAACATAGCCTATAACCTGGCCAGAGAACATATGTATGTTTTTAAAAAAAAAAACGTAAATCGGATAAGTGGTTCTCCAGTGATAAGCGCACTAACGGACGGACAGACAAACAGACATACAGAGAGACGTTGCATTTTATATATTATAGATGAACTTAGTGTTCAAAAAACAAAAATTTGGTGTATTTGTGTTACTTCAGAAAGAGAAAAACATTTTTAATTTGAAGAATATTTGTTTTCGAGTGTTCTTTAAACTGTATTTAGTTTTTAGTGCAGGTTACTTGTCCAAGGTATTCTGAACAATTGTAATACTCAAAACAATTATAAAATGCATAATTTAAAATTTTGGAACTCATAACTGCCTAAATAGTATTTACCAACTGATGACAGCTATAATAGCTAATTTTAATTATAAAAGTTACCGTATCAGCTGACCGCAGGGCTTAGATTTGAAAATTCTACTCTCTCTTTTTGTGCCTCTATTCGCTTTCTCCGTTATGTTTATCATTCATAATTATGAAAAGGTAGGTTTTAACAGCTCATTTATTTACACAATTCTTGTGAATGAATTATAACATTTTTCATTCTTCGGGAAACAGGGCTATTCAGTAACTAGCTACCAAGTATTTAAATTACTAACTGAACTACTTATTAGTACTTAATAACTCTCTGAGTATTTGTTCAGCTTGAATAATTATTTTGATATAATTTAAAGGAAAATTTCTTTTTTCAGTATCGTAAAAGTTGTCTTTCTTTTATTGATCCTTGACATAACTCAGCAGTATTAAAAAAATAAACTTAAAATAATAAAATTTTAAAATGCTTATATCAACATATATGTGTTACCGGCCAAGTGTATAATTCAGGAATTCTATGAGCATTAACTGTTACTCGTGTTGCTGGTGGCGGGGATTCAGGGTGAGGGTAAAGTCAATACATTATAGCATGAACTAACGTGAACTAATCTCAACTAACCTGAACTAACCTACACTAATCTGAACTAGCAGGAGCTTATGTCTTAAGAAGAAGGTTTTGTGTACTTTCAAGTGTCACAACAATTCCTCATAAAAATACATGTAACATTTATGCAAGTATAAAATAAGAGACAAATCCTTTCTTTTGTTTATTCAAAAATAACAATATTAAGATCTCAACTGTTTATAAAAAGAATAGCGTAGGGAAATGAAAACGTTGATTTTATTTGTAAAAGAAATACCTATTTTTTCAACTTTAAAAAAGGATTACTTCAAGTTAGTTTAAGTTAGTTCAGAGTAATTCAGGATAGTTAATGTCATAACGTATTGACTTCACTCCCACCGCGCTCCCTCGCCCTCCGCAGCACGAGAAACAGTTAATGCTTACTGTTTTCAATACCTATTAAACACATTGTCGGCTGTACGTTAGCTATTCTATAGAATGCCTAGGCAAGGATAAAATAAAGGACTTTGCCTGGACGTTTTAGGCATTCTGTAGAATGCCGGATTATATATTTTGCCGGTAACAAATACACGACATAATTTCTGTTATGGCCAGCGATTTTTAAATTTAAAAAATCAAAGTGCTAGTTGGCTCCGAAGCCATTATTCCTTCTCTTCCTTTCTCTTTCCTTTTTTGTCCCTACTTTCGTTTTGCTCATTATGTTTTCCATCCGCAACTATGGGAGGTACTCTTGTATATATAGGACACAGTTTTTGTTCTTGACGTCTGTATTTCAATGTCTACCGTTTAGTTAGTAATAGCTCTCTGAAAATTTCTTTGATTGGCTTATTTTCTGGAAATATAAATTTTTCAATTTTGCAGAAAAACTCCATACTACAATAAAATTATTTATTTGGCAGCATTTCAAAGACCGCGTTTTTAGTTCGAAGAATCATTTTTTAGTGTTTAATTTTAGTATTGGACCTCGGCGTTAGTAAATTTCACACCAAGACTACCTGCGCCCTTAATACAACAGGTAAATTCCACACTAACCTTATAAGGGTGCTTAAATCTTACCAATTTCACACCAAGCAAATATAATTATGCTTTATTCATCTAAATAAAATTGGACGGATTTCTTTTAAATCAGTTTTTATTGAAAATTTTAGATATTTGCAAAAATATATGTTTTTATTTCATAGTAGAATAATATTGATAAAACATGAAGTTATTGCCAAATACATAAAATACGATTGGACAAATTTCCTTACATATACTAGATAATGCTACAAACTTATACATATCTATTTATATATATTTACAAAATAGGTTGAGAAAAATAGGAGACACATTTTAAACAATGGAAACGATTAATATTTCCTAATTGTCTTTGTTTATAAAGATTTTTTAAATGTTTTAATTTTTGATTATTATGATTATTACTTATTTTAGACTCGTCGACACTTTGTATTTTTATATATACGTTAATTTGAAATTCTTTCGCCTATCGATAAAAGTATACAGAGACGGGTGTGTAGAATAAAAAGAATTATTTAGATGGGAATGGAAGGACTCACAACAGTTAGTCGTTCGAGTTAAAGATGGACTCGATTCTGCCCATATTTCCACTGGAAAATCGGCTCCTTCCTCTATATACGTTTCTAATAGGTAATCACAAAATTTATTTAAACGTTCATCCTCAGGTTTTATAGAATATAAATCGTATGCAAAACTGTCACCTAATTCTTCGGGTGCTAAATAGGACAAGCCGAAACAATACTTTAACCAACGACCAATTTCAGAATTTTTGTCGCAATATTCTTTAGCTAGACCTAGATTCTGTATCTTGCGAAACCAAGATTGATGTAAATGAAATCTACATCCTAACACTTTAGCATTTGGCCAAACTTCAGATACTGCCTTATGAATAGATTTTTCGAAGTCAATAGTAATTTTCTCTGGATTGAAATACAGTGTATCTGTTGAATAAATCTTGCATTTTAATAATGTGAAGAGATTTTTGTATGTTTCAACTCTCTTATCACGCAATAAGCAAAATCATAATGGAATGTAATGACCGTTTGCAAAACCATGCACTTTTAATAACTGTGTAAAATATTTAGTGCAGTATGAAAAGGTGCCGTCCATATATATATATTGGATATTTTACACAACATATTGACATTTGTAGTGCAAGAAAAAACAATAATGCCACTTTCGAGTTCATTGATATATAGAAAATTCTCACCCTTGCTAGTTTTCATTTCAAATGTCTCTAAAACACTATACACCTCCTCAGCACTTCTTGGATTACGTCCTGGCAAAAATTTTCGTCTATGGTTATAAATGTTTTTTCTAATATATTCGACATCTTTTACTGTTACTGTTTCAGGCAGTGTGTTTTGTAGTTCTTGTCGGATAATTTTAGATGGCCTTTCACTCATATGCTCTCCGACTTTTCTTTTGCAGGAATTACTAATTATTTGCCGATTCAGCTTCTTGGTGTCGGCTTCGTATGTATGGAGTCCTTCACTCTGGTAACTAAATTCTCGGGCCCAACGGTGAAGACTTTTGATTCGCAATCTTTTTTTGAACATCTCCAAAATGTTTCTCCACATTTTAGCACCTTTTGTCGAAAGTAAGTGTAGTAATTCACACATGACATGTCCTTTCCTCGATTACTTTTTGTTAACTTTGCTTCCATATTAGCAACACTTTAAAAAATATACGCACAACCAAGTAATAATCACAAATTAATAATATGTACTAAACTGATATGTAGAAGGGTTTAATAATGATTTAATTGAACAGGCCGGTGCGTACCACCACCCATTTATCAACCCTCATCCTCTACCTGAAAGTACTCGGTGTGGAATTTACTTCTGCAATTACAATCCCTTAAATATATGTCTAGGTCATAAACGGATTAGTGGTGTGGAAATTACCTGCGCCCTTGGACCTAATGAATACCGAAGGGTGACAAAATTTAAAAAATCAGTAAAATGATTTTCGGTAAAAGTAAAACAGTAATTTACCCTGTACTTCCCTTGTCAAAATACAGTTCTAAAATACATACTGAATTTAACTTTCTCACACCAAAGAATTACTTATTCCAGGCATAACAACATGAAACTTTAAATACAGTAATACCCCGCTTAGCGCGACCCCGTTATGCGCGGTTTCACTATAACGCGAATTTCAAATTTCGCGCTCATGTAGTCATTAACTTCTCTATGGTCGCGGGGGGATCCCGCTTTCTCTGAATATTCTCTTTGAAGAATTGGGAATTCCCTGTCCTTCGACTTTGTTCTATGGGGATTTCCTCGTTCGTTTCGTGTGTTCATTTGTTCCGTAATGTTAGTTCGGTCGGCTGGCAGTTTTGTTTTAATATTTATTGGAGATACATACATACATAATTTAACCCTACGTTAAAAATGCCGCCTGTAAAGAAAAAAGAGCGTAAAAGCGTCACTTTGGAATTGAAGATGAAAGTGTTAAGAAGAATGGAAAATGGAGGCAAAGCAACAATTGTTGGGAGAGATTTTGGACTCTCAGAATCGACTGTGAGAACGATTTATAAAAATCGGGAAAAAATTAAAATCTCCAGCGAAGGTTCAACACCTATAAGTGCAACAAAACTTTCTCGTTCGAGATCATCTATCTTAGAAAGAATGGAGAAATTACTGTCAGTCTGGATCGAAGATTTGAATAAGAAGAACACACCACTAAGTCAAGATCTCATATGCACAAAAGCAAAATCTTTGTATGAGATGCTGAAAACAAAAGAAGGAGAAGGGAGTGCCACTCCGACTTTTGCTGCCAGCAGAGGCTGGTTCCATCGGTTCAAGCAGCGTTCTAATCTTCACAATATCCACATAACAGGCGAGGCGGCCAGCGCGGACATTCAAGCTGCAGCTGAGTTTCCAGACAAGTTTCAAGACTTCGTTAGACGAGAGAAAATTCCTGCTTGTCTCATCTTCAATGTTGATGAGACCGCACTTTACTGGAAAAAAATGCCATCTCGAACATTCATTTCTAAGGAAGAACGTCAAGCCAGTGGTTTCAAAGCTGCGAAAGATCGACTAACACTTCTGCTGGGTGGTAATGCCACTGGTGATTTCAAACTGAAACCTTTACTAGTGTACCATTCAGAAAACACCCCGTGCAATGCGAGGCACAGACAAGACAAGTCTACCAGTTGTGTGGCGATCAAACAGAAAGGCGTGGGTTACACGGGAAATTTTTCAAGAATGGTATTCTAATAGTTTTTGCCCATCAGTCAAATCATACTGTGACAGAAATGGGCTTGAACCTAAAGTTATATTACTCTTAGACAATGCCCCAGGACATTCAACCTCACTTGATACGCCCAGAGACTTAAAAGTGTACGTAAAGTTCCTTCCACCAAACACTACGTCAATATTACAACCTATGGACCAGGGAGCAATAGCAAACTTCAAAGCTTATTACCATCGCCGCACTTTTAGCCAACTAATTCATGAAACTGACGGGGAAGGAAGACAGTCTATGCGAGAGTGGTGGAAGTCATACAACATTATGAAGTCTATTCACAACATAGAAGAGGCTTGGAAGGAAGTTAAAATGAGTTGTATGAATGGGGTGTGGCGTAATCTTTGGCCAGATGTAGTGGAAGCACCTAGAAGAATTGTCCAGATGCAGAGACAAGTGCTTGAAGACATTGCTGCAATGATTGAGGGGTCTGAACTTGAAGATGTCACGGTAGAAGATCTCGTAGAACTTGTAGCAACGCACGACGATCCTATTAGCAATGAAGATCTGATCGAGTTACAGAATAATCCTATCTACGATGAGGAAGAACAAGTAGAAGAGAAAGTTTTATCTTCAGGGGAAATACAAAATGCACTTTCAAAAATTTATTTAGGTTTGGACATATTGCAGAGTATAGACAATAATGATGACCGTGTCTTGACCGTGTGTCAAACAATTAAAAACAGTGTTGGGTGTTATGAACGTATTTTACAAGAACGTAAACAAAACGTTACCCAAAAGACAATAGATGTATTTTTCCGTAAAAAATAAGAGTATGTATTGCATAAAGTGTTCTTAGAATTAAAGTGATTGATTAAAATGATTTGTATTTTTTTGTATTAAATTTTGACTATGTTTAATCATAAACCTCGATATACGCGAATTTCAGTTAACGCGATTTTTTTCGGAACGTATCCCTCGCGTAAAGCGGGGTATTACTGTAATAGGTACGTTATGTTGTGAAAATGCTTCAAAACTGAAGACTGGCTTGACCTTACTTGCCATTTCTGTTAAATTGGATGTAATGGAAAAATAACATAATGCATAATATAATATATTCGAAACGAGCTCTCACTCATTCCTCGAATCCCTTATTCATACTTGCTTAATTATTAATAAGCATGCCTAAAAATTTCTCTCTATCTTAACCAAGAATCATTATAAATTCTCGTAATACTATTAAAACTTTACGAAATTGATCTATCCCCACCCCCTTTCACCCCAAGCATATTTCGTTCGTGATCTAGAAACCCTGAAACCTGAAGGAGTGCAAAAATCTCGGAGAATCATTTTTTCACTGATTGGAATACTTAAAATAATAACTAATACTAACTTGAGCTTGCGACAATAACAGTGAATATTTAAATTTAAAATCAGTGTGCTAGCCGGCCGCAAAGCCCTCATTTGACGTTTTCTCTTCTCCTCCTTGCTTCCTTGTTCGTTATATTTTCCATTCGTTACCACGAGAGGTGTATTTTTAAAATCGGCTCAAAATGTCGTAACATTGACATTACCCTTATAAGTGTAGGACACAAGTTTTTAACTTAAAAGTATTCTTGAAGTAAGAGATTCTGAATTTAGCAGAAACCCACCATGCGCTGAAAGGCATATTCTTTTGATAGCTTTTAAAAGATGTTTTTAATTCGAACTATCTTCTTTACAGTTTAATATAAACTCCTGGACAAAATTAACGCAACAGTCTGAAAATTAATTTATCTTTTTCTTATGTCAGTTTCAAAGTTTATCGAGTATTTGAATAGTAGGCTATGCATATTTTGTTTCGTTGTTCACGACAGAAATGAAAACAATTCGTTTAGATTTACAGTTTTAAAGAATTTTTTAGAAGATAAACAATTTTCTGTAATAATGCGATAGATTTTCTTTAAAAGTAAGCTTATAAATTGTTCCCTTTTTCAAAGTAATACGTTTTTGTGGTAGACTGTTTTATTTTTGACCCCGAAGAATTAGAAAAATGAATCGAACAAGGAATTTAAGTGAACACGAGGTAGTGCGAGCCTCAGTTTTATTGGACGAGGGATATTGTCAGAGTTATGTTGCCAATTTGTTAGGCAAACATCGTTCCACAGTAAGTCGTATGGTAAGACGCTTGAATGAAGTAGGAACTTATTCTAGAAGGCTAGGGCAAGGGCGAAAACGATGCACTAGCGACCTAGATGAACGTTTTATAAGACAATATGCTTTAAGAAACAGGACTGTCACTAATTCTATAATAAGAAACGAACTCGAAGCTGTTCGTAATGTCACATTTTCTTCTAAAACAGTTAGAAGACGGTTAAATGAAGCTGGATTAAACAGTAGGAGACCAGTCACTGCGCCCTTGCTTACTAGAGAGAACAGAGTTGCCAGGTTACGTTTTGCTCGAAATCACGAAAACTGGTCTGTGGATGATTGGAAACAAGTTTTCTTCACAGATGAAACTAGGGTTAGTCTAAAACATCCAGATGGTCGTGAGCGAGTATGGCGAAGACCAGGAGAGAGGTTTGCTCCTTGCAATATCTCTGCAAGGATTCCATTCGGCAGTGGCTCTATTATGTTCTGGGGTGGCATCTGCTTTGATGCTCGCACAGAGTTAGTTCCTGTCCGTACGAGATCCATGAATGCTGACTACTATCTTGAGAATATTGTAAAAGAACAAGTGATGCCTTTCGGTCATTTTGTGGAGCCCAATTTCCTGTTTATGCAAGACAACGCTCGACCTCACGTGGCTAGGGAGGTACTCGATTATCCTAATCAAGTTGATATACCGATTATGCAATGGCCACCAAAAAGCCCAGATCTGAATCCGATAGAACATGTATGGGATCACCTTAAGAAAAATGTGAAACGTCATATACCTGCACCTAGAAACCTGAGGGAACTTGAAAATACAGTTATCACAAAATGGGAGCAAATTCTTCAAGATTTTATCCAAAATTTAATTAGAAGCATGCCTAGGCACATAAACGCTGTCATCCGAAGTAGAGGAGGCAACACACGCTACTAGTGTCCCAGTTACACCATTAATTTTGCTTCTAGTGTCCCAGTTTATTTTTTTCATTATTACATAATTTCAACGATTTCGTTATTAGGTCTTAAGAATAATTTTAATTCGAATCTTATAGAGAAATTTGGTAGCAAATTCACTTTTAAAATATCCGAATAAGTTTTTTCTAACTTTTAGTGTAACCAAATAAAAAATTATTAAAATTAATTCATTATAGAGATTTGTATGATTTAATATATTGTTGCGTTAATTTTGTCCAGGAGTGTAAATTATATTTAATTTTCGTTTTCACTGGGCCGTATGAACAATGAACTATTACATTCTTAAAAAATAATTTAAAAGACAAATAGAATATTAAAATTTTGATGTAAGTACATACAATACATTTTTTGTTAAAATATTCCAAATAATAATTTCTATATGGTCGACGATTTTTAAATTAAAAAGTCAGCGTGCTAGCTGGCCGCGAGGCCAACATTTGAAGCTTCCTTTTCCCCTCTCTGTCCCTCTGTTCGCTTTGTCCGTTATGTTTTTCATTCGTAATTATGTTTTCTGATAGCAATGTTGCCTTTATCTGATGATCAATATTTCCCCTACTTCTTAGAATATGTTGCGTTTTTATTTAAAATTTGTGCGTGCCATACCAGTCTTTCTTTCCCTTTGTTATTTTCATAGGTAAATACAGGTGGTTTTATTAGGATACAAACTGTTCCTTATCTCTTTTATTAAATATTACTAAAAATAAAATCGATTTAATGTGGGGTTATTCAGTGGCGCAGGTTTCACAAACGGATCAAGTGGTTGCTCTAGATTTTAAATCTATAAAATATTTAACATATTTTCAAGTTTAGGAAATTAAAAGACGAACTGTTGTTCAGATTTTCACTATATTTTATTTATCAAAATGAAATAAATAAAATAATAACTTAAATCAGCTATGACATGTTTTGGTACACAGTACCTTTCTCAAATAGTAGTTGAACTTCTACTTTTATTATCAAGTTACTTCAGTTAGGTAGAAAAAAATATATATTTCTTTAATATTTGTCTTTAATTATTCTAATTTTAATTTTTAATAGTTTTGGTTAATCTTTAGTTTTTCCCTTGGTCCTTAAAGCGGAACATTCGTAGTCACGCTGTTTTTCCGTTAATCCCTTCCAAATGTAAAGTAAAACTTACGAAACCGATTTAGCTATCTGTGCCTGTGACTCTTCCGGTATTATTAACTGGTAATAATGTTATTTAAATGGTATAAATTATAACTTTCGCGTAGAGGTTCCCAGTACATTACCATTTTTATGTTAATATTCTAGGAGTCCTCCTTTAGAGACACTCCTACTAATTTTTTTAACCACAAATTTGAGTTTTAGGAATTGTATATTCTTTTTCCGATGGATTTTTTTAAGGGCGTAACGCACGTGCTGCTGGGAAATTCCTAAAGCGTTACAAGAGCGACGCGTGTGCGGAAAAAACCCATTTACGTTGATTTTAAATGGCTGTAAGTTGTACTCGGTGGGAAACACAATCGTAGACAAATCCTTACAAAGGGATGACATTCTCCATATAAAGGACTGCCTAAAAAGTTTTGTACGAGCAGTAACAAGCTGAATCATATACGAAAGTGATGTTGTGATGTATTAGTACGAGGTGCATTAACACGTGGGCTGAAAAGTTTTCGGTCTGACACATAGATGTCGCCCTTTTCAAAAAATTCATATGATTTTTAGGAAGTACCAACCTTCAAAGGATACGTGTCAAAATTTCATAACATTTCGACGATTAGTTTACAAGTTACAGTGATTTTAGTGACGCTACTTTCGTTATTTTCAAAACAATGGAAAAAATCGAATTTCGTGTGTTGATTAAACACTGTTTTTTGATGGAAAAAAAATACCGTTCAAGCAAAGCAATGGCTTGATAGGTGTTACGGGGACTCTGTCCCTGGAAAATCACTCATCATTTACTGGTATGCTGAATTTAAACGCGGTCGTATTGACACAAATGATGCTGCACGCTCTAGACGCGCAAATGGGGTGTTTACACCGGCAAACATCAAAAAAATCCACAAAATTGTTTTGGATAACTGTAAAGTGAAATTGCATGAGATAGCTGACACCATAAAGATACCAAAAGAACGTGTTGGTTATATTTTGCGTGAACATTTGGGCATGAGAAAGCTCTGTTCGAAATGGGTACCGCGTTTGCTCACAGTGGACCAAAAGAAACAACGTGTTGATGATTCCGAGCGCTGTTTGGACCCGTTTAAGCGTAATGTGGTGCGATATGTAACAATGGATGAAACATGGATGCACCACTACACACCGGAATCAAATCGGCAGTCAGCTGAGTGGACAGCAGCCGGTGAAAACCGCCCGAAGCGACCAAAGACACAACAGTCGGCTGGGAGGTTCTGGCCTCTGTATTTTGAGATGCCCATGGAATAATTCTCATTGACTATTCTGAAAAGGGAAAAACCATCAATAGCGAATATTATATAAAGTTATTGATGCGTTTGAAAGCAGAAATCGCAAAGAAACGGTCTCAAATGAACAAAAAAAAAAGTGCGCTTTCATCAAGACAATGCACCGTGTCACAAGTCAATGGTTACGATGGCAAAATTGCATGAATTAAAATCGAATTGCTTCCTCATCCACCGTATTCTCCAGATTTGCCCCCCAGCGACTATTATCTATTCGCAGACCTCAAAAAAATGTTCGTGGGAACCAGACTTGACTCCAGTAAATAAGTTATCGCCAAAACTGAGACCTATTTTGAAGGCAAAGACAAATTCTTCTACCAGAAAGGTATAGAAATATTAGAAAAGCGTGCATGTTTTATTATGAAAGCAGTTGTATTTTTTTAAAGTTTGGAATTACTGTCTGACAATTTTCACTATATAATTAAACATATATAAATTTATTGCCAAAATTTTGAATAAAAAAGTAATGAATAGTTTGTAGTATACAGATAAATAATGCAACTAGAAAAAGTTTTACTAGAAAGTAAACAAATGTCGGTAAATACCAAATTTAAAAATGTATGATCAGCTATCATACATTTATAAATTGAGGTTTACATTCGTTCCCCTGTTGGGCGCCAAAGTTAACGAGGATTTGTTATTTTTAAAAAGTGGTGAAGTACTGACGATGCTAGACGAATGGAGTGTCCCGACATAACTATGTCTGGTTCCGCAACATAGACTTTTTTTAAAAAAAAACTTCCTCCTGGATTTTTATAGTGTTAATTTCTATTTGGTTACTGTACCCCAAGATAGAATTTCTCCAGGTCATCGTTAAGTTGAATGATTTTCTGCGGCGAGTATTTACATGAGTAGCTGATGTTCGAGCGAGAGTAGGAGACAGTATGGACCCTTGGGACACAACGACGTTAATAGTGAAAGTATTAGAAAGAGATCCCTCGACTACCACTCGTAAAGAATGCTCTCTGAGGAAACCCGAGGGCCATTAACAAAACCTTTCAGACATATCATAAGAGCGTAACTTAGTAAACAGTGCGACTGGTCTATAGTTTTTTGGCAAGGCCTTCTTCCCTTTTTTTGGGCATCGGCTGAATTGTAGCTTATTTCCAACAGGAACGAAATATCCTCTTTCTGTAGGATAGATTGAAAAGTCTACAGAAAACTGGAGTTAGTTCTCACGTTCATTTTTTGACAGGTATTCCATCGGTGCCAGAAACTCTTTTGGTGTCTAGCTTCATTAAAATTCGTTTTCTGGTACGCTGTCCGAAGACAATATTGGGAATCCTTAACTAAAGATATAAAATGAGAAAATTGGACATAAGAGAATACACAAAACTATATCCTTCGGATAATGGAGACTGAACAGAATAGCATCTATAATAACAAAATAGAAAGAAAAATACATGAGATGCTAGAAAAAGTTTAAAACACTTTGACGACATTCGCAATTTTTTTTTGTATTTTGTTATTATAGCTGTCGTTATTCATTTTTCCGGACGTGATTAGCGGATAAAAATTTTCAAAAAAAAAAAATTAAAACTAGATTATGGTAATTTCTTACTCAAGCTCTACCTGAACCTCTAGTTTTCGTGGACATAAAGAAGTAACTGATGTTAAATATGAAGATTTATATAATAAATTAAAGAGTTTGTTCTTGTTCAGGGTATTTTTAGGATTAAAATAGTATTATTTTTTTATTAAGTGTTTCTTTCTTGGATGTAGTAGTAACTAAGAACCTACATATATTGTATAGTTTTAATGCCAAAAATTCTAATAAATTCTGTCAGCAATTTAAACGTAAATATTGGAATAAGTGCACCAACACTCACATTCGTTTGAAAAATACGTTAAAATGCTTTAAAACAACAAACAGTGACTTCGCTTTTATAAAGGTAAATTTTCTGAAAAATCCGAAGAAAATATAAGGTAAATTTGAAAAGCATCTTATATTAGGAAGATCACTTTTATTTCATTAAGTTATTTGTCTAAAAGTGGAAAACATGAGAACTTCTCTTCTCTATATATTATAAAACACAAAGACTCTCTGTCTGTCTGTCTGTCCGTTAGTGCACTTTTTTTATATGGTTCACCTCCCCGCCTGAGTAGGGATTTTACCCTTTTTCATACCCTAAGGATATCGGTGGGGATGTCGTTTACCGTTAACTTTGTCCAAGTGCCGAAACATACATTTTTGTATTTCAGGGCACCTTTTAGACAATCCGGTAGTGCTCCTACGGACGTTATCGCATTTCTGCAAACAACTACTACCTTTGTACTTCGGTGTCTGTCTGGCTGTCTGTCCGTCTGTTCAATATTTGCAAATTTAGTACAAACGATATGTAAAGGTTAATGTAAAGTTTTAGCTATAGATATCGCCAAAGCTTTTCAGTTAATCGTTTTTTTAGTGTTCCGTACGGAACACTTATAAGATCCTTCGGCGTCTGTCCGTCTGTCACACCCGATTTTCTCCGAAACTATTTGACATAGAAAGTTGAAATTTGGTATTAATATAGGAATTGATGGCCTTATCAGAGTGTAGTTTTGAAAGTTAAATTTTGACTTAAGGGGTTAGTTTTGAGGAGTGAAATCGGAAATGAAAAACAAAATTTTTTACTAGGTCATCGAGTTTGGTGTCAAATGAAAGCTTATGAAAATGATGTGTGTATATATGTATATATATATATATATATATATATATATATATATATATATATATATATATATATATATATATATATATATATATATATATATATATATATATATACAGTCCCTGGCCAAATTATTAGACGCACTGCAAGATTTCATGTAAAATATTAATTACCGAGTGATATTGTACCGTTTTATTATTTTAAATTGATTTGTTTTTTATTTTTATATTGTCCAATTAGTTACCTATTTATTTGACATAAATAAAACAGCATTAATTTAGAAAAGCATAAGTTTATTAAGTTTTAAAGAAAAGTGAAATTAATGTTAGTAAAAGTCAATATTTAGTTGAGCCACCTTTAGCCGCTATCAAAGCTTTAATTCTGCGCGGCATGCTATCAATGCAAGATTGTACTGTCTCCTGCATTTGAGGATGATGATTCCACACATGAATAATCTTTTCTAGGAGCTGGGTTTTGTTGGTAATCACATCTTTAGCCACTTCTCTTTTCATCAGCTCCCACACATTTTCAATGGGGTTCATACCCGGCCAATCCAACAGAGGGATATTTTTTTCTGCCAAAAAAGCTTTAACAGACCGAGCAGTGTGGCAGGGAGCTCTCCATCTTGCATGAAAGTGAATGGTTCCCCATTTGGAAACCATTCTCTGAGCTGCGGAATCAACCGATTTTGTAATACTTCTTTGTACTGATCTTGCCTCTTTATTCCTTTGACGACGTACAGACGTCCAGTGCCCTTGCCGCTGATGACTGACCAAATCATCACTTTGGTGGGATGTTTAACCGTCGGGACGACACAATCAGGATGAAAACTTTTCTCCATGACGACGACGCACATACTGAGCTTTATTCTGCAAAATTTCGAATGTGCTTTCGTCACTGAAGCAGACCTGTCAAAAATAGGAAAAAATATATAAACTTCCATGTTTATTTGCTTTATTTAACTGAAAATGATAATAATGTATCAATTATTGATTAAATTGCTGTATCTTACCGATCTCCAGAAGTCCACATCTTTGTCTTGCCATTGTTTGGCCCACTTCAGGCGCTTTGCTTTCATTGCAGCTGTTGACTTGGGCTTCCTAGCGGGGCGACAGGCCTTAAAATCTAATTCTTT
>CM032450.1:17834077-17836577 GCA_019049505.1 Pachyrhynchus sulphureomaculatus
ATGTAACATCTTCTCGATACTTTTAACTTCCATTACAAAGGAATTTTCATATTATATTCGTAAAAAAAAAAAACGCATTGTTGGTTGGTCTGTCTGTCTATCTGGATTTTGATCTACATGAGATAACGATTTTAAATTTGATACAATATACAACATTCGAAATAGAAATGGATAATTTGTGAGCGATATCGCCTGAGAAAAGGTAGTGAAAGAGGAGAGGTAATAAATTTTCTATAGTTTCAATAATGTTATGAATTTTTTTTTTGCTTTCTGGTTGCGATAATAAACAAACTGCAAGCAACATTATTTAAGGTGAAATGTGTATGAAGTTAAAAGGGTAGCGGAGGGTGTTACAGCCTTAGAATATAACTTCTTATATATACTTTTTTTATTCTTTCTAACAATAAGTAAAGAGAATGATGAGGAGGATGAAAATGAGTAAAGATCTACAGAGCGACCTCAAATATTTTGAATTTAGAACAAGGGATGTATTTTATAAGCAACTTTATCGACTTTTTATTATCTATTTTAATAGAAAGCTAATTATTTTAGGTTAATCTGAAACAGTAACCTTCAATGTCATTCAAGTTGTATAGTAGGATTATATAAAGTTCAATAGATCACTTTTCTCGGATTATGTTTGTTACGTTACTAATATAACAGAAATGAGCTAATTAACATCAGTAGGTTAGTTCAAGGCAGTGATCTTCAATGCCATTTAAATTTCATGGTAGGATTATATAATAAAGTTCCATAGATTACTTTTCTCGGATGATGTTTGTTTATTTACATTACTAGCAATTTTTATGAGCAAAAAAACTGATGGATTTTAAATAACAAAAATAATAATTATCAAAGTTTAAATTGACATAGACTCTCGTGATTATTAACAAATCAATTTGGCAATTATTAACAGGCAGATTAAAACGTTTTTTATGTTTAAAAGTTTTACTTACTAAAACTGCAAATTCTTAAGAATTGCTGCGATTTTACAACGCATACATTGCGTGCCAAAATATACTAACATTTTTTTGGTATTTTTCCCACGCAATGTGATAACATCTTATATAAATTCAACTATTGCACAATATTATTTTTTCAAACAAATATTTATTTCATTTATAGCATCTCAATTCGGTATTATTTCGAATGTGACATTTCGAAATAATATATCTAATAATTTATTCCAACCTTCGCACTACAATTTCAGTTATTCGTAAATGCTCTTTAAAATATTTTACTTGTGTATTTATTTTATTAAATAGATTAGAAATAACAAGTTAATATTCGCCACTAATGATGCATCTTACGTGAGCAACGCTAATGAATCTGGCTTACCTAGAGAGACATGCGACAAGCGACAAGACAGACGTTTTAAGCTACTACAGCGATCAAATTTATTAATTTTGTCACTCGACTCATTAAAATAAGTCACTTTGTCAATTGAAACCTACATAAAACTTGAATAATACGAAGGATATAATATTGTATAATTATTTAATACTGTAATGGCCGGCTAAAGAAACTATCTATATGCTACCTACTTTAATAGGTCATTCAATTTCACATTGTCAGTTCAGATCCCTCTATTTGCCTTTTCTTTTTAATAAAAAGTTTTAACAACTCCTTTGATTGACGTTAATTGGATAAAATTGCACTTTTTTGTAGATGAAAACCTGCAAAAGAACAGAACAAATCTGTGAAATTATTAAATAAGATAACAAAATTTTACTACCTTCTCAAACTGGTGACCAGCTACGAGGACCCCAAACAGACTTTCTTTTACAATATAAATTTTATTTTGTCACTTTCTAACAATGATTGCGGAGGTTGGATGATTATTTCCAAAACAAAAGAATTTCGCTTACGATGAAATTTTATCACCTTCACAAAATAATGACCAGGAGTGGAGAGAGATTTCCCTGAAAAAGGAACACTCTTTATAGTAAAAATTCGACTCAATTCTAAAACTGATGTTTGAGAGGGAGGAACTATACCGAAATATTAAACATTTTGTTGGCGAATATTCAAAATACTTAAATTTTTGGCGACCGCTTGTATTTATAACACGTAGGCTGAAAAGTTTTTGGTCTAGCTGTTTAAAACACTTTTTTTTTTTGCAAAATTCGACTTTATTTGTCAATATAGTCCCTTCAAGAGCGATACAATCAGTCTAACGTTTTTCTAACATTTTTATACCTTTTTTGTTGAAAGATTTATTTTTGCCTTCAAAATAGGCTCAGTTTCGGCGATAACTTGGCCCAATCGAGTATAATAATCGCTGGGGGCCAAATCTGGAGACTACGGTGGATGGGGAAGCAATTCGACCTTTAATTCATGCAATTTTGCCATCGTAACCATTGACTTGTGACACGGTGCATTGTCTTGATGAAAGAGCATTTTTTTCTTGTTCATTTGGGGCCGTTTCTTTGCGATTTCTGCCTTCAAACGCACCAATAACTTTATATAATATTCGCTATTTATGGTTTTTCCCTTTTCA
>CM032450.1:17841577-17842745 GCA_019049505.1 Pachyrhynchus sulphureomaculatus
AGTCTAACGCTTTTTTAACATTTTGTATACCTTTCTTGCAGAAGGATTTGTCTTTGCCTTCAAAATAGGCCTCAGTTTCGGCGATAACTTCCTCATTGGATCCAAATTTCTTTCTCGCGAGCATTTTTTTGAGGTCTGCGAATAGATAATAGTCGGTAGGGGCCAAATCTGGTGAATACGTTGGATGAGGGGGCAATTCGAACTTCAATTCATCCAATTTTGTCATTATAATTTTTTTCTTGTTCATTTGGGGCCGTTTCTTTGCGATTCTGCCTTCAAACACACTAATAACTTTATATAATATTTGCTATTGATGGTTTTTCCCTTCTCAGCATAGTCGATGAAAATTATTCCATCTGCATCCCAAAATACAGAGACCAAAACCTTCCCAGCCGACTGTTGTGGCTTTGGTCGCTTCAGGCGGCTTTCATGGGCTGGTGTCCCCTCAGCTGACTGACGATTTGATTCCGGGGTTCCGGTGTGTAATGGTGGTAAAAATCCTCTTTATTGAGCTTAAACAGGTCCAAACAGCGCTCAGAATCATCAACACGTTGTTGTTTTTGCTTCACTATGAGCAAACGCGGTACTCATTTCGAACAGAGCTTTCTCATGACCAAATATTCATGCAAAATATGACCAACACGTTCTTTTGATATCTTTAGGATGTCTCACCTCATTTGGGCGATTAGAGCGTTCAACATAATTTCTATCTGTACGACCGCGTTTAAATTCAGCATACCAGTAAATGATGAGTGATTTTCCATGGACAGAGTCCCCGTAGCACTTATCAGGCCATTGCTTTGCTTGAACGGTATTTTTTCCCATCAAAAAACAGTGTTTAATCAACACACGAAATCCGATTTTTTCCATTGTTTTGAAAATATCGAAGTGGCGTCACTAAAACCACTATAACTTGTAAACCAATCGTCGAAATTTCATGAAATTTTGACACATATCGTTTGAAGGTTGGTATTTCCTAAAAAATCATATGGATTTTTTTGAAAAGGGAGACATCTGTGTATGAGACCAAAAACTTTTTAGCCTACGTGTTATATTGTGTTTCTTATTTTATGAAAATATAATTAAAAAAGAACTCTTTTATAATGTAGGTACAATTCAAAGTCCAAAAGTAGAAACGGTTTAGGTCAATAGTAGGTGTATCTTTTCT
>CM032450.1:17842845-17917845 GCA_019049505.1 Pachyrhynchus sulphureomaculatus
TTCGGTACGTCAGCCGTTCCTGAGCTTGAAAGAACTTTGCTTCAGCCTCATAGTTTAGGTTATATCTTGGTAATTACATTCCTTTGCCTAATTACTTGGTAATTGGAAACAGTATTTCGAGCTGTTTAAAAAGGCTTTCAACTCTTCATGGGAATTTTAGTGTATTACATTCCACCATCCGTGAAAACCTCTATATATATATATATATATATATATATATATATATATATATATATATATATATTATATAAATAAATAATATTCAAGCATCAAACCATTTTAAAAGATTTTGAAAAGCTATCAACTTACTTGAAACCATTTCCCAATGCTGGATGTTCTTAAAAAATACTCGTTCATGTACTTAATAATTGGTAGCTGGAAATAGTAATAGTGTTTAGTCTACGGAAAGCGCTGGAAGCCAAAAGCGAGATGCCTTTTGAAACAGGCTGAATCATTCTTTCTAAATGTAATTACCAAGCCCTAGGCCTAAGATATGGTACTTTCTGGAAAGGCTTGACCACTGAAATATCTAAGTCTGCTCAGCTATGGTACATACTATAAAGGTTTTTAATTAAAGTTCAAGTTAGCTTAGCAAAATTGAGTAGATCTAATCAAAAGTCTGCAACCTTAAAAATTGCACGGAAATTAATAACACGCATTCTAAAATATATATGTGTTGCTTTGAGAATGCAATTTTTGTGTTAATAATCTATATAAACTATGCTATATGTAGTTATCTTAATGGTATATGAAATATGTAATTATAAAAACATTATCTACTAAGTAACGTATATAAGTATAAAAATGCATTTGTCTGTTATTGTCTTAACTAATACATACATAACACGTAGGTTGAAAAGTTTTTGGTCGAGCTTCTTAAAACACATTTTTTTTGCAAAATTCGACTTTATTCATCAATATAGTCTCCTTCAACAGCGATACAATCAGTCTAACGCTTTTTTAACATTTGTATACCTTTCTTGCAGAAGGATTTGTCTTTGCCTTCAAAATAGGCCTCAGTTTCGGCGATAACTTCCTCATTGGATCCAAATTTCTTTCTCGCGAGCATTTTTTTGAGGTCTGCGAATAGATAATAGTCGGTAGGGGCCAAATCTGGTGAATACGTTGGATGAGGGGGCAATTCGAACTTCAATTCATCCAATTTTGTCATTATAATTTTTTTCTTGTTCATTTGGGGCCGTTTCTTTGCGATTCTGCCTTCAAACACACTAATAACTTTATATAATATTTGCTATTGATGGTTTTTCCCTTCTCAGCATAGTCGATGAAAATTATTCCATCTGCATCCCAAAATACAGAGACCAAAACCTTCCCAGCCGACTGTTGTGGCTTTGGTCGCTTCAGGCGGCTTTCATGGGCTGGTGTCCCCTCAGCTGACTGACGATTTGATTCCGGGGTTCCGGTGTGTAATGGTGGTAAAAATCCTCTTTATTGAGCTTAAACAGGTCCAAACAGCGCTCAGAATCATCAACACGTTGTTGTTTTTGCTTCACTATGAGCAAACGCGGTACTCATTTCGAACAGAGCTTTCTCATGACCAAATATTCATGCAAAATATGACCAACACGTTCTTTTGATATCTTTAGGATGTCTCACCTCATTTGGGCGATTAGAGCGTTCAACATAATTTCTATCTGTACGACCGCGTTTAAATTCAGCATACCAGTAAATGATGAGTGATTTTCCATGGACAGAGTCCCCGTAGCACTTATCAGGCCATTGCTTTGCTTGAACGGTATTTTTTCCCATCAAAAAACAGTGTTTAATCAACACACGAAATCCGATTTTTTCCATTGTTTTGAAAATATCGAAGTGGCGTCACTAAAACCACTATAACTTGTAAACCAATCGTCGAAATTTCATGAAATTTTGACACATATCGTTTGAAGGTTGGTATTTCCTAAAAATCATATGGATTTTTTTGAAAAGGGAGACATCTGTGTGTGAGACCAAAAACTTTTTAGCCTACGTGTTATATTGTGTTTCTTATTTTATGAAAATATAATTAAAAAAGAACTCTTTTATAATGTAGGTACAATTCAAAGTCCAAAAGTAGAAACGGTTTAGGTCAATAGTAGGTGTATCTTTTCTATGGTTTTTGATACATTCAACGGGTTGTACTTTTAAGTGTTTCAGCTACGAACGATTTTGTTGCAGTTCTATTAGAAAAAAATGTAAAACTCTTAAACGTCAAAATATCTTGACTATCATACATACAGTAATTTTCAAAATAATTTTTGGATTTAATTATTCAATAAATCGAGCGTAATAAATATATTATGGCATCAAGCAAAAGTAAGCCTTTTGCTTACAAAAATTAGCCGAAATCATTACGAGAAATTAGGTCAAAATTAAAATAAAACTTGTAACTCTCTTTCCAAAAACACATCACTCCAAATGAAACGAAATTCGATAAAAATTTGAAGACCTCGAATTTAATGGTCATTACCAAAATTATTAATAAGGTACCCAAGTTTACCCAAGTCATTTGGAGTTTTATTATTCAATTATTTCATTAAAAATTAACGGATCATGTTCAGTTCGAACTACTATAACTCGTCGAAAAAAGTGATGGTCTTTAGAAATGACACACGCAATGTTTTTTAAAATCATTGGCGTTTCACGAGTTAGTTTGCTAATATAAATAATTAATAGACTTAAATTGCCTTTAAATTATATTCAGTTGCCAGATTTTTATTGTTTACACATATTGAGGCCAATGTTTGGATCTGTATGTTCATTACTTAAAGCTGATGCTGATAGGATACCCGCTACAGTAATCGCAAATGCGCGAGCAGACTAACATCAGTTTTTTTTAGACTTTTCAACCTATCGTACAGAAAAGGAATGTTTTCCTCCTACTGGAAATACTCTAGAGTTCAGCCAATACCCAAAAAGGACAATAAGACCTTGCCAAATTACTATCGAGCAGTCGAATTGCTTCCTGTAAAATTGAAAATGATCGACAATGGAGATAGAAAGCTCTATACTTCACAACAAGTTCTAATCCTGTACAAAGTTTTCATTCTACCAACGATGGAAGACTA
The DNA here is from genome assembly GCA_019049505.1 of Pachyrhynchus sulphureomaculatus. Classification (NCBI taxonomy): domain Eukaryota; kingdom Metazoa; phylum Arthropoda; class Insecta; order Coleoptera; family Curculionidae; genus Pachyrhynchus; species Pachyrhynchus sulphureomaculatus. The sequence continues at coordinate 17,845,914 of CM032450.1, forward strand.
CTTGGGGCTCTAATCGCAAACATACCCTTTATTTATTAGACTATATTCAAAAGGGACCTATTCACCTGATTAGAGATTCAGAACTTACCAGCAACTTTGATTTCTTAGAACATCGAAGAACGGTTGGCGACTTGAGTCTGTTCTATAAATATTCTCATGGAAAGTGTGGAAATGGATCGATATATCAAACTTAATTCTTCCGAGATTGGTGCATGCTAGAAATACACATTGCACTAATACATCACTTCCATATAATGTTCGTCTTGTTACTCCTGGTACCACTTTCCAAAAATTATTTTATAAGAAGAACTTCATCCTTTTGAGTTGAGTTCAGAGTTGTATTTTTCACCGAGTAAAATTTAAAGCTATTTAAGATCAACATAAATCGCTTTTTCCGCACACGGATCGTTCCTGTAGCTCTTTAGGGATCGCCCTGCAGCACGTGGGAAGTAACCATAAAAAAATCTTCATTTTCTAAAGGGAAATATTGTATTCGGGAAGAAATTACACTTTTAAATTTTTTCATTTATTCGTGTTTCGAGGTCCCTAGATCGAAAAACATAGTTTCCAATTTCCTTCGATTTGTTGATCTTTCTCTCTGTTTGTCTGTCCATTTGTTTGTCGGTTGGCACGATAACTGCCGCATGGAAAGAATATGATACACATGTAGTACTTCATGTAAGAAAAGATCTTAAAGTTTTTGAGCTCTTTTGTTTCAGGGCAAGCGGGTGAAAGAGACAGTTATCGATCAGTTTATCTATAGTTTTAATAATATTATGAGAATTTTTTCTGGTTTTTGTTGAAGATATTGAACAAATTTTATTAATATAATAATTATTTATAACACAGGTATACAAAAAAAATAATTTTCTGTCTTTTAAGTGAGACACTTGTTTTTTTAAAGTATTTCTTTATGCTGAATCAAATAAAAAACCATAAAAAAAGACATCCACCGTAAGATTTTTCCAGAAAACACACTTAAAATTTCCAGAAAACTTTAAAATGAAAAAATATACTTTAATAAATAACGTAAAACTGTATAATCATCAAAATTATGGAATAAAACTATTATTTTGGACATCTTTAAATGTTCTGAACCTACATTTATCGTAAAAACTGAAAAATATTAGCTTTTGGTGTTTATGTTTAACAAAAAAACTCGCACATTTTATGATAAATGTAGATTCAGAACATTTAAAGTAGTCCGAAATAATAGTACAGTTTTACATTATTTGTTAAAATTTTTGTCTATTTAATGTGTTTTCTGAAAAAACCTCACAGTAGAAGTATTTTTTTATTATTTTTTGGATTTAGCATAAAAAAATACTTAAGAAAACACGTGTCTCACTTAAAAGATAGAGCATTTTTGTTTTTGTATACCTGTCTAGTTTAACAAATAGATAAGGGAATCAAAACTGAGGGGTTGCTTCATGTAAAACGCATTATATGTCCTTTACAGGATTACTGGAATTAAGAAATCTGAAAAGTGTTTTTTTTTCAGTATTTATAATTTTAAATGAAATCATATGAAAAGGGAAATGTCAGGTTGCAGTTCTAAATATTTCTAAAGTTCTTTTTGCGTTAAACATTTTTTATGATTAGTAACTAACCCTATCATCATCTACGATTTAAAGCATCGAGTTGTAATGCGTGAATTATTTTTTTAGAGTGAGAACGTCAATTGTTTTTTAGCAAAATTCAAGTTTGTATCTTGAATCATTAGCTCTGTTCACCTGATTTAGCATCCTATGACTTCTTTTTCTTACCCTGACGATGAAAAGAAAATGCAGCTGTATTAAAACCTATTTAACGAATTAATTGACCATGTCTAACTCATTTTTCTTGGTGTCACATTTTCCTTTCTTCAATATATTTTTTATTAATAATTAAAGCAATTTTATCTATGTTTTAATTGATTAGACTTCCTGGTTTTTAAGGAAACATTTTATTTCATCATCATTTATAAATGTCTTTTTCACACACGTTGAACTGTTAATTATTCTAAGTTTCGGTAACTTGTTAGTTATTAGTACGGTTTACTCTTATGTGTTTAAAAAATTTGCTTTCAATACATACAACTGGATTTACGTAGACAAAAAATTATAAATGAATTAATTATGTCAAAAATAAGTGAAAAGATATTTGTGCTTAGTTTCAAAATAATCACTGAACAAATAAACCAGCAGCTAGAATTGCATTATTTGGAACTACTTGTTTATTTAACTGTGATAAAATTATTTAATTTTATAATTACTTGCGTAAATTTAATTTGTTTATACCGGTGTAAAGTAAATTCAATACAATCTTTCAAAATCATCAAAATTTTTATGGAAACAACTTATTTCTTTGTTCGACTTGTTGTCTGCTAAAGTCTTTTCCTAAGTGATCCTATTTTTACAGGTGTAATAATGATAAATCTAATATAATATTCTATAACATACACACACATATATATATATATATATATATATATATATATATATATATATATATATATATATATATATATATATATACAAATATATTTGTTTAATTATTTATTTACTGCACTTTACAGATTGATCACAGAGAACTTTCCAATTACAAAGTACTAGAACTTAAATTAACTTAGTTTAAATAAAATTACATAATAATGTACATACACTTAAAACAACGCACACAATTTAGTTTTGAAAAGACTGCAGTTATCATTAAATATATCTACACTATTCTGGATTCCATTGTATAGCATGCAAGCATTATACAATGGAGATCCCAGGTGATGGTTATTATGGGCTACATCTGATATATAGAAAGTGGTATGATTTCTTGTGGTGTACGTAGGCACACTGAAATATAAGTTGGACAGAAATGCCAGGTCATCAATGAGACCATTCACTACTTTGTACAAGTAGAGCATGCAATATTGTTTTCTACGTTTCTCTAAGGTTACCATCCCATAGCGTTCGTGCAACAGTGTAGAAGAGATCATAGAGTTATATGAACCGGTTTGTTTATAATGCATGTAACGTATCATTTTATTCTGTATCAATTGAAGTGTTCGCTTGTGACAATTATAAAAGGGTGACCATACTATACTCGCATAAATATACTTCTAACATAGGATATGTATAGCTGTTTTATGCAATTTGTACTTCTAAAATCTTTTGTGCTTCTGACAATTAAGTCATACATTTTGTTCGCTTTGCTTGCTTTATAACTTACATGATAGTTAAACGTCAATTTGGAATCAAAAATCACCCCTAAGTCCCTTATCTTATCCTCATACAAAAGCGGGACATTCTCAATACTATATGTAAACTTTATCGGCTTTAGTTTTCTAGTATAAGAAACAACAGTACACTTACTTACACTAAAGTAAATCTTATTGTTAAATGTCCATATATATATATATATATATATATATATATATATATATATATATATATATATATATATATATATATATATATATATATATATATATATACAAAATACATTAAAATTCCGGGTTTCAATCCGTTCGTCTAACAATGAATTTACATGACGTTTCGAGAAAAAATCTCATTTGGCATTTTCAAGTGCTCCCGCTGCTACTCGATACTGTGATCCTGCCGCTCGAGTCGCTCGAGCTCTAGCTTCCGAGTAGCAGTGGCAGCGGGAGCACTTGAAAATGCCAAATGAGACTTTGGCGAAACGTCGTGCAAATTCATTGTGAGATGAACGGATTGAAACGCGGAATTCTAATGTATTTTATATATATGTTATATATATATATATATATATATATATATATATATATATATATATATATAAAATAGGTAATATTTTTCTTTGGGTTCTGGTTCTCATTTAAAACAAGCTTACTCTTGGTTACAACAACGTTTCGCACATTTTGTTGTGCTTTATAAAAAAAATACATTAAAACTTTATCACATTATACGTTAAATTTTAAAATTGTCTAAAAATATTTACAAAAATAATAATTTACTCAGTGACATACCTTGGAGTTTCTTTTTATGTGAACTGATATCAACTGATTGTTATTTTAACACTCAAGGTGGCATATATTTTTTTATTTTGAGGTAAGATTCTATTTTTTGTTAGCTTGTATTTTATACAGGATGTTTGTATCTGTATGTTATATATTCCATAAAAGGTCGTTCAGTTCTGATGTTTTGTTTATAATTAGTAGTTTAAGATTTTTTTATATATATATATATATATATATATATATATTTATTTAATTAGATTATGGTAGATTTCACTTAAGCCCTTGATATCTTTTTTATCATTTATTGTTTCTTTTTCTCGTTTTATTTCGATCATCTCTTTGAATATCAACTTAGTATAGTTTGGTTCCTGTGTCTTGTTTGTGTTTCATGTTTACGTAATGCAGTTGAAGCATTTTTGGGGTATTTATGACCATTTAGTCTGTTGTCTAAGTATTGTGTTGTCATTAGTATGTATTTCTTTGGGCAGTTGTTAGATTTCATTTTTTTTCATTTTTTTGAGGTACTTTACTTTTGAGTGGTGTAAATAAAAAGTTTACTAAATTTTGGGCCCTATGGTAAATAGTATGTTATGTTTTGAAAGAATATGACTTATGCCATACACAGCCGAAAGACCGGCTGTGTATGGCATAGTAATATATTTTGTATTGTTTTGTTTGCTGTTTTTGTTATTTGTCTTTTTGTCTTTGTTGTAAAATCAAAAAGTTCTCTGTTTGAATATTTTCGAAATTGTATTTTCTGGAAAATGGTTGTTGTATAATGTTTGTTTAACTTTTTGTAGAGTTTCTTGCAGGTACTTTCCGGAAGTTAACGCAATAGCTCTATCTGTGAGACCTATTATAACGCTGTTTATTTACTTTTTGGATGATTTGAATTGAAATTAAGATAACGGCCTAACCAGGACTCTTTTGTGTACCACCTAGTGGTTATTCTTTGTTCACTTTCTCTAATTAATGTTAAATCAAGAAAATTTATTTGATTGTTAATTTCTGTTTCTGATGTAAATTGTAATTTAAAATGAAAATTGTTGAAGGTTGTCACCAGTTCATCAATCTTATTTTTTGGTGCTACAGTCAGGCAATTATCTACAAATCTCTTAAAGAAAATCACACGAAAATCAAGAGCTTTAGTTACACTTTCCTAAAAAAAACTCCATCAGTAGCTGTGCTATTGTGGAAAAAATGGGAGATCCCATGGCACAACCGTTTAATTGCTGGTAGAACTCATTTTCATACTGGAAATAATTATTTTTTAAAGTGAAATTCACAGCCTCTGTGAAATCTTGTAATGTCAGTGTTGTATAGTCTTGTAAGATAGTCGTCTTGAACGATCTGGACGCCCAAATGAGGTGGTTATACCGGAAAACAACAAAAAAAATCCACAAAATTGTTTTGGATGGCCGTAAAGTGAAATTGCGTAAGATATCAAAAGAACGTGTTGGTCATATTTTGTATGAACATTTGGGTAGTAGAAAACTCTGTTCGAAATGGGCACCGAGTTTGCTTACTGTGGATCAAAAACAACAACGTGTTGATGATTCTGAGCGCTGTTTGGACCTGTTTAAGCCCAAAAAAAAAGGATTTTTTCATGCGATACGTGACAATGGATGAAACATGGATCCATCACTACACCGGAATTTAATAAAATTTTTTGTCAATTTAATGTGTTTTCTGAAAAAACCTCACAGTAGGAGTATTTTTTTATTATTTTTATGGATTTAGCATAAAAAAATACTTAAGAAAACACGTGTCTCACTTAAAAGATTTTTGTTTTTGTATACCTGTCTGGTTTAACAAATAGATAAGTGAATCAAAAGTTAGGGGTTGCTTCATGTAAAACGCATTATATGTCCTTCATAGGATTACTGGAATTAAGAAATCTGAAAAGGTTTTTTTTTGTCAGTATTTATAATTTTAAATGAAAATCATATGAAAAGGGAAAATGTCAGGTTGCAGTTCTCAATATTTCTAAAGTTCTTTTGGCGTTAAACATTTTTTATACTACGATTTAAACCATCGAGTGGTAATGCGTGAATTATTTTTTTAGAGTGAGAACGTCAATTGTTTTTTAGCAAACGTCATGTTCGTATCTTGAATCACTAGCTCTGTTCGCCTGATTTAGCATCCTTTAACTTATTTTTCTTATCCTGACGTCAGTTTCCGATGAAAAGAAAAGTCAGCTGCATTAAAACTTATTTAACGAATTAATTGACCATGCCTAACTCATTTCGACGATACCAAAAGAACGTATTGGTCATATTTTGCATGAACATTTGGGCATGAGAAAGCTCTGTTCGAAATGGGTACCGAGTTTGCTCACTGTGAATCAAAAACAACAACGTGTTGATAATTCTGAGGGCTGTTTGGACCTGTTTAAGCCCAAAAAAAGGACTTTTTCATGCGATACGTGACAATGGATCCATCACTACACTCCGGAATCAAATCGTCAGTCAGCTGAATGCACAGCAGCCGGTGAAAGCCACCCGAAGCGACCAAAAACACAACAGTCGGCTGGGAAGGTTTTGGCTTCTGTATTTTGGGATGCAGATGGAATAGTTTGCATGGACTATGCTGAGAAGCGACTATTATATAAAATTATTGGTGCGTTTAAAGGCAGAAATCGCAAATAAACGGCCCCAAATGAACAAGAAAAAAGTTCTCTTTCACCAAAACAATACACCGTGTCACAAGTCAATGGTCACGATCGCAAAATTGCGTGAATTGAAGTTCGAGTTGCTTCCACATCCACCGTGTTCTCCAGATTTGGCCCCTAGCGACTATTATCTATTCGCAGACCTCAAAAAAATGTTCGCGGGAAAGAGATTTGGCTCCAATGAAGAAGTTATCGCCGAACTGAGGCTTATATTGAAGGCAAAGACAAATCCTTCTAGAAGAAAGGTATAAAAATGTTAGAAAAGCGTTGAACTGATTATATCGCTCTTAAATAAAGTCGAATTTTGCAAAAAAATATATATTAAGTAGCTAGACCAAAAACTTTTCAGCCTATATATATATATATATATATATATATATATATATATATATATATATATATATATATATATATATATAAGGAGGAAACCACCGAAACGCTGGTTGGACGATATTAAGATGGGGGCAGGACACAACTGGCACCAACTAGCAGGCGGTACTTCTGAAAAAATGAAGGGAGGTTTATATCCAGGAGTGGATGCAGAAAGGCTGTTATTTACATGCGGCATAGCTACTAATAAAAATAACAGGGAGGTGCCAATAGACAAATGGTGGGCTTAAATTCATAACCGAGTACAGAGCCCTTCGAAGAATAAAAACTGATGACGGAGAGATGAAGCTATCATACAATAAAACTTTATGCTTTTCTACAACTACTACCTAAAATGCACACACAACAGCTAGCCAGTTGCCGAAATCAAACGCATAATTCAGTAAAGAACACTTTATTTTGCTCATATCAGCAATTATATTTATGATAATTTTTTAAATGTCCAAGTCACGTTTTGCTACTTTTTATACTCTGCATATAATGTATTTAGATTATTGATTTCTTTTATTGATTACTAGCTAGTTTCTACGCTATAACTATTATGCAATGATTTAGTTAGAACATGATTTACAATTTGGATCTTAAGATGAACATGATGGGGACCTAACTAACTTAGCCTAGGTAGGGAGTTTATATAAATGTACTGAGAGAACTTAAGATATTTCATGAGCAGAAAACTTAAAATTAAACTTAATATTAATTAAGATTAACTTAAGCTAACCCGGTGACAACGGGTCGCTGAGTCTTGGTAGACGGCGGCGGGCTTAGCGTGGTGGGGGACGGTAGGCGATCCTGACTGTGGGGTTGGGGTGGTGAATGACTTTGTTCAGGACACTACTGATGAATTCCCGGATTGTGGACATCTGGAGGTCTCTGTGAAGTTGAGTATTGCGGAAGAACCATGGGGCTTTGGCGATGATGCGGAGGGCCTTGTTTTGAATGGTCCGGAGGGTGGATCTGTGGGTACGTAGCATTTGGCTGGAGTAATATAATGTATTTAACATTTAACTATAACTAATGAAGTTAAAATGTACGTAAAAATTTCCATCAGGACAAATTTTTCAAAAGTTCAACCATAAAAATTATTTCCATATAGCACAAAGTCCTTATGTCCTTTTTGTGATTGATCCTCTGTAGAGAACATGTTTACAATTCTCCAGAAACCATTGGCAAAAAACCATACGCCGTTGAAAATCTCCGTCTCTAATGAACTTTTCTTGCCCTATATGGCCTGAATCCACGCAGTTGTCAAAATGGGTTCAAATATACAAACAGACATACATAAAATTATCTGTTATATAATTTTCCTTGAATTAGTAATATTTTTCCAATTCTTTTATGCTCTGTACAGGGTCCAAATTGGACACTTTTAAAGGTAAACCCCTTTATCTAAAGGAGATAGACGAGAACTGATGTCGGTGTCTGAGGCTCAATTTTTATGATAAACTCAATGGTGAAAACCGCATATCGGTATCTAGTACCATTTCAGATATATAGGGTGTTTTTCAAAAATCTGCATTTTGGAAAAATGTTTGTAATTCTTTCTGAATTCTTATTGAAAATTTTTGATTTCTGCGCTTTTTTTTTTTACGTGGATTTTAACAGTGTGAGTTACATTTTTTTACAACTAATATTTTAATAGTTATTAGCACAAAAATATATTTTTTTATTTTGCTTAAATCTACTTCAAAATATAAAGGTTTTCAGTTTTTACGCGAGTTTTAAATGCACATTTTGTGAAGTAGGCTTTGGACGGAGCGGCAATATCAATTGTTAACCTATAGCAGTCAAATCGTAAAAAAAAAATCCCAGAAGTAACTTTAAGAGTCATAATTACAATGAAATTTACTAAATGCTATAGTACTTTAAACTATGTAGAAAATAAAACAAAACAACAATAAAAAAATTTATTCCGAGTAGAGCAAACTAAAACAAAACAATTTTCTATACGAGATGTTCGAAATGTCGACCAGTTTCATTTACACATAGGCGGCACCTTTTCTGGATACTTCTTACCGAGTTGATAAGTTCAAGAGAAGTGAGAGCTGTAAAACTTTGTATCACTGCGACTTCTAACTCTTGCCTGGTGTTTGTCGGCAATTTAAAAATTAAGTCTTTTAATCTTCCCCAGAGATAGAAGTCCATGGGTGTTAAATCAGGTGACCTTGTGGGCCAACGATTCGGACCTTGGTTGGCTATCCAGTTATTGTCGAAATTGGCCGATAAAAAATTACTGATAACTTCAGAGTTATGAGGGGGTGCCTCGTCGTGTTGAAAAAATATATTTCTATGGTCCATTAACGGCAGTTCATCAACAAGAGGTTCTATTTGCTGCCTTAAAATTTCTAAATATTTCTGAGAGGTGAGTGTTCCTTTGTAAATAAATGGACCTATAACCCTGCCTCTAAAAATTCCTGCCCACACATTAAATCCAAATCTGCCTTGATTTCTTTACTCCACAACTAAATGAGGATTTTCTTGTGCCCACATATAAGAATCATAACGGTTAAAAATACCTGCATTGCTTACATAAGCTTCGTTGTCGAAATGCAGTTTAATGAAAAATTCGGAACATGTTTACAATTCTCCAGAAACCATTGGCAAAAAACCATACGCCGTTGAAAATCTCCGTCTCTAATGAACTTTTCTTGCCCTATATGGCCTGAATTTGTGCTTCTTCAAAGTAGACTTACGTTAGTTCTTGGTAGTTCAGTGGATTCTTTTAACTGTCGGGTTGAAGCGTTGGGATTATTTCCGATGGTTCCTAAAACTACTATTTCTTCTAACTCCTTATCCCTGTTTGATGCATAATTTTTGGATCTTTTCTTTTCAAACTGGCCGCTATTAACTAGATTATGTCGCAATCGAGCGAATATATCCTTGAAGGGTTGACGCCTCCCTGGATTCGTGGTGCGATTTATTTGACAATTCAGTAACTGATCCTGAAGTAAAATTTGACAACTAAGAGTAAACAATTGAATTAAACCATATGGCCGCTGCATCTAAAGCCTACTTCACAAAATGTGCATTTAAAACTCGCGTAAAAACTGAAAACCTTTATATTTTGAAGTAGATTTAAGTAAAATATAAAGTGTGCTATATTTTTAGAATGATAATTTAAAGCTCTATTCAGATAAGGAAAAATATATAGTGTATCCCATTTAAAAAATATATTTTTGCGTCAATAACTATTAAAATATTAGTTGTAAAAAAATGTAACTTACACTGTTGAAATCCACGTGAAAAAGTGCCTTGGGAATGTTTTCACAGAAACCAAAAATTTTCAATAGGAAAAGAATTACAAACATTTTTCCAAAAAGCAGATTTTTGAAAAACACCCTGCATATCTGAAAAGTTTATCATAAAAATTGAGCCTCAGACACCGACATCAGTTTTCATCTATCTCCTTTAGATAAAGGGGTTTACCTTTAAAAGTGTCCAATTTGGACCACCCTGTACAGTGGAAAAAGCTTTACCCAAATGCGAGTTAATTTTCCTATCGTAGACTCTTTTACACTGATGGAAACATTGATAATAATACTTGTTATTTGCGCCAGTGCCATCATAAATTAAAAAGTTGCAAACAAAGCACGTGTTATTAAATAACACGTTATTAACAATATCGTTCTCCCGAACCCCTATCTTTTCTTTCAGACTCCAAAAAATAAGCAATAAAAAAATTGCACGTGAAACAATTGGTAAAATTCCAAAAGCGACTCATATTACTTCGCAAAGAATAATTATTGCCCGCCCCTGAAACATTGTCTTTTTCGTTCGTCATTAGAAATAAAGATGTGATTGCGCCAGGGTTGAAAAACGGAGTGGGGGGTGCCTTTTCACTGGTTGAAATGTTTAAGGGGAGGGAGGGGTAGTTTTGGCTATGGGATTCCCTTTTTCGGACCTTTTATTGATACTGTGCGTGGTGATCGTCCGAAGGGCACACCGTATGTGTTTGTGCCTTAGATGTTTTTGAAATGTGCGCCCGTTTGTGTGCTAAATAAACTTCGTTGTTTACTGTGTTATTAAATTCGCAGGTTAGTGACAGACTAATAGCTATTTACATAATTTATCTTGTAGTCTTCAACTGTTTTATAGTAGGATTAAATCGTCAGTAGTAATTAATTTTTAAACTTAAAATACTTTATTGTCTTTTGAGAAATATTAACTAGTTAAGTAAAACCGATAAACATTACAGAATTTTGTATTTGTGATAAATGATTATCCTTTCTTTGGTAATTTATTATTTTATTATAAATTATTAGGTGACTGTCATTTTTGTGTTATATACAGGGTATTTTCAATGTTGGGGCTTTTTCGATAGGTTATAGTACCCCTAAATTAAAACATTTCACCAAATGTCTTCTACATAAAAATTACATAACATAGATTTCAGTTATTTTAATTTAAACCTAAAGAATTTCAATTTGTTGTTTATTTTAATTAGCCACTCAGTCGCAAATTTCGGTACCATTGAGAAATCCCTTTAAAATTTCTTTATATTTTTTTACTAACTCTTTTGTAAGCCTTGCGTCTGAAAGTTAATTGTTAAGCAGAACAGTTGATGCTTTTAAACGGTTATTAAAAACACGTTAAAAAACGACTTAATTTTAATTAATAATTATATATACACATATATATATATATATATATATATATATATATATATATATATACATATATATATATATATATATATATATATATATATATATATATATATATATATATATTCTATAAAATTTCTTTTTTTTCTTGAACCAAACTCGATATATATATAATTCTGTTTTGTTTCTTATGATTTTGGTTCTACTTATTAAAACAACTTATTTTATTTTATTTAGTCTTTACTAACGTTTCACCCATTTTTTTTGGGTATTTTCAAAGTATCTGAAAATTTTAAAACGGTTTTAGGACACTTTTTACAATTTTCAAAATTGAAAATTAAAAATTGGTACAATTCACATCACTCTATAAAACAATTTAATCAGGCTTTTTTTTTATTATGTAATTAATTTAAAAATATGTACGCTAATAATAATGTTGTCTTAAAATTAATAAAAAAATATATTTACTGAAATATTTGATTTAGTATATGATACGTACCTAATAAACTCAGTATTTTTCACATACAGGTCGTTATTGATCGAAATATTGAATGTTTACTAGTTTGTAAAAGATAGATAGATTGAGATACCCAAAGAAACGTCAGTAAAGACTAAATAAAATAAAATAAGTTGTTTTAATAAGAACCAAAATTCTAAGAAACAAAACAGAATTATATATATATATATATATATATATATATATATATATATATATATATGTATATATATATATATATATATATATATATATATATATATATATATATATATATATGTATATGTATATGTATATATATATATATATATATATATATATATATATATATATATATATATATATATATACGTTCGTTTCAACCCACACATATGAACTGAAGAAGCCTGAAAATCGGGCGAAACGTTTTCAATAAATTCTAACTAGAACATGATGTAATTTCTCTATCCTTAAAACAAAAGAACCATAAAGCCCAAGAAATTGAAAAAATATATATTCAATATTCCAAGGTTCAAGAAAGAATTCAATCCAACTTATATATATATATATATATATATATATATATATATATATATATATATATATATATATATATATGTATATATATATGTATATATATATATATATATATATATATATATATATATATATATATATATATATATATAAAAATACATATAAAATGCAACGTCTCTCTGTCTGTCCGTTAGTGCGCTTATCACTGGAGAACCACTTATCTGATTTACGTGATTTTTTTTTAAAGGTTAGGTTATAGGCTATATTTTAATACGTTAGGTAATATAAGGAATAAGGAGTAACGGTAATACTGAATCAAGTCGAAAAAAAGTTTGCCACTAGCGCGTTCCCTTGCAATACACTGCCTAAACCACTAAATATGGAACAATATCATGTAGCAAAGAATATCTATAATATATATAAAATGCAACATCTTCCTGTCTGTCTGTCCGTTAGTGCGGTTATCACTCGAGAACCACTTATCCGATTTATGTGTTTTTTTTTTTTAATTCACACATTTGTTCTCTGGCCAGGTTATCTATAATGTTCTATAATATCTATATAAAATGCAACATCTCTCTGTGTGTCTGTCCGTTAGTGCGTTTATCACTCGAGAACAACTTATCTGATTTACGTGCTTTTTCTTTTAAAACATACTGGCTAGGTTATAGGATATATATTATTACGTTAGGTAACATAAGGAATAAGCAAGCGCGTTCTCTTGCAATGCACTGCTGAAACCATTAAATATGGAGCAATATCATGCAACAAAAAACATGATATATATGAAATGCAACGTCTCTCTGTCTGTCTGTCTCTCTATCCGTTAGTGCGCTTATCACTCGAGAACCACTTATCCGATTTACGTGTCTTTTTTTTAATTCACACATTTATTCTCTGACCAGGGTATCTATAATCTTCTATAATATATATATATATATATATATATATATATATATATATATATATATATATATATAATGCAACGTCTCCCTGTCTATCTGTCGGTCTACCTGTCCGTTAGTGTGCTTATCACTCGTGAACCACTTATCCGATTTACGTGTTTTTTTTTAAACATACGTATATTCTCTGGCCAGGTTATAGGATATATTTTATTACGTTAGGTAACATAAGGAATAAGCAGTGACGATAATAGTGAATCAAGTCGGAAAAAAGTTTGCCGCTAGCGCGTTCTCTTGCAATACACTGCCTAAACTATTAAATATGGAACAATATCATGTAGCAAAGAATATAATATATATATATATATATATATATATATATATATATATATATATATATATATATATATATATATATATATATATATATATATATATATATATATATATATATATATACATATATATATATATATATATATATATATATATATATATATATATATAATGCAACGTCTCTCTGTCTGCCTGTCTCTCGGTTAGTGCGCTTATTACTCACGCGGGGCCGCGGGCACTATATATGTATATATATATATATATATATATATATATATATATATATATATATATATATATATATATAGATGAATATTGTGTTTCTTTTTCTCGACCGTAATAATGATTATGAGTTGAAAAGTATCGGAATAGCGGTCTATGTAGTAAAATTATTCTTTTGTTGTTTAAAACTCTATATTTCGCCAATATTTCTCGGCTTCATCAGGAGTATTACTAAAATTACAACCATCATGCACACATAGGTCGCTAAAAACATACAACGTGAACTTACCAACTAGAATAAAATAGACACAAAAGGAGACCAATTATACGCCCTTCGATCTAAGGAATTTCTTTAGAACTGATACTGAATATTATTTTATTTCTTTTATTTATTTTTTATTATTATCGGTGTGTGTACATACAGTGATCAGGTGTAGCGATTAATATAATTATTTAGAATACAGAATATACATATAGAATATTTATATATATATATATATATATATATATATATATATATATATATATATATATATATATATATATAGAATATGTTGCATAAATTATTAGTGTCCATTTTGTAATTGATGGAGCTTTTCTCTTTTATGATATGACACATTTCAGGGAAGAAGCGTTTTTTATAGTTATTTTCGTATTCTAGGATCATATATGTATATATATATATATATATATATATATATATATATATATATATATATATATATATATATATGTATATATTTCATCTTTATCAGGTAACAATATAAGAATTATTGTCAAATAAGAGAGAAATTAATAAAATATTTTTTTTACTGCTTAAAATTCTCACTGTGTTCCCTATATTTATATCATTATTTTCTGCCATTATTATGTTTGTATTTCTTAAAAGATTTAAGTTATTTATGCTAAAATTTTTCTTCTCTAAAAAAAATTACATTATAATTTTAAAATGATTAAATATTTATAATCTCAGATAAGAGAAACTCATAAGTAATCTTACTTTAAAAAAATGTGTATATATTTTTTCTCATTTTCGAATATTTTAAAAGAAACAAATCTTTATATCCATAAACATTAACAATCTAAATGTATTTTGTAATGGCAGCTCTCATTCAAAATTAAAATAAATATAAACCAGCACATTATATTTTTGTACATCTAGAAAATAATTTCCTAAGATACTTTATGAAATTATGGTCTCACTTGATGAAATATCAGTGTTCAGAAATGTTTTTGATTTAACGCGTCCTATACGAAGCTGTTAGTTACACTGTAGAACACAGAAAGTCATTAGTTCTGTCTAAATAAAACTAACCGGTTAAGCGCAAGTTGGACTTGCCCAGTTAGTGTTCCGTACGTTGATTGGTTTTAAAATAGAAATTTTTGTAACGGAAGTATAAAAGTGACTTCACAAAACACATTCCAAATGAGTTTCAACAAAGTTGTGTGATCTTTAGTGAAAACTGGTGATCTTGAAATTTTTTTGTTTTTTTTATATACCAGATAAATTATTAAAGGTAATGCACTCGTGATAATTTTCGTTCAGTCTACACCCTGTAGAGAATATTCCAGAATTTTTTAATCGTACTTTTGGAGATAAAGGGGGGGATAGCGATTTTTCACACTTTTTTAAAAATAATACAAAAAGAATTGTACGCAAGTATTACATTATATATATTTTCGAACGGGTGTCAGACAAACAGACGGACGGATACCGAAATGATCTTATAAGTATTCCGTACGGAACACTAAAAATGCCAAACTTTTTTTTCCCCAAGTGAAGTACCGAGCAGGGTGCATTTCCTTTCGATGTCTTAGCTATTTCTTTGTGTACCAAATTCGAAACCGATATCTTATTTCGTTCAAGAGTTAGCATGCCAACAGACCAACAGGCAGACCAACGAAAATGGAAAACTATATTTTATTACTTTTCTTACAAAAGGATCTGCCGTTGTTTTTGCGATGATTTATAGATCACCTTAACAATAGCAAACCAAAATTTTGTAGCAAGTGTACAATGTTGTTTAGAATACATCGTAAATTAAAATAATAATCAATGCGCTAAATTCACCCCGTTATACGATCAAAATGGAAAAAACTGAAACCACATTTAACATTATTTCAACAAATATATACTTAATCGATTTTATTAGAATCGAAGCAATAGGGTTTTTTATTGGTCATCTAAACTGACCTCGTTAAAAACACAGTTTAAGTTTTACCAAACAATTAAAAAGGAAATGTTACTAGATAATAAAAAAATTTAATCTCGAAGTTAATAGTTTTTGCACAAATAGAATTTTAATAATGTAACAAAAAGCACCATTGTTACAATAGATTTTAACTTGCTGGAAATAAATCTGGGCTTAGAATTGCTCTATTACTTCAACTTTTTAAGGAAACAACCTGAGTTTGACAAAATAAACGATTTTAGTAACATTTACGAAAATGTGAATGACTCTGGAAAGATTTCGAACAATTGAAGTTGAATAGAATCTCGCTATTTTTCTAACAATTAAGCTGCATGAATTTAACAAGAAATTTTGTTCAAAATTGCCGATTTTAAGTTAAGTTTTCTAAAAAAATGACATCATAACACAATTTTCAGGTCTGGCTTATTCAGCTGGATCAAACCCTTTAGATATGATAAGTTGAAGAGTTGTATATCTTTGCCAAGGGGCATTGTTTTATTCGTAAAAAATCCCCTTCTGATTTTTTTTGCATTTCTTCGCCTTTCAGGGTTCCTATATCATGAAAAACATACTTTCCTATTTTCATCGATCTGTCTGTTTGTCTGTCTATCGATTTGTCGAATTCTTGTCACAATATCTCTCGAACGAAATAATGAATTGACCTCAAACTTGGTACACATATAATACTTGACTTAGGAAAGAAGTCTATAATTTTGAGCGATATCACTCATCAAGAGGGTAAATATATTTCGTAGGCTCTCTTTAGTATTATGAGGATTTCTCCTAGTTTTTGGTCAAGATAAGCAAATTTTTTGTAGATACGAGTATTATACAAAAAAAAATATTTTGTCACACGCTGTAACATTATTTTTTGTGATTTATGAGACATTATTCGAAAAGTTATCTTAAAACTAATACTGTTGCTTATTACTAGCCTTTATTTTCTAAATATCTACCTTGAAATCAAGTAATATTTAGGTTAAATATAAATAAATCATCATCAACTGACTCAACTTAAGCAAGTCATAACTAAGACATGTTAATTGACTTAATTATGGATTGTGTCCTAATAAACTTAATTTTCAAGTTATTTAACGTGGATTTACTTGAATTTATAAGCTCAAGTCAACTAGTCGGAATCGATAATTAAATCAACTAACTGAGCTTGAAGGAAGTATATTTTTCCTCCATCTGTTCCTTTCCTGTGTTACTTCGTCTATTTCCACTCTCCTAACGACATCATACTACATTGATATGAGCTGGCCTCGATTTCTTTTCTCTACCAATTGTTGCTCTTTTGTCGTTTCCCTTTGCCATCTTGAACTTTTCATTCTTGCTACATATCCTGCTCATCTCCATTTTGTTTTGTCTAAAGTATTGTATGGTTGATATCTTTCTTTGTATTTCATTGTATATATCTATATATATATATATATATATATATATATATATATATATATATATATATATATATATATATATATATATATGGAAAAATATAAACAAATTAACTAAGTAATTGTTAATTTAAGATTTACATACAGAGGCAACAAAGATATTTTAGTACAGTCGCCGTAGTAAAATGCTTTCCTCCCGGGGATGGAACATGATCATTTCCCTATAATTAAATAGGAAAATAAAGAAACATTTTCTGTATATTTAGTAGAATAAAATACTTAAACTAAAGTATGATTTAATAATTTCTTTCCACGTATTTTGATAAAAGCGTATCGAAAAGAAACCTTGTATCATGTGTGTGTGTAATTAAACGGCGTGAACTCAAAACATAAACTACCCCGTAATTAAAAAGTATCGATTTTCTTCCAGAAACTAATAAAAACCGTTTTAATTACAAATGCGGGTGTTAATAAAGGTTTCTATTATTGTCGCCCCCTGCAAGTGCACTCTCTCCTACTCGATATTTGCTATTTCTCCTGGAAACTGGCTAAATAGCGAAAACGGATAAAGAAGGGAGATGACCATAGGCGTCCATAAGTGACTTTTTAAACATCACGAAATATATCTTTTTGTTAAAACTTTTTCCAATAAAAATTTTCGTTTGTTGTAGCTGACAGATGTGCCTGAAGGGCATTAAATATGAATTCCAGCTAATCACAAGATATGTCCGTACACTGCCAACAGTCTGTGTTTTTTGCTAGAGGGCTGACGTTTACGAGAACAATTTTGTTGGGTATACATGCTGTTATATTACTTATTGCATCAAAACTATTTTTTTATGTCAAACCTATTTCTAAGAATACTATGTAGATGTTACAAATCTATAGAAAGTCCTAGATTGCACATATAAAAGTTATTAAGCTACTGTATACCAAACTAAATCGCCATGTACAACATACTAGATATTTATTGATTAAATGTTTTTATTTTTTGTTATACTCGGACTCGACTATCATTTTATAGTTGAATAACTTTCTTGGTTTTAAATACTTGCTGTTTATTCCTCTATGGGTGCAGTTACGTGGGCCTAGCACACCTATGCGGAAAAAGCGATTTACGTTGATTTTGAATAGCTGTAAATTGTACTAGGTTGGAAATACAGTCCTGGGCAAATTATTTCAAAGGGATGAAGTTCTCCACATAAACGACTTCTTGAAAAGGGTTGTACGAAGAGTAACAAGCTGAACCTGACACGGATGTGAAGTATTAGCGCGATGTGTATTTCTAGCAACACCGCTATGGAAGGAGTTAAGTCGGCTACATCCATCGAACACTTTCCATAAAAATACTTGTAGACTAGACTCAAGTCGCCAACCATTCTTCGATGTTCCAACGAATCAAGGTTGCTGGCCAGTTCCGGGCCTCCAATCAGGTGAACATCTCTCTTCTGAATAGAATCCAATAAATGCAGTGTACGTTTGGGAGCAGAGCCCCAAACATGAGATCAGTATTCCATCATTGGTCGAATTTGAGCTTTATACAGAATTAACAATTGTTTCTAGTTCGAAATAATATTCCTAACTTTTAAGAAGCTCTCTTTACTATGCTTGCAACATGTTCATGCCAAGAGATATTTGCTCCCAAATTAACACCCAGAAAATTGAGTGACGATACTAGAGAAATGAAGTGCCCCGGCATAACTATGTCGGGTTCAGCAACGTTAACTTTTTTAGAACCCAAGACAGATTTTCTCCCAGGTCTTTGTTAAGTTGAACGACCTCCTGCTGTCGCGTTAAAAGCGAATGGTGAGATAAGAGTACTGTCATCTGCAAAGCTGCAGATTCGATTCCTAGTATTTTCCAGTAGATTGTTAATGTAAATTAGAAAGAGAGTAAGTGACAGTATGGGGCCCTGGGGCACACCAGCGTTGATAGTGAAGGTGTTAGAAAGAAACCCGTCGATTGCCACTCGTAAAGAATGTTCTTTGAGGATACTTGAGAGCCATAAACAGAACTTTTCAGACATACCAGAAGAGCGTAGCTTAGCCAACAATCCATCGTACCAAACACGGTCAAATGCCTTGGACATATGAAGAGCAACCGCTCGAGATTCTCCACAGTGTTCAGTTGCATTGTTTCAAACATGTGTTACATAAGTTAGAAGATCTCCTGTTGATCTACGTTTACGAGAGCCATATTCATGATCGCTATAACACTGAACCCTTCAAGCTTATTATTTATGCAAACCGGTACCACCATAGACGCGCTATTCATCCTTCGTAGAAGAAAACATACTCAAACGAGCTCAGTTTTGTTTGTTGTTACCAAGAAATGAAAAAGTAGAATAACCTTGTCGTAATTTATGCGTTGTTCAAAGTGGCGAAAAACGCGAGGAGGATTGCTTTGATCAAATCGTAACTAGTTACCAAAAGATCGTGTACAGAACTTTTGCAAGGTGAGTTAAAGGAACTCAGAATGTTGTTGATAGAGCACAAAAGGTCGTCCTCCCGAGCAGAAGAAGTTAGGAAAGCTGTGTGTGTATTGATGGAAATTCGTTGTGAAAATATAAACTGACTGCACGTGAAATTAACATTGCTTCGCACACAATTTCTGGAACTATTAAAGAAGACTTAGGAACAAAGAAGTATAAAGGATTTACTACTATTTATTATATATGGATAATTAAAGAGAATAAGAGAGTGTAAGACAACATAACGCTGGATAGAAAGCAATATTCCGTCATTTCTTAAAGCTGATGTCTCACCTTGTAGCCCATAATTTGAACCCACGTGACCACAGACTGTAGAATATTCTCAAAAAAGCAACTTATCGAACAAAATGCCTATTTTTGGAGGCCTAAATGTACATTACGAGAACGATGGCGGACATTTTAAATCACTGTATATTATTTTAAAGCATTTTAGTGTAGTTTTTAAATAAATATTTTATTGTTGCATTGAGTCCTCATTTCAATATTTGCGAATTACTGACTGAATTTATTAGAATTTTTGGCATTAAAACTATATAATATAGGTTCATGGTTACTATTGCATCCAAGAAAAAAAACTGGTTATAAAGAATAATAACACTATTATAAAATTATAAAAATATACTTAACAAGAACAAACTCTTTAATTTATTATATAAATTTTCATTACATCAGTTACTTATATTCACTAAAACTAGAGGTTCAGGAAGATCCTGACTAAGATCTTGAATAAGAAATTATCACGCTCCAGTTTTAATAATTTTTTAGTCCGTACGAAACACACACACAACTATTTAACAAACAAAGTTGAAATTTTACACAACTATAGGAATTGAGCCGTATAGTTTTGGAAGTTAACTTTTGACTTAAGGGGAGGTAAAATTGGAAACGAAAAAAAATTTACCAGGTCATCTAGTGGGGTGTCAAATGCAAGTTTGTGAAAACACGAGTTCAAAAATATATATGATGTTATACTTGCGCACACTTTTTTTGGTATTATTTTAAAAAAATTGCTAAAAAGTCATGTCTATTCACCCTATCTCGAAAAGTACTGATCAAAAAATTTCAAAGAAATTCTGGAATATTCTTCATATTATGAGTGAGATTTGATAATTTATCTGGATATAAAAAAAAAATAAAAATTTCGACGTTATTTTATTATTATTTTAAAATAAATCACCGTACGGAGCACTACTTGTGCAAGTCTGACTTGCACTTAGCCGATCTTTTTTTTATATTTGAGAACTTGCATTCGCTGATCACGTCCGGACAAATTTATAAAGACAGCTACAATAACATATACAAACAAATCATTACATGAAAGTAATTTTAAATTTCTAAAACCATCTTATATAATTTCCTTCCTATTTTGTTATGATAGATGTCGTTCTATTTGGTTTTTACTGTCCAAAGGATACAGTCTCTTTTTATGTTTTCTAATGTCCAATTTTTTGATCTTATAACTTTTGATAAAAACTAGCACTATTTACGTATCACCGACATTTTTCTTTTTTCAACGTGTGTATATATATATATATATATATATATATATATATATATATATATATATATATATATATATATATATATATATGATAGATAATAAAGATATTACACGTTGTAACACCTTCAAGGACCTTGGAATTATTTTTGATCCTAAACTTTCATTTGCCCATCATATAATTGGATCTGCACTACTGCGATGAGGACGTTGAGTTTCATAATATGTAATTCGAGTGGGTTTCATAACAGTAAAACATTAAAAACTTTATATTCCAGCTATGTGCTTTCACGGCTTGAATATGGTGCAATTGTTTGGAATCCAATACACCCTAAGTATATTAAACAGGTAGAGAATGTTCAAAGAAAGTTTGCCAAATTTCTTATAATAAAATATGATGGTGTATACCCTGATAGGGGTATCGATGAGGTCATTATAACTGAACGTTTTCAGCTACCTTTATTGACGAATCGAAGAAATTACCATCTGGTCTGTTTTCTTATAAAATTATGTAAATCTCTTATTGACTCTCCTGACTTACTATTTCAAGTAAACTTTCACGTTCCTAATAGATTGGTCAGAACCTCTCCTGTTTTCTGTTTACCTACTGCATCTACTAATTTTCTCATCAAAACACCATTGTTTCAAGCTATGAGCGTTTTCAACAGTACTTGTAACGACATTGACGTGAACAACCTGTCATTTGCGCAATTTGCCAAATGCTTAAAAAATAAATTGTTATATGTATGTGTGTATCATTTTAATTTTCTAGTTTTATTTAATTTCTATGTGATTTTTATGTTATCCGTCTCTTTTGTTCTATACTAGTACCTTACTTTCCTTTTTTATCTCTATTTCCTTTGTATTATGTTATTTATGCTTAATTGTCTTGTAAATGGTATATCTGTTAGACAATAAAGATTATATATATATATATATATATATATATATATATATATATATATATATATATATATATATATATATATATATATATATATATCACGTAGACTGAAAAGTTTTTGGTCTGACACATAGATGTTGCCCCTTCAAACGATACGTGTCAAAATTTCATGCCATTTTAACGATTAGTTTACAAGTTACAGTAGTTTTAGTGACGCTACTTTTGATATTTTCAAAACAACGGAAAAAATCGAATTTCGTGTGTTGATTAAACACTGTTTTTTGTAGGAAAAAATACCGTTCAAGCAAGGCAACGGCTTGATAAGTGCTACGGGGACTCAGCCCCTGGAAAATCACTCATTCTTTTCTGGTATGCTGAATTTAAACGCGGTCGTACAGACACAAATGATGCTGAACGCTCTGGTCGTCCAAATGAGGTGATTACACGGGAAAACATAAAAAAAATCCACAAAATTATTTTGCGTGACCGTAAAGTGAAACTCTGTGAGATAGCTGACATCCTAAACATATTAAAAGAACGTGTTGGTCATATTTTGCATGAACACTGGTGCATGAGAAAGCTTTGTTCGCAATAGGTACCGCGTTTGCGGTACCAACGTGCTGATGATTCTGAGCGCTCTTTGGACTTGTTTAAGCGCAATAAAAAGGATTTTTTCATGCGATATGTAACAATGGATGAAACATGGATCCACCACTACATACCGGACTCAAATCGGCAGTCAGCTGAGTGGACAGCAGGCGGTGAAAACCGCCCGAAGCGACCAAAGACACAACAGTCGGCTGGGAAGGTTTTGGCCCCTGTATTTTGGGATGCGAATGGAATAATTTTCATCGACTATGCTGAGAAGGGAAAAACCATCAATAGCCAATATTATACAAAGTTATTGGTGCGTTTGAAGGCAGAAATCGCAAAGAAATCGCCCCAAATGAACAAGAAAAAAGTCCTCTTTTATCAAGACAATGCACGGTGTCACAAGTCAATGAATTGAAGTTCGAATTGCTTCCAGCTATATATATATATATATATATATATATATATATATATATATATATATATATATATATATATATATATATATATATATATATCAACAATCTGAAAATTAATTTATCTTTTTCTTATGTCAGTTTTAAAGCTTATCGAGTATTTGAATAGTAGGCTAGGCATATTTTGTTACGTTGTTCATGACAGAAATCAAAACAATTTGTTTAGATTTACAGTTTTAAAGAATTTTTTAGAAGATAAACAATTTTTTGTAATAATGCGATAGATTTTCTTTAAAAGTAAGCTTATAAATTGTTCCCTTTTTCAAAGTAATACGTTTTTTGTGGTCGACTGTTTTATTTTTGACCCCGAAGAAATAGAAAAATTAATCGAACAAGGAATTTAACTGAACACGAGGTAGTACGAGCCCCAGTTTTATTGGACGAGGGATATTGTCAGAGTTATGTTGCCAATTTGTTAGGCAAACATCGTTCCACAATAAGTCGTATGGTAAGACGCTTGAATGAAGTAGGAACTTTTTCTAGAAGGCTAGGGCAAGGGCGAAAACGATGCACTAGCGACCTAGATGAACGTTTTATAAGACAATATGCTTTAAGAAATAGGACTGTCACTAGTTCTATAATAAGAAACGAACTCGAAGCTGTTCGCAATGTCACAATTTCTTCTAAAACAGTTAGAAGACGGTTAAATGAAGCTGGATTAAACAGTAGGAGACCAGCCACTGCGCCCTTGCTTACTAGAGAGAACAGAGTTGCCAGGTTACGTTTTGCTCGAAATCACGAAAACTGGTCTGTGGATGATTGGAAACAAGTTTTCTTCACAGATGAAACTAGGGTTAGTCTAAAACATCCAGATGGTCGTGAGCGAGTATGGCGAAGACCAGGAGAGAGGTTTGCTCCTTGCAATATCTCTGCAAAGATTCCATTCGGGGGTGGCTCTGTTATGTTCTGGGGTGACATCTGCTTTGATGCTCGCACAGAGTTAGTTCCTGTCCGTACGAGATCCATGAATGCTGACTACTATCTTGAGAATATTGTAATAGAACATGTGATGCATTTCGGTCATTTTGTGGGGCCCAATTTCCTGTTTATGCAAGACAACGCTCGACCTCACGTGGCTAGGGAGGTACTCGATTATCTTAATCAAGTTGATATACCGATTATGCAATGGCCACCAAAAAGCCCGGATCTGAATCCGATAGAACACGTATGGAATCACCTTAAGAAAAATGTGAAACGTCATATACCTGCACCTAGAAACCTGAGGGAACTTGAAAATGCAGTTATCACAGAATGGGAGCAAATTCCTCAAGATTTTATCCAAAATTTAATTAGAAGCATGCCTAGGCGCATAAACGCTGTCATCTGAAGTAGAGCAGGCAACACACGGTACTAGTGTCCCAGTTACACCATTAATTTTGCTACTGGTGTCCCAGTTTATTTTTTTCATTATTACATAATTTCAATGATTTTGTTATTAGGTCTTAAGAATAATTTTAATTCGATTCTTATAGAGAAATTTGGTAGCTAATTCACTTTTAAAGTATCCGAATAAGTTTTTTCTAACTTTTAGTGTAACCAATGTACATAAAAAATTATTAAAATTAATTCATTATAGAGATTTGTATGATTTAATATATTGTTGCGTTAATTTTGTCCAGGAGTGTGTATATATATATATATATATATATATATATATATATATATATATATATATATATATATATAAAGACATAGTTGCCATGGAAGCAATCTGCAATCAATCAATTTTAAAATCTGAAGCTGTAATTTTTAAAATCTGAAAATTAAAATTCTATTGAATTTTGACCTAATCATGTCAGGCATTGACAAATAAATAATAAAAATACCAGTATTTAATTCGCAGTAATTGCTATTTACTCACTGTATCATTTTTGGTAAAAGTGTTTAGAATTTACTGTTTATTTGCAGTCTTATTTAGCGTTGGCATAAACTACATTTCTAAAAAAAAAACAACTAAACAAGGTTATTTTTATGGATCAGTAGCTCTTGTTAATAACGTTATAGAAAAAAAGCAATATTTAAATTCTTATTTTTTATGTATACCCAAAATTAATAAACAACTACTCTACCTACACCAGGATCGTCAAACTTTCTGCATGTACTTACACTTTTAGACAATTTTCAAACTCCACGGTTCGTCATGTCTTATTTATAGGAAAACAATATTAAACTTTGAATTCTGGATATAACTAGTTTCTTGTTTGTTAAAAATCCTCATGTAATCCCAAATTTATATGTTATTCCTGGTCTACCTGTCTGTTGTAAAATGTTCTGGTTGGCCCAGGCGAGAAGAGTGTAAACCTGTCTGTATTCCTGTTAGGGAAAGTCGTTTTTTTATTATTTGTAATAATAATCTCTGTTAATTATTTTTTGATTGCCTATATGGCAGAACTGTTCAAGCCAAAATAAAAGTTTATATATATATATATATATATATATATATATATATATATATATATATATATATATATATATATATATATATTTTATGAGTTACTGAACCAAGCTTAATATCTATGTAGATTACTTTACTTACTCAAATATTTTTTAATGTATTAAAAAATATCTTGTGATATTAAGGATTAAACTAGAATTAGCTAACGAAGATGTCTTAGACATAGTGATTTAAATATAATTTATATAATTTTCCTAATTTACTGCTTAACCTGTCGAACCATCAGCTTATTAAATTTTAGATGAATTTTTAACGGCTTGTTTTACTTGCTAGATTTTCGCGTCGTACCTCCAAAATTTGCAAATTCTACAATATCACAAAAAGCAACTTTTCACAAATTGGAAAAATCTAGGCTTCAGGCAGGAAAGCACTTATAGAATCCTGACGGCCCAATGAGGAGACCGGAATTTTCAAAACTTAAAAAAAAATTAAAAGGTTAAAACAAAAGGGAAAAGTATGAATTTTTATCTTTTAGATTCGATTTCGTAAAAGCAAGTAAGAATAATTGCGAGAAATTAAACAAAGGATTTAACGAAATAGGCTGCTACGTTGGCGATACTAGGAACTCTTGAACGTAATTTGGCTTTTTGTGAGTGATGATCGCACAAGACATAGACTTACATACATTGAAAATGGTGCCGGGCGTAATTTGAATTTCTTTGAAAAAACATTTCCCCTCGTTTTTATTGTTAATGTTATTTTCAGAAATGCATTTTGCTATTGTCATCAATCGTCGACTTTGAAGTGTTCGAGAAAAATATTTTAGCTGTTGTTAACGAAACAGAATGAATCAGGACATGGAAATTTTCTTGATTTCAGTAAAAGCAAAATTTATATTGAAAACTAGGCCGCTGCACCGACTCCGGTGGATTTTTAACAAGTTATTCTTTAAAAATATAATATAGCATTTTCAACTTTTAGGCGAGAGGCTCGTTATAGATTACACCTGCAACTTAATCTCTATCGCACGATCATGTTACTTAGTTTTGTAAGATGTGATACACCGATTTTAATAAGCTTTTATTTTGGCTAATTATTTATTAATTCTTTAAGTTTCTAAATGGAGCATAGGCTCCTGTGAAGACTGTCTAACATGTTGTATTGGCTGCTATTTTCTTTGCATCTGCCCATGTAATCTCAGCTCTTCCATGATAGATCTTCTCCACGTTTGGCTTGGGCGACCACATCTTCTGTGTCCCTGTGGATTCCAGTCTAGGGAGCTTTTTGTTATATCTTCATGGACTTGTCACAACGTATGACCTATCCATCCCCATTTGAGTAGTAATATATCCCGGTGTATTTCCTGTTGTTGTGTGACAAGATTTTGGCTAATTAGTAGTGTGCAAATTAAACTCGTTAGGTAGTTGGCATCTTTTTCCGCGGTTGGTAGTATTATGCTATAATATCTTTAGTTGAATAACTTTCTCTGGAATAGAAAAACTTCAAATTGATTCATATTTGCTGTAACAATAAGTGGAGACTTAACGAACTTAACAAAGTTATTTGAATTCAAAACAAAAAAATAATTTATGCATAGGGTTCAAAAACGGGAGAAAAAGTTATATGAAGAAACTTGCTGAATCAATGCTGAATCGCTTTTCTAGAATTAAGATAACTATAAATTATGACTGTAGGGCAAAACTATTGTTAAATCTTTCTTTGCTTGTCCTTCCTTAGTAATTGTTGTAAAATCAGTATTTTGTCACTTCAAAAAGAAATTCGTTATAAGATTTTGTCAATAAAAGTTTTTCTAAATAACAGTCGCTCAACCACAAGGCTTGTAACTGGCGCAGTCGTACGGATTTAAGGGTAGTTTTTCGCTATAATTCGGGATTGGCCAAGACGTGAGTAACAACGGTTAGACTCTTGAACGAATCGACAAAAGAACATTGATTGAATAAAGCAGTGTAAGCCAAGACTAGTTGCGTTGATTACAGTTGCTGCTACACGAAATTAACAAACGTTGCAGAAAATTAAGGTCTAAATTAATTTTACATTTAGACTGAGTTATGTTTAAGGAGAATATAAAAAAATCGGTAAAGTGTCGAATATGCAGTTTTAGAAAAAATTGTTAATTTGTCTTTTTCACACTAACAAATCACTTAATACAGTTTTTACACTGAAAACTAACATTTCGCTCTAGATACAATTTTCGTTAAAACTGGAAATAATGGAAAAATAATATAATTTACAGATATCCAAGAAGCGTAAAAAATATTTATAACGTTATATATTGGAAACAACCCTCTCTTACCTCTTTCGTTACCCGTTTAACTTCCTATATGTTTAACTGTATATAATTGTGCTTAAACTTAGTTTATTATTGCAATTAATAACCAACCAGAAGGAGTTCTTATTACACCATTAAAACTATACAAAATGTTTCGACCCCCACCCCTTTATCTTAAGGCGATATTATTCAAAACCTATAGGACCATTTCCTACTTCAAGTTTTACAGCCTGTCAAGTAAATGATGATGATGATGTTTTGGTGCCAGGGCCCATCAACTGCGAGGTTATTTAGTGCCCATAAAGTGATTATTAATTTGGTTTAAACTTTAAAATGAATTTCTCTGAGATAATTACATATGTGGTTTTTGTTTGCAGCAAAAATGGTGATTATGTTGCTTATGGTAGAGGGTAGGTTGTACTTTAGTCGGATGTCTTTAAGGTGATTTGCTGTGAGTATATGCGAGACTGTTAGGTTGGATCCGCAACTTGGACATTTGGAGTCTTGTGCTCCTTCCAAGAGATGGCGGTGAGTTGAGAAAGTGTGTCCAGCAGCCAGTCGTCGCAGAATGACGTTCTTTTTTCTATTGAGATTGTTATTATGTATGGGGGGGGGGGGGGGGGGAAATACCGAGGATTTCAGTGGCCATAATTAATTGTTTCGATTTTCTAGATCCCATTGTAATTGAAATAAGGAATTATGGATAGATTTAAGGTGAGAGTTAAAATCTGAGTAGTAATTCTCAGCCGTGATGGAAATACCGTTATCTATAGCTTGTTTAGCTAGTCTATCCGCTCTGTCATTTCCCTGGTTGCCTATGTGGCTGGGAAGCCAGAAATAGGAGATGGAACCTTGTTTGAGTTTTGCGAAGTAGAAGAGATCTATTATTTGTCGGATGTAGTTGTGGGATAGGTTTCTGGTCTTGATGGATGATAAGGCCCTGAGAGAATCGGAGATAATTAGGATGAGTTTGGAGCTTGTGATTATAGCAAATCTAGTTGCCTCTTTGATCGCTAGGAGTTCAGCTGTAAATATGGAAACATAATGAGGAAGTTTGAACTTTCTGGAGGTGGTGGGCGATGTGAAGGCAGAACTGACTCCTCTGTCAAGTAAGAACGTGTCCGCGATAATTCATTTTTGGTAGATGCGAATCTAGCGATTCAACAAAAAATCGGTAGATGGAACCTTTGGTTACAGCGCATTTTAGTAAAAGTACTACTCGATTCCGAACTTTCGTCGAAATCACGTAAAAATCCAAAATGAGTCACGTGTTTGCGCGTCAGTTCGAGGGACCATGATACATTCCGCTGAAGCTAAATATATTAAAAAATCGGTGGCCTTTGTGAACAAGTGGGTGAATCATTTTAACGTGACGAAAAATGATGACGACTTGCCAAAACGTGGCTCGGTAGGCAAAGTTACTCCGAAAGTCGAAAAATGAATCGGGTCTTTATTTTCACGGGACCCTAAATTGACGCTGCTGCAAGGAGCGGAAAAATTAAGAAATTTGAAGATCATTGCAGAAAATCTCTTCGACAGCACGCCTCGAAGATGCCAGGCGATTATTGATGCAGGAGGCGATTGGACAACTTACAAAGGTAATTGCACCGTTGTTAGTACGCCAAAGAATACATTCATGGCAAACAATATTCTGGAAACACATTTTTTCAAGAATACGAGCGGTCACGTTTATGCTTGACAGACTGTATTTGTGTACCAAATTCGAAATTGATACCTCTATTCACTCGAGAGTTATAGTGCTAACCGGGCGACAGACCGACAGAGTGACAAATAAATCGATAAACTGACCGAAATTGGAGCCATCTAAACTGTACGAAAATGCAAGAATCATAGAGTGTGATTTTTTTACAAATATAATAATTCCCTTCGCAGCAGAAGTAACAAATCGACTCAGTTATTAGTTTCATTTTTACGATAGTTCAATTAAATGAAAAATTCAGTTAGCAAACGCATCTTCTTCATTTATTTGAGCGACTTACTCTGGTTAAAACTGATACTGAAAAACAGATCAATTATTAGTGGGATACAACGAATTGTACTAAGTATAGCACACCTAATACTCCATCGAAAGCAGACACAGAAAACTTTCAAACCGACAGAGTGGTTGACATGGACAACACTTAACTTAACGACTTGGATAAGTACCCGTAAATTCTGTTCTCTTGTTCGTCAGTCCTAGCCCGACTGACGAGCCGTGATACGGCGAAACGCGTCTTGGAATGGGTTTGACGAACAAGAGAATAATGGGTAAACTGCTGAAATATGGGCCTTGTCAGTTTTCGGTTATTTTACATTACACCAATTATTATTTGTGTATCTACAAGTAATTATATGAACATCTTAAACATGCCAAACTCTGTTATTTTTAAACCGTAAGGAAGTAGGAAATTCTAATTCAACACTCAGTATTTTCTAAATGTATATAATTCTTCTAATGATATCTTTTACACTTTCAGCAACAGGGGGAGAAAGCCTTTTTCATAATCGCTGACATGGGAGAGTTGTTTATTTTGGTCAGTCCCCTTATGTCCAGCTGAAATACCCGACTATGCGGTGGATATTCCCGAAATAAGGGAAACGTAGCATGAATCATACTTCCTTGCGATAGTCCTCTCTCACAAATATTTAATGATTTCGCCATTAGCAGGACTTTTCTTCCTGTCTTTCTGCGAATATTGGCAAACGTGAAAATATTATATATGTGTGGCCGATGTGTTTTGATATTACTCTTTTGGGCTGCTATTGATTTCTTTCTATTTCTTATAAGTTATAAATAAGAACGGTGATTTTTTGTTCTTGTTATAATTTTTTTTTTGGTTTCTTCCACCATTTTATATTGATTTGTTTAAGTGAATTCAACTTCCAAATACTAAAGAATAACCTAATCTTACCATTACGACTCAATATTTTTAATTGAAATAATACGATATTAAAAAAAAATTAGACAGATTCTTTTAAAATTGGAAATAAGAAAAATACAATTTTATTTTCAGTTATGTCGACTTTGAAAAGTACAATAAAACTATAGATAATTATACTTAAAATTTGTCCATTATCGCTGTTATACTTAAGCGGTACCGCTCAAAAACTATAGGTTTCTTTCCTGCTACAAGTATTTTATGTATATTAAATTTAAAATCGATATCTCATTTCAGTTGCGAGTTATCATACCAAGAGATAGACAGACAAATTGATAGACAGACAGAAGGATAGACAGCTGATGGAAATTTGAAACTATGTTTTTCATTCCATCTACAGACCCTGAAAGGCATTGAGACACAATACTTCAGATTTTTAAACTGTTTTAAAACTGCAAACAGTAAATGATAGATAGATAGATATTCTTTATTCATTCCAAACAAAAACAGTACAAGCCCAATGGGCGTGGAACATCTCAATAAAACACATTTGTATAGAAACTTAATTTAGCAGCCCTTAAGTAAACTTTAAAAAATTTGCATTTAGAGTTAAAAACATAACAAACACAATCTTAACATGCACCTATTTTAAGTTTATATCACAAACATAAAACTCTTCTAAGAAATAAAATGCTTTCTTGCAGAGAAAGTTCAATTTTTGGAAGACTTCTCATAGTCTCAGGTATACAATCAAAGATTTTTGTTATTGAATACACAACATTTTTTTGAAGGTTAGAAGTCATATAAATATCAGTTAGAAGGTTAGCTTTATTTCTTGTGTCATGTCCATGCCTGACACTCATGCCCTCAAACAAATTTCTATGATCAGCGAGAAACATAACCGAGTCTAAAATATAAATGCTAAATAATGTTAAAATGTTATTAGAGGCCTTTCTGCAGCTTTCTTATTGTTTCATGCCAAAAATACACCTTAAACGCCTTTTTTTTGCAAAACAAAAACTCTGTTGATATCCCTCGAATTTCCCCAAAAAATCGATCCATATCTGATCCTCGACTGGATGAGCGCATGTTATGCCAAGAGCGCCGTATCAATGTCCACCGTCTCCGATATAATCCTCAAAGCATAGCGGTATCTGGATATCCTAGCAGCAACCATTTCGATGTGCTCCCCCCAGTCCAATCCCCTGTCAATGCTCAAGTCCAAAAACACCACAGTCTCCGTTGCTGTGATAGTCTCACTTCCGTGCCTGAAGCTGAAGTGGTTATTGGTCCTGTTGCCAAATAAGCAACATTAAGTCTTAGAGACATTTAGAAGCAAGTTATACAACCAGAAATATCATTCCAGGACCCCCATCGCAGACTGCATTTTCCACAATAGCTGTTCAATGTTATTTTCTTTGAAAAACACTGTTGTGTCATTAGCATACAATACTGTCTGCCCATGGAGCACCTGAGACAACTCATTGGTGTATAAGATATACAAGAGCGGACCAAGAATTGATCCCTGGGGCACACCCTTTTTTACATTAATTATGAATGAATGTTAAATGAAATGTGCTGTGTATGAAGTCTGAAGAACTATTTTTGAATGAGTTTACCCCTATAAGATCAGATTTATTTAAAAAAAGTGCAACAGTAGCTGGAAAAAAGAACTCTTAAATTGTAACAGGCACTGAGTTGTGGTGTTTTCAATATGATCAAGAACCCAAGCGCCAAAGCTCTGAATAGAAGCACTCAAGCGAAGAAAATCCGAAAGAAAGGCGTTTCGTGAAGTGAAAAGTTAGAACAATGCTGTGTATTATCTCGTACGTGCGGCCAGAATATCATGAAAGTGAAAGTTGGCGACTGTAACACGATAAGGCACCATCTCATCGTTCGACGCTTTTTTTTAGCAAAAACATGCACCGTATTCGTCTGATTTGATTCCGTGCGATATCTGTCTAATCCTAAAATTACATTTATTGATGAACTGAATTATGCTAACATCGAAGAGATCCAGAAGACGTCGATCATTATAATGAAGCATATCGCAAAAGATGAGCTAAAAACTCATTTAACATGCTTGTTCACCATGCAAAACGCTGTATCGAGTCTGAATGGGAGTATTTTGAACATACTAAATGAATTTTACCAAAATAATAAATTTTTATTTTCATTTTGTCCTGTTTGTTTGATGATGATTTTCCTAACAATCTTGCAAAGCAATATTATTGCATTTTATCGTTTATATTAAATTCTAAATCTAATTTTCATATTGCAGTTTCTGCCAATATTTTAAATTATTACTTTCTTTTTAAAACGTTTCTGTTTTATTGTATATTGTTTAATTCGCCAGGGAGTTCGAGACTCTTTGTCATCATGTTATCAATATATTAAATAGAATTTCAGTTTAAATTGACCAATAAAACGACAGAACGATTTTAACGCAATTTGTAAATTCAATTTTACGACCCTTCCATCAATTTTAAAAAACGTTTTCTTCGTATTTTGAGGCGGCATATTTTTTTGTCGGCCCTTTTTTATTTTATTTAAGATCGGACCGAAAAATAAAGTTTCCTATTGGATATCGATTTGATTTAGATAATACGATAACTCTAAAATTGGTCTATCAACGACATTGTTAAACTCGAGGAGATTTGATTTTTTACATTTTTATAGTGTTATCGCTTGCCCTAAAGGCAGTAGTATATCCTGAAATAAATTGGCCTAAAATCATTTACTTCGATGCACTTTCCAGTAGGATTTCGAGTAGAATGTTATTAATAATGCTTGTTGGCTTTAAAGTAAACTAAAGCGCAAAAAATATAGCCATCGCTACAAAACGACAAACATGTGGAAAAAAATGTCACCAAAAAACGAAGCCGGCTGGCTAGAGCGGGATCGTTAAAATGTGTCTCTTCGAGTTTCTTAGAGATGCCGTGCAAGTAGAAATTGTATTATATGTTACAATATGCGGAGGAGCGTCTCTAAAAAGTCGTCGAGGCATATTTTAACGATCCAGCGGTAGCCAGCCGGCTTCATTTTGCGGCGACGTATTTCTCTTTCTGTACCAACAGCAATATTTTTTGTGACTAAAGTCTGTTAGATATATTTTTGAAATACTAGTTATTTTCAATATTAGTTTGCTCTTATAGATATATTTTGCTTATTTGTCATTAGGAATTGTATTGGGTATCTATTTTTTGTATCGTATTCAAAGTTTGTATGAAGCTTGCTGCATTTTAAAAGATTTCTTAATTATATTTTTCAGAGCTAAATTTATATTCAAAATCCTATATAACACCCTATAGCCATATATTTGGATGAATTTTTTAAATGTAATGATCTTTTTTGAACCATTTTATATATAGTCAGAAAAGATCATGTTTTTATTTCATTTTAAATTTATGGACGTATAAACGAAACTAGCACGTCCCTATTATAAAATAAATTTGTATGTACATAATTTAAGTAAACACACAGAATACTGCTTGATGATATATGTTTTCTATTGTTTCAGGGACCTATACGATTATTGCATGTCGCCTACAAGGAAGAAGGATGACATCTGTCACAATACCCTCAAGCACTGGTCCACTACATGGAGGTTACTCTTCAGTACAAGACGAAATATCAAACAGCGAATCAGATTTCGAGTTGGCCAGAAGCTCAAAAAGGTGTTTAAGTTTACCATCGACTTCGGATTCCTGCAAAAAACGCAGAAAACAGTCTACACCGATAAGAATCTATAACTCGGAGCCAGAATCTACAATAGGCGATACTTCCATTTCTGGACCAAATTATTTGGAAGCAAAGCCGGCAGAGTCCAGTTCACCGGATAATATTGACTTGAGGTGTCATGTGTGCCAACTAAGATTTGAATCGACTGAACAGGTGCAAAATCATATAACCTGTGAACATCATCCTGGCGAATTTAAACGGGAACCCGATGAAGATGTGAGAACAAACACTCCCTCGACGCCGTTTGTGGACGCACCCTTGTGCTTGACTATGCCAAGATCAGAAATGCAGTGGACGGGGGAGTTGCAGAACAAAGACTGGATGAATCCGAATGTACAGGGTATGCCGTTTAGCACCTCAAATCCTGTATTTATGGCTATGTCCCAGTTTAGTCAGCCCGATAATCTTCAGATAAAACCTATTCGAATCTTTAATCCGGACGCCTATTGCGACTTATGCAACAAGGAGTTTTGCAACAAGTATTTTCTGAAAACTCACAAAGCCAATAAACATGGAATTTACACTGATGTTACAACTACTGAACAACAACTGCCAAATGTTAATATTCCAACATTCGCGACAAACATGAATATGAAGCTACCTACCTCCGTGCCAAGTGTAGACGTATCACTAAAAAATGAACCGAAAACTTCAGCGAGTATAATAAATCCGTATAGTGTAGTTTTTCCTTGTTCGTTTTCAAATAAGTTTTCCAAACAACATCTGCCGGTTTTGCCCGATAGTGAAATGAACGAAGTCCAAAATCCTGTTTCGGTTCCAACCTCCAATGGTCCGTCGTCTTCTAGTGAAAGTGATAAATTACTACCGGAGGACCAAGCGACCGAAATTTGTTCTAGTCCTAGTAATACACAAACCGAATCTACCTCAGCTAAAAATGATTCCGACGGAAATGTAATTTTTTATGATTCTGTCAAGATGTCTCCTAGTCAGTCTAGTCGAGAGTTAGATCTCTCAAATCGCCTTAAGAAAATAGGCGTCATGAATCCTAAAGCTTTCTGTGAAATATGTAACAAAGAATATTGTAACAAATATTTTTTACGTACGCATAAAATGAAACGTCATGGAATCTACATCCCCGACGATCCCAAAATGGATGGAATGGGCAATAACTCATGGCCATCTAGTGTGCAAACTAGTCCTTTAAATCTTATTGTCACTGAACAGTCTTCAATACATGACCGTAGAACTACCTCACCCAACGATATCAGCTGCGAAATATGTGGCATCAGGTTTCAAAATGCTAGCTTGTCTCAGTTGCACAATTTTACAGTTCATGGTAAAATGACCCCAAAAGAGTCAGAAAATCCTTTAGAAACCACCTTTAGTACACCTAATGATGAATCCAAAAAGTCCGTAGAGTTGGGTAAAACATCAGGTCCAGAGAAATCTATAAACGCTGAAGCTATAAGTGAAGATCTTCAAAAACTACAAACCATGATTCTTCAGCTTAATGACCTGGATGTTACGAAAGTATCAACGACTTGCAATTCTTGCAATAAAGAATTTGAAAACCGTTTTTATCTTCATGCGCATATGATGACAGAGCATGGAATGCTTTTGGAAGATCCTACAGATTTCGAAAAGAGTGGGGATTCTGAAAACAGTAATAATAACACACTGTGTGACTTATGCGGCAAGGATCTCCAAAATGCTGAAGAAATGAAAAAACACATTTTAGAAGCTCATTCTAATGTTCCTTCTGGCCCGGACAGTAATAAGGAAGATTTTGGTAACGAAATTTCTTCACCAGATAAAGTGGCTAATAGAATGTTTATGTCTGCAGGTGGTATTCCCGAGCGTAGATTATCAGTAAATGTAACTCCAACTAGTAGTTACTGCGAGATTTGTAACAAAGAACTTTGTAACAAGTATTTTATGAAGACTCACATGCAGAGGATGCACGGTATTGAAATAGAAAATGGAGCTCAAATCGGTGGTGTTGTATGTGATATTTGCAACAAAGAATTGTGTAGCAAATATTTCCTTAGAGTACATAAGCACAACACCCATGGAATAGTGGAATATGGCGCTAGTCTTTTGCAGCCAAGAAAATCTGAAGGAGAACCACCCTCTCAACCACCTATATCAACACCGGAGCCAGATCCAGCATTAAAACCTGGAGATCTTGCCGATTTGAGTCATCGCTACTTTACTCACTTTACGGAAGTATGTCCAATTTGCAGTAGAAGATTCAGAAGTACAAAATGGCTTAAAGCTCATTTAATAAGCGATCACGGTCAAGCCGGTGTAGACAAATGGTCTGAGCTAGAACAGCAGTTACAACAGTCTTTCGGCCAAAATTGCAAAGCTTCCAAACCTCTTATCAAAACTGAACGAGCTAGCCCAAATTTAAAAATTCCCAATGGAGGCCACGATTCAACTCCAAAAAATGTGGGAATACAAAATGTGTTATCAAGTATTTTTGGATCTGATGACATAAACGCCAAATCTTATCAATGTTCCTATTGCCCATTCACTTCACCACTGTTACCTTTATTATTTATTCACGAGAGATCTCATACACTTAACGAAAACGTTCCTTTGAAATGTCCAGTATGTCCTCAGTCATTTTTAGATAGAGACTTATTTCAACGTCATATGTATACACAACATCCATTTTTACCCCTTCCTCCTTTGTTCAACGGTCACTCAGATATGAATAAAGAAGCCCAATCTCAGGAAAACGTAGAAGATGAAGGACGTGTTCAACCAAGTATCAAGTTAGAAGATGGTGTTGATCAGAACAAGTTGCAGCCCGCAAAATTGAAGAAAGTAACGCCACCAAGAATCACCGTAGCAGAATTACCGATGGAAGTAAGTCAGTCCCTCAAGGATGTAGCTAAAAAATCACAGCTACCCACCACCTACGCACTGCCGCAACATGGTCCTGAGACTGGATTAGAAGAGAATTCTTTGGGATCTCCTGGGTATGTGATGCAAGCTTTTTTATTAGAGGACTCTGCCTCTGAACGTAGAGTCGTGCCATCTGTTGTTTTCCTACCTATGCTTCAGAAACAACCTGCTCCCTTGACTGTTACTTTTACCCTTACCCCGGCCTAACTAGATCCTGTCTATTTAGTCTAATCAAATAAGATTTTTTCATTTTAGACACACGCTTGTTAATTTTTGAAGTGACCACTTTCTCTAAAGTACGAAATTTTTCTCATTTTCGATAAATGTAGTATATGTTGGGAATGTGGAATCTTTGGCACAATGACACTACTCAGTATATATCGCCACCACACCAAGCACTTCATTTTTGCACTCGACGCGCGTTTCGCTAACAATGTTAGCTTCGTCAGGAGCGATGATTGACTAAAGCTAAACTACAAATCTACCCTATTTATACTTAACCTAACACCTGAATTACTTAGACGGAACTAATGGCATAGACCAGGCCATTAGTTCCGGTCATGTAACCAGTAGAGGAGACTATAAGGAATAGGCCCTCAGTCCTTATTTAAACTACTTTTACATTTTATAATTTCCATACTTTTGTATGCGTTCAACAATTTCCTATCAGATACATTTTTAATTGATCTTAGATTATCCAATGTTACAGTATAATCAGCTTCAAGGGCATGTTCGGCAATGGTAGACTTTTCTGTTCTACTATATTTTAAATATGCAAAAAGTAAATTAAAACACGGTTTAAAGAACTTTTAGTTTATTTTATAGTTTTTATTATAAAATGTAAAAGTAGTTTAAATAAAGACAGAGCGTCTATTCCTTATAGTCCCCTCTACTGGTTACTTGACAGGAACTGATGGCCTCACCTATGCCATTAGTTTCGCCTGAGTAATAGTATAAGTATAAATAGGATAGATTTGTAGTTTAACTTAAGTCAATTATCGCTCCTGATGAAGCTAACATGGTTAGCGAAACGCGCGTCGAGTATAAAAATAAAGTATTTAGTATAGTGGTGATATATACTAAGTAGCTGAATGTAGCGTAAAGAACACCACATCTTTAAAAAGAACTACTTAAAAACAAATGTATATAGTTGATCCATCCACTTCAAATTTTGGAAAGCGTGTCTAGCAATTCGGTTATGTATCAAGTGGGATTTATTTTACTATCAAAATTTACTTTAAATAATAAATAATACAAGCCAAACATTAATCATTATAAATCATGTACAAAATATATTTTTTTAATAAAATATACCTTTCAAAAAATAGATTTAATGTAAGGGACTGTGAGTTTCCAGTTCCAGGAAATTGTTTTTGTTCTATCGTGTGATACATTTATGTAGATTACTGCTTAAAGGATTATATACTATTGACGGATAGAGTAACATTTACAAACGTTTCGGAAAACTCTCAAAAGGTGTTATCGAAAATAGTTTATTATTATTAATTGCATTTACTCTTCAGAAAATCCAGGTAATTTCCAAAACAATTTTGCCACTTGCGAAATCAATTTATTATGACACGTATTTCGCTAACTGTATTAGTATTAAGATGTTGAAATATAGATCATCTTTCTCCTTATTGCTGATAATGCTAACATAATTAACAAAACATTGTAAAAATACAAAATAGTATCTTCTTTTAATCTTGAAAAGTTAGAATCTACCAGCTTTGTAAAGCAAATATAATTAGCAATAAAAATTTTGTCTGTTGTCACTCTAAACGAAAAAGGCAAGAAATATAAGCAATATGCAATTATTACTTAATACAGTAAATAATAAATAAACACACATAATATTATGCAAAAAGAAACTTAAACTGAAATTAATCAGTATTCACAAACCTATTAGCGTAGTCCCAAACACAAAATCTAACTTTAACACTACGAAACTATTATGTATACACATTTTTTATCAAATTAATATTACACTTATAGAGAAACAAATTAGTCTTGAATTGCACGTACCTAAATAAATAAATGAGGCTGGCTTCAAAATTTGCTTAATTTTGTGTGTTTACGTATTATATGTCGTATAAAAAGTAATTCTTACAGTTATAGTTTAGAGTGGCAACAGCGAAGATTTCTTTTGATAATTATGTTTTCTTTTATAAGGTAACTTTTTAAGATTAAACGTAAATATTAATTTGTGCTTTTTGTCACTTTTTAAGATAATTTAGTTTTATTATTTCTTATGTCAAAAATATATGAATATACATATTCATATACAGTGTGTCCCAAAAAGTTGTACACAAATGGAGAAAAAGTTTATCTTACATACTACAAAAAAAATTAATTCTTGATAGAAAGTTATGCATCACATGGAAATCCATAATCAAGCATCAAAAGTTTAAACTATTTGATGGTATACATTATATATTTTTGTTAAATATTTGATAACCTTTTTATATGCTTTCCAAAAATTACATCGATAATAAATTTGTGCTAATATAATTTTATTTTGAAATTGCAACATTACTTAATAACTACGTATATAACATAACAACTAAACATATGCATTAATTCTAACTTTATTGCTCAAGTGCTTCAATGTATCCACGTCCCTTTCTAAACAGGTGATTTTTCTTCGAGAAAAATCTTTTATTACATCTCTAATTACGTCAGAAGTTATAGCACATACCTTCCCATTATTGTACCGTTAAAAATGTGGAGGAAATAATCTCGAACATTTTTCGTACTGTGACGTGATGGGCCATCATGTTGGTACCATATACGTTGTCTTTCAATTATTGGTAGGCGATTAACAAACTCAGGGAACTCATTACTTAAAAAATTCTACATAACGTTCAGCATTCATATTATTTCGAAAAAAGAACGGTCCATCTATTCTATCTTTAAAAAATTCCACACCATACATTGGTTTTAAGTATTGATATTGAAGTTAGGATTAACATCGCTCCACCGCACAGTGGGGAAAAACGAAAAATCGTGTTTCAAAATTGTCTAGAGCCTTCAATTTTGGTTCGATTTGGACGATTTTTTTTTTAAATTGAAGCTTATTAAATTCCGAACAAAGTTGTCGGAGCCAATTTTGCAATTAAACTTTTGTTTCAAAATGGCGGACTTCTTCAAAATGGCGGTTTCTTATTATATAGCGACTGAGACACAGAAAACGCTTACAATTTCAAACCAAGTTGTGCTAAAATGCGTGTATGTATGTTTTTTTATGTCGCAGATAATATATCTAATATCACAGTTACAAGATTAATAATAATGAACCCAAAATGGCTGCCATGAACAATAAAAGTATTATAAATATGAATAAACGTACCATTATTATTTTATATCCATAACATTTGCATAAATAATTTCTTTAAGGTTGTTAATTATAAATATGTTTCAACAATTGACTTAAAATGACAAATCAAGTATGGCGGATGCCAAAATTGAATCGAGCAAGAAAGTTTCTCTGTGGCATTTAGACTGTGGCAGTCAGATCATTCAAGTTATTCAAGGTGAGTTGCGGGATTTAAATTTTCATGCAGTTATTGCTAGAATATTGCTGCTGTAAATTTTAAGTATCGTAGACAATTTTCTAGCAGATACAAAAAACAGCGATACACGCAGAAAAGGACACCTCACACAGCTAGAAAATGGCTACAACAGCTAAAACGTTTTGTTAAAATAGGGACAGCTAAATATTTTGCTGCACTAGCCACATTGTTTGCTGTTGTAGCAAAAAAGTGGCTGCTATTGCTAAACGGTGGCACAACTTGGTTTGAAACTGTAAGCGTTTTCTGTGTCTCAGTCGCTATATAATCAGAAATCAACGTCCGCCATTTTGAAACAAAAGTTTAATTGAAAAATCGGCTCCGACAACTTTGTTCGGAATTTAATAAGCTTCAATTTAAAAAAAAAATCGTCCAAATCGAACCAAAATTGAAGTCTCTAGACAATTTTGAAACACGATTTTTCGTTTTTCCCCACTGTGCACCGGTGATAGTTTTGAGAACTTGCTGTCCCATTAGACGTATATGACGCTTCGTCAGAGAAAAATATTTGTCCTGCCATAAACCTGTTATCTTCCAACTCTCCTTGAAACCAAGCCCAAAATTCAAATCTTCGTTTAAAATCTCCTGTTTTTAAAGTATGGGTAAATTGGGGTTTGTATGGTTTAAATTTATTTGATCTTAAAATTCTTTAGTTTTACTTATATTCAATAAAGCTGATCTTTTCCAAAGTGAATCTTTTGGCTTTTCTACTACCCCCAGCATTACTTGATTTTGATTACCTTCATTTGAAACCCATGCCCGATGTTTCTTTTTAAATTTATTTTCAATCCTTCCATAAATCTTAAATTTATTTATTAGATATTCTAAAATTGTGAAGTGTACAGTTTTATTAGGGTGTCTGT
Organism: Pachyrhynchus sulphureomaculatus; assembly: GCA_019049505.1. Lineage (NCBI taxonomy): Eukaryota > Metazoa > Arthropoda > Insecta > Coleoptera > Curculionidae > Pachyrhynchus > Pachyrhynchus sulphureomaculatus. The sequence continues at coordinate 17,888,184 of CM032450.1, forward strand.
TATTAAATATTTCTGCTGCTTAAAGTTTTATAATTATCTCCAACTATGACAACAATTTCAATTTTATCTTCAACACTCAATTTTACTCTCATTTCTAATTATTGCAAATACAGGTCGACATTAGCTTTGAAGTTTATTGACAGTTGTTAGGTATTTCCAAAGATATGTTCATTTATTTTCAGCCTAAAATTTGTAATGATTTCGTTTTCTTTTATTCAATAAATAATCCAACAATTACTGACGTGTTTACTGACGTTTTTTTGAATTTTTAACTAGGAAGGCTACAAATCTAAACGCGAGCATAATTTTTTAGTTCCTATTAACGTTTTCTTCTTTGTTTACTCTTCATTATAAATCATTATTTTTTATTTTCCTTCTATACCATCAAATATTTTTAACTTTTGATTCTTGATTATGGATTTCCATGTGATGTAGAACTTTTAATCAAGAATAATTTTTTTTGTAATGTGTAAGATAAACTTTTTCTCCATTTCTAAAAACTTTTTGGGACACACTGTATTTTATATATATATATATATATATATATATATATATATATATATATATATATATATATATATATATATATATATATATATAATTCTCCCAAATTTTTTTTGGTTCTTGTGAACTCTGAAACAAGTCTAGCCTAACCATGCTAGGAAAAATTATATCTTAACAGCAGCAAACTATTTTCGTAGCGCCTGGTATAATAAAAATAAAATAATTTTTTAATATTATTTTGATAACAATAAGGAAACAAAAAGATCTTACTTGATCAGACTATCTCTCGCATAGATTTTATGTAGATGTGTTATATTTTTTAGAAAAAAAAAACAAATCGATGGCGATTCCACGACACCTGTGATTTTTATTATTTTAATTTTTACGTATAATTATTGTATAATCATAAAATATATTATAAAGTAAGCGTATTCCTATATTTGCAAACTTACCTCGTATATTACGAGGAACATATGAGCACATATTTTTATGCAAATACAGAAAGACTGAGTGAAATTTTATATATGATCTGTTGATTTTCACTGAAAATATATCGAGATAAATGATGTTTTGTACGATAGAAAGCTTTAGGTGATGTTTAAAGAAGTTCCTATTTTATATCTCGATATAAAAAGTACTATATTAGTTCACAAAAGAGTATGTATGTATTAAGTTTATAGATGTAGCTTGCTCAACAGTCAGTTATTAGATCAAGAGACATCTTTATTCTCTCAAACGCCATTTACTAAAAATGTCTAATAATATTTAGTTTTCTAAGTAGCTAACTTTTCTAAAATCTTTTAAAATAAATTTGTATGAAATAAATAAATAATATATATATATATATATATATATATATATATATATATATATATATATATATATATATAATGCATTTATTGCAACATGTTTAAGAGCTGGTATTTCTAAAATTTAGCTGATTTTTGATAAACTTTACAGAATGTGAGAACTTGGTCTAAATAATTTACTATTTATTTACTATCGATATATATATATATATATATATATATATATATATATATATATATATATATATATATATATATATATATATAATCTTCTTTTCGATCTACGATTATGTAAGGTATCATAATTGTGTCTAACCTGTATAAATATTTTATTTTTGAAAAAAAATGGTCATAAGACTATAGTTTATCCTACTTATACAAAAAAGAAAGTTTTCTTTAGTTTCTTTTCCATTTTGACAAGCATAGACACCAGTGATTAAACGTCATATTTCAGAAATAATTAACTGATCATAGGAAAAGTAACTAAACTTTTCCGCTTTGTTGGATTGAATAATTTCATATATTGTAGAAAAAAAATTCTTTATACAGTGAGAACGATGCGAAGCCAGAATTACACAGGCAACAGAACTTTTAAAACGCTCCTTCTTCTTCTTCATTTTCTGACTATTTTGTATCTCTCCCTCCGTTTATTTATCATTCGGGTTAGAGTTTATAAGTAAAAACTTAAGCTTGATGCTGTTGAAATGCCGCTCCGTGCAGAGTTACCGTGTATGCCAAAAGACTGGCTTTTGATCAGTAAAATGTAACAATGGAAATGCTCGGAGAGGTGGAAATAATGAAAACAGATAAATATTCTTGTAATGGCTTTAATTTTGACTTCTTTACAATATACTTAAAATATGTGAAACCATTGGTTGGATTATTTTTATCAGTATATTTAAAAAATTGCGGGGTAACGGTTCCTGCTTACTTCTATTATTTGCACTCTTTATGAATAAAATATATCACTGGCGCAGAAAGACCTATTACTACGCAAAATTTTTAATACTTTTGGTCTTACTAACAACTTTCTGTTCTATCATGATAAGGTTAAGACAAAGCCCATTTGGAAAAATCAATATTTATTGTAAATTCTTGCCATTAAAAATACTTCATTCCAGTTAAGATATATGTACATAATAAGATTTGAGTTTATAATCTTTTTACAAGCACAGAATATATGCAGAATCTTTAACATAATTTTCTCTAAATAAGGTTTACCACTTATTGCTCTTTTAATTACGACGGAATCGTTGACTGGTAATAAGCTGTTGGGCCTTATACACAGTGGAAAAGAAAAAATACTTTCTTTTTTTGTATACGGATTTCATAATATAAAAATCTATAGAACAAACAAGTTTTCATATCTAGAAAGCTCAATCAAAATTAGTTAAACAATTTAAAAATGACAAGCAATTAAAAATAATAATAAAAATGCATCGTATTATTCTTTTTTTCGTCGAATAGTTAGTGTAAAGCTCAGCTATATATAAGCAACCAAAATCAAAATTTGTACGCTTCTTTCTATTTTAATTAAGTAATTCAGCAAATGGTGTGATTTGGACTAAAAAGTTGTCTCTGTCATAAAATCTTACATTTTACAGACCCCAAAAAGACTCAGTTAAAAGGACTAATACTTTTTTTTTAACCAATCAATTATTTTAATAATCACTATCAATCATAGCATGCTGTGAAAGAACTTACTTAACACACGTGCTGGGTAAGGACTGTAATAAAGCTATGCAAGCTTTGGGTCATTTACAGGTTCAGGTACGCGTCTTATAGAAAACCAACACAGTATGTATTACTAAAATCATTAACTAATCAGTGCACATCCAAGCCTAAAGCGCTTATATCAGGTTCTTAATTTTTAATCTTAGGTACAGTATGAACCCATGAAATGAATATAAAAGAACACTATAAAACAAAACGCTCTTTAAAATGCATACATTTTTGGAGATATCTATCCCATATAATACTTCAGAATTTTAAAATCAAAAAGGGTATCTTAGAAAATTTTCGCTATAACAGGCATATCTTTTATACATACAATGCATTGGAAAGTCATATTTTATAAGATATTTACTTTTTTATAAAGGAAAAGTATAGTTAAGAAAAAAATATTAGGCATAATATACAGACTGAACTGAAACTACTTACTAGAAAAAAAAAAAAAATCAAAGATAGTACAAACGAAACTACTAGAAACCCAAAAAACTTTTTAATTAGACGAAAATTACGGAAACCCGTTTTGCATAGGTATTATGGCAGTAATTATATTTTCCATTTGATTGGACAAAATATTATGCGTTGCCCAATGTTACCCATTTATTTTATCTATCACTAAAAAAATTTGAAGGATTACCACCCAAGAAGACACTGAGGGGACTTATCAGCATATTTTTTATTATTATATATTTTCTTAATTTTTTTTGTCACGCATATGGGTAAAATTTGTTCAATCTATATAATATCCAATAACTAGTAGTAAATCTATAATTTCTTCTGTGAAATTTATTTAGTTCTCTTTTATTTTGAATTAAGGGAACATTACACTTTCTCGGTCAAAAATTTTCATAATTTTTATGGGACTGACAAATTAATATATATTTTAAGTCTTCAAATAGAAGAAAAAAAAATACATAATTTTTTAAATAATTTTTTATAGGGATTTTTTTTGCAGCCTCATGGAAGTCATTTTGAAAATTTTGATCTGCTGGCGTGCAAATTGCGGCTCACTGGAAAGTCTGAAAAAATCCTTAGAAAAAGTATGTCTATAGCCCCAGTATAGACTACGATTATTTTGTTTTAGCAAAAATTCACAAAATGGTTTACCTCCCAAGTTGGTGGTCTCAAAAAAAGAATTTTTTTTCGTAAAAAAAAACATTAAAAATTAAGAAAAAAATTAATCAATCTTTTTTATTCTAGTTTATATGGGGGCTATTGTTGTGTATTAAAATTTCAGACCGATCGGTTAAATGGTTTCTAAGTTATCGTTCACGCCGGTTACAAAAACGTTGTCTTAAGAAAAACGCATTTAAAGTTTTGACAAACCAATTTTCATATGTAAAATCTATTTACGTTCAATCAGCTATATCTGCTGCATACAAAATGCCTTCCGACTCTATACGCCTCGTTCTCAAGTGTTTTTTCGTCTCTTTTGTTGTAAAGTTGTAAACACTAAAAGTTGTACTAAAAGTCGGATCAGTACTTGAACTCAAATCAGAAGTTTTTACAATTTTTTCTGCAGATGTACTGGTAGAATTAGAATTACCTTCATCTGACAATCGATTACCAAAAAACTGTCTTTTACGTGATCTGCACACTAGCTTCGAACTAAATTTCCCGTATTTTTTTTATCCATTTTGCACAATATTTGCCGAGACGTTTACTAAGTAATGTTAGCCCTGCGAGCATACCGTTTTCTTTGGAGCTACAGTTTTGCCTTAAACTGAAAAGATATAATACCCATTATGGTAAGCTCTTCTTTTACCTGCTTCTATTGTTCTTAGAATCATAAAAGTAGCAGCAGATATTCGACGCAGGTAGAGCAAAACCTTTGTAAACGACCGAAAGGTAAGTTGGCACGCCGCGCCGTGCAGTCGATTTGGCCTTCCTTGCACTTGGCGCTATAATCGTCTATAACTTCGAAAGTATTTGAAATTTTTAGAAAATATTTTTGAAATATAATACTTTCCAATGGGATACTTTCAAAAAGGCGATTTTTCCGACCCGAGAAAGTGTAATGTTCCCTTAAACCAACACTCAGTTCGAAATTCTTCGTCTATATTAACACATCCTTTTTATAGAACTAATTTAAAAGAAAACAAAACCGTAAACATCTAATCAAACTTTTAAAAGTAACTTTCTGCGAACTGATAAAATAGCTGGGTTTTCTTCTTTATATTGGATGTTATTGTTATTAAAGGACGCAAATGATATGAAATCAATAGAAAACCTATCCAAATTGCTATTTGCAATTTTACAAAGAAAAAGTTCTGTATATTAAGCCATACAGAAATTTGTTTTTCCATTATTTCTTTGTTTGAAGTATGTAAAAAAGATTTATGCTACGAGTGTAACGCTCTTTAAATTTTTGTAATTTTCTTTTATCACTAATAATTTTTTGGGACGTTCCGTCTTGCAATCTGATATTAATGATGAAACTTCAAACGATACACATTGCAAAAATAAATATTATGAAAGTCATTACATGCAACAGGAGAATTATTTCATTGGTTTCACTCAACGGAGATAGTTGCTACTTCACTGGTCGGCACCTTCACCCTTCTCATATCATTTCGTCACTACGTTCTGAATGCACCATCGTTGGATAGCCAAATTCTCGAGATAAAACGGTCCATATTGTTTTTTTTTTAATCAGGAACCAGTAATTGCCTTATCTAAGCCAGTAAAATCATACTAGCTAGCAATATTCTGTCAAATGTGAAATGCTGCCAAAAATTCGCAAGCAAGATATAAAGAAAGCAACAAACAAATCTTTTTCAAAGCAGTTTTAAAACGAAGAAACAAACTACTGCTTCCTTAATTATATCTGCTTAAAAAATAAAATATCAGCGTTTGAAAATGCTGCAAATTTGTTAGTAGTTATGTAATGGCATTCATGTATTGCATTTTAATTTATTCAAACTACTCGGTCTAACATTGAAAGAAAATTTTCTTGACGTAAAATATGTTTTATTTTTAAACTAAAATTTCAATAAATTTATTTCAACGTTTTTCCAATAATTCAGTACCATCATTAAAGTGTGGTTCCCGAAGGTCTGCAAAATATCCATCCACGGCTACAATAGCTTCTTCATTTGATGTAAAACGCTTTCCAGCCAGGTTTGCAAACAGATAATAGTCAGAAGGAGCCACTGCTGAATACGCTGGATGTTCAGACAATTCGTACTTTAATTCGTTGAATTTTGCCATCGTCAAAACGCTTGTGTGAACACGTGCATAATTTTGATGAAAAATGATTGTTTTCTTCTTTACAGCAGGTCTTTTCTCACAAATTTTTACATCCTACTGATCCAAAAGGTTACAATAATATTCAGAGTAAATTTTGTACCTTTTTGAAAATAATCGATCAACAAAACACCTTTGTAATTCTAAAAAACTGTTGCCATAACCTTCCCTGCTGAGTCTTCATGCAGAATATTTTCAATTCGTTCTTTTGAGATGCCTGTGGCCTCGGCTATTTCACGCACTTTGACTCATGGATCATCTAACACCATATCATGGACTTGTTGAATGATTTGTGGTGTTTTAGCAGTTTTTGGACGACCTTCGCTTGACTCCTCTTCGAGGCTTGTACGACCAGATTTAAAAAGAGCTGCCCATTTTTTCACGGTGGAAAATGAAGGCGATGCATCCTTATACACTTTTAACAGTTCGGTATTAAACCATTCAAAACAAAGAATTTAATCACTGCACAATATTCGATTTTTTCCATTTTCAAAAAATCAATTACACGTCAATATTTAACAGCTGCTACTACTCGAATGAATTGACAGATCGAAATAAAATTTTACGTGTGTTTATATAAAGGATAGAAATTTCCAATACAATTGTTGTTTCATCGTTTCTAACGCCATCTGTGTGTCAAGCCGAAAACTTTTCAAACAGCCTAGATAGTTTACATATTCTTACCAGTTCATTTAATAAAACGACAACTTTCACTGAGATAACTTCAAACATTTTAAATTACGTTAATGTATCAACTACAAAAGTCAAACTGCACATTACATTTTCTAGAAATGTTACTTGCACTTGAAATAATGACGTCACTGTAAATAATAAAACACCAAGGGATGTTTACTTTAGTTTTTTTTTTTATCGTTCACCTCCCCGCCTGAGTAGAGATTTTACCCTTTTTATATCCTGGGGATATCGGCAGGGATGCCATAATACGCGCCAGCTTTGTCCAAGTGCCGAAACGTACATTTTTGTATTTTACAGCAATAGTGCTGCCAGAGACGTTATTGCATTTCTGCAAATAACTACTCCTATGTACGTGGCCAGGCCATATATACTTAAATAAACGTGTACCGACCTGCCGGACCTGAGACCTTCTGCACCGCAAGCAAATACTACGCCACGGGTCTCCACAAGTATAAACTAAGGCTGTCTCAGATGGTCCAAATGAAACAAGTTTCCTAAAGCATATCATGATTTATATTTATTTTTTAGTTGTGCCAGAAAACATATTATGATTTAAAATAATTAAAACGAAATATGGAAGGTGCGTGTGTATGTTTGTGACTTTATAGATGACTTTACTTTACGATATGAAATTTTTAGGATAAACTGACTGGAACTTGATAAAAATATCACTTCAAATTCATTGGACGTGCATTGCATTCATTAAATTTTATTCATTAATTCTGTAAAATGACTATTTTTATGAGTTAGAAAAAAATTATTAGGCCAAAGAAAAGCTGAGTCACATTTTTCAGTCCACAATAACTCAGGGTTTAGCTGAAACGAGTACAATCAGCCTCATTGGTCCAAGTAGGCTTTAAAACAAATGCCTAAGAGGATCATACTTTTCCTTCTCTCGAGTTCCTGACTAGTAGTATTTAGAAGTAGGATAAATATCTATTTCTTTCTAACAGCCTTTACAAAACAATTCTCGATTATTGAATCTAAAAAAATACGAATTTAATTCGGTGACCTCAGGTTAACAAACACCAATTATATACTATAAATTAAATGTGTACTAATTACGATGGATTTCGAAAAATTCTTAAGTAACAACAACAAAATTATTCATTTTATACCTTTATTTAACTAAAAATAACTGTTTAATCACAGTGATACTTGGTACGCTCAGTTGACTGTACTAGAACTATTAGGTACGTCAAATACTAACAAAATAAAATTCATGAAAATTATTGTATACAATACAAAAATCTCCTTTCTTTATTGGATACCCTACCATACTTTAACACAACATACAATGAGTTTTATGACATTTTACAGACACAAACATACCCACCAGTGGATATGTTTGTCAGCGTAATAATTGTATTGTATATGTCGTTAAAAAGATTTGCTTTCGAAATCCACGAAAATATCTCCTCCAACAATTTTAAGAACTGTAAGACTTACCAAAAATCTCTTATCAAAGTAAAATCGACGTTTTTCTTTTAAAATATCTATTTTCACTTCATGCAATGTATTATTATTCATTCGCAAAAAACATTTATAGGGTTAAAAGTGACTATAAAATAAATAAAAACTGCCAAAATAGGTAATCTTACAGTCTGTTGCCTGTTTAAGAACAAAGTTCTATCTCAAAAATTAACATATTCAAATTGGTTTTGCATGGAAAAACATTCTGATGTGTAAAGTGTTGGTTGAAACTATTTTGAAAAATTACCTTATAACTGGACTACACGACATTTTTATTTTATTTAAGATGTTTTGACTGCAACAATTTTATACGGGGTGTCTCTCGAATAAAAAACTGTTTCTTGTTTTCAGTTTAGTATAAAATATATAATAATTTATCTATTAACATCAATGTATAACACACTGATTAACGTAGCTAACAATAGCAAAACAAATCTAAATTACTTGATAATTCATTTCCGGATCAAAGAAGTAAGTAATTTTACAAAACTATATGTCAATATAGAATTAAATTCGCTCTCAAAGTATAAAACTGTACACTGCTAGAATAAACTTAATATTAGGTGTATCAATTCATCTCGTACCCTACTTTTTCATGCGCAACAGAACCTATTCAAAGTGTATTTTCCCGACCTAAGCTGAACCAACCTAAAAAAACAGTAGTACACGCCATATTTCTCGAAAAGCAACATTTGAGGCACTATTAAACATAATTCTTAAATAAGTACGAAATTCGACTTTCTCATACTAAAAAATAATTTAATCCTATTACAAGTCGATACTAACTGGTAGGTATATAGTCATGGTAACATATTGACTAAAAAAAGTTAATCATTTCCCTCTACATACTGTTCCTATTAAAATTTGAAATAATGAAAAAATAACACCATTTTCTGAGAGACCAAGAACCTTAAAACAACATGTTGTTTGCTTTTTGCATTCAATCATGTCCTGCTAATCTTTTTATGTCGTCCGTCCATCTTGTCTGTGGTCTACCTTTGTATCTTTTGTGTTCTCTAGGTCTCCATTCAAAAATACGACGTGTCCATCTGTTATCATTCATCCTTGCGATATGCCCCGCCCATTTCCACCATAATGTAGATATTCGTCGTATTACATCTGTGACTTTTGATCTTCTTCGAATCTCTCGAAGTGGGACTCCATACATCATCCAAGCGATTTCAAAAATTATCTGCTAACCATCTTACTTAACACATTCCAATTGAAGTGGGACCTTGAAGAACCTTTTAATAAATTGTGGTCGATTAAACCCATTGTGTACCCTCCCCTTCACTCTTACAACATGGACAGAAAGGATAACGTTATTAGATGTAGATTAGAGTGGACATACCTATGGCACACACGCTTATTTGTTAAAAGGCTGACATCAACCAACATGCTCCATCTGCATGAGCCTCTTCACTGTAAAACACGCCTTCGAGGCTGCACATTTTCAAAATTTGAGAACCTCACTCAACATACCCTCCAATCTAGTCTCTGTCATCAATTCCTATGAGAATAATAAAGGCAACATCAGAAAATTTTTGAGAGAAGTCAATTTTATAGTATGACTTCAAGATTAGTCTCAACTAATTAGCACACTGGGGCGCACGCTAAATAACCTTGATGTTAATGCGCCCAAAACCCTAAATATCTATCTATCGAATCTCGATGTTAGGAATACGATCTTGGAGTCTAGTATGGGCAGTCTCCTCTCCATTGCTTTTTGAGTTACCTGTAGTTTATTTATAATTATATATATATATATATATATATATATATATATATATATATATATATATATATATATATATATATATATATATATATATATATATATATATATATATATATATATATATATATATATATATATATATATATATAACACATGGGCTGAAAAGTCCCGGGCCTAACAAAGAAAACACGGTTTTTTTGGTTCAAAATTAGCTTTATTCATCAACGTAATCTCCATCAAGAGCAACGCAATCATTCCAGCGCCGCTCTAACAATGGCCAAACACTGCTCAGAATCATCAACACGTTCTTGTTTTTGATAAACAGTGAGCAAACGCGGCACCCACTTTGAACAGAGCTTTCTCATAGTCAAATGCTCATGCAATATAAGCCAACACGTTCTTTTGATATCTTTACGATGTCAGCTAACTCACGCAACTTCACTTTTCGATCATTCAAAACGATTTTATGGATTTTTTTGATGTTTTCTGGTGTTACCGCCTCATTGGGACGTCCACTGCGTTCTGCATCATCGGTGTCTCTACGACCACGTTTGAAGTCAGCAAACCAACGTTTTATTGTTGTTTCTGATGGAGCGGAGTCCCCATAACACTTTTCAAGCCATTGCTTCGCTTGAACGGTATTTTTTCCCATCAAGAAGCAGTGTAACATTAAAACACGAAATTGTTTTTGATCCATTGTTTTGAAAATAACAAAAGTAGCGTCACTCTTAGCACAATAACTCACAAACTAATGAATAGAATATCATCAAATTTTAACAGCTGTCTTTTGAAGGTTAGTATTAACTGAAAAAAGGTGACTGCAATAAAACTAGCGCCATCTATGTGTTAGGCCCGGGACTTTTCAGCCCATGTGTTATATATATACATATATACATATATACATATATACATATATACATATATACATATATACATATATACATATATACATATATACATATATACATATATACATATATACATATATACATATATACATATATACATATATACATATATACATATATACATATATACATATATACATATATACATATATACATATATACATATATACATATATACATATATACATATATACATATATACATATATACATATATACATATATACATATATACATATATACATATATACATATATACATATATACATCAAGGTTCACAGCAAATGTGGTCGCCTTTCAGTTCCTTGCTGCCATCGTTTCCTGTTGTTCCATTTTCGTCCTGTTTCTCTTGAGCGTCCGCGTTTGCGCTTGCCTTTCGGTCTCCAGTGCATTACTATTTTCGGTAGTCTTTCCCCATCCATTGAGTTAACATGCCCATACCAGACTAATTCTTTTTTGTTAGTTTTCTGATCTCCTCGTTTGTTATCTTTTCTAGTTTCGATATTTCGCCCGATCTTCTCAGGAAATCCATCTCTGTGACAAGGAGTTTTCGTTCCATGTCCTTAGTAATTTGCCAAACTTCAGAGCCGTATGTTATGTCCTGTTAACAATTGCATCGTAAGTTCGCATTTTCGTTTTTGTTATTATATTCTTTTGCCACAGTATGGAATTGAGTGCTCCGGTAATTTTTTTTTGTGTTATTAATACGCCTGTTAATCATCTCATCACATTTGCCGGTATTGTCTATTTCGGTACCCAAGTATACAAATTCACCACGAGTTTTTACAATGTTTCCGTCTTTAACTTGTATATCTTGTCCTACACCCCCAAGGTATTCTATTTTGTTTAAATTTATAGTGAGACCTCATTTGCAGTATTCCTCGTTTACCTTCCTAAGTTCTCAATATCTTCAGAATCGTGTTTGGTTTTATCTTAATCGTCAGCTTGTTAAAAAAACATACTATACGATATATACGAAGCAACCCCTTTAACCTCTAACCTCCTCCTCCATATTGTTAATCTCTTTTACGTTCGGCACTCACTAACTGAAAATAAAGAAAAATTTGCCGAATTTTCAAATTCCTGAACCCTAAAAACCCTAATGAATACAAAACCATATACACGATATACATACAAAACAATTCCTCTAACCCCTCCTCCACTTTGCTAACTCCTTATATGTTTGACTACAAGTAATTAATAAGACTTATAACACAATATGTACACGAAATAACACATCTTACAACCTTCCCCAATTCTGACTGTAAATAATTATGTGTAAAATCTGTTCATTATCCCATTCAAAAATTATCAAAATGGTAACTATAATATGATATATTCAAAGCACCAACCACTAACCATCTCCACCACCCATTTAACCCCTTATATGTTTATTCATAATTTGAACTAGAAACCTTGAAAAACATTTCATAATACTATTGAAACTATACAAAATTTATCGATCTCCAGGTTTTTCAACCCTTAAAACGGTATCGCTCAAAAAGTATCGGTTCCATTCTTACTTCATGTATAGTATTTTATGTGTATCAATTTTTAAATAGATATATCACTTAGTTCGAGAGTGATTGTGCCAATAGACAGATAAAGAGATCGATGGAAATAGGAAGATTAGGTTTTTCGTGATCTAGGCACCTTAAGATGAAAGGGAAGTAAAAATAACCCAACTGAGACACGGGAAATGGTTTATTCGAGTAGAAATCTATATCGTATAACACATGTACAATATGGTTCCAGCAGTTTTCAAACGGGAAAATAGAAATATGTTACTATATATTTGGTTAGGACAATTGAAAGATAATAAAAGAAGATTACTTGAGTTGGTATTATTTTTTTTATATAAATCAATAAAATTAGTCGATACGAGTGAGCTGCGAGTTACTTCGTATATCTAATGTAAAGTCCCATTCATAAAACATCTTATATTAAGTTAATTCGTTTCTAAAAGAAACAACTTTAAAAAAGTTCAAAACCTAGAAGACATGTTTGTTTTCTTCAAATCTTGGGACATCCCGTGCATCCCGTTGCTTTTAAATAAAATTTTATAAAATAGTTTTTTATATTTTGTATTTACTATATGTTATTGAAGCAGATTTATTGACGGAAGGCATTAAGAAATTGCTGAAAAAATATATTTAAAAGGAAACAGTGTTAAACTTTTGTTTAAATTTTTTGGGATAATTTCCTATATTACATAAATAATATTAATATTATTGTATCACCAAGTAACATAAAGAATTTTACAATATCAATTTTTATCGTTTAAAATATCTAACTTTGTTTTTGGCATGTTTAAAATTTTTCTTCAACGCCTATCAATCCTTGTACAAAATGTCAAATTAAGATAATTTTAGTTTTACAAAAAAACATCATTCTACTGTTTTAAAGTACATGCTTTAAAATTGTTTGTTGTTTTATTAAAGATTACTACTAGTTTTGGTTCTTCCACAAATATGTTGAGGCTTATACTATAAATTGAAAAAATCAAAATTAACATTTAAGGATATTTTAGCGTTATTTGTGTCAGCTTGTTTGTGTATTAGTTCGTAATAATAAAATCCTAATCAATTATAAATAAGTTCTTTGAAAAGTCTATGAAATCGAAATTTTCAAAGTCTATTATTTCTTACATACACGTATATTCATTTTTTTATAACACTAACAGCCGAAAATGGATGTTTTTATTTCATAAGTTTATTATGAATTAGAATTTCTTGATTTCAATAAAACTTTAGACGTAGTAGTAGAAAACAAAGTTTTTAAATTTTTACGCGTGCTTGCATGAGCTTTGCCGACGTGTTAAAGCAAATATTGCCAAATCCATATTTTTGCTGATGATATCAAAATAATTTCTTTGATCTTTTCTTTGTATAACTTAAAATTAATAAACACTTAAGGATTTCTTACTTACAACTTTCATAACAGCATTTTCGAATTAATCTTGATAAGTAAACAATATAGTTTTTCCTCTTATTTAATGAAATTCAGTTATGGACTCTTAGTGTTGTTTAAATTATGTGAAACAAAATGTTAAAAAATAGTAGATGTCGTTGATTTCTATTTAATAGACTTCTGTAACGCATTGATGGACTAATATGGGCTTTTGCTAAAAAATACACTGTATTCAAAAGTTGTCACGTACTCCCTTCAAATAAAACCAAAATATCTTTGTTTTAAACAGAACTTCCTACTTGCGTCCAGTATCAATTAATAATGAGTAAATATTATTACTTTAAATCATTTCTTCACAACTCGCTTTTTGAATCATGAATGCTATAACAAGTATGCCTATACTGCTGTATAAAAAGAATAAGTTCATCAGTGTGTTAAAGACAGTATTTTTTTTTACGTACTATTAATGTTGTTTTAAATTATTGGTACCTATTGCTGCGAAAATCAGTTTTCATAAAATTCGTTTCAAAAAAAAGTACGGGGCAATACAAAGTGTCAAATTACAGATTTATTTAAACATGTATAATTTTCGAGGAAAATGCGGAGTTTCTACAATACTATTTATTTTAGAGTTATATTTATACATAATATATACATATTTACATATTACGAATATTGCTTTTAACGAATCTTTCGAATATACAGAAAACTTTATTTTGAATTGCCCTGTACTTTTTATTTACAACAATATTAAACGCATAGCTTATTATTCGTGTAGTCCCTGTGAATTTCATATATTTCGACTTTTTTCAAACAAATATCAGGTCTTCGTCAAAATTTCCAACTTTAGTTGATGTAAAGTGATCAAAAAAAATTAAGCTTATAATTTTTTAATTTTTAGCCAAATTTACATTTCTTATTATGTGTACAATTTAATTTTCGACCTCTACTTTTCATCTACTGCAGAACCTTCACATTGTAATTTTTCCTCCTCCGTTCAGCCAAATGTGTTTTCTTTGAGATTTAAAACAAGGTATAACACTCGTTCCTACGGCGAATATAAACGGAAAAATCAGTTGATGTCGTTCGAAAAGTTATATTTGAAGCCGTCATTCGCATGTCAACTTAAAAGACCAGAAACGCAGCTGAGGTAGTAGAAATGATTTCTTCGGCTTTGGGTAAGGGTACATGTAAAAAATGATTTTACCAATTTCGAGAGGGAAATCTAGTCAACCAAAAAGAGTGGAAGGTGTGATCATTATAAGTAAATTTTAAATGGAAATCTTTACCAAACTCAATTGGAATTTACAAAAGCACTCGAAGTAAGCCAGCAAGCTGGGAAGGTTTCGCAGGCTACGACTTCTACAGACGCTACGATACTGCTTTCTCCTTATTCTCCAAATTCAAGAAAAAGAACTCGTGGAACAAGTTTGTTATTTGTGATAATAAGTCTCTTCTTAAGAGGTGAATCTCAGGAGTCTATCTAAAACCATCCGTGATATTGTTAAATGCAAAAGGAAGTGCTGCCTCAAATGTTGCGTTTTGACGCGATATCGTCTACAGCTGATTTTTCAGGTTATATTTACAAGAGAATCAAGTTTTATGCTTTACTTTAAAGCCTAACGATGGTACTTACGAATGAGCGTAGGAAGGGAGCAGAATTACAATTAAAATAGGTTCTGTAGTGGATGAAAAATAGGCGACAAAAATTAATTGGTACCCTAATTATTATTTAAACGCCGCCTGTATTAGATTACAACTATCACTTTACGTCAATAATTCACTTGTACAGGGTGTTATCAAATAATGGCCATAAATAGAAAATTAACAGTTTGTAGTTCAAAATTCGCTGTACACCCTGTATGAGCTGGTACATTTTTAACTTAATACTCTGGGAGCTTCATTGCAATTTAGTTTTATTACATTTTAAATTACATATACAATATTTTTGTTTTACTTGTTAAAATGGTTAAAATATTTGTTAAAAATGTACCACCTGAACGTTCTCAGTATCTTAAACAACATATTGTTTAAATTATTGTATAGTACAAACTGACTACCTTTGCTAATTACTAGTTATAATGTACTAAGCTGTGTGCCTTTGGTAATTGCAAATGACCTGCTGATTTCAAAAAAAGCCTAGGTGCTATGAAATATATCTATATTATTTAAATAAGTACAAATACAAAATCATAGAAAATGTTGATTCGAATACGTGTGCTTTGTCAATGTTGGCGTTCTGCAAATATTTATCCACAAATTACATTTTTTTACTACTATTCTTATATTTCTTGTTTAAAAGACAGAGAAAATAGCATATTTTGAAACCAAAATAGCCAGCCTCAGCGGCTGGACGGGTTAAGAGCTAGCCAAGTGACTGGAGTGTCGCCGGTTCGATTCCGGCGCCAGCTGCTCGGTGTTGTGATGTCCCAGACATATATAAGTACAAGTTCGTAGCTAATACTATTCAGATTGTAAGGCCGATAATACAGAGAAAAAATCTAAATAAGGCGATTCAGAACAACTTACTTATAAAATCTCAATATCGGAACTTAGTGGTAATTCATTACGACCAGCGATAAAACGACAAAAGATATGATGGAATACCGGATTTTAAAAGAACAGCTATATTGCATACTTAAATGTATTTATTCATTTTTAGAACAATATCTTCAAAATTTTCCTAATTTTCTTTATCAAGGGACTATACATGTATATATATATATATATATATATATATATATATATATATATATATATATATATATATATCTTAAGGACGTGAAACCGGGAGTATACATATATATATATATATATATATATATATATATATATATATATATATATATATATATATATATATATATATATATAATAATTCCCGGTTTCACGTCCTTAAGATTCTCGAGTAGGAAAGATTATGATTATATAAGAAAAAAACTTAATAAACATGTAGTCAAAAATCTAGCGTTTTTGAGATATGACCTTGAGAGTCTTTAATCCACTGTTATTTTTTAATTGGGTTTTACTACTTTCAATTTCTTGTGAAAAATTGTAATAAAGAATCGTATTTCCAAATGTGCCATGAATATTTTTAAGACATAAAATGTGGTTATATGTGTGAATTAAGAAATAATTTTGAGAAAACCATATTCTGTAAGAAGGAATGAATAATTTGTACCTAAAAACATATACTTTTCTTCCCGATACTACATTGTTAATTGACAACAGTGATATTTTTGTGTTTATTATACGTTTTTAAACGTATGTTTACTACGTTTCTTATATTTTAATTCTCACACACATCCCAAAATCTTTGAGACGCTGAACGGGGTACCCCGCAATATATATTATCCTTTAATCTTTAAAATTTTCATACGAATATAGAAAACCCCCCCCCCCCCCCCGTATTCATTGTATTTGGGATTTTAAGTCAGTTATAGCACACAATCATGACATACATAACTAATTATACCAAAATCAGTCCTCAAACTTCCAGTAATTTATTACGTTAGAAAATATTTGAAGTAAAATTTAAAACGTACATTAGCAGCATTAATGTCATTATAATTCTCCGTTATATATACAATATCCTGTCTAAACCTTTGTTGAAAAAAAATTATACAGGGGAAAAGTTTGTGGCCGATTTAAAATTAAAATTATATGCAACAGAAGTAAGGGCTACCTTAAAAATATAATAAAAGTTGAACAGATGCATAAATCTACCAAAAAAAATTTGGGGGTTTTTGTGTAGAACGTGCTCAGTTGGACAGGCAAAATACACATTTTAAAAAGGAGGGTATATTTGACCACGCGTGCCCTTAGCAGCTGTTTACAGAATTTAGGAAACATAAGGGACATCGTTAGAAGGGCGGAAAAAATTGTAAAAGAATCAAAATGATTTACATGTATGTTTAAAAATGAGGATTAATTTTATTTAGGTATGACGTGTAACGCGTGGACTGATCAATCATTTTTTTATCAAAATTTTTAATTATACTTAAGTAGCGTCGTTATGCTTCTGAACCAATCATTATGATTTATTATACTTTAAGTTGAAAACTTAAGATGACAAAAAAGTTTTGTTTTGACTGCGCGAGAAGCGGATATAATAAAAGATTACGTGAACTAATAATATCAGGGTTTTTTTTTCCTTTTTAGAGATTAGTTGAAGGGCTATTTATAAATTTAAACGACTACGATCGCGATTAGAGATTACATTTTCGAAAACCAATTTACTTACCAAAAAAAGAATTTCACAATTATTAATATTATCTCTACAATTTATTACGTGCTATCTTCTTGCAAATGTTCAAGCATATACATATATATATATATATATATATATATATATATATATATATATATATATATATATATATATATATATATATATAAAATACATTAAAATTCCGTATTTCAATCCGTTCGTCCAACGATGAATTTGCACGACATTTCGCCAAAATCTCATTTGGCATATTCAAGTGCTCTTGCTGCTGCTACTTGATACTGCGATCTTGCTGCTGCTGCTAACTTAGTTAGCTTCGAGCGGCAGCAGCAACAAGATCATAGTATCGAGTAACAGCAGCAGCAAGAGCACTTGAAAATGCCAAATGAGGTTTTAGCGAAACGTCGTGCAAATTCATTGTTACACGAAATTTTAATGTATTACATTCGACCGTCCGTGAAAATCTCTATTGTAACATATATATTACATATATATACATACATATATATATATATATATATATATATATATATATATATATATATATATATATATATATATATATATATGTATATATATATATATATATATATATATATATATATATATATATATATATATATATATATATATATATATATGTATATATGTATATATGTATATATGTATATATATATATATATATATATATATATATATATATATATATATGTATATATATATATATATATATATATATATATATATGTATATATATATATATATATATATATATATATATATATATATAATATATATATATATATATATATATATATATATATATACGGAGTGTTATGAAAATAATTTATTATACTGAAATGTGTGATCTCGTAGATCATTTCTCTTTTTCACCAGACCTTTTGAACGCATGTTATTTAGTTTACAGCCACTATACCGAATGTTCATTTTTTTTTGGTAGCACGAGCTTTAAATAAAAATGTTTTCTTAAAACAACAGGATTTTCAAGTTAAAAATATAAAAATATGCTTTTACTATACGATAATAATAGTTAATGTCGTTAAATTCGTAAGAATTATACTAATATAATGATAGGTACTTAACTTTTTTTTAAAATTAACAAGTAAATTTATGCTCGTGCAGCGTATAAAAAATACAACATAAAATATAGTAAAATGCGATTATTAAGTTTCAAAATTTTTCAATTTGCTGTTGACACAGATGATCAAGAACTAAGTAGCCTGCCAACTTTTTGATTACCCTTCAAAATTTAGGCGTGAATGGAAAAAAGTAAAAGATTTGTACTTTGAAACGTCGATAAAGTAAATATTTTAATGCGTTAGGTTTTTCCAGAAAATTGTTTAAGTATATATTATTTTTTTTTAATTTCCCCTTGAAAAAAGTAGACATTACTATGATAAATTTATTACCAAATGACTTATGTTATAATAGACATAATAATTACTCAAATATTCAGTAATTATATAAAAATGTTCAGTTACCAAATAATTACATATTAAACGCACTTACATTGATATTTATTTTAAAACAATTAATACAATAATACCGAGAATTTTTTTCTTTGCAATGAAAATTATTTAATAATTATATTCAACTTTGTGATGAAACGATTTATGATCAGGTGAATATATTGTTACTTTGGACCGATCTTTCGGTATTTCCAAATTAACGAAGAATTTTAAACCTTATTCACCATTTTATTTCTTAATCAATTTTGTGGTTATTAACAACTTATTTTTTTTTTAAAGAAGGCACAAAATTATTTTTGTTTAAATTATTAAAGCTCACAAACATCGCGAATTAAAAATAGAGTTTTCAACGTTTACAGGATTTAATAATTTAACAATCGCCTTCTTTACTTGTTTCAAAGATGTAGTTATTCAGTGCTCAAGGTGCTATTTGATTGAATTTGGAGAATTACTTATGATAAATGTGAAATTAACCGACATATAAAATATAGTTAATGGGATACTCCATCAGACTCTTAAAATTAAAGTTAACTGTTTCACTTATAAACATTATAGTCAATAACATCAACTAAAGGTGATTTACAATCATACAACATAAGTCGATTTATTGTCTCATTGAAGAAATTCTGTCTTAAATCTGCTGATTAAAAACCGCCTAGAAATCTTATTGTTGATTAATGATGTGCGAGGCCGGGGTTTATTGAACTTCCCTTTTGACTAATAAATGTCACTGTCGCCAGGTGAATATTGATAAAGATAAAGTAGCCTGAGTGGAAGTTATAGAAACTACCCTTCTAGATTCACCGTCTGCAAATTTTAGCCTTCTCTAATTATAAATAAATTTTATTCTGAAGAAACATAGAAAACAAATAATTATTAGAAATAATACTTGTCATTCGCATTTGTCCATCTACCTTTATATCGCTGGGTATCGTTTTTCGCTTACAATTAAATTATATGAGTAACAGTACAAAGAATGTTGCCTTCAATAGTATCAAATTATATTGGATGGGCTAACAAATCAACGAATCCTTATTACTATGTGCGTATTATGCTAATTTCTCACCCCGCGTGACTCACCCCTAAAAATGATGAAAAAGAAAGAATTCTGGGATAAAATCAATTTTGGACCATTTCCTATGCATTTTTCGAGGGGCAAACGCCAAAAATTTGAATAAGCACACGCGGGATTGTAACAATTGGAGTTGTACTTGTGTGTAACAATACATGCATATAAATAACGTGTGTGAAAATGTCATTGTAATTGGGAACCTTTGACAAAAAATATATCCTACAAGACCAAAACTAAATTTGGAAAATCATCTGAATGGTTAATGGTGCGTTGCGAGGACTCGTTTCTTTTAATGCCTTTAAATTATCAATATTATATAATAAGATTTATCTTCTAAAAAACATTTTGATTTATATAATTTTGCTTTACTATAGAGAACAAAAGTACAAACGTCATATATACATAGTGTTAGGAACTGAGCTAAAAAATCGTGCAGTACAATAACTATCATAGTCATTTATATATTTTATTAAACAGAGTGATTCAAACAAGACGTTTAAAATCATAACACTACAATAAAGATAACTTTTAAATATATAAACACTTATATATCAATAAAACAAATATATCGAAAGAATATTTCTTGAACCATGTCATAATAATTGTTCATGTTAGAATCATCCTGTAGACGTTTTACAGTTTAAGTTCTACCACACGTTGAAATGAGATGTCAAAAAATAGTATAACAAAATGAACAAGTTAAACTTTTTGAGCTCCATCATCATAACAATTACCATTTTAAAATAGCAATTTTTTAAATACCTAGTTTTTCATAAAGTTTAGAAGTACATGCCGCTAAATATTTGTTATACGATTTTTTTAAACCCTCCGTATGTTGAGCTTCCTACAAATTTACAAATCGAAAATATCTACCTCAGAATATATTGCCATAATATATCTATATGAACCTTGGACCAATACATAAGTAATCGCTAAGTATACTTATTATTACAATGCCAAAAATACATTCAAAACTGTTTTAGAAAAACTAAACTCGCCGCCTTGTTTAAACCTTGATAAAAATGATGTTTTTCCAAAGAAAAAAATTAGAAAATGATAGTTGTAGACTAATGAAGTTGAAGGTTTCATTAAATTAAGATTAAGAAAAATGAGCATAAAATCAAAATCACGGGCCCTGTCTTGGGATGTTAGAAATAAAATGTTAAAATTTAAAATAAGTTGTTCTTAGGATGTTCCGGAACTCCCAAGGCAGGAATCGAGACACCAAAATTATTCGTTAAAATATTACTATACGGGTTCTATATAATATATATTGCGTTAAGCTAGTCTATTCTTATGTGTTATTTATATTACATTTCTCGCGTTGGAGTTAACAAAACCTCTTTTTAAATCAAAATATATAAAATATATGTTAGCATTTTACTTTAAATATCGCACAGTGTCCAAAATTATTGTTATTCTTAGATAGGCTATCTAAGTTTTATATTTATTAAATTGTGTGTATTTGTAGAAATTAATTAGTAATGTATAAAAATCTATTCTTACACTAGTCACACCCCCGACTATTATTTATTTATGTATCCCGGTTTTAGTCATTTCATCTAGTCAGAAACATTGTACTTAATGTTTATTTTTTTATATTTTTTCTTTATTTATATATATTTTTATTAAATATACATTATTATATTTAAATATGTCCTGTTTTTATTTCTTTTCCGAATCACTAATCAACCATATCCCTATATATATATATATATATATATATATATATATATATATATATATATATATATATATATATACCTGCTTCTCCGCTGCAGGAGATAGCCTCTTCAAGTTTCTTCCAATTGTCTCTATCCTGAACAAGATGGCAGCCGTCTACTGCCTGCTGCCAACCTGATATCATATATATATGTATATATATATATATATATATATATATATATATATATATATATATATATATATATATATATATATTTCAAGAGATGCAACTATTGTTATCCTCGAAACGGTAAGAAACGACAAAGTTAGAAAAAAATGTCATTTTTGTGGTTGCCTTAAAATACGTTTGCGGTGTTACAATTTCTTTTTAGTTTCCGAGATATTAAAGAAAAATTAAAAATCGCCAAAATATAATTTCCAGAATAACTCAAAAATAAAAACTATAAGAGTTATTAAAAAGTTTAAATATAAAAATTTTATAATCCATTCTCCTTTTGCAGAGAACGCACTCAGGTTTTACATCCGACGTCTACTGGGATCCATCATCAACTTAATTTTTTTAAATACAGACATGAATTTGTATATAATTTAAACACAGCGATGAATCACACGGGTTTATATCCCATCGTTTCAATGCGAGATATCCATAATAAACATAATTTTCTAAGTGGGGCCCTGATTTTTAAAAATTAGATGAAGTTAAAACGTTTCCTCCACTATTCTTTTTAGCAAAAAGTAATTAAATCTGCGGTAAGTTGTAAAATACTGAACAAGAATAAATTTACCTTTGTTCTCTAATAAACAAGTTATGAATACAAATGATATTGACTGTTTATTCACGCAGTTCTTAATTAGTTCAGATGGAGAGTGATAAAAATGAATTTAAATAAAAAAAGTAAAATTGGCATTTAATTTAGGCATATTTAAGTTTACTATATTAACCAATTATGAAAACAAAACTTTTCGAAAATCATGCAATTGAAGCAAAAGTTAAAATGTTTTTAATATTCAAAAAGTCTCTTTATATTTATTAGAAAACGAGATATAAGTGTTTGTGGCTCTCATGTTTCCTTAGAGAGCGTTCTTTAAGAGTGGCAGTCGACGGATTTCTTTCTAACACCTTCACTATCAACGCTGATGTACCTCAAGGCTCCATACTGTCTCCTACTCTTTTTCTCATTTACATTAACGATCTGCTGGAAAAGACCGAGAATCCAATCTACAGCTTTGCAGATGACAGTACGCTTATCTCTTCATTCACTTTGAACGCTTGGACATCGGCTACTCAGACGAATATCCGCAGACAGCAGGAAGTCATTCAACTTAATAAAGACCTGGAAGAAATTTTATCTTGGGGTGACAGTAACCAAGTGGAATTTAAGGCTACAAAAACCCAGGCGGCAGTTTTTTTCTAAAAAAGTTAACGTTGCTGAACCCGACATAGTTATGTCGGGGCACTCCATTCCTCTAACATCGTCACTCAATTTGTTGGGCGTTAATTTGGGAGCAAATATGTCCTCGCATGAACATGTTGCAGGCATAGCAAGGAGAGCTTCTCAAAAGTTGGGAATATTATTTCGAGCCAGAAAGCTTTACACTCCACAACAACTGTTAATTCTTTACAAAGCTCAAATTCGACCAAACATACACTGCATTTGTTGAATTCTATTCAGAGAAGAGCTGTTCGTCTGATTGGAGACCCGGAACTGACCGACGGCCTTGATTCGCTGGAACATCGAAGAACGGTTGGCGACTTCAGTTTATTCTACAAGTATTTTCATGGAAAGTGTTCGAAGGATGTGGCTCGCTTAATTCCTCCGAGAGCGGTGCATGTTAGAAGTACACGTCGCGCCAAATTTCACATCCGTATGAGGTTCAGCTGGTTACTCCTCGTACAATGCTTTTCAAGCAGTCTTTTATATAGAGAACATCATCCCTTTGGAATAATTTGCCCAGGACCGTGTTTCCCAAAGAGTACAATTGACAGCGATTCAAGAACAACGTGAATCGTTTTTTTCCGCACACGTGACGCTCCTGTAGCGCTTTAGGGACTTCTTCCCTGCAGCACGTGTGCTAGACCCATAAAAAAAATATATTAAATGTATAGAAAATTTATTGGCTCGTTGTTGCCAACCCAAGCTTAATTACTTAGAGTAAACCATTGAACTCCGACAAGTCACCATTGAAAATGCCAGGTTAGACCTCGACGAAACGTCTACAAATTTCTACCAGGCATCTAACGAAACGAATAAATGTATTCCCGGATTACCTCTTCTATAAATCCATATATATATATATATATATATATATATATATATATATATATATATATATATATATATATATATATATATATATTTATATATATATATATATATATATATATATATCTTCTTCTCTTCTCGAAGTGCCATATCCAATACGGACGTAGGCGATCCTCTGGCCTTTGCCTATAGTTCATGTTGTTCGACAAACAAAGGGACCTACAATTTAATGCCGGTTCCGAATGGCCAAAGTGAAAGGGCTTTACTAGGAATAATACTACGGGTGGTTTGTTATTGCCTTCCCGAGAGAAGCGACGCGACGCGACGGTCACGTTGTAATGTGTTTTTTTTTTAATTTATTCGGTCTCCGGTGTAGAAGCCAGATACATTAATATATACATATATATATATATATATATATATATATATATATATATATATATATATACTCGTATATATATATATATATATATATATACGAGTATATATATATATATATATACATATTCATTCTTTAATGACAGTGCAAAGAAGAAAATCAAGCTAGTATATTTTAATTTGATCAAGTGTATGTAGTTCATTTTTCGCAGTTAAGTCAAAAATAACTAATAACTCACAAGACTGAGTTCTGTTACTTTTTTAAGCTAACATTGACCTTTTTGTTATGTAAATAATAAATTAAAAAATTGAGGCAATTGCCTTTTTTTGATTTCTTATGGAGTAAAATCGATATAAATATATATATATATATATATATATATATATATATATATATATATATATATATATATATACACATACATATATATGGAGTTTAAGAATCCAAGCAAAACCCAAATTTGGATTTCATTAAGGTTTAGATATTTTATTACAATTCTCTATATTAGCAAATTTCAGAAAATCTGAATCCTACGGTTTCTTTTTTGTTAAAAAATGTCTATCCTTCATACAAACAGAATGATTATAAAGACTAATATTGGATGTGGAAATCCGTTAATAAAGGTAAAATAACCATTCAGTGCGGTCTCTAAATAAAAATAAAATCGATACACGTTAATTTTAGAACGGGGTAAATAAAAAAATTAACCATATACATCTGCTTGTTGATAAGATTAAATTAATCAAATATAATATTAAAATTCTGTTTACCTAGTACTTTTTATCCCCAGTCTTTTACAATATAATAAAGTTTACAATCTACCATATTTAATACCTTTAGTATGTAGTTGGAAACTACCTCAAATTCTGTTAAAGCTATGGTATAAGCAATAATAATTATGAAAGTTTTAGAGCTTATAAAGAGATATAATTTAAAAATTAATAAATATATAGAATTTCTCAAAAAAACTATTACAAACTAAACAAATGCTTAGACTATCTTAAAGGAAAATATTGCTATCATTATTGTTCATATCGTATCTGGCAGGGAAATTTTCAATTGTGTGTAATTTAAAGACCAAGGTAGAAACTGGTAATAATATGGTAAAAAAAACATCGTTTGTTATTATGGTGATATATTAAATAATCAGATTATAGATGTATTATTCACAGACCATTAAACTTCCAAAAAAGGTTTAATAAAACTAAGGTTTTCGAAGGAACACTTGGCATTTCGTCTTTATTTCTTTTGAAATTACAACGTTTCGACTTCAAGTGAAAACTATGAAAACTTCCTTTGTTCATTAATTCAATCAGTTAAAAATTTAATGAAAAGAATTTCAAAATGCATTTTCCATTTATGCTATATTTGTGACTCTATAATTAAAAAACTGCATTAAAGCAATTAACTATGCTCTAAATATGTCCCTATTTGTTGCCACATATTAAGACATAAGATAAAATTGAATAATCTGGTATCATATTTAATATAATTAGTTGCGTAGTTCTTAAAAATGAACAATAACATGTACACTAACTAGTTGGGCGCCCAGTCTTGTCAATGGTCTTTCAGTTGAGCGCCAATATTTTAAACAGTTTCTTAATTAGGCGCCATACTAAAGTAGCAGATGGTCTTTCAATTGGATACTAAATAATAAATTGATTACCTGTTGGGCGCCAATTTTCCTCATTTTTCTCTGTGTCAGCTCCAATAATCTAGTTTGTATACTTTCAAAAAAAAACTCGTTTTAACTAATACTATTTTAGAAATTTGTAGTAAAATGCGTACACACAAAATGTACGTGTAAAGATTAGTACCTTATTAAGCATCTTGAGTAAATATTATTTATGAATATTAATTTTCAAATGGATATTTCATGCGTATGGATAATAATAAATCTTTGTAAATTTTCTATTTCAATGAGTGTTAAAGCTATTGAACTCCTATCTTTTTCTTTGGATTTTGACTAAATAATATGAATAGTGTTAGGTGTCAATGTTACAGATAACCTACTGAATGAACAAGAATACGCTTGGTATCCTACCATATTTATTTAGTAGTACTTTCGTGATTTTTTTACAAGTACAACTTTAAATCTTGATATTGCCTTGCTACTTACAGAGAAAATAAGTGATTCGATTGCAGATCATTAAAATTATGTTTTCTGTTGCGAAATACGATGAATGTCTAATACAAAGTGTTTTTTTTTTTTAAATAAAAGTACATATAAAATTTCATTTTCATATATCACCGTATATTTATACGTGTAAGAAAAATATTGAAAATTTATTGCATGTCTAGTTCTTTCTAAATATTTTAAAAAGTTCTGATTAATTTCCTGCATTTTCTATTACATAAAAATAAAATCCTTGGGGATTTGTTCTAGACCATTTTGTCAGAAAACTTTTCTAAGGGTTATTTTAGTAGAAAAAGGGAAAAATCATTGAAAATATAATTAACAAAGGACGGGAGAACACTTCGTTGGCGAATCTCGAAGGAAACTTTAGAAATTTCAGTATATAGATTTCACCCTGGTCATTTAGCTGCCACCCCTGATAAAAGAAATGGGATAAACCTATATTTTTCCAAATCCACATTTCAGTAAATTTACGACTTTCGTATATAGCCTCAGTTTCACTGTGGAAAGAAACTGAACGAACGACGTACACCCTAAGAAACTTAATGAAACAGATTAGATTTCCAAATATGAAATGAAAACCCTCTTATATGGCCCTTATTCTTTATACTCTTAGATATTTTTCTACCTACTGGATTTTTCATGCATCTTTGTTTCCCGTTTTTACTAATATTAAGCCAATAAATTTCCAGAATTAGTTTTTAGGAGACGCTGTATCTGACAGTTTAATTTTTTATACATACAAGGACCTTTTAGAAAGTTTAGCCACGTCTTTGCAGAGACGTAGATAAGATAATTTAATTTATTAAAGGCGCCAGTATAAAGATCGAAACAGTGATTGAAATACTAAATTCATATGTACGTATATATATATATATATATATATATATATATATATATATATATATATATATATATATATATATATATATATATATATATCATAGCTTATTCCATCCATAGTCAGATATAAGCCTCCCCAAGTTGCCTCCAATAAGCTGTTTACTTTTTGCATCCAATCGTGTCCTGCTAATCTTTTTATGTCGTTCATCCATCTTGTCATGTCATGTCATCTACCTCTGCATCTTTTGTGTTCTCTAGGCCTCCGCCTAAACGGCGTGTAGCATTTTTATATATGTATTCAAGAAGAGTTGTGTACCTTTCATCGACTCTGCTGTTACTTAAGACGTTAAAGACTGCTCATATCTTTACCGAATCAAATGCTTTTTCGTATTGAACCATTGCTATCCACAAGATGACCTTTTTCCACTAGTAATCTAATTATTTGAAGATGTTCCAAAGCGCTGGATCCCCGTCTAAATTCCGCTTGTTCACGTGGTTGATAACTGTCGTTCGTATTCGTTAATCTATACGTTATGATTCTAATGAGGATTCATCGTCAAGGCGTTTACCCATGGTGTTGGTATTTTACTTTCTATGAGGCACCTGTTAAATAGAGCTTGAAGAGATAGTATTATCGATGCCCCTCCATGCTTTGTCATTTCTGTAGTTATTTCATCGTCCCCTGGTTCTTTGTTGTTATGCATATATTGTAGGGCGTCATTATTTCATCCGTTGTTATATAGGGAATTTCTTCAGATCCCACATTTCTTACTATCACTCTATTTCCTTCATGGTGGCGATATTCTCGTGTCATATAGTGTTTGATAATATTTTTCTGTAACTTCCTTTATGTCTTTGATTTGTGCGATATCTTGGTTATCGTTATTTATAAATTTTATTATTTGATGTTTCCCCTTATTCATTTGTTTGTTTAGGTGTTTTATACTTTTTCTCTCTTTCAAAGTTTCTTCTATTTTCGAGTTTCTGTACTGTCTGCCGTCTTCTATGATCTTTTTATTTATTTTTTGTCTATTTCTGCCAATTTTAATGTGCAATTTGTAGGATCGTTTCGTAATAGTCGTCTCTGTTTCACGAGATTTCACGAGATTTTTGTGTCTCTTCTCATGAGTAGGCTGTTGGGTTATTTGTGTGTTTAGCAAGTTCTGTTTGGTAGTTTATATGTTTTATATGATTTTCTAGTGCTTACCCGATATTCGTCTGTGTTTTGCTTTATTATTCCTGTTGGTGTATTTATCTTTGTATGCATTATCAATCTACATCTCTCCTCTGAGCATATATATATATATATATATATATATATATATATATATATATATATATATATATATATATTTATATATATATATATATACACATATATATATATATATACACATATATATATATATATATATATATATATATATATATATATATATTATATATATATATATATATATATACGAGGCTGGTTTGAAAAGTCCGTGCAAAGTCCGCGAGATGGCACCACGGCGCGTATCGAGGTCATGTTTAGTTAGTAGCATCTCTTGAA
>CM032450.1:17925345-17932845 GCA_019049505.1 Pachyrhynchus sulphureomaculatus
CGAAGTTACGGCTAGCAAAATCCTCAAGTGACGTGATTTAGGAAACTGAAAACAGAGGATAAGTAGAAATAAAGTTCCTGAACTAAAATACCCCTGAATAAAAAAGTTCGTGTTTCAAAAAAGGGACAAATTATAGGACAATTGGTAATTTGTCCATTGTCATGCAGTGAGTTAGTGTATGCGATACTTACTAAAACGTGAGTTTTGTCTTTATAATTACAAAAAGAGATGCCAAATATTGTATAAATAAAAGATAACTAAGATATAATGGATATAAGTATAATTTATGATGTTCGGATTATTATTATCCTTTGTTTTCAGTGACCTCATAATTTGTAACATTCAAAGTAATTATAAAAATTTCTTCTGTTCCTAACGCAAATGTAGATACAGTCTGTCAAGTAAGAACATTTTGGCGATAATTCGTTTTGGGTATATGCGATTCTAACAATTCAACAAAAAATCAGTAGAGGAAATCTTCGTCTCCGACGCATTCTAGTAAAAGTATCAGTCGATTCCGAACGTAAAAGCCAAAATAAGCCACGTGTTTGCGCGTCCGAGGCAGTCTTTCTTTGTTCCCATCCAAAGGGGCCTAAAATGACACATTTTGTGGCAGCTAAATATATTAAAGAGTCGGTATCGTTTATGAAGAAGTGGGTAAATGCGTTTAACGAGACAAGAAGTGTCGACGATTTGCCAAAACGTGGCTTGGTAGGCAAAGTCACTCCGAAAGTCGAAACACAAAATAGTGTCTTTGTTTTCGAACTCGAAATTGACGCTGCGTCAAGGAGCGGCAAAATTAAGAAAATCATGTTTGAATGTGTTCCATTTATCTTTGGAACAAAGCGATTGGATACTATAGAAAGATTCGAACAGTTGCGATTGATAAATCTAAGGCTTTCGGTAGTATTTAGAGTAAAGAATTGATGACTAAACCCTTATTGCATGTCTGCAAGGTTAGATATATGCCCCTCGAGTTTTTTTGACAGATCGTTCTTTGAAAATGAAAACTACATTTTTTTTTCAACATCTGTACTATCAAGACCGGTGGGACCCATGTAGCGAGAAATTCAATCTAAGCTTTGCTGACGATATCCTCTTCATTTACCTACAATACTGCCTATGTAAATATTCGGAGCCACTAGGAAGTTTTACAACCCGACCAAGGTCTGAACGAAATTCTATCTCGAAATAAAGTAACCAAAAAGAATTTAACGCTAATAAAACCCAGGTAGGAGAGTTTTGTAAAAAGGTTTTGGAACCTGTCAATGTATTGACTAATTCGGTAGGTGGGGGCCATAGGCGTTTCTAATTATGGGGTTGGGATGGTGAGTGACTTTATCCAGGAATTTGGGCTGAGCGTTACTGATGAATTCTCGGCTTGTGGGCATTTGGAGGTCTCGATGAATCTGAATGTTTCGGACGAACCATGGGGCTTCGGCGATGATGCGGAAGGCCTTGTTTTGAACAGTCTGGAGGGTGGAGCTGTGTGTGCGTAACATTTGACATCATGCCGGACTGGAATAGGTGAGGCTGGCTCTGATAATCATTTTGTAATTCGTCAACTTGTTGCATGTTAACAATTTACTGGACTTGTTTAGAGGAGGGTATAGCATAACTAGGCGTTGATTGGCTTTAGTGGTGGAAGTGGCGACCTGATCTTTCCAAACTGGCCGCTTGTCGTAGTGGAGGCCCAGGTACTTGAGGCTGCGGGAGCAATGTAACGTTTTCCGATGAAGCTTCATTTTGGGATTATGTTATCACCCCACTAGGCTGGTCAATTTCCACTAACAAGTTGGTTCAGCGCACCGTGAAATACCCTGTGAAGATTCATGTTTGGGGATGTTTTTCGGAAATAAGTTTTGGGAGAGTCTTCATCTTTACTTACAATTTGAGCGCTGAAAAATGCTCCAAATTTACAAGAAGGTATTAGTATCGACTGCCAAACGGTGGTTTGTCGATAAAAATGAAAAGTGGGTTCTTCAAGGGAATAACGACCCCAAATATCAGAGCAGCCAGTGGATGATGAGTTTAGGGAGGGCGCGTCGACTTTCTTGGTCATTTGGCAGAGTAGCCAGTGGATCATCTGGTATCGTCACACTAGATTGTTTATTCCAGACGCCCGATGCAAATCCAATCGAGAACGTGTGCTTATAAGTCAAGCAGAAACTTCGTAGTAAAAACTTGTACACAGTGAAACAGCTGTCATGGAAAATTCAGACAATTTAGAGATCTTTGCTCTAAGAATATGAGAAAAATCTCGTCGAAAAAGTGCTCCGAAAATGCCAGGCGATCATCGACACTGGTGGGGACTGGACAGACTACTGAATCATTAGCATTTTAATAGCAATCCATTACTATCGAATGACGAACGATGAAAAACAACACGTTCTTACTTGACCGACCATATCTCTGAATTCAAATATACTTTATATTAGTACAGAGTATGTTTTCTTTTTAGTTTTTTTTTATGGGTCTAGCACACGTGCCCCTAAAGCGCTACAGGAGCGACACGTGTACGGAAAAAGCGATTCGAGTGACCTGAAAACTTGTAACAATTGAAAAAATTATAAAATATAGGTTATTTTGTACCTAAATATAGTATATCAGCAACTGAATGTACGGGGTTATTGATAACTGGACTATCCCTCTAACTTGCTTATTTAAAAAGTTAGGAAAACTGTTAAATTCAAAAAAGTTTTTTTTTTATGGGTCTAGCACACGTGCTGCAGGGAAGAAGTCCCTAAAGCGACACGTGTGCGGGAAAAAAAAAAGCGATTCACGTTGTTCTTGAATCGCTGTAAATTGTACTCGGTGGGAAACACAGTCCTGGGTAAGCCATTCCAAAGGGATGATGTTCTCCATATAAAAGACTGCTTGAAAAGCGTTGTACGAGGAGTAACAAGCTGAACCTCATACGGATGTGAAGTATTAGCGCGACGTGTACTTGCACCGCTCTGGGAGGAATTAAGCGGGCCACATCTTTCGAACACTTTCCATGAAAATACTTATAGAATAGACTCAAGTCGCCAACCGTTCTTCGATGTTTCAGCAAATCAAGGCCGTCGGTCAGTTCCGGGTCTCCAATCAGACGAACAGCTCTTCTCTGAATAGAATCCAACAAATGCAGTGTATGTTTGGGAGCGGAGCCCCAAACATGGGAGCAGTATTCCATAGTTGGTCGAATTTGAGCTTTGTAAAGAATTAACAGTTGTTGTGGAGTGTAAAGCTTTCTGGTTCGAAATAATATTCCCAACTTTTGAGAAGCTCTCGTTACTATGTCTGCAACATGTTCATGCCATATTTGCTCCCAAATTAACACCCAACAAATTAAGTGACGATGTTAGAGGAATGGAGTGCCCCGACATAACTATGTCGGGTTCAGCAACGTTAACTTTTTTAGAAAAAACTGCCGCCTGGGTTTTTGTAGCGTTAAATTCCACTTGGTTACTGTCACCCCAAGATAAAATTTCTTCCAGGTCTTTGTTAAGTTGAATGACTTCCTGCTGTCTGCGGATATTCGTCTGAGTAGCCGATGTCCGAGCGCTCAAAGTGAATGAAGAGATAAGCGTACTGTCATCTGCAAAGCTGTAGATTGGATTCTCGGTCTTTTCCAGCAGGTCGTTAATGTAAATGAGAAAAAGAGTAGGAGACAGTATGGAGCCTTGAGTTACACCGGCGTTGATAGTGAAGGTGTTAGAAAGAAATCCGTCGACTGCCACTCGTAAGGAACGCTCTCTGAGGAAACATGAGAGCCACAAACAGAACTTTTCAGACATACCATAAGAGCGTAGTTTAACCAACAGCCCATCGTGCCAAACACGGTCGAATGCCTTGGATATGTCAAGAGCAACCGCTCGAGATTCTCCAAAGTGTTCAATTGCGTTATTCCAAACGTGTGTTACATAAGTCAGAAGGTCTCCTGTTGATCTATGTTTACGACAGCCATATTGATGATCGCCAATAATGTTGAATCCTTCAAGATATTTGATAGTAAAATATCTTTTATTTTAATTAATCTATGTCTGCGCTTTCGTCTCCCAACTAAATTAATGTGATTTACCCAGCCCTTCCCAGGTAAACACGCTGTTCTAAATAAAATACTGACTTTCTTACGCTAAATAAAAACTTAATCGAAGCATTACACTTCGATAGTTTAAATGATACATTCTTGATGGGGAGATACCAATTACAAAAATAACCGGTCAAGTGCAAGTTGAACTTGCGCAATTAGTGTTCCGTACGTTGATTGCTTTTCAAATAAAAAATTTTGTTACAGAGGTATAAAATGATCAGTGACTTCACAAAACACACCTCAAATGAGTTTTCAACGAAGTTTGTTTCCAATCTTTACTGAAATCTGATGACCTTGAAATTTTTGTTTTTTTTATATACCAGATAAATTATTAAAGGTAATGCACTCGTGATAATTTTCGTTCAATCTACACCCCGTGGAGAATATTCCAGAATTTTTTCAAAATTTTTTGATAAACACTTCGAGATAAGGCGGGTGGACAGCGATTTTTCGCGATTTTTTAAAAATAATAAAAAGAAAAGTGCGCGCAAGTATTACATTATATATATTTTTTACTCGTGTTTTCATAAGCTTTCATTTGACACCACACTCGATTACCTAGTAAAAATTTTTTTTTTTCACTTTCGATTTCACCCACCAAAAAAAGTCAAAATTTAACTTTCAAAACTACATGGCTCTGATGAGGCCATCAATTCCTATATTATTACCAAATTTCAACTTTCTATGACAAATAGTTTCGGAAAAAATCGGGTGTGACAGACGGACAGACGCCGAAGTGATCTTATAAGTGTTCCGTACGGAACACTAAAAAACGATTAACTGAAAAGCTTTGGCGATATTTATACCTAAAAGCTTACATTAACCTTTACATATCGTTTGTACTAAATTTGCAAATATTGAAAAAATAATATAATTTTCACATTCCTAGACTCTAAGACCCTTGAACAGAACGTAAAATCCGATTTGTACGAAACACCTACTCTAACCTCCCCTACTGCATCCCTTTAAATTCGTCTCTTTTTGCCTATAAGTATTTATGGTTAATATTTGCTCAGTATGTAAGTCAAAAACAAGGAAAAATTATCACAATATTTTTGAAATTGTACAATATTTCACAATCCCCATGTTACTTCTCCTGGGGCAATGTCGCGTGAAACCTGTAGATTAGTTTACTACTTGAAGTATTATCTGTGTACTAAATTTGAACTCGATATCTCTTTTCGTTATAAAGTTATGCTGGTAACAGTTCGACTGATAACCAGACCGACGGAAATGGGAAAATAATTTTTTCGTAATCTACAGACCCTGAAAAGTGAAGAAATGCGAAACCCTCAGAGGTTGATATTTGCGCGAATACAATACTTTTTAGCAAGGACAGTTAAGAAATCAAATTTGGAAGAACTTCCCTGAAATTTATTAAAAATTAATATATTGCTGCTCATGATAAATCTTAAAATAACCATTTCTTTTATTATATCCCATATCAGACATTATTTTAATAAATATTCAAGAAGGGTACAGTAAATCCAAAACAGTTGTGTGTTATTTGCGAGGGGAATTTCTAAATCACCTTAAATCCTAAATTTTGTATAAAAACAGATTAAACCGGGGATCTTCGACAATAGGACGGCTGTGCAATTTTATAAATTTACCCCGTTTCCTTTAAATTCGTGTGTATTTTATTTGTGCATTTGTGAAATTTCACCCCAAAAAGCCGCGTGTGTGCCGTAGGGGTAAAATCAATTTAATCTTTTCTGTTACCATTTTGAAGGATTTTACAAAAGATTGAGCCATTATTACAAAGGACTTGTTTGTGGAATGACAGATATAATAAAAGACCTGCGTCACATACAAAGCCATTGTACCACGCGTGCCTATTTTACAGAAATCTGGAAAAAAAGATTAAAACCGGTGACCTGTTCCCATTCAATGGATGTTTGTCATCGGCCTATACCCCTTTGCTGAAAATTTCCCTTTTACGTAAAATCCAACCCTCATTTTACAATAATTACGTATTCTGATGCTATATCTAACAGCTGGCTAGATTTTGTACAATGACAAGGAGGACATCGCATAAAATTGTCACCTTTCATTGACGATTATTGTATCTAACCCGAAAGGGATGATTCTAAATGTGGATTTTCAATTAAATTTAACTGATTTTTTTCTAAAAAAAAATATAAGGGTTGTAGATTGTAACAACACAAAATAATAAATCTCTCGCATATTTTTACCAGATACTATCTCCAGTTTTATTATTCAGTATTGTCAATAACCAACACACATTACAGAATACTTCCTTAATTAAAAACTATATATATATATATATATATATATATATATATATATATATATATATATATATATATATATATATATATATACTACTGTGATCAAAAAATAGTAAGACTTTTAAAATAAAACGCAAACGAGTTATTTATTTTTTCCAAATTTATTTCGTACTCTTCAAAGTAATCCCCCTTGGATAAAATGCATTCATGCCAACGTTTTTTCCAGTCTTCGAAACAGTTGTTGAAGTCGATTTCTGGAATGGCCTTTAAAGCCTTCTTCGATTCGGTTTTAATCCCAGAAGTCCGACGGAGTTAAATCAGGCGAATAGGGTGATTGCGGAATGATATGAGTTGAATTTTTGATGAAAAAGTCGCGAAGAACCAATACTGTATGAGAAGGCGCATTATCGTGATGAAAAACCAAGTTATCGGCCCATATTTCCGGCCTCTTGAGACGAATAGCTTCACGCAAACGATGCATAGCACTCAAATAGTATTCCTTGTTGACAGTTTGACCCGGCGGAAGGAATTCATAATGAACAACACCACGATCATCGAAGAAAACTGTTAACGTCACCTTGATTTTCGACTTGGTTTGGCTTTGGTTTCTTCGATCTGGGCTCACCTCTAGCACGATATTCGCTTGATTGGTTGGCAGTTTCCGGATCATATGCGTAAATCCATGTCTCATCTCCCGTAATGATGCGCTTGATGACGTTTTGATAGTCAGAAATCATGGTTTCACAGACATTAACATGACGCTCTTTATCGAAAAAACTGAGTGTTTTTGGTACCAAACGAGAGGAGACGCGTTTGAGGCCCCAGTTGTCTTTTAAAATCGATTGAATTGGCCCAAATGATAAGTTGGTGATGGCAACAAGATCTCTAATTGTCACTCGACGATATTTGAGCACCACCTTGATTTGCTTGACGTGGTTCTCATCGGTAGATGTTGAAGGACGACCAGGTCGTTCATCGTCCTCCACACGTTCTCTGCCTTCTTTAAATAATTTATACCAATCAAAAACACTTGCTCTGGATAGAGCATCATCACCAAATGGGGTTTTTATCATTTCGAACGTTTGGGAAGCCGAAAAACCATTTTTAAAACAAAATTTAATACAACTTCTTTGCTGAATTTTTTCACTCACGTTAAAAATCGAAAAATGCTCT
>CM032450.1:17937845-18010345 GCA_019049505.1 Pachyrhynchus sulphureomaculatus
GTATCTTTGGCCTGAATAGACAAAGTATGTATTGGCGAGGCAGTGTTTTGATAGACTGATGACATATTCGGGCAGGTTGTATTGTGTCTCTATGATAGACAGTGCTTCGGTAACTGGTACTTGCGTGAGAAGGGATACGACATCAAAACTGACAAGTAAATCATTTTTCTCTAGCTGCATATTTTTTACGATTTGAATAAAATGTTGTGAATTTTTAACGTAAGATGCGGCTTTTTCCACATGAGGTTGCAGAGTCATGGCTAGGTGCTTGTCTGAAGCTTGTGTCGGAGAACCAAACGAGCTGACTATTGGTCTTAAGGGTGCTCCTTGTTTGTGGACTTTCGGTAATCCATACATTTTTGGGCATCTTGATGATTTCTCTCTAGGGATAAGTTTCTTTTTTGTTTCTTCGCTGAGAGAGGAGGCCTTGATTGCGGATTTAGTGGTTTTCTCTAAGTATGTTGTTGGATCACTTGTGATGGCTTTATACGAAGGATCATTTAAAAGGTTGAGCATCTTTTGGTGGTAATCGTCAGAGTTGAGAGCCACGGTGGCATTGCCCTTGTCGGCTGGTAAGACAATAATTGATCGGTCTTTGCATGTCACCATCTTCCCCTTCAGCGATATTGCCCAAAAGCTAAAGGTTCTATCCCTATTTTAAGTATTATATGTGTACCAAATTTGAAATCGATATTTTATTTCGTTTAGGAGTTCTCGTGCCAACAGGCTGATCGAGACCCCTTGAGACGTAGAGAAATACAAAAACGTGTGTGAGAGTGTCACGAGTATAATATATACTTCCCTTTAGCAAGGAAAGTGAAACAAGGAATCAGTTCATGGATATTTTGTGGGTACCAGGTTTAAAAAGTATACCAAATTTCGTTTCTTTATTTCAAACAATTTAGGAGATGCTGCGCAAAAAATCTTTTCCAGGCTCTAGCCCTTTAGAAATCATTTTTGTCTTATTTCCAGTTGTACAATGCACCCTAGAAATAAGGGTCACATCTTACAGAAGAAACTTCATCTGTGCCAAAAACTACATTACGTTTACCCCACTTCGTCTTTTTTCAGAGATTTTCCCATATGATGATTCTCATCATAGATTATGCGAGATTATATAAGACATAAAAAAACGTTAAAAAAAACATTACCAATGTGGTTTATTAGAAAATTATATTTCTAATTTATTGCAAATAGAAAAATCACGTAACTAAAATAAATCTGTGAATTATTACGTTTATTTTTAATAATAGAAAATTAAATATATTTATTCACTAAACCACATAAGCTATGGTTTCGACATAATATAATATACAACTAAATTTTAAAAAATACCTATTCCCAGATGACAACAACATGTCGGTCATGGGCTAATCAATGTCCAAATATATTTTGTAATTCACTCACAATTTCCAATAAAATTAACCCGTATCGTGTAATATGTTACTCCATCAAAAAATTTTCGTTGTTATCTCTCTCTCAATGTTTACCTGATTGAATTCCTCGCACCATTTCTGTCATTTTTTGATTACGACAGGGACAAAGACAAAAAAGTAATGCTATAAACAGTCGAAATTAGCAACTCGGCCATTATGACCAAGACAAAGAATACACATTGCTTACTTACTGTTGTAGTTAAACTGTCAGTAAGGCATGACAATTAGGAAATCCAGTTCTCACAAAGAAATTCTCAATACTTTATCGTGCTTACTATCAGAGTCGTAACTACAAGGATCTCCAAGAGTATTATATCCATCAAAAGAGCAAGACTATCTATAATTACAAAGAAAACTAAAGCATCTTGTCGTAGCAGTGCAATATTTCTTGATTAGTTTCGTTTGTTCGTCGTGGACACTCGGAGGGGTATAGGTTGTGTCCATTGCGTCATATACACACTGTCCATTTATTTTAATCGATGTATATTACAATTCTTTTCACAGCAAATTAATTCGGTAAATACGTTGGTTTTTTAGGTACTATGGAAAAGTTTTCACTGTCGCTTGAACATTTTCAATGGTATTACTTTTATTCCATCTGCATATAAAGTCGTAGGAAGAGAAAGAAATCACAGTGCACTGTAACTAGACATCTAATGAAACAAATATCATAACACATCAGACTCAACACTAATTGAATGTTGGCGCTAATATTTCTTCTTGTTCTCAAAAAGTTCGGTTTCTTTTGAGATAGAGAATATATTTATATCTTGGAGTGATTCGGTCTTCTCAGAGTCACTTGCTTAGGTTAAATGCTACCTCCCATAACTAAGGTTCTAAAAAGTTTTCATTTTTTCTCAAAAAAGTTGGAAAATTTCGCCATTCTTAAGCAATTGAAATAAATTAAAATTCTAGGACAATTTTTCTTTATTTCATGCAGCAAAAATTCTAAGAAAAGCAAATATAATTGGTAACTAGACGACTTTACATTCTTGGTAAACAAAATATTTTATGAAGAATTACTCACATGAGACTGAGTCCTTATGATACTCTTGTCTCCTCGTAAACCTTTAGATAATTTGTTTTTATTTTGTGGTTTATCTATTATGTTAGGATGACTATTAAATTTTAATTATTTTTCCAATAAAAATATGTTAAAATTGACGGGTCTTTCGATAATATGAAAGTTTAGTTCCATTAGAATACATTAATACCGTTGGTAAATACGTACGTACATACATATACACTACCGCTTACGGAAGTGCAGACACCTTGTTAAAATTCAGTTACACAGTGAATAACTGTTCAGTTCGTATTATTTTTTTTAACCCTTTAGTAAAACTCTATTGCATTGTCAGGAAAGAATATCATAAAAAAAGTTAACGGAAAACGCCATACCATCTGGGTTGTGATTAAGCGATTTGTGATGACGCATGACAGCGCTCCTAAACATACGTCAAAGCTTGGTAAGGACTATTTATCAAATCAAGAAGAAAAAATGCTCAAAATAACGGCCACCACAGAGTCCAGACCTAAACCCCATACAGCTGCTACCGGAAGAGCTGGACAGAACCGACAGAAAGGAGCATTCCACGTCTAAAAACATCTTTGCGGTCTTCTTTAGGGTGCCGGAGGAGAGTTACCACTTGATAAATTCGAAAAATTAATCAAAAGAATGCCGGGAAAGAGCGTTTTTTTTTTGATGAAAATCATGTTTCACATTAAAGTTAATTTTTTTACAGTATTGATGATGATTTTTGTTTGTTTTTTTACGTCATGTATAGTAATATATTATGTAATAATTATGTGTAAATTCATTTTTTATTTGGTGTCCATACTTCCATGAGCGGTATATATATATATATATATATATATATATATATATATATATATATATATATATATATATATATATATATATGTATTATATATGTATGGTAGCGGGTAGACACTCACTACGATCCCGGTAGGGGATGGGTCTACTTCAGGGATGCGCCCCTGCCTACGCGAGCCATGGTTTCACACCCTCTCTCAATTAAGGTGGAAACCATGTCCAAAGCCTTTATCCTATCCACAGTTAACCTATTTTTGTCCTTCCATATCCCACCAACCCACTCATCAAGACGCAATGGCTAACGCGGCATTTTATTTGCCAAAACCCCTCTAATGAAATATCAAGGATCAAAACAAAACTAACCCAGGCAAGTAGGATAAATTGTCCAGAATCTTGTACTAAAAACGAAGACGAAAAAGTTCAGGATCCTAACATATAACGTAATGCGCTCTTCCCAGGAAAAACTTCTAGAACTAGAAAAGGAAATGAAAGTTATCACCTGGGACAATATTGGACTCTGTGAAGTTAGGAGACATGATTAACAGCTTAGCACCCTGAAATCTGGAAATACACGTATGTTGTAGGCGGTGTAGGCTTCCTTATTAATAGGCAACATATACAACATATAACAACTATAAAACAATATCAGAACGTGTAATATACTTGATACTTTAAGCATGCATTACAAAATGAAAATACAGGTTTATACTCCTACCACAGATCAGAGTATGAAGATGAAAAGGTCGTAATATAGAAGTTAATCGTGAATATATATATATATATATATATATATATATATATATATATATATATATATATATATATATATACATATATATGTATAAATATATATGGTAAGATATAACGCCTACCTCGTAGATGGCACTCCATCGGAAGCTGACTCGCTGCAGCCATGCATGCCCCCCTAAGGCATATGTAGTAAGTCCGTATCTCAGCAGTCTACCTACTGTTCTCTTATTTGTCGAATCCTTCCCGAGTCGCGTTTCGCCGAATCACGACTCATCAGTCGGGCTAAAATCGACAAACAAGAGAACAGAATTTTCTGGTACTGAAGCTAGTACTGACGGCCAATAATGGTAGGATATAACGCCTACCTCGTACGTGGCACTCTATCGGAGGCTAACTCGCGATTTTTTAGACAACGCGGTAGTGCTGCCACGGATGTTATTGCATTTTTGCAAACAACCACTACCTATGTACGTGGCCAGGCCGAATATACTCGAGACCTTCTGCACCGCAAGTTACTATGCAACAGAGCCACAAGCTGCCATATATATATATATATATATATATATATATATATATATATATATATATATATATATATATATATATGCATACAATCTCATACCTTTACATGGTTTTTACTTCCATTGCCAAAGATATGGATGTGTTTTGGTAAAAAAATCACATTCCAAGATTTTTGCCGTTGTTACGTTTCAACATCCCTAGGTCACGAAAAACATAGTTTCTCATTTCCGTCAGTTCGTCGGTCTGTTTATTCGCACGATAACTCTCGAACGAAAATTTGTTATTTAGACTGAGAAAGTAAATTTCAGTATTTATTTTACTACTGCGTTTTTGGGAGGGAAGTATTGGGTAAATCATTTCACGCTTATTTCCAGTCCAGTAAAACAATGTATAAAGCTAATTAAAATTTAGATTCCCAATTTATTAATTTAACTTAAAAATGATAACAAAAAGGATAAATAAAATCATATAAAAAATTAGGTAGAATAATAAAATCCATATGAAAAAAACGGGCAACAAATTTTGGTAAACACATCAGACGAATTTTCACGATTATTTCATCCCTCAGTAAATTGTAAAAATTTGATGTTATTTAAATCGATATATCGAAACCTGATTGAGGAGGTTGAGTTTTGATTTTATAATCTACAAAATTAGATTTCAAAGACCGACTTCATCGTCAGAACATCCTCAATAAAGTTAAAATTAAATTTGGGCTATGTCGACGAAAAATGCCTTTCAGAAGGTTTTTTCTAACATTTTTTTCTTTAAACTGTTTAATATCAAGCCTTTTTTTAATAATTTTTATATAACTCAATCATTTATGACAGAAAAAAATGTTACAGTAAATTATTTTATATTAAATTATAGTATATATATCTAGATATAAATAATTGCATATTTTACATTTTTTCATGAAATATTTCAGCTATTAATTTACTCATTACAGGGTGGATTTCGTTAATAATAAATTATAAGAATAATAATTAAACTTAAGATGATAATTTGAGAAATACTTACATACACTACGCTGCCAGGTAACTAAGGGTTAATTGTATTTAAAGGCATTTTTTAGACAAACTACGTTTATATCGACGTTTTCAAGTGCTCTCGAAGCCAAGCAGTTTGTGTAAGTGGCTTCAGATTAGCCATCTAATCCTGAGTTTATGTTTTCAAGCGACTTGGAAGTGTCAAGTTAAGTCGAAAATAATATAGACGTGGCTTGAGTAAAGCTTTTTAGCTGGTGCCATAGTGGTACCAGAGATGTTAATGTCAGTGAAGTAGCCAGGATCTATGGTTGGGGGTCATTCTTTCAAAGAAAAAAAAGAGAATATTAGTGAGTTACAAGGGGGTGAAGCTAATTAGTTAAATAAGCAGGGGCTTATCTTTCCCTTGCTCCCCCGTAACAACGCCACTTCATCTCGAATTTTATATATACTAAGAAGATATGTAATAGCCTCCTTATTTTACAAATTAACCTTTGGCTCGAAAATATCAAAATGGCACCTTTTTTTACAGAACTCAAAATGGATAATAAAATTCTTATATGCAAAATTTAGGATCCTCGTGGAACGCATGAAACAGCGTTCTGTTTAACCTGACCTTAACTAACTGAGGATATACGTTATAGCTGCTCCTGATTTTCATATTATATATATATATATATATATATATATATATATATATATATATATATATATATATATATATATATATATACATATATATATATATATATATATATATATATATATATATATATATATATATATATATATATATATACTTTATTTATCTTCTGCAAGACCAAAGCTATGGTATTATATTCTTCTTTCAGTTTCGTTGAGTGAGCTAGTGGTATTGAACCATATTTATTCCCATTATGTAGAAGGACACATTTTAAACTTCGCTTTGAACTGTCAATAAATAGGCGCCAATCATCTGGAATATATTCAGAAAGTCCCATTTCTTTCATGAGTCCCCTAATTTCGTGACAAAATACAAGATTGTCTTCTTGAGAAAAGAATGGTAGCAGATCTTTTTCTCTTGTACGGTAAAAGGTAATTTTGGTTCCTTGTTCCAGTAAGTTTTTGTCGTTCAACCTAGAAGCCAGTACTTCAGAAGCTTTTTTCGATAAATTGAGATCCCTGGTGAGATCATTTAATTCATTTTGATTGAAGCGTTGAGGAACTGATGACGTCCCCTCATAGTCACTGTTAG
The DNA here is from genome assembly GCA_019049505.1 of Pachyrhynchus sulphureomaculatus. Taxonomy (NCBI): domain Eukaryota; kingdom Metazoa; phylum Arthropoda; class Insecta; order Coleoptera; family Curculionidae; genus Pachyrhynchus; species Pachyrhynchus sulphureomaculatus. The sequence continues at coordinate 17,944,608 of CM032450.1, forward strand.
TTTCATTAGCATCAGAAGACCGATCAGAGGGAAAATATTCGTCATCAGAGATATGTGGTAGCTGATGAAATGTTGGAATCGGTATTTCATCTGAGTGCGGGATAGGGCGTATTGCCGAGTCTAAATTGGGATAAGTCCACTTACTGCGGTTATTTCGATTGATTCCATTAGTATTTACTAAACAGAAATAACAATCATTGAAGTGGTTTTTTGGTTCTCTCCAAACCATTGGTACGCCGAATTTTAGACATTTTCTTTTCCCGGTAGTCCACTGCCGTAAATGCTCTGTACAAGTTTTACATACGAGATGCGGGGCCCACGTTTTGTCCTGATCACCAAGCTTATATATATACATATATATATGTATATATATATATATATATATATATATATATATATATATATATATATATATACATATACATATATATATATATATATATATATATATATATATATATATATATATATATATATATATATATATATATATATATATATATATATATATATATATACATATATATATATATATATATATATATATATATATATATATATATATAATATATATATATATATATATATACATATATATATATATATATATATATATATATATATATATATATATATATATATATATATATATATATATCGGAAGATCGGAAACAAACTTTGCTGAAAACTCATTTGGGGTGTGTTTTGTGAAGTCACTGATCATTTTATACCTCCGTAACAAAAATTTTTATTTCAGAAGCGATGAACGTACGGAACACTAGTTGCGCAAGTTCAACTTGCACTTGACCGGTTATTTATTAGAATAACAGACAATTTGAATGAAAATCGTCTACTTTATTTGATCCAACTAAATATTTTAATTCATAGTGCGGAGAAAAATGATAAAGTCGAAAATCCGTCGACGTTATATTTAAGTAATGAATAAAGTTATATATGCCTTTCCTTTTACGAGACCGTTCGAAAATAATAAACAAATTGGGAGTTTCGAAATATTAAAATACAATTTTTGAAGTAATTAATGAAGGACTAGCGCATTCTCCAAAAGAATTAAAATTTTTAAACTCCACGGACATGCTAGAATATATACACCTTACCGACTTGTTTTAATTTCAGATCAATAGCAGTTTTCTAGTTGAGTCCAGCTAGTTCTTTTCACAGCTACAATATTGAGGCTGAAGCCACTGCAAAGCCTATTTTTTGAATAATTCTCTGAATATGACGGAAGTACGTTTACCTGCGCATTCGCCAAATATTAGAATATTTCTTAGATTTTCATTTCAATATGTGTATTTTTCACATTACATCTAGCTATTGAATTCTTACAATAGGATGAGTACAAATACCTAAGTTACCCAAAAACGACGAGTAAAATAGAAAAAATTAAACTACTTTTCATTACTTTACTCTATTTGCTAGGCAATATTGCTACCAAAGCCCGCGTTCTAAAATCTCTTTACTAGCCAACAAGCTCCAATCAAGGGCATTCCTCTACGACCAATAAACCAAAAGTTCCAATTCCAAAAAATTCCATTCCAAAGACCGTATAGTAGACCGCTTTCGTAAAGGCTCTTTAGATTTTAAGGTTTCTCGATGTTTGAATAGATTTTGTCTATTTTAAATACGATTTTTGTACCAACAAAAAAAGACTTGTTTGTTAACCCGTCAATCAGTTTCAACTAGCCTGCAAGGTATTACCGTGTTGCAATTTTCTCTAGTCTGAGTCTTAGCTGTATTTCAATCTTGGAAGAGACAACATTATTAGAGTCTCTTATAAGCTTCCTATTTACACAAAATACATATACTATATACAAGAAGTATATCAGTTCTAAGATGGAAGTGGTCATTTTAAGAATGTGTAAGCTGCAATTCCGGTTGAACTATTGCTCGGTCTTTCGTAAAATAAATGTAATGTAGTAAGTAATAATCATATATATCTTTAATATCCAACCAGCGGTTGCTAATTGGACTTCTTTTCACTTAGTACCGCGGCTACCAGTGGCAACAGCCACTTAGCAATCCGGTTAAATTTTGATGTATGTTTAAGTACTTTTACTAATATAAAAAATCGGATCAAGTAATACGGAACATTACAGGCAGTGATTTAGCCAAGGGGGAACAGAACCATACGTCCCCCTGCCTCATTGTTCTTTGAATTCATCCGCCCCTTCTCCAGTTCCTAGAACGTCCCTTCGCCGGATTAGTGTAGTACAATTTTTACAGCTAATAAAACGATAACATCTTCAAGTAATACATTTTTATTTCAAAAGCAAATTCAAAATATAAAAAAAGTTATTCTTTTGCAGCAGCATCGGTTCTACGGTCATAAAGACGGGGAAGGCGTATGTCTCCCCTAGTCCCCTCAGAAAGAAACTTATTTACTGAGTACATAACCAGTTAAAAATAATGTTTTAACTTGGAAAACACCCTCTATATATGTACCCATTAATTTTATTGCATACATATTTAAAACCCGCAAATTAGTGCGACTAAGACGTGTTTGATTAATTTTTGGAAATTTACATATTTTTTCAATAGTTGGCTATAAAAAATCAAAGCAATCATAAAAGTTTTAAAAATGTTGTAACAAAACAGGATAACAAGCAAGTATAAAACTGGAAGTTTATAATTTGGCTTAGTTAATATTAACATTATTGATTTTTATAGCCTGCTATTAATAAATTTTTGATAATAATTTGTCACTAATGGTCCAATATGCAAAAGCAGTATCTATGTTTATTAAAAAGAAAAAAAAAAGCACATTTTGCAAAAATAATGTAACCAGCGGTTGCTAATTGGACTTCTTTCACTTAGTACCGCGGCTACCAGTGGCAATAGCCACTTAGCAACCCGGTTAAATTTTGATGTATCTTTAGGTACTTTTATTAAAATAAAAAATCGGATCACTTGAACGTATTACTTAATACGGAACATTACAGGCTATAATTTAGCCAAGGGGGAACAGAACCATACGTCCCCCTGCCTCAATATGGATTCATCCGCCCCTTCTCCAGTTTCTAGAACCACCCTTCGCCGAATTAGTGTAGTACAATTTTCACAGCTAATAAAACGATAACATCTTCAAGTAATACATTTTTATTTAAAAAACAATATAAAAAAAGAAAAAAAAGTTATTCTTTTTCAGCAGCAGATTTTATTTAAACAAAAAATTTTATAATTTGTGCAACCAAATCCATAAAAAATAAACAACTAATTTCTTTTTTTCTTGATTATTTTGAAAATAAACCGCATTTTAACAATAAATACCTAACATTAACAAAACTTAAAAAATGTAACTTTTACAATAAAATATTCAGCGCTTATACTAACAATCATAACTAGAACACACAACACTGATCCTCAGTTAAACTTTCCAATATAAATTCACATATTACATACAAAATCTATATATAGTTTCTATAATTTAAAACTATTGTTAGAATTAAAAAGCTACCAACACATTTAATGGTCATATTTAGTGGCGTAGCGGAGGAGAGAGTCAAGGAGCATATGCTCCCCTATCCTATTTGTTTTTCTTAAAAAAGGCCCTTTGGATCCATCTGTCCCCCTCCCCCACCCCGTCCTTAGAACCTGGCTACGCCACTGGACATATTAAATTATAACTATCTAATAAGCTAATTTTTCTACATGTCATTATTTGCGTAGAAGTATTTTGATTTTTTTTTTATGTATTTACGCATAATGAAAAACTAAATAACAGAATTTGTAGATTTCAGTTATACAATAACATACTTTATTCTCTGCTGTTTATAATTTCGAAAACTATTGTCCATCGAGCATAAACACTGATGATTTACATCTGTAAAAATTGCGAGTTATTTTTAATCCTCCAGCCCAGAGCTACTCTCTCAATCCTTTTTTATAATCTGTTCAAGAAACGTATATTTTATAGATTCCTTACAGTCATACCCGATATACCATATAACTCATCCACCATACTACACACACACACACCATAGTTTAATGGACCAGAAAAGCTTGAACTGTAAATAAACAGCGGTAACAGTGAATTTAAGGTCTTGTGTCCCCTTATCTTATTAAAACGGCAATAATTTAACTGCGAGAGTATTGGCCGTTGAACCTCCAGAATAAGGAATGGCTTTGTAAAATTTTTTAAATTCTATTTATATTTTCATTATACGTGAACTAGTCTTAAAATAAATACCGTACTTTTATACATTTGTATTTTGTACGTGCAACATAAATTCTTTAATATATACAGGGTGTATTTTAGATTGTAGTATTATTTTTACCTTGTTATAGTTCTCATAAAGTAAAGCCACTTCGCCTCTTATACCATATACAGTCTGTCAAGTAAGAACGCGTCCTTTGTTTACAACGCATCGGTATCGTTTGTGAAGAAGTAGGTAAATCATTTTAATGAGACGAAAAATATCGACGACTTGCTAAAACGTGCCTCGATGGGCAAAGTCACTCCGACAGTCGAAAAACGAATCGTATCTTTGTTTTCACCCGGGACCCGAAACTGATACTGCGTCAAGGAGCGCCAAAATTAAGAAAATTGGGTTTGAATGTGTCCCATGAGACCATTCGACATCTTCACGTCGTGAAGCGACTCGCTTGGGCCTACGATAAGTGGCCCTCACAATCCCCGGACTCCAAGTCTATTGGAAACATTTAATCCCTTGTAAAGAGAAAGCTTAGAGGAAAGATTCTGAAAACTTTGAGATTCGAAAAATTTGCAGAGTATGTAGAGAATCTCGTCGACAGCATGCCTTGAAGATGCCAGGCGGTTATTGATTCAGGAGGCGATTGGTACGAACGGTCACGATTTTACTTGACAGACAGGAGATCCAAAAAACAATTTTAAAAAAGGCCCCACCCCTGCAAATTGCGTAAAAATTAAGTTAATCCAAACGAATTTTTTATTCAGTCAATATTTCACCACTACGAGATCATCACCATCGTATTTACAACGATAACACGATTTACCATTTTCTATTAATTTTCTTCTTTTGCTGTCTTATATCTCGACAAAAGCGAAAGTAATTGGGCATAAGAATAAACAGGACATTCCCAACGGTACCGCCGTTTCAAAGTACAATGAACAGTAGTAAAAAGCATATTACATATGTTTCACACGACGACATAAATATTTTTGAAGGTCAAATCTTTATTACTCAACTAATTTATAGACCGTTTGTCCAATAAGAAACCGAACTTTTCGAAAATAGAAAGAAGACAGTTGCATTTTTTGTTGTCGAATGCAGCAACCTTCATTGGTGTTGTGTTAGCTGTTTTAGGGCATTTGCTCTATTATATATCTAGTGATAAAAGCGATAGTGTTTGACAAACAGTCGGAAAATGAGTTTCAAACAAGTTGTCTTTAACTTTTGGATTCATGAAAAATGTAGTGGATTCATGAAAAAAGTACACGAGTGGTTTAAGCGATTTGCGTTGTGGTCGTGCGGATGCTTGAGTGTGCCCGTATAAAGAAAATCCGGGCTCCGGGAATTCAATTTTCGGGCCTCCACCGAGAACGACCCTCCAAATAAAAAAAATTCCTCTTTTCGAAAAAACACCTCTGTAACAATGAAACCTTAAAAGCTTAGATCCTTCCTCAGAACGATCAAGAAAAATTTCTGTCCTGTCGGCGCTATGCGTGTATACGACGAACAGTCCAAAAATTGGATTGAGCAAAGTGAATCTTTGAAAAGTGCGCGGGATATCGTCAAGAAAAACCCAAAATCATCGGTCATAAGGACGGGGAAGGCGTATGTCTCCCCTAGTCCCCACAGATAGTGACTTATTTTAGTGAATACATAACCAGTTAAAAATAATGTTCTAGCTTGGAAAACACCCTCTATATATGTACGCATTAATTTTATTGCATACATATTTAAAACCCGCAAATTAGTGCGACTAAGGCAGTGTTTTATTAATTTTTGGAAATTTACATATTTTTTCAATAGTTGGCTATAAAAAGTCAAAGCAATTATAAAAGTTTTACAAAATGTTATAATAAAACAGGATAACAAGCAAGTATAAAATTGGAAGTTTATAATTTGGCTTAGTTAATATTAATATTATTGATTTTTATAGCCTGCTATTAACAAATTTTTGACAATAATTTGTCACTAATGGTCCAATATGCAAAAGCAGTATCTATATTTATTAAAAAGAAAAAAAGCACATTTTGCAAAAATAATGTAAAATATTTCAATAAGTAAGGTAAACCTTAGATTTTTAATATTAAAGAAAAATAAATAAATTAATTGATGTTGCCGAATTTACCTTACCTTTTGCAATATTCTATATTTTTTTGAGCAGTGTAATTTAAGTATGTAATTACCAAAGTATATTTCATAATAAATAATAAAAACAGGTACTTGTCAATACACTTTGACCTACGGTACTGGGCAATTTTATTGATAGTAATTTTTAACTACAATAACCAACAAAATTGTTATAGTTGTAGAAAAAAAGTACTATAATACCAGTGCAATGTACTATAAGGTCAAAAACGAACTGTCAAAATTAACTAAAAATGACGCTTTGGTATGTTTATTGTACCCACATGAGAAATAAAGATAAGTGAATTTGAAGATGTCAACCACACTTTTTTAGCAGTAAGACACAAAACGTGTATCTCTGGCTGACGAGTCGTAATATGACGAGGGAGCATCCCGAGATGGTTAAACAGTTGCGACAGTAATAAATATTTGCCGAAATATAATCTTTGTTCAATTTTGACCCTTATTAATTACATTTTTCTTTATTATAAGAAATACGGACTATTAGTTCAGATACTGAATTAGTTACAAGTGTACTTATTACAACTATGCGTCTTCGTTTACGACTGAAAATGTTCATTTTGATTTAATAGCGCCTATGTATGCTGAAAAAAAAGTATTTATGCTTTAAACATAAGTAGTCAGAAAAAAAAACATAGTATGATTGACATGTTCAAAATTATCGCCTAAATAGAATTACTATTAAAGCAATGATGTGGTAATGCTCTTTTAGTAAATTACCAAAAACCAGAGGATTTACCCCCTGGGGGGTTTCTTACTCGGATACATGATTTTCTTTCAACATCTAAGTCTTCTGCAAAAAATAATAAAAAAAATATCAGTATCTGTTGTTCATAATACATACAAGTGCAATCCAAACAATGCAGTCTCAGTGTTACTTATAAACAAACAAAAATTATTTTATAGGCGCCTGACGAAGACAAGTCTTACCACTAATTGAGAAAGTAGAATCCTGAATATTTCTTTGGCCCTCCGGCCTAGCACCTTTACCAGTGGGTGTACAAACAGCTGAATCAGGTAGAGTAGGAGTTGGACACGCTGATGCTTTTTCTTCTAAATGAATCTATAAAAACCAAATTCCTTTCTGCTAATTTGTTCTGTTTTCTTTCCGCAAAGTTAGTCGCCGTTATTTCTGGTTTGCGAAGTTTCACCTGCGCTTGCACGGAACACCTTCACTTAACCTACACTGCATGCAGTGTTTTAATCGCGTAAAGTGAAGATTTATTGTGAAATAGTAGGCAAAACGTCGGAAATCATATCTCCGTTTGCATGGACTACATATATATATCACCAGCTCAAACATGTGGTTTTTGCATGAAAATCGGAACGGCTGTTCCCAAATCACAAGCGGGTAGGGGGAGACGTTTAATTTTATAATATACATATATGCTACTACCAACCTTTTCAAGCTCTCGTAGATTCTCAATTTTTTCCTCGACGATACCATTTCCTTGAGGCTTTAAGTCAACCACCTTGTCAGGATCGTATACATATGGAGGGAAAACTGGTGTATCAATATATTTTCCAAATCCTTCTACTGCCCTTAATTGACCTTCATCTACGATAACCCTTCCATTGACTATTACATATTCTGGAACACCATGACATACCATTCCCTAAAATATTTAAGGCAGAATTAAATATGAATATTACTAATTTTTAGGAATATTATGTAATTTTAGTATCACAGTAAATTAAATTAATAATAATTTACCTCAAAAATATTAAAATCTACAGCTTGATGATGCGTTTTCGCTGAAATGGTTCTAGTGGCATTAGGGTTCCAAATAACAATATCTGCATCCGAACCTACGCCAATATATCCTTTTCTAGGGTAAATATTAAATATTTTAGCTGCGTTTGTACTTGTGATGGATACAAATCTTGTTGGGTCAATAAGGCCTGTGTGAACTCCTTTTTCCCAAACTACGGACATTCTGTCCTCAACTCCATTGACGCCGTTAGGAATTTTTGTGAAATTATCTTTTCCTAATTCCTTTTGGGCCTTATTAAATGTACAGTTGTCGCTACCAACTAATTGAAGAACGTCTCTAAATTGGCAAATTGAAAAAAAAAAAAGAAACGTGTTAGTTTTAATTGTTATTATGCTTAACCCTTTAATACAACGTTCAAGCTGAAGAACATACTAATACAAATTGTTAGTTTACCCATAAATGAAAAAAAAACCCTCAATTTCTAAATTATTTTGTTAATATACAGACCAGTTCATATGATTACGAATACGGTACAATCACCAAGCTTTTGAAAGGTAACATGAGCTTCAACCTTTTCCTAGGCACATAGAGGAAGGCCAAAAAGAAAAGTCTGCTTAATATTAGCGTGTCCAAGAAAGACAGCAAAAAGAATGTAGACAAAAAAATTTCTATCCCCAAAAATAATAGGCCAGGCTTCGAGTAAACACAGTAGCAAGTACTAGGCAAAGAGACAATTATTTTGAAGAATCTTAATCATTTAGAGAGTAATAATATATTTATATTTTAGTTCAGAATTTTAGAATTTATTAATTCTTTAGGTAAACATGTTATTTTTAATATTTTATTTTACAGTTTTTAAAATGAAATCATTGTGCAAGCTTATTTCGGCAATTTTTCTAATGAGATATCAAAATAGTTTCTCTCTTGGTTTCCATTTCACACTCACTTGCTGTGCTATAGTTACTGTTATGTTCGCAGCTGTGTGAACCGTACAGTATACCTAGACTTCAGTCACAAAAAATATAGCTATCGCTACAGAAAGGCAAACTCTAGGTATCGCGGGGTCAATAAAATGTACCTCGTTCAGTTTTTAGAGACGCCGCCCATATCTATTCCTATTATTGTTACATATAATACAAATTCCACTTGCGCTAATTCTCTAAGAAACGGTTTCGCGAAGTTTTGTTCCCCCTGCTTATCTTTGTGTAGTGTAACTCTATTGTTTGTGCTTCAGCTAACGCTGCAGGTGGATTGTTTTCTCAAAAAGTTTAAAATTTATTATTTTATTAAATTGTATAATCAAATTATCAAATTATAAAAACACTTAAAAAAAAACACTATTTTCCTTTTTTAATTATAAATACTCAATCCTCAGTAATTTTAAATATGCCAGCCTCCATGGACAGACGCACTTTTAGTAGATAAAGTAAAACGCCCAAACCCAGTGAATATGAATTTTCTTAATTTAACGTATTGAAATCCAAAATCGCGATAATTATTAGGGTTTTTCGATTTCCTAATCATACAGAGTGTTTAAATTCCACGCATCAACTATTTTGACCAATTAGAATTTATTATTTAAAATGATCTTCCTAACGAACTGATACTAGATCTAAATTAAAGAGAACTTTTCAAAATACTTTTAATAATTTCAGAGATTTGACGTACGCTCTTTTAAACACCCTGTATAATACTCTACTAAGTTGGCTACTTAATACAAGTAATGGAGTTAGTAAACACACTTACGATGACAACAATTGCAAAAGCTGAGTAGAAGTATCAGGGTTAGATCTTACAGGTGGCGATGTGACCAATTTAGGGTCACGTGAATTGCCCACGACCCCAATTGAGGAGACTTCAGCCTCCCCAAATAACCGCTGACCTTCTGACTGTCTTTCAGCGATCATGTTGGCCGACGCTTCTGACGACACTCGAACGAAGTAGATTGGTATATTTACCTGTGTATTTTAAATAAGTTATTATAATCGAGGTAGAAAAGAGATCAGGGAAATTGTCTTATAGAAATTTATAAAAATTGAAATAATTTTAAAAAATTGGTGAAGTTACGTAGTACTTCCTCCGAAACTACAAGTTGTAAAATAAAGACTCTTCCTCCTCTCTACATACTACATCTGTTAAGATTGGAAATAATAAAAAAAAATGATTTTTACATTCGTCAACTTCAAGAATCACCAAAATGACATAACATATAACATAATGTATTCGAAGTTACCCCATTCCCTTTCCCCTCCCTTGCAGGCCCCTTCCGACTACTCCCCCCTACATGTATATAGGGTGAGTCAACGATAGAGTAAAGTTCATTATCTCATTTGTTTCAGGAATTTCGAAAAAATGTTAAATACAATAGTTTTAGGGAATGTTAAGGTGCACAGTTTAAAATTATTTTTAAGTATACAGGGTACTTCAAAAAAGTGTGGCCGATATAACATATGTTTTTTTAAATAGAACATCCTATTTTCTAAAACCTAGTTTTCTAATATTTCAATTTATTTTAAAAAATATTAGTTTTCAGTTTTGTAAAAAGTTGCCAGTAGCGCCATTGTTTCTGAAGGTAGAATACTCATAATTGGTACAAGCGTTCTACAGAGATGAAAAAAAGACAAATGTAAAGAAATTTGCGTTAGATGCTAGAGGGTGTTCAAAATAAATTTATACATTTCGACTATTTTAAATTGAAAAATCTACAATTTTTTAAATGACACCCCCTGTATATGATTATTTTTCTGCTAGATTTTACAAAACCCTCCAACCCTCCTTTCTTCAGTATCTCATATACCTATTTCTAATAGTTTTCGATTTATTTTGAATTTTTCAATTGGTACCCTTGTTTTTAATACACTTACGCTATTGTGAAAACATAAACAAATAGTTAATAATAATTTTAATATAGTTTAACTTATATAATGATTAATTATTATGACGTAATAAATGTTCAAAAATGTGCCCGTCTACACGTGTTTATTCGTTTTACGAGGCTGGTTTGAAAAGTCCGTGCAAAAATAAAAACTACTTATGTGTTTGGGGTAAACCTTTTTTATTTTTCGACATAGTCTCCTTTTAGGCTTATACACTTCGTCCAACGATGTTCTAGTTTGTTGATCCCTTCCGAATAATAGGATTTGTCCAAGTCTGCAAAATATCCATTAGTGTCTGCAATCACCTCCTCGTTTGAATAAAATCTTTGTCCCGCCAGCCATTTCTTCAAATTGGGAAACAAATAGTAGTCCGAGGGAGCCAAGTCTGGAGAATAGGGGGGATGTGAAACGAGTTGGAATCCTATTTCCATTAATTTTGCGACCACAACTGCTGAGGTGTGTGCTGGTGCGTTGTGGTGATGGAAAAGGACTTTCTTGTGGGCCAATCGCGGGCGTTTTTCTTGCAGCTCGGTTTTCAAACGATCCAATAACGATGAATAATATTCACCTGTAATAGTTTTACCCTTTTCCAGATAGTCGATGAGGATTATCCCTTGCGAATCCCAAAAGACAGTCGTCATAACCTTTCCGGCCGAAGGAACGGTCTTCGCCTTTTTTGGTGCAGATTCCCCCTTGGTAACCCATTGTTTAGATTGTTGTTTGGTCTCAGGAGTATAGTAATGTATCCATGTTTCATCCACAGTGACGAAACGACGCTTAAAGTCCTCCTGATTCTTCTGGAACAGCTGCAAACCATCCTTGCAACACTTCACACGATTCCGTTTTTGGTCAAGCGTGAGCAATCGCGGCACCCATCTTGCGGATAGCTTTCTCATGTCCAAATGTTTATGCAAAATATTATGTACCCGTTCAGTCGAGATGCCCACAGCGTCGTCCAGAACGTTTTGATCAATGATTTTCTGGAGTCGTAACCTCCACAGCGTCACTTGTGCCCATATGGCCAGTCTGAAAATTTTGAAACCACTTATAAACTGTTCTAATCGAAGGTGCAGAGTCACTATAATGTTTATCAAGCTTCTCTTTAGTCTCCTAAGCGTTTTGCCTTTCATAAAGTAATGTTTAATCACCACACGAAATTCTTTTTCGTCCATTTCTTGAAAATCACTCGACTTTCTTGATTCACACGAATGCCAAACACAAAGAAATAGACCAATATGGCTGAAACTTGGTGTGCGTTCATTCAAGAGATGCTACTAACTAAACATGACCTCGATACGCGCCGGTGGTGCCATCTCTTGGACTTTGCACGGACTTTTCAAACCAGCCTCGTAGAACATCCTATTTTCTAATTTATTATTAATAATGTTATATATACCTAAACCTAGTTTTCTAATATTTCAATTTATTTTAAAAAATATTAGTTTCAGTTTTGTAAAAAGTTGCCAGTAGCGCCATTGTTTCTGAAGGTAGAATACTCATAATTGGTACAAGCGTTCTACAGAGATGAAAAAAAGACAAATGTAAAGAAATTTGCGTTAGATGCTTGAGGGTGTTCAAAATAAATTTATACATTTCGACTATTTTAAATTGAAAAATCTTAAATTTTTTAAATGACACACCCTGTATATGATTATTTTTCTGATAGATTTTACAAAACCCTCCAACTTTTATTAAGTATGTCATATACCTATTTCTAATAGTTTTCGAATTATTTTGAATTTTTCAATTGGTACCCTTGTTTTTAATACACTTACGCTATTGTGAAAACATAAACAAATAGTTAATAATAATTTTAATATAGTTTAACTTATATAATGATTAATTATTATGACGTAATAAATGTTCAAAAATGTGCCCGTCTACACGTGTTTATTCGTTTTACTATATTTTCCTTCACTTTCCTTAGCATAAAGGGCGTTATTGTCCTGCACGCAACCCGTATATTATTTTCCATATCTACTGGTGTTGTAGGGGAATTCACATAAACACGATCTTTAATGTAGTCTCACAAAAAAAAGTCTAAAGGTGTTAAGTCTTATGATCGAGGGGGCCACTGAATGAATCCATCCTTACCGATCCATTTTTGTGGGTAACGATCGTTTAAAAATTCCCGAACTTCCCGGTGGTAATGAGCAACTTTTTCAAAAAGCTGGGGAAATTCGTTTTGCAAAAAATTTAGATATCTAGGCCCGTTAAGCGGGTCGCGGAAAAAATATGGACCAATAGTTTAATATTCCACAGCATACATTAAGCGACCAATGGTTTTGGTTTTGAACTTCCCGGACCCAAAATGAATTAACTGTTGAATAATAATGCATGTTATGGCTGTTAACTGGTCCATTACTACGAAAAGTAGCTTCATCAGAAAACATTATTTTGGATAAAAAATTTGGATCGGTTTCTATTGCTCCATTCATGGTGGTACAAAAGTTTACTCGTCGTTCAAAATTAAGGTCTTGAAGTTTTTGATGTAATTCCATATGAAAGGGATGATACTTGTATTTTCTCGTGGTGCGATTAGCCGTAGATTGGAATGTGTCAGATAAGTCAGCTAGTTGTCTGCTGACTTGGGGATTATTTTCAACATGAAATAAAAATCTCCATTTCTTTTCGTATTAAAAACAAGGGTAAAAATTGAAAAATTCAAAATAAATCGCAAACTATTAGAAATAGGTATATGACATACTTAATAAAAGTTGGAGGGTTTTGTAAAATCTATCAGAAAAAATAATAATATACAGGGTGTGCCATTTAAAAAATTTGAGATTTTTCAATTTAAAATAGTCGAAAGGCATAAATTTATTTTGAACACCCTGTAGCATCTAACTCAAATTTCATTACATATATCTTTTTTTTTTCATCACTATAGAACGCTCGTACCAATTATGAGTATTCCACCTTCAGAAGCAATGGCGCTACCGGCAATTTTTTACAAAACTGAAAACTAGTATTTTTTTTTTAATTGAAATATTAGAACAACTACTAGGTTTAGGTATATAACATTATTAATAAAAAGTTATAAAATTTTACCCAGAATTTAAAAATAAATTAGAAAATAGGATGTTCCATTTAAAAAAAAAAAACATATGTTATTATATCAGCCACACTTTTTTGAAGTACCCTGTATACTCAAAAATAATTTTAAACTGTGCACCTTAACATTCCCTAAAACCATTGTATTTAACATTTTTTCGTCATTCGTTGACTCATCCTGTAAAATAATTAGGCTTATAATTTCTACCAACCAAAAATCAGAAGAAATTTCTTTAATATTATTGTAATTGTACAAAACTTATGGACGCCCACTTCTTTAACCTCTTTCCCTGAAATAGTATTGCTCAAAAACTACAGGCTCTTTCCCCAAATAGTACATTTATAGCAAACTTGAAATCAATATCTCATTTCGATCGGGAGGGAGCAAACCGACAGATAGCCCGGGATAAACCGACGACGACATCATTTAGGGACTCGTGAAGAAATATAAAGATCTTGGGGATTGACTTTTCTTACTTACTTACTAACTTCGATTAACTTAAACGTATTTTAAATGTAGGTAACGCATAGTATCTTTCAACTTTTATGATAGGATGCAAGCACAACAGTCACAGTTATTAAATTTGTTATTACAAATCAACATACACAAACATAGTAAAGGTAGTAAAAATAAAATGCAGTGCAAACATAAAAGATAAAAGCAAGAATGTGATGCAAAATAAAAAGACAGAAGTAAAACAGCCTGTACAAAGAGATTGCCTCTGAAGTTAGTCGTTTAAATCGATATACTTGACTTTTAATACTCATAAATATACAGTGTCAAGTGTATCTTTTACAGAAGTCGCTGATATACTGGCCCAAAAAATACTATGATCAACAGTTATTTTTGTTTACATTTTTTAATATTTATATTTTTATTTAATATACAATAGTTTACATTATTTTAGGTTACTTCATTTTCTTGTATAAATTATAGGGCTTTTCTCCTACAGGAACATAAATTATGAACCAGAAAAAACAATGTCTAGATCGAAGTAAGGTACAGATTGTATCTCTGGCTTGTGAAAGTCTAAAATTTAAAAGCATGCCTGCCCTCCATCGGGCGCTGTTTATGGGCATAGACCGACAGAGGACATGAACGAAGTCCATATTTCAGCAGTGACCATTGTTCTCTCATTTGTCAATTCATCCCGGGACGCGTTTCGCAGTATCTCGGCTCATTAGCCGAGCTAGAAAAGAGAAACGAAAGAACAAAACACGAAATACTTATTTTTTTAGGGTCTAGCACACGTGCTACAGGGAAGTCCCTAAAGCGCTCCAGGAGTGGCACGTGTACGGAAAAAGCGATTCACGCTGTTCTTGAATCGCTGTAAATTGTACTCGGTGGGAAACACAGCCTTGGGCAAATTATTTCAAAGGGATGATGTTCTCCATATAAAAGACGGCTTGAAAAGCGTTGTACGCGGAGTAACAAGCTGAACCTCATACGGATGTGAAGTATTAGCGCGACGTATATTTCTAACATGCACCGCTCTGGGAGGAATTAAGCAGGCTACATCCCTCGAACACTTTCCATGAAAATACTTGTAGAACAGTCTCAAGTCGCCAACCGTTCTTCGATGTTCCAGCGAATCAAGGCCGCCGGTCAGTTCGTTCCGGGTCTCCAGTCAGACGAACAACTCTTCTCTGAACAGAATCCAACAAATTCAGTGTGTGTTTGGGAGCGGAGCTCCAAACATGGGAGCAGTATTATATAGTTGGTCGAATTTGGGCTTTGTAAAGAATTAATAGTTGTTGTGAAGTGTAAAGCTTTCTGGCTCAAAATAATATTCCCAACGATTGAGAAGCTCTCCTTGCTATGCCTGCAACATGTTCATGCAGGACATATTTGCTCCCAAATTAACGCCCAACAAATTGAGTGACGATGCTAGGGGAATGGAGTGCCCCGACGTGACTATGTCGGGTTCAACAACGTTAACTTTTTTAGAAAAAACTACCGCCTGGGTTTTTGTAGCGTTAAATTCCACTTGGTTACTGTCACCCCAAGATAGAATTTCTTCCAGGTCTTTGTTAAGTTGAACGACCTCCTGCTGTCTGCGGATATTCGCCTGAGTAGCCGATGTCCGAGCGTTCAAAGTGAATGAGATTGCAGTATCATGCGTAATATCCCAGTAAGATATAACAAATTGTGTTTATGAATCGTGAAAGAGTAAAATTTAAAAACCTATCTGCCCTCCATAGAGGGGCATATTGTTACTAACCATTACTCGAAAAAGTATTTTGAGTTTTTTCTCGCGTTTCTCGATTCTAGCTTGGCTGATAAGCCGTGATACAGAAAAACACATCCCTAGATAGACTGACAGATGAGAGAAGAGTGGTGATTGTTCAAATATAGACCGTTTTAGTAATTGATATAAATTTTTCTAACTGAGTTAGAACCCTAACACTCGAGCTGCCTCGTGGTAATTGTTAGTGACAGTTCCTCTCTCGATTTGTGGCCTTAAATAGACCCCGGCGGAGGGCAGGTGTGCTTTTCAATTGTCTCCTTACTCTTTGTCAAGGCAAATTAAAAATATAATTTAAAATGAAGTACAATGAAAAAATTTCAGAGGCAAAAATAACAGAAAAATTAACCATCTAAACTTACTGTGCTAAAAGAGTCATAAGTGCAAGCGGGGTACTAGGATCCGACCTAAGAGGTGGACTAAGAATATGACCAGCGGCATGCTGGAAGCATTCGTGCCTACAGTGGGTACCGTCAGTACCGAGAGCTGCTACAAGGGTCTCACCATAAACCTGGGTGCCATTTTCGCGAGAAGAATTTAAGGCTTGAGCTGCCAATGGGCTCATTACATGCACTACGTACAGCGGACAATCTACCTATAAGGAAGCGTATAAAAGTCTACATCAAAATAAAAAGTACTACACAGTACTAAATTACTATAGAGTAAAATAAAAAGTTCATGCAAAATAAAAACATACGGTACATTTTGGAGTAAACAGAATGCTCTGAAAATAGTAAACTGTCTGTGAAAATAAAATATCGTTTTTATGATTTTAACTCAAATTTGGCAGGATTAAAACACGGTACAACCAGGGGTTAATAAAGAGTAATGGGCCTCCAATACAACTAAAAATCTCATATAAAAACGGAGGTTTCGGCTATCTATTTGTATCTGCTGGTCGTAATATTAGAAGCATTAATGCCAAATGTTGCTATTTTTTTTATCAAAAAACCTAAAATATTTCGTGAGACTCAGTACCTGGCACTTTGAGCTCAAAAAGATTGGTATGGAAGCCTCTAGAACATGAAGTATAAATCTATAAACTCTAAAAATCATTATGAAATCAAAAAATGTGTTACTATTACAATATTATCAACGTTTATGAATCAGCTGTCCTAAATAGCAAATTTTGTACATATCTTTAGTAAAGTAAGTACCTGTTTTGCGATAACACACGCCCTGTTAACAGCCTCAGCTTCTACTTCTTCAGGTCTGGATATCTCATGCCCCTCAGGACCCGTTACCCCTTTAGATAAAAGTTTTTCCACATTCTTAGCTATGATTGATCCGTTTTCAGCGTGCACTTGAGCTACAGCGCCTAACTTTTGACATTGTTCAAATGCACTGTATAATTCTGAATCACTCAACATGAAACTGTAGGCCATGAACATCTTAAAAGAGTTTACGCCTAAAAATAAAAAGCATTAGGCTTTTTTCATTGCTGGTGATACACGCATCTTTGGCTGTGTCTACCTGGAGAACGGTTATTTTATCAAACAAAGATATTTGTCTGAACCACAATTCAATTTAGTATCAAGAAACGTATTAAACTAGCAAGCCGTCTGTTTCTATAAAATACTGTTAATCGATTTCGAACATTTGACGTGCCATATCCGATATGAACGTAGGCGACCCTATCGCTTTTGCCTGTGGTTGGTGCTTTTTTAAATGTTCCACAGACAAAGGGGACCTGCAGTTTAATGTCGGTTCCGAACGGCCAGGCTTTGCTAGGTATGCTACTACAGGTGGTTTGCCATTACCTTCCCGCGAGAGGCGATAGTCTCAAAGTTTTTATTTTTTAGATTTATTATTTTTCGAGCCGAGGCTCGAACTCGGGTCTCTGGCGTAGGAAGCAAACACCTTACCTACTATGCTATAGCCGCCATACCGAAAGTTCTCGTTCAGATTTACAGCATCCCAATTATTTTATTGTAGACATGTTTAGGGATGGGAATTTTTTCAACATATCGATAATTATCGATATATCGAGTAGCGATAGATGAATTCACAAATTACTGATATATCGATAACTGTAACTACCGATATATGGATAGTTATTAATACCTATCGATGTGTCCATAGTTATCGATACATCGACAGTTATTGATAGTTAAGGATATGTCAGTAGTTGTCGATATATCCAAAGTTATCGGTATGTGGGTATATATATCACTTATTTTCATCAATTTCATTAATTCTAGAAGGTAATAATTTTTTTTTTTACAAGAAAGGGCTCTTTTTTTGGAAGTCTCTCCCATCTTGGTAATCAACTTTTGAATAATAATTACCGATATATCAATATTTATTGATGTATCAATAGTCTTCGATAATTATTATCAATATGTCGATAACTATAAGTTATAATTAATTCTAATCAAAATTATGGGTAGGTAGATGCTGTCGACTATCGATAGGTAAAATTCATAATCGCCCATTCCTAGTCATATATTACTATATGCGTATTGATTTCATTAGTCCATAGTCATGTATAATAGATATTTCAAACTTACCATGTTCTCTACAAAGTATTTCCATCTCTCTTTTAATTTGGTCAGACCAATGAGGTAGACACATATGGAGAGCATAGTCACAGCACACTTTGTCATCAGCCTTTTGACGATAGTTGTAAAAACAGTCTAAAATTGATTCTCCTGGTTTTGGAAAGGCAAAATCAACTAAAAAAAATGGCAATGTTATTTACCCAGTACTTCGCTAGCAAATATATATTATACAAAGCCTACTTCCTCTCCTCTCTTCATATACTACTATTTCTATTAAGCTTGAAAATTTTCAGCCTACAACCACAGAAAAGACATACACCATGATATATTCGAAACTACCCCCTTTAACTTTCTTCAGCTTCATTTTATATCTATATGTAATTATACCTAAAATTGATCAATATTTCCACTAAAAACCAGAAGAAACGTCTATAATATATTCGAACAAAATTTATCAATCACACTCCATTGCTTTCTCTGATGTACTAAGTACTATTAATCTACAAAATTCTAAATCGATATTTTCCTTTCGTGTAGGAGTAATAGAAGCAAGCGACTGATCGAAACTGGAAATTATATTTTTTTGTGACTTAGGGACCCTGAAACGTGAAAAAATGCTACATTTCACAGAGTGATTTGCACGTGTTGGTACAGCTATTTAGCTAGGTATCATTGAACATGGTGTTCGAATTCTTCGATCTACAAGATTTTAACATGGCATACAACCTCACCCTCACACCCGGTATATATCTACAAAAAAAAAACAAAAATAAAAGTAATGACCTAATATGAACTAAGATCTCACAAAATATACAAACTCTCTCTCTTTTCGTCATCCTTTCCTCGAGCGATATGGCTTAAAAACCGCAGGTTCCTACCCTATCCTTAGTACTATACATATACTAAATTCATAACCGATATCTCGTTTCATCCGGAAGTTAACGCAGCAACAAAACGTCAGACAGGCCGATAGATCAGCAAAGAGACAAACACACGAACGGACTGTAACAAGAAACATATTTTTCATGAACGAGAGACCCTAAAACGCGAATAAATGTAAAAAACTGGGGGCTTTTTTCACGAAGAAAATATTTTTTCTCCTTATTAAGGACACAAAAATATAAAATTATTCATTGTATGTTACGTCATTTATTATCTAAAGAAGAATTATATAAGCTATTATTATATGTCAATATTTTTAAAATAAGGAACTAAAATGTTCAGATTAATTTAAGTACCAAAAACATCTAAATTTAAATTTTACAAAAACAAAAATGCCTACGTTCATTTTTTTTTCTGTTCACTCAGAATTGTTCCCTTTGTGAAATTACACACACAGTGAAAAAATTAAATAAATAAATAAATGTAATACTTTCTCCGATCCAGATATTTTCTTGGCTTTTTTCATTATAAGCGTCAAAAATCTAAGAATATTAGTTGAGTGAAAATCCTACATCTACTCCATCATCAAAAAATACCCTGTCAAGTTCAATAATACTAAAATATAATGCCAATTAAATGCCTTTAAAGAAGGTTTCGTCTGACGCAAGGAATTATGGTCGGAAATCACCTCTTTAGCAAATTCAACACGTTGAACTTTTTGTAACAAATTCAACTATGTTGAAACAAGCCTTGCAGCAAGAAGTTTTAAACCCAAACTTTCACTGAAGATGCTCTGAACAGATCCGAACGATATTGAAGTCTCTTTTACTCCCTTATAAACAGTAAATTTCTTATTCTCTTTGATCACTGTTTTCATTTTGTCGACGTTTCAGCAGTGCGATGTTAATGGTCTTTTATATCTTGAATTATCTTTTACTGATTTACGATCATTTTCAAAGCGCGAATACTACTTACATATTTTCGGTAAAGCACGGACACCATAACATTTTCAGTGTATCATTTCATTTTTGAAACAGAATTTAGCACAAATCCGCTGTTCAATAATTTCTTCTATATTAAAAATCGAAAAATAGCAAAGAGTTTATATAAACCAAGCGCTGTCTGAAGCGAATATGGTCGAATATCAAACTGAAATTTGGACGTTATTTTGGACTCAATAACATACGTAGCAACTTACGAAAAAAAAAATATTTGGCATGTTCTTTTCATGCGCTAAATTTAAATTAATTAAGATGGTGGCCGCGTATTTTTTGATAATGGTAATATTATATATATATATATATATATATATATATATATATATATATATATATATATATATATATAGAGAGAGAGAGAGAGAGAGAGAGAGAGAGAGAGAGAGAGAGAATTCACAATATTGTGAGGGTAGCGGTCAAAAGATTTTAGCCAAATAAAACAATGCCTGGATTTTTCTAACCTCTCTCACTTTTTTCGGTTCCTGAAACCACATGTTTCACTAGTAATGATTAAGAAAATGTAAAAATTTTTAACAAGTTTTAAATATGTAGTCCGTTAGTTTTTAGTATAAAATTGTTTTTACAAGTTGTTTTTGATTGAACAATGCTTGTCCTGGAAGATAACTCATGTTAAGTAAGTTTAATATTATAATTTCTCTGTTCAGTGATACCAATTAGTATTTTACCATCTGCTTCATTAATTAGCACAAATTTACTGTCCATTTTACTTGTAGAGTGTCCTGATGAAGGAAGAAATATATTCCGAAAGCTAGACTATTAACTAAGAGTTTTATTTGGCCAAAATCTTTTGACCGCTACCCTCACAATATTGTGAATTCTCTTTTTCACGAGTCAGTCACGACTACTTCTTCTGTCTTTTTATATATATATATATATATATATATATATATATATATATATATATATATATATATATATATATATACATACATACAAGTAGGCTGAACAGTTTTTGGTCTAGTTACTTGAAACACATTTTTTTTTTGCAAAATTCGACTTTATTCATCAACATAGTCTCCTTTAAGAGCGATACAATCAATTCAACGCTTTTCTAACATTTCTATACCTTTCTTGTAAAAGGATTTGTCTTTGCCTTCAAAATGGGCCTCAGTTTCAACGATAACTTCTTCATCGGAGCCAAATCTCTTTCCCGCGAGCATTTTTTTGAGGTCTCCGAATAGATAATAGTCGCTAGGGGCCAAATCTGGAGAATACGGTGGATGAGGAAGCAATTCGAACTTCAATTTTGCCATCGTAACTATTGCCTTCTGACATGGTGCATTGTGTCTTTGGTCGCTTCGGGCGGCTTTTCCCGGCTGCTGTCCACCCAGCTGACAGTCGATTTGATTCCGGTGTGTAGTGGTGGATCCATGTTTCATCCATTGTCACATATCGCATAAAAAAATCTTTTTTATTGCGCTTAAATAGGTCCAAACAGCGCTCAGATTCATCAACATGTTAGTGTTTGTGGTTCACTGTGAGCAAACGCGGTACCCATTTCGAACAGAGCTTTCTCATGCCCAAATGTTCATGCAAAATATGACCAACATATTTCTTTTGATATGTTTAAGGTATCAGCTATCTCACGCAATTTCACTTTACGGTTATCTAAAACAATTTTGTGGAGAGCTTTCAGCACCATTTGTGTCTGTACGGCCGCGTTTAAATTCAGTACACCAGTAAATGATGAGTGATTTTCCAGGGGCAGAGTCCCCGTAACAGTTATCAAGCCATTGCTTTGCTTGAAAGGTATTTTTTCAAAACAGTATTTAAATCAACACACGAAATTTTGATACGTATCGTTTGAAGGTTGGTACTTCCTAAAAATCATATGGATTTTTTGGAAAAGGGCGACATCTATGTGTCAGACCAAATATTTTTCAGCCTACGTATTTATATATATATATATATATATATATATATATATATATATATATATATATATATATATATAATGTATACATGAAAAAAGATTGTATTGATCAAATATTTTTATATTACTTTTGCTCCGTTTTTATAACACTGTCTAGTTAGCATATTGCTTATATTAATATTATGTAGCATGTACATAAATTTAGAAAATAATAATAATAATAGTACAATTTTTTAAAAGAGTCATTAAGATTTTTAGATAATAATAGTTAAGTACCAATATAACATAAAACCTGTATTCTATGCAAACTCAAACTCAAAATTAAGTATGCAAGAAAATTTATTCATAAACATGCGCCATTAAAATAAATGTTTAACAAATATTTTTAAACAGAAAATAAGTTGTTTCCAATGGCCCCTCTTGACATTGCAGTATTTATTTTATAAGGATCACGTTTCTTAGGTGTGAACTGTGTCAAACTGAAATTAATGTTATAGGGGTTCCTCTATATTATTATGTAGGAAAGGTTTGACGTGACAGAAAAATTTTGTCACACCTCTTTGTAGGTATACACCTACCCTAATACAGTTATGTTTAATGTTTTCTGATAAAGAAACCTTTTTTTAATGCTGTAATAGTAAAACTCGTTCATATTTTAAATAGCAGATCTTCTATACACGTTTTTTTAAGGGGCTAGCGATTTTACAACATCCTAAATTGTAGCTAAGATAGACAGCTATTTTAATCACCTCTTACATTCATATTATGTTATTAAAGCTTGCAATGAGGGAGACGCAATAGGAGCCCCGCTCCTTCCCTGAAAATGCATGCTATTGTAGTGCAATAGTAGTTTCGAAAATAAACAGTTTTAAGAAAGAAGTAAATTTTGATTAATTTTAATTACGAAGGTCATTCCGAAAGTTCTCAGCCTGACACAGGTATGACGCCAAGATGACCAAATTCTTATAATCTTTGATGATAGATGGCGTGCTGTACAGTTATAGATACTTCGTTTTAAAAGGCTTAACTCCAACGCATAGTCAGAAAGAATGTCACATTAAATGATTCTTCCTCCTCATTCCTGCCATTAAAAAGTGCGCTGCTAAATTTAAACGCATTTATACATCCATTCAAGATGGTAAACGCTTAGAACTCTCGAAAACTTCTATGACCGACGAGACTGTGAGAAAAATGTACAAGAGCATACGAAATGATGGCTGACTGAAGATACGCGAGCTCGCTGACATTGTAAACATCTCGATAGGTCGTGTCTCCCACATTTTCCACAATATTTTAGGTATGAGAAAGCTTCCCGCCTGATCGGTGCCGCGTTTGTTAACAATCGACCAAAAACGCATTCGAGTAAATATTAACCAAGAGTGAGAGAGAGAGAAAGATGGATTCCTCATTACATGCCAGACACGAATGGAGCAATGGACGGGAGCAGGTGAAAGTGCGCCCGAGAAAGCAAAACTAATTTCATCTGCAGGAAAAGCCATGGCTACGATTTTGTGGGATTCTCATGGTGCGGTGCTCATAGACTACCTGTAGAAAGGTAGAACCGTCACCGGGGAGTATTATACTTCACTATTGGAGCAACTGAAGGGTGCTATTCAGGCAAAACGTCCACATCCCGCAAAAAAGAAATTGCATTTTTATTACGATTATGCGCTTTTAAACACGTCTCGGATTGTTGCTGCTAAACTCCATATCCTTCACTTCAAAGTGCTTCCACCGTATTCGCCAGATTTAGCTCCCAGCAATAGTTTTGTTTCCTAACCTAAAAAAATGGCTGGCTTTGCGAAGATGCACTTCGAATGATGAAGTTAAGACTATTTTGCAGAATGGGATAAATCTTATTATAAAAAGACAGTAAAATCGTTGGACTAAATCTATTGATTTATAAAATCTTTAATCTTGCGTTTGATAGGCCAAAAACTTTTGGAACGACCCTCGTAAATTGACTTCCCATGCATTCATGGTGCAATTTCCTTCTTATTACGCAGTAGGCTAATCTTATCTCATCTATATAGTAATATTAATATGCACTACTTACTTATCATGGTGGTACCACCAGCAACTGCAGCCTTAGTACCCTGATAAAAGTCGTCCACTGACTTGGCACCCATAAATTCGAATTCAAAATGTGTATGAGGGTCGATACCACCGGGTAGAATATATTTTCCCCTGGCATCGATGGTTCTGGTACCTCCAGGGATGATAAGGTTCTTTCCGATTTGTTTAATGATTCCATCTTCAATATATACATCTTCTTCGGCGATCCCATCTTCATTTACTACTTTTCCCTTGGTGATGAGCAACCGGTTTTGAGAACTCTGAAAAGAATTATAAAAGAGCCATAAGTAAATTAAAATGTTCTTCTTTATGAACACATCTAATTTAAACTAACATGAAATATAAAAGGATATAGTTTTTACCAATTTTAATCCATAAAAAACAGTGTAAGCACAGAAAATATAACTATCGCTACAGAAAGACAAACACGTGGAACAAAACGTCGTCGTAAAACGAAGCCAGCGGTCTACCGCCAGCTCGTTGAAATGTGCCTTGTCAAGTGTCTCAGAGATGACGTGCAAGTAGAAGTTTTCCTTTATGTAACAATAATATATATATATATATATATATATATATATATATATATATATATATATATATATATATATATATATATATATCTTTGAGAAACTTGACGAGGCTTATTTAACGTGACAGCCGGGTTAATTTTGTGGCGACCTTTGGTTTCATGTGTTTGTCTTGTGTAATGATAGCTATATTTTCTGTGATATAAGTATAATCTAGGAGATCTATGTGAATTTCGACAAGCCACTAATATTTATCACTGAAGAGTTAAATATCAAACACTAGGTCAGGGTTACAAGTTTTAATTCTGTACTGCAAAATTGACTATTTTTATTAATTAGTCTATTATTTGAACTTGTTCAACCTAGAGTTTTGGTATGCATGCCACTTAAGGCAAATACTTATTTCTGTAGATTATTACATTTTCATTTACCTCCTGGCTAAAAAATTTAAAAAATCAAATAACGTAATAAAATCATACCATTTGTAACAATACAAATAAACGTCAAAAATGTCCCTTTCATAACCCTGAGACAAATTTTTAAATTTAGCTCTTCTAGAAAGGGTCACCCTGTATAACAGATACATAGACAAAATAACTAAAAAATAAAACAGTAAACATCGGCGATTATAAATTGAAAAATCTACAAATTTGCACATAAAATGCTCACAAAATCCAACATTTGATATTCCACAGGCATACATGGAAATAAGGTTTTGCACATTTATATGTGTAATAGCATTCTTTAGTGTATACTCACCCAGCGAATGTCCAGCATGTTCATTTGCTAAACAGGGGAGTAAACTGAATTCTGTCTTGTATTAGTGATATTCGAGTATTGTTAATAGAGATTTTGCAACACTTATTTTTCACATGCCTTTGTCCTTATCGTTATCTCAAGCATGCGCAATATTAACGCGAAGGAAGTGCAAGGTTAGGTTAGTATTCATCTTTTGTTACTTTAAGGGATTTTTTTTTTCTTTTTTTTTCATGGTTAAGTACACATTGTTGATGGGTCACCAATTAAAGTTGTGTCTAGCAGGTTTCCGTCCTTGCTTTAATATTTCCAAGGTAATACGAATGTGCGATAAATAAAATTTTATTCAAAATTAGCACTACACACACTGTAATGCCACTGTGCCAAAGACTGCAAGTCCCAACAAAATCTGAACACTAACTAACTGTTGTCAGTGTTGTTTGCTTTAAAAGATTATCATTTCAATTTTACTATATTTTCTAGGTGGTTTGTATACCTAAGTAGGAAAAAAAACAGACCCTACCATAATAGCAATAAGAATAACGAACTTCAAATAACCTAAAGTTCCTAAATAAGGGAATCGTTATCCTTAATAAAGTTTCTCTTATTTTGTTTCAATACTGCGCCAGGTACATGCTTAAAATAACGATAACAGCTGAGTCATTACACTTAATTTCTTCCCTTTACTCCTGCGCAAGCTTCAAACGGTGGACGCATGCTTCAAATAAAGATAAAGACAGTGGCCTACCTAAATAAGCGTTGCAAAATCTCTCTAACATCTACATTTTTAAGTATTTTCCCGGTGAGCCAAATATTTTATTTATGAAGCTAGCATTACGATTTGGGGTTTAATATAAAACTACTGAAAATAAAGTCCATATTTCAGCAGCCTACTGCTGCTACTTCTCTTATTGGCCAATCCATCCCGAGATCGACAAACAAGAGAACATAATTTACTAGTCCTTATCCAGGTACTTATGGATCGTAATGGTAAGATACAACGGATTGTACTAAGTACCCACACCTAATACTCCATTGTAGGCTGACAAAGCAGCCACAAGCCGACAGAGTGGTTAACAAAGTCAACACTTCAACGCAGGCGGTTTTGGAGGGATCCCCCTCAGACATATGCGGTTTAATATAAAACTACTGAAAACAAAGTCCATATGTCAGAAGTCTACCCACTGTTTTCTTATTTGCCAATCCATCCCGAGACGCGTTTCGCCGTATCACGGCTCATCAGTCGGGCTAGAATCGACAAACAAGAAAGTAGAATTTTGTTGCGATTCTTGCTTTAAAAAAATTATTGAAGCGGTTTTCAAAAAGTCACTACTACTATTAGACCTGCCACTGTTTTATTTGGATTATGTACGCCAATGACACTAAATAGGGCAGGTGTATTAGTTGTAGTTTTTATCTACCCAACCAAACCCAACGCGAATAGCTTTATCTCTACTATAACGGTTTTAAAAACTTCAGTGTTCGCAGGTTAAAAGATACCAGAAGTTTTTTTAATTGGGTTATTCAACCAATATAACAGCAACAAAGCTCGGCTGCGATGATAGTAATAAAGATAACAGCCGGTAAAAAAAATAGACCCAACACATATTTTAAAAGACATTTAGTACGGACTTCTGGCATTTTTCTAAGCTTATTTCATTTATAGACAACAAGCGAAATACCGGATGCTATAGAAATGTTTTTTTAAGTCATAATTCAAAAGCTCCAAAAAAAAATTTAGATTACTTTTATGAGATGAATCGAGACTTCGGTTATGGTTATGGTTATCAACTAATAATAATACGAAATCATAGACCAGCTAGAAATAGTTACATTTTAAACTTAAAAGTTTGATTTCATTCATTCCTTTTTCAATTAAGAATAGAGAAAAAACTTAAATACTAGTTTAACGCTCCGGTTTCCAGAAGTGAGATAGAAGTAGCACATGTATAGCCTGTCCCAAAATATAAGATCCTGATTTTTGCCGTTTTAAGTGGGCAATATAAAAATTCTGACCTTTTGTTTATGATAGGTTGCAGAGATGGACTTAAGAATTTTATTCATTAATGCAAATAAATAAAATTATAAGTGTTTTTGGAGATGTGTATTTATAGATACAGGTAAAAACAACAAACAAGAGGGCACATATTGTATAAATAAAAATATATTTTAACTTAAGCCTAATTCGGTTTCACTGTCACTGTCATCAGCAGAGGTAATTATCAGTGGTTTTATATTATTTACATAAATATATGAATCTTCAACTTTAACAACGTGCTGAATGGAATTCTTCCAGCTTTCACAAGGTATATCATTTATAACTTTTTTTACTAATTCAACCACTGACACGCTTAAAGTAGGAGAAACATTTTATGCCCTTATTTTTCATTTAACTTGATGCCAAATATGTTCAATTGGATTAAACACACAATAATACGGACGAAGCCGCAAAACAGCGTGTCCCATTTTCCCAGCCATACTCACAAACATATTTCTTTTTCAATTTATAGTCTTTCAAAACTTCCAAAAGATCACTTTTTTATAACTAAAGTCAAAATAAATGTCAGAAAATGACATTTATTTTGACTTTAGTTATAAAAAAGCATATATTCCTGTATTTCCGATTTGGTGTTGGCTGCATTAGGAACCTTATTTAGTAGGCGACTATGGTAACTTGTATTGCCCATAACTATAACACTCTGTTCGGGAACATTTGGCAAAAGGGAATTTTGAAACCAATTTTCAAAAAGTTCTACGGTCGTGTCTTCGTGATAGTCCAAACTAGAATCTTTTATGTTTTTTGCAGATAATAGTAGACAACTATTATCTGCAACTAACCCAGCCCTTGTCAGATCCACCATGCAAAATGGTTATTCGTTTACTTTATTTGAAGGTGCGTTAGTCTGACATTTTGTACTGCTGTCAACCCACCCTTTTTGCAGTGTCATGGGTATCGAACCATGTTTCGTCAAGGTAAATTATTGGCCAATTCTCTGATCGATACTTTTTAATTTCTTGTAAATAAGTATGTCGCAAGATTCGTAATCTTTTTGACTCCATCACTACTTGCCTTTTGTTGATTTTTCGAAACGTGAACCCCATTCTTCAGAGAATTCTGTGAAGGGTTGATCGGCCACAATGTATATTTGTCCCGTCCTGCACCAGTCTTAATTTTATTTTGTCTAGTGTTGGCACCAACTGCTCTTCATATAGAATATATTTTTCTCCTGATGACGTCTTTTTCACAATCGTCTACGTGATGCATTTGAAAATCTTTCCGTTTTTTCCTGTTCCTGAGTGATGGTTTTCCTACAATACCCTTAATCGTAGAAATTGGGGTTTTTGTTAGTTCACTGGTTTCTTGCAAAGCACTTTGTTTATTCAAATTTCTTTTTACCAAACTGTCGTAAACATTTTTCACTATTTGTGTAGCGTCAAGTGATAAATGTTTTCTCTTGCGATAGCCACTATTGCAATTTTCCGTTACGTTGTAAGTAAAACTAAAAATAAAAATTATAAAAAGTATCTTTCGAATCTTAATGGGGACCTGTGGTCATTAGGCCTATATTATCAAATACTTAAAGGGATCCAAATCGGGTTGCCGGGTAGTAAATATATAGGTAAAAATAGATCCAATATGATTGCAGGTGCAAGTAAGGGCGGTATACAAAGCAGGTAAAATAAAAGTAAGTTTATCGTAATACCTGGTAACTATGCACAAAACCCTAATAGGGTCGTTTATTGCCCCATTGAAAAAGCAAAAAGGCAGGATTTTATAGCTTGGGATTTACCACAGTGTATTTTCTGAAATGGTGCACTTTACGTTAACACATAATAATAAATAATATAATTTGCCAAATAACAAACACGACACAGCCTTCTGAAATTTTTTTTATTCGGATTTGTATAACTTCAGTATATTATTCATTTTCACAGGTCGTGTATTTATTTATTTTATCAACGGTAACACCATTTCTACAAAGCATCGACAATATGCAAAAGAAAAAGCAATGTGATTGAACAATATGATTAAAGCTAAATCTAAAACTAACAGGTCAGAATGCAAGGTATTACAATTTAATTTAATTATTTTAAAAAAATAAACAGTACTTGACATATAATAGCAAGAGAAAACTACCCGAAAATTAAAGAAACTATAGCGAGGTCAGTTGCTTGACCATATTTTTGAATCGGTGAACTGGGCCATCAATTGGCAAATTGTATTTATCAAAATTACGCTGCATTCTAAAGATTGGACTATGCAAGCCATAGTTCCTGGTGACATTAGCTGGGTAAAATAACGACCTTGCGCGGGTACGATGTACGGCATGAAAAGATAATTTACTAAGTAAGTACTCACAGTCAATATAGCCATTTATCAGCTTAAATAAGAAATGTAGATCGGCTTGCATTCGTCTGTCCTGAAGACTGTACATATTTAACAATCTTTGTACCAGGTCATAGTTGGTATGCCCTTCAATTAAAGGAATTTTCAGTTTAGAAGAAAGATACGTAAGAATTTTCTTTGGACACTCTCCAACTGTTTAATATGGACATTCTAAAAAGGAGACCACACCGGGCTTGCATACTCCAAAATCGGTCGAACGTACGAGCAATACAATAATTTAAGTATATTCTACAACTCTGGTATTCTCTGTATTTAAATCTGCGTCTGAAAGTTGAACAGTTCGAACAGCGGACTGAAAACAAATAGACGCGTTTGAAGTGTTCTGCTGTCGAAAAATGTTGAATGTCTCCTGGACTGAACACCGAACCAACGTGTCTATTCTGAACGAAATTAAGCCCACTCGACAGCTACTAACTACAGCGCTTGCTGGAATCTTGCAGTTCTTTGGTCATTTGACTAGAAGCGAGCACGTGGAAAAATTGATTATCCAGGGAAAACCTGAGGGCAGAGAGAGATCTCGCATGCGCTGGATAGACACCGTGGGGAGCCTTTTGCATTCTAACGTGGATCACGTGGCAAGGGCCACAGACAATCGATTGAAGTGGTAGAACACCATCAGAAACGTTATAGAAGAGTTCAAAACCTAGTCATGATATTCATGGTTATTTGATCACTATACGTCTGTAAAGATGTTGGATTGAGGATGACACTGATAGCAATTCCCGTTTCAAGCTTTGTTCATGCGGAGCCTGACTGTTTTTAAAACGTACGAAGTGGACGTTTTGTAAGTTATCCTCTTAGTTGTAAAGGAAACCTGACAGAGCTTAAAAAACGATGTTTCTACATAATCACCACCAATACTAATACACTTAGTACACATTTTTCGAGTTGTTTTATTGCATCCAAAAATATTCTTTTATTTGCGCCTCAAAATCGCTAAAGGATCTCTCTCTCTCTCTATCTCTTTCATCATCAGGAGGCCTTTCTTTAGATATTTGACAAAAAGAAATCGCGTGGCGCTTAAGTAGAACTGTAGGATGGATATTGTAATCGGTAAATCCATAGCTTTAGGTACGTGAACTTTTTCGAGCCTTATGAAATGAATTTGGACGTCTTTCTGTAATGACCTGCTTTAGGTTTTTTTACCTTTTCTCCGTAAACTTCTTCATTAATTGTGGATCCTTTTTCTATACATTCACTAACCAAATTCCATCACAATAACAAAAACAGTAGTCATCAACATCGTCATCAACTTTTCACCCTCTTTGTAGGTGGACAGTTCTTATGAACCCATTGCATCAACTCTTGCTTGAAGGGGGAAGCTTCGTAGAACCTCCAAGTCTCGTCGACTATGACAAGTCGCCAGAAATAACTCTCATCATTCTTTAAAGCTGTCAGTGTTCTGGAGAAATGTCTTCTCTCGCCAATCGTTACTCTAGTGTAAGGAGTTTGCATAATCTTGAAAACTGTAGTTTCAGGTAATCCAGCTTCTGTAGCAAGCACTGGGATCTTCATTTGTTAATTCGACAGCATCAACTCCTTAACAAGCTTAATGTTGATATGGCGGCATTTCCATGGTTAGGTAAACTCTAATTTTGTACGCAAGCAGAATAGGTTGACCTAACTTTCAATAATTTTCAATTACATTCGCTTTATTTTTTCTAGACACATATAGTCTGACAGTGTTTATGTTTAAATATAAATTATGTTTAAATCAAATTCTTAGATATGAATTTATAAAGGATATATCAGTTAGTTTGTTAACTTTACAAAAAAGTCTCATTTCAGACTCTACAGTTTGAATTCAAAGACTAGAAACACACACTGTTTAAATCTATACCGCAAACTGTAAATCCATAATTTCATTTTAAACTAATTTTCAGAATAACCCGGACTACAAAAAGATTTAAAAAATTTTCAAAAACAAATTCGTCATCATATACTCATATTTCATATAGTTAGTTAAAAATAGTCAACTGCCGTGTAGAATGGCAATTATGCCAATTAAACTTTTAACATGCTTCCTTGTCAACTATACAGGTTAATGCAGAGTATTATCGTTAATAATCTTATTTAAATGCATTGTACAGTAAGTGTGTTCTCGTTTCTCATTAAAACTAAAAATAAATATAAACTTAACAACATTGTTGACCAATATTACTATTTCGAAAAAACATTAGCGAGATTTCGTCGTTGTGTTAGCACAATCTACAAAATGTGTCTTTTATATATTTTTGGGTACTTTTTAAGTTGTCCGCCTTTTTCTGACGGAAAACTCGCAGAGCTTAAAAAACACATTTTTCTACATAACTATGGTCTCCACTAATGCACTCAAT
Organism: Pachyrhynchus sulphureomaculatus; assembly: GCA_019049505.1. Taxonomy (NCBI): domain Eukaryota; kingdom Metazoa; phylum Arthropoda; class Insecta; order Coleoptera; family Curculionidae; genus Pachyrhynchus; species Pachyrhynchus sulphureomaculatus. Next base: position 17,977,191 of record CM032450.1, read on the forward strand.
TCAGTTACTTTATTTATGCGTCAAAAAATGACACTACAGCGGTTTTGAAATCATCGTCTCAGGAAAATTTTTAACTCCTGGCGTTTTCCTTCAGGTGTTTGACCAAGTAATTGTTGAGGGGAGCTAAAGTTTTGGTTCTCCATGAATTCGGATATTTTTCTCCAATGGCTCGCTTCAGATTTTGGATCGTCCTTTCCTCTCCATTAATTGTGGTTCCTTTTTCCATTATTCAATATGCAAAAAATCCTTCGCAGTCTAAAAAGCGGTCACAATCAATTTTCCAGAAGACCACATCAACTGAGTTTTCTCCATCTTGGAACTTTGTTACAAATTTTTGTTAATCAATATCAAAATAGCTTTATAGGGGTCGTATTGCAATTATATTATTTTTATTTCTGTTCAGCAATTTCCAACTAGATTTATACATGTTGCAATGTGAAAAAATTCAAATTACTTAACCCTGTTATATTATTTTTACTATATTTCTTTTATTTCTAAGTCAGTTTGAATGAAATATAGCGAAAAACCTTGTCAAATCATTTCCTCACTTAACCTACTTATCATAATATGCAATATAACTAGACTTACGACTAAGATAACAGTTTTTCCGTAACTCTATTTTGCAGAGGGCAAATATATAAGCAGTACCATTTGTAAAACAATCACTTAGTATCAGAAATCAGACTCAACGGACTCAACAATTTGGGAGCAAATATGTCCTGGCATGAACATGTTGCAGGCATAGCAAGGAGAGCTTCTCAAAAGTTGGGAATATTATTTCGAACCAGAAAGCTTTACACTCCTCAACAACTGTTAATTCTTTACAAAGCTCAAATTCGACCAACTATGGAATACTGCTCCCATGTTTGGAGCTCCGCTCCCAAACATACACTGCATTTGTTGGATTCTATTCAGAGAAGAGCTGTTCGTCTGATTGGAGACCCGGAACTGACCTTCGGCCTTGATTCGCTGGAACATCGAAGAACGGTTGGCGACTTGAGCCTGTTCTACAAGTACTTTCATGGAAAGTGTTCGAAGGATGTGGCCCGCTTAATTCCTCCCAGAGCGGTGCATGTTAGAAGTACACGTCGCGCTAATTCTTCACATCCGTATGAGGTTCAGCTTGTTACTCCCCGTACAACACTTTTCAAGCAGTCTTTTATATGGAGGACATCATCCCTTTGGAATAATTTGCCCAGGACTGTGTTTCCCACCGAGTACAATCTACAGCGATTCAAGAACAACGTGAATCGCCTTCTCCGCACACATGTCGCTCCTGTAGCGCTTTAGGGACTTCCCTGTAGCACGTGTGCTAGACCCATAAAAAAAAAACAAAAAAAAAAAAACAGAGCGGCATTGCGGCCCAGGAGAGTCTAAGTACTATTCATGCGGGAACAAAAATGCTGTGCTAGAGGACGTATGAAATTTTAAATTCAATATTTTTAAATTCGGGACCAGATTGTATTTTTGCGAAATTTGATAGTTGAACGATCTTTCATATAGAGTTGTTATGTGGGAAGGTGGAGTAAATTTGTGCCTCAAATCCAACGCATGTGCATCATATCTGAATTTTATTTTTTGATATAAATATGGCGGACATTTTAGAAAGATTATTTTATTATACAGAACTAAGCTATGAAACATTCTTCTTTCTCTCATGTTAAACCAGCCAATATCTTTCAATTTTTCACTCACCCCCCTTTTGGATTTTCTGATCCCACATATCATTCGCACACAGCAGTTTTGTATCAACTGGATGCGCCTTGCATCTTGTCCCAGCAAGCATGGCCCGTACAAAGTGTCACAAAAAGATAAGTGTGACAAAACCAGGCAGTTACATAACGATTTCAAAAGGTGCCTTCGACTGAAAATTAGTTTTAAATTAGCAAATGCCTTTCTTACACAGCTGTTAATGTGTTCAGAGAACTCAAGTCAACGTCAAGCCACAGACCGAGATTTCTAACTACATTCGAAGTAACCAGAGCTTCACCATCTAGACTAATTTGGAGTAAATCCTTGTACTGGTCCCTAACATGCTTACGTCCAAGCTGCAGCCGTTGAAGATCACTCATAAGCATGTTGTTAGTCTTAATAATTTTTTCTGGTTTAAAGGACAAGTATAACTGAGTATCATCCTCATATAAATGCACTGTGGCGTACCGAAGATTTCTAACTAGTTGTGAAGTATATAGAGTAAAAAAGAGAGGACCAAGAATAGATCCCTGCGGGACGCCACATGTGATATCCAGTGGACTCGATAGTATATTATTACTCCTGACAGATTGGACTCTTCCAGAGAGATAGCTTCCGAGAAACTGACAAGCCTGTGTCTCGAAGCGAAGGAATTGAAGAATTACCAGAAGCAGTTGATGGTTTAGCGTGTCAAAGGCTCTGGAATAGTCAAGAAGGATTAAGGCAGTAAGCTGACCAGAGTCAGCTGTATGTATATTTGTGTGTGAGTGTGCGCGTTGGTGCGTAGAGATAGTAGGATGGAGAAATCTGTTTCCTGATGTGTCCGAGTGTACATCCGTTGGTCAGTATTGTTTTGACTGAGAAGTCGTAGATGCATTTGACATTATCAGTACTTATGGGTAGCTGGTTGATGGTAAATATTACCGTCGTAAAGTTTACTGTCGATTATAAATCTATAATCCTTATTCCTAAAGTCATTTTTATAAATACACTATGATTTATTAAAAAAAGGCAATTTAATTGATAATGTTTTACTTTTGGTTACAAATTTCAAAGATTTATTAGACTCAAAAGTACGATGGTAACCAGGGTAATAATTTTTTTAATTGTTCTAATTTAAGAACCAAGCTTTTTTTTAAATAACATCATTTTCATAGCCCTGTAGATAAACTCAAACAATATCCACCCGTCTTATCCACGTTAGACAACGGTGACTGTGGAGACATAACACAAATAAATGGAGCAGCAGACTTAAGGAGGGGAACGAAGGAAGCGTCGGCATGTAAAATATTAAAATTGGGCTATGTTGGAAACTAAAAATCCAAATTATAATGCACGTAAATAGTGAATGTTAAATTTTCGGATTTTAATTGTGGAATAAATTTTTTATTTTTTTTCATAGATAAGACAAAATTTTTAAAGGTATATATATGATTAACATGGAGAAAGTCAATTAAATGAATTAATTAAAAAGAAAACAGCTACTTTACAAAAAGGTTGTAGTCAAAATCACATTCAATGTGGGGTAATACAAAATATTGATTTTAGTTTTTATCAATAAATTTAATTCTTAAACTTAAAGTTTGTTTAATTTTTCCTTTCTCTTACTCTTATTTTCAATCTTTGTTCTCCTTGTTTCCCCTTTCAATCACTCTAATCAGTAAAAAAGCATGGAATTTTGTATCATTAGAAAGAAAATAGAATGGGCTTTCGAAAAATACTAAAATCCGTAAAAATATGCGAACACTAAATTCTACAATTCGTGTTAAATGAAGCCAAATAGTTTGAGCCGATTTTTTTGCCCCCCAGTGTACTTTACTTTTCTAGATTGTATGCCCTTTTTAACAGTAGTGACAAATTACGAGTAATTGTGATTTTTGTCTAAACTTGTTTCATTCAAAATTTACTATTTTTTTATAATATTATTTAATAAACAAATTTTAAAAATCGGTGGAGGGATTTACCCAGTACTTCCTTGACAAACACACTTTAAAGGACATCCATGCTATACTGAAAGTTACAACTGGAACCTGACATTTTCCTAATAATACTTCTGTTAAAATTGAAAAAAATAACATAATTTTCAGATTTTTTGATTATTAGAACCCTCAAAAGGACGGATAATACAATATACTCAAAAACAACCCCTATAACCCTCCCTTTTTTCCCCTTATATTTTAGATTCTAACTACTTTGCTTAAAATGTGGTCATTTGTTATCAAAAACTAGAAAAAATTCTCATATTATTGAAAATATACAAAATGTAACCACTCCCTCCTCTTTTAGTCACGCGATATCGCTAAAGAACTATAGATTCCTTTTTACTTCCAATATAATAAACGCACCTAATTGGAAATCGATATAGTATTTCGTTCAAAAGTTATCATGCCAACAAACACAGGCACAGACCGATAGACAAACCGACGGAAATTGGAAACTATGATTTTCGTATTCTAGAGTCCGTGAAACGTAAAGAACTGCAAAAAGAGTAACCGCAAAATTAGCCCGTTTTTGCAGCCTCCATAACTTTGAGACAAAAAAGCGAAACTTAACGTAAAATGTCTTAAACTAAAGCTAATTAAAAATCCAGAAGGACATGTTTTTCCATTTTTTTATTTAGGGGTAACTACCCCCTTTTTTGGAGGGTTAAAGAGGTGAAAATAAATAAGTTTTTAACAGAAAATAAAAAAAATATTTGATGTGTATTTCATGAAAATAACACGTAGACTGAAAAGTTTTGGTTGGTCTAACATAACCTTCAAACGATACGTGTCAAAATTTCATGACATTTCGACGATTAGTTTACAAGGAATGGCTTGATAAGTTTTACGGGGACTTTGCTCCTCGAAAATCATTCATCATTTACTGGTATGCTGAATTTAAAAGCAGACGTACAGATGATGATGCTGGACGCCCAAATGAGGTGATTATACCGAAAAACATTTAAAAAATCCACAAAATTGTTTTGGATGACCGTAAAATGAAATTGCGTGAGATAGCCGACACACTAAAGATATGAAAAGAACGTGTTAGTCATATTTTGCATGAACATTTGGGCATGAGAAAGCTCTGTTCGAAATGGGTACCGCCTTTACTTATAGTGGACCAAAAACAACGTGGTGATGACTCTGAGCGCTGTTTTAACCTGTTTAAGCGCAATGAAAAGGATTTTTTCATGGAATATGTGACAATTTATGAAACATGGATCCACCACTACACACCGGAACCAAATCGGTAGCCAGCTGAGTGGACAGCAGCCGATGAAAGCCGCCCGAAGCGACCAAAGACACAACAGTCGGCTGGGAAGGTTTTGGCCTCTGTATTTTGGGATGCGCATGGAATAATTTTCAACGACTATGCTGAGAAGGGAAAAACCATCAATAGCGAATATTATATAAAGTTAATGGTGTGTCTGAAGGCAGAAATCGTAGAGAAACGGCCCCAAATGAACAAGAAAAAAGTGCTCGTTCATCAAAACAACGCACCGTGTCACAAGTCAATGGTTACGATGATAAAATTGCATGAATTGAAGTTCGAATTGCTTCCTTATCCACCGTATTCTCAAGAACTGGCCTCCAGCGAGTGTTATCTATTCGCAGACCTCAAAAAAATGCTCGCGAGAACGAGATTTAGCTCCAGTAAAGAAGTTATCGCCGAAACTGTGAACGCAAAGACAAATCCTTCTACAAAAAAGGTATAGAAACTCTTGAAGGAGACTATATTAATGAATAAAGTCGAATTTTGCAAAAAGAAAATATGTGTTTTAAGTAGCTAGACTAAAAACTTTTCAGCCTACGTGTTAGGTCACTTTAATTATTTACATATTCTCTATTCTCTGTTACCGTATAGTCAATCAAAAACCACCCTCTAAAAGGGGGTCGCAATTAATAGAGAATCGTGCCATACTCACAAACATAACTCCTAAGACTAGGAAAAAAAAAAAAAAATAATCAAAACACTGACTTATATAGAATATAGCGCTGAGCGATAACCACACCCTAAAAGGGGGTTGATATTCATGTTGGTACTATTTTAAACCTAAAAAATAACTTTTAATTTTGGGGAAAAAAATCTGGATTTTTTCAGCTTGAAGACCCAACTTATGCTGGATATATAAATAGCAGGATACCCTTCCTTCTTGCAACCCCCATTTAGAGGGTGGTTTTTAATTTATTATATGGTATTGGGTTGAAAATATGTAAATATTCTTGACCTATTTTCATGAATTACACATCATCATATTTTTTTTAAAAATATTTTTTTTATTTTCACCCCCAAAATAGGGGGTAATGACCCTAAATAAAAAAAAATTGAAAAATATTTCTTCTAGATTTTTAATTAGCTTTAATTTAATACCTTTTACATCAACTTTGCTTTTTTTGTCTCCAAGTTATGAAGGTTGCAAAAACGGGCTAAAATTCACACTTTTTTGCGGTTACTTAATAATTACAATATTTCCTTCCCAGTTAAAAATTGATATAGCTAATACACAAAAAAAAGATTGATGTTTGCTTGGATATTATAAATTTTGTAATAATTTGGAACTATAACTTCGTTATTAAAAATTAAAGTGGAACAAAAATCTCCCTGCTGTTCTGAAATGACGCCACTGTGTTCTTATAAATACATACATAATTATTTAGTGTTCATTGGTGCTTTTTTAATTCTCGTTGTATGTCCTAGATCTCCGACAAACAGCTGAATGGATTACTTTAATAAGTACTCTAGCTTTATTTTTAGCACCCATGCATTTATTGTACATGAGGTTGTTTGGGTATGGCAAGTTTTATCCAAACGTAACTCATCTACTACATACCTATCTATTTCTGGTCTAAATAAACATACTTTTTGTATATTGGATTTTTGTTTCAAAGGTTTCTAAGTTTGACCTTCGAAGGCTATGTTTAAAAAATAGTTGTACTAGTTTAAAACTGGTAATTATTTATGGAAAAAAAAATAATACAGGCTAGCATATACACATATTTAATATAATTTAAAAACTAACGACAATATTTTTGACAAACGACGTCGTCACGATAATATGAATCTCATTTTACAATAAATAAATATAAGTATTAAAATCAATAACATAGTTTGTTTATAAGATTCACAACGTGCAGTTTAAACAGCAATTTGTGACTGAAACTAAAATTTTTGAATATTTCATAAATATTGCAAAAGTTCGTGCCCGATTTTCATAAATGGCAGAGTTACATTTTCGTCATGTTATGTTAAATGAATTTAAAAAGGGAAGTGAGTGTTCGAACTGCAACAAAATATATCAAGACGTTTATTTGAATCGTACTCTTTCTCTTCGAACAATTAAAAAGTGATTTGGTCGATTTGGAAATGGTGTTTTCAATCTAAACGATAAGCTTCGCTCTGGGCGATCTCACGGTAACTTAGTGAATAATAATCCACGAATTAACACTGAAGAGATTGCTGAGAGACTAAATGTTGACAATTCGACACATGGAGAACATCATCCCTTTATGGAGAATATCGTCCCTTTGGCGTAATTTGCCCAGGGCTGTGTTTCCCACCTAGTACAATTTACAGCAATTCAAGAACAACGTGAATCGCTTTTTCCGTACACATGCCGCTCCTGGAGCGCTTTAGGGATTTCCCTGTACCACGTGTGCTAGACCCATAAAAAAGATGTAATTTAAAGCAACTTGGATACACGTCGCAACTCGATAGTTCCGCATGTTTTAACAGAACGGAACAAACTGAACCGTGTTTCCATAGCCATTTCTCTCCTCGCTTGTCAACAAAACGAACCTATCCTGGAGCAAGTCATAAGAAGAGAGAAAGAGAGATGAAAAATGGGTTGTGTATAACAACATAAGAATAAGAAACTGGAAGCATGGAAATAAAAAAGCAGAATCGATGGCAAAGGCTGAATTGCTTTCAATGAAAGTGTGTGTGTGTGTGAAATTGCAGAGGAATAATTTTTTTATGAGCTTCTTTCACGTAGCCAAACAATAACTGTTGAGAAGTACTGTGAGTAACTTACCCAACTCAAAACGTCCAAATTTGGTCAATCGAAAAGGTATCAGCTTTCACCATGACAACGCTAGACCACATGTCGCTCAACAGACACTGCAAAATTTAGGGAGTTAAAATGAGAATTCCTCCATCACCTGTCGTATTCCTCTGACCTTGCCCCTTCAGATTTTCATCTGTTTCGTTCCGTGCAAAATAATTTGAAATGGCAAAAAATTTAATTCTATGGAAGAAGTTAAAACCTACCTTACGACTTTCTTTCAAGAGAAACCACGCAGTTTCTACAAAGATGGAATTTAAAAACTTGTAAAATGATTGAGAATATATTACTGATTAATAAATACTATTTTTCATGAAAATGTGTTGTATTTAATTTGGTTTCTAATCAGGGCACGAACTTTTGCAATCGCCCAGTAATTGATAGTGTGAGGTTTACACCAATGTGTTGATTGAAACTAAATAATATTCCAAATTCTTAAATTTTTCAATTATACCCATATTATACCTCATTAATTAAGTACAACACATAAATGTTCATTAAAAGGAGGAAAATTAAACGAAAATTGAATAAAACTTTACCCAAATAGTTTAATATATGTTTCATTTTTTTAAAAAAATTACAGAATTATAGTGTTTAAAAGCTTTTTAGAGTAAATAAAATACAAATATATCTATTCTTACCAATTCTTGATCCATTTCAGAAACAGATCACAGATCACTGCAACTCTGCACGAAAATCAGAAATGACTGAGAGCACTTATCCCATATTTATTTAAACCAAAAAGATAACTCTAATCTAAATTAATTTATGCAAATTGAATAAACAAAATTAACCATCAGCCTGCACATGTTTTAAGATAAATTTTTATATTAACAGTAAATATTTTAGTTTTTCTGTAAGAAAGGAAAATAAAGTTATGTTCAATGACTCTTATCTTTGAATACATAAGTATATCTGGGTGGTCATGTCAGTATGGTAAATCCCAAGATATAAGATCCTGCATTTTTGCAGTGGGGCAATAAATGACTCTATTAAGGTTTTGTGCATAGTTGCCAGATATTACGATAAACGTATTTTTATTTTACCTGCTTTGTATACCGCCCTCGCTTGCGCCTGCAATCAAATTGGACCTATTTTTACCTATAATTTACTACCTGTCAACCCCGTTTGAAATAGGCCTAATTATCACAGGTCCCCATTACGATTCGAAAGATACTTTTTATTATTTTTATTTTAGTTTTATTTACAACGTAATGGTTCTATTTTAATTATGTGGCGTCCGTGGGAAATTGCAATAGTGGCTATCGCAAGAGAAAACATTTATCACTTGACGCTAAACAAATAGTGAAAAATGTTTACGACAGTTTGGTAAAAAGAAATTTAAATAAACAAAGTGCTTTGCAAGAAACCAGTAAACTAACAAAAACCCCAATTTCTACGATTAAGGGTATTGTAGGAAAACCATCACTTAGGAACAGGTAAAACTGAAAAGATTTTCAAATGCATCATGTAGATGATTGTGAAAAAGACGTCATCAAGAGAAAAATATACTACACTAGACAAAATAAAATTAAGACTGATGCAGGACGGGACCAATATACATTGTCGATCAACCCTTCACAAAATTCTCTGAAGAATGGGGTTCACGATTTCGAAAAATCAACAAAAGACAAGTAGTGATGGAGTCACAAAGATTACGAATCTTGTGACATACTTATTTACAAAAAATTAAAAAATATCGATGAGAGAATTAGCCAATAATTTACCTTGACGAAACATGGTTCGATACCCATGACACTGTGCAAAAAGGGTGGGTTGACAGCAGTACAAAATGTCAGACTAACGCACCTTCAAATAAAGGTAAACAAATAACCATTTTGCATGGTGGATCTGAAAAGGCTGGCTTTCAAACTGTCTACTATTATCTGCAAAAAACATAAAAGATTTTAGTTTGGGCTATCACGAAGACACGACCGCAGAACTTTTTGAAAATTGGTTTCAAAATTCCGTTTTGCCAAATGTTCCCGAACAGAGTGTTAATAGTTATGGCCAATGCAAGTTACCATAGTCGCCTACTATATAAGGTTCCTAATGCAGCCAGCACCAAATCGGAAATACAGGTTAGAAAAGTACATTTATTTTGACTTTAGTTATAAAAAAAGTAATCTTTTGGAAGTTTTGAAAGACTATAAATTGAAAAAGAAATATGTTGGTGATAGTATGACTGAGAAAATGGGACACACTGTTTTGCGGCTTCCCCCGTATTATTATGTGTTTAATCCAGTTGAACATATTTGGCAGCAAGTTAAATCAAAAATAAGGGCACAAAATGTTTCTCCTACTTTAAGCGTGTCAGTTTTTGAATTAGTAAAAAAAAGTTATAAATGATATACCTTGTGAGAGCTGGAAGAATTCGATTCAGCACGTTGTTAAAGTTGAAGATTCATATATTTATGTAAATAATACTAAAACCACTGATAATTACTTCTGCTGATGACAGTGACAGTGAAATCGAATTAGGCTTACGTTAAAATATATTTTTATTTATACAATATGTCAACTCTTGTAAACTCCATTCATTCAAACTGTATATTTGCACTTCTGTACATTTGTTTTTACATGCATCTGTAAATAAACATCTCCAAAAACACTTATAATTTTATTTATTTGCATTAATGAATAAAATTCCATCTCCATCTATACTACCCACTTAAAACGGCAAAAATCAGGATCTTATATTTTGGGAGAGGCTAAACACGTATTTTTTTTTTTTTATAGGCATCTGAAACGTACTGTAGAGAAATTCCTAAAGTGCTATGGGAGCGACGTGTGTGCAGAAAAATCAATTCACGTTGGTCTTGAATCACTGTAAATTTCATTCGGTGGGAGACATAGTTCTGGGCAAATCATGCCAAAGCCGCTGGGATCTCCATATAAAAGACTGCTTGAAAAGGATTGTACGAGGAGTGACAAGCTAAACCTCATCCGGATATAATATATTAGCGCGACGTGTGTTCCTAGCTTTGGGAGGAATTAACGGGCTACATTAATCGAATACTTTCCATAAAAATAGTTGAATCAAGTTTGTTGGTGAATTCTGAGTCTTCAGACAGTTGTTGTGAAATGAATATTCCCACCTTTTGAAAAACTCTCTTTGTAATGCATGCAAAATGTTCATGAAAAGACATATTTGCTTTCAAGTGAATGCCCAACAGATTGAGTGTCGACATTAAGTATGGAGTATCCTGACATAACTAAGTCGTCTTCCACAACGTTAACTTTTTTTGTTAAAAAATGGGTTTTACATCTTATATTTTTCTTGCTATTGTTTGCCTGGACAAATCTAATTTTGGGGGGTGTCCGATATTTTTGGAGCATTAAAAAGATGGCTGACTGACGAAATCTGTTGAAGGTTTTTTATTGGCCTGTGCAATCGACTGGTATTTTATTGTAGTGCTTACCAGGTGTACAAGTATGAAATGCGGATTTTTTTTCTGAAAAAAGCACGTTAAATTCGGAAGCATGATAAAAAGTGCTTTATTCAAAGTATGCTCCATCGCTTATTATACATTTTTCCCATCTTTCGGGCAATTTGTAAATACCACGCCAGTAAAAATCTTCCCCTTTTGCTGCGAACCATTCATCGAGCTATTTTTTCACATCTTCGTACGAACCAAAGCGCTGCTCAGCAAGTGCGTGACCCATCGATGCAGAGAGAGAAGTGGTAATCGGAAGGAGCCAAGTCTGGTGAGTAAGCCGCATGGGGTAGCCAGCTGAGTGCTTCCAACGTGTCGCGAACTGGTTTTGCCGTATGTGATGGAGCACTGTCATGAAGAAAAATGACTTTGTGTTGACTCTTTCGGTATTCTGGCCTTTTTTTTCAAGCAGCGAACGGTTCAAATCGGTCAATTGTTGTTGGTAACGTTTAGTACTAACCATTTCCCCAGGTTTTAACAGCTCATAATAAACCACGCCCCTCTGGTCCCACCAAACACAGAGCATCGTCTTTCTGCCAAAGCGATTCGGTCTTGCGGTCGATGTGGATGGCGCGCCTGAGGCTACCCATGATTTTTGCGCTTGGGATTTTCAAAATAAATCCACTTTTCACCCCCTGTAACTATACGATGCAAAAACGACTTCCTGTTGTACCGAGCGAGCAAAATGTCATACGTGTTTTTGCGCTTTTCCATTTGCCTGTCGTTCAACTCATGTGGTACCGACCTATCGGCTTCTGAATCTTTCCCATCTCTCGTAGCCGATTGGAAACAGCTTGTTGACTAACGCCCAATTGCTCATCTTCATATTTTTTTGGCGGTTTTCCACGTTCCTTGTCTGCAACATCGAAGTCATCACTTTTGAAACGCTGAAACCATCGTTCACACGTGTATCTTGCGAGGGAGCATGTTCACCATAAGCTTCTCGAAGTAATCGGTACGATTCAACAGCAGTTTTCTTCAAATGAAAACAAAAAATTAATGCTGTCCGCGAATGCTCTTTGTTCGGTATATATTTCGACATATTGAACACAACAAGACAACACTATGCACACACTTTTCCAATTTATCACTTATGCACGTCTGACACTTGTTGATGACACAACAAAATGGCGCAGTGTCAAATCTTTATAGCACAAACTGCATTGGTGCACCATCTGTTGTCTGAAATCCGCATTTCTTACTTGTACACCTGGTACATCTTTTATATACAAGATAAAATTATTCTTTTAAAAGTAAGGCGCAACCAGATGAACTTGTTCTGGCTGAAACCCACCCAATATTAAAACGCATACCAGCCAGTACGTATTTTGAAGGCCTATTTTTTTTATAATAACTGCTAGACAGCGATATATATATATATATATATATATATATATATATATATATATATATATATATATATATATATATATTTTAGTAAATGTTCTCCACCGTTAAAATTTATAAGAAAGTGTAAAGATTTCGGGAAACCTCTCGCTGCAGTGTCACTGCAGCCAGAGCCACAGTATGTTGTTTCGTCTTGTCTGTTCGTAGTTCTGTTAGTTGTATATATTTAAATTGAATGTATTTTTCTGTGATACCTCTTCCAATAGAGGAATACTTTGGTTGTTCTTAACTCCAGATGAAGCTGAAAAAATATCAGCGAAATATATATAAATTTTTTTTAACAACAAATAAGTATTTTATTCAAGACCGCTTTCCCGAAATCTCTACACTTTCTTATATATATATATATATATATATATATATATATATATATATATATATATATATATATATATATATATATATACAGTGGTGAATATTTTTTTCAACAAATTTAGTATAAAAGACAAGGAGAGTGATTGACGTAGTACTTCCCTGGCAAACACGCAGTTTTAATATAAATAGTGAATTTAGATTTCTCACACTAAAGAAAAATGTAGTCCAAGCATGACAACTTCATATTTTGAATGATAGAAAAATATAAAGGTAAGAAGAGGAAATTCTTCTGTCAAAATTGGAAGTAATAAAAGAATAAGATAACTTCAGAATCCTTGACTTTAAGAACCTTTAAAGAGATCTATAACAAGATAACAAGCAACTCCCTCTTCAACACCTTCTTGTTTGACTATTTTCTTATTATTCTACTGAAAAAAACCCTGTCAAGTGCAAGTTGGACTTGCGCAATTAGTGTTCCGTACTGTGATTGCCTTTGAAATAAAATTTTTGTCACGGAAGTAAAAAACACACCCGAAATGATTTTTCAATAAAAGAATTAAGACGAAATAAACGTTCACCATTTTGTCGGTCAAGTAGTTTTTTTTTGTATACCAGATAAACGACCGTAATGCACTCCTGATAATTTTCGCTCACCATACACTTTATGGAGACTATTCCAGAATTTTTTCAAAATTTTTTGATCAGTACTTTTCGAGTTAGGGTGGGCCGCCTGGGGTTTTTGACCATTTTTTTAAATGATATAAAGAAAAGTGTGCGCAAGTATTACATCATATATATTTTTGAACTCGTGTTTTCACAAACTTTCATTTGACACCTCTCTGACTGAAAAATTCCAATTTCGCCCCCCAAAACTAGCCCTTTAAGTCAAAATTTAACTTTTAGAACTACCCAGCCCTGATTCGGCCGTCTATTTCTATATTTGTGCAAATTTCAACTTTCTACGTCAAATAGTTTCGGAACAAATCGGGTGTGACAGACAGACAGATGGACACCGAAGTGATCCCATAAGAGTTCTGTACGGAACACTAACACATCGCGATGTGTGTCCGATCTGCTTCATTTCGATTAAAAACCTGTGCAAAGTTAACCTAACCTTCTCTTCTCATGAAGCTAGTGGCACTGTATAAGATAAATAAATAAGAGATCCTGTGTCAGTTTACAAAACGTATTATCTCGACATCTCGGGTACGGAAAGCCATTCCGCTTACTAATGGCGAAAACAAACATTTTTTGGTCACGCACTGCGGTGTTTTCCGAGTTTTACTTCTTTTTATTTTCCCAAAGAAATTTGAGAAAATTACCTAAAGCAAGCCAATATAAACGTATTTTTATGCATATTACCGTTGCTAATACTAAAAGAAAGTAAGGGACGAATATTAAAAACAAGCAACGTAATTTTTAAATAACGCACACAGTGACGAAGACAGGATCAGATTGATCCACAGGGAAATTTTTTTAGGGAAAAAGAGAATATTAAATAGCTTATAGAGGGAAGAGCTATTTTCTAAACCTGTGGGGTCGAGGGGAGGATCATATGGGCCTCCCTTCTTGAGGTACACCACTGACTCGACAAATATTTTAATTTTTAATTATTGTTTTCACTTATATTTGCCTGAACTATTATCTAAATTACAACTTTTAAACGAAAAGCAATATATAAATTTAGCCAAATGTCAAATGAAAGCTTAAATCAGGTAATTGTTATAATGATCTATCAGTGGAAAATCATTGCATCAATGCATACAAACTATCAATTATTTTACGGTAAATTGCATTATTGATTTGTTAATTTGTAAGCATATGTATAAATAATAGGGATTTTTTTACCTAACAACATTTAGGAACGATTATTTGTTTGGGCAAATAGTCTCATTTTTAGTGTTCCGTACGGAATACTTTTAGGATCACTTCGGCGTCTGTCTGTATGTCCGCGCCGTCCGTCTGTCACACCCGATTCTCTCCGAAACTATTTGACAGAGAAAGTTGAAATTTGGCACAAATATAGAAATTGGTGGCCCAATCAGAGCCGTGTCGTTTTGAAAGTTAAATTTTGACTTAAGGAGTTAGTTTTAAGGGGGTGAAATCGGAAGCGAAAAATCAGTTTTTTTACCAAGTCATCGAATGGGGTGTCAAATGGAAGCTTATGAAAACACGAGTTTAAAAATACATATGATGTAATACTTGGGTACACTTTTCTTTGTGTTATTTTAAAAAAATGGCCGAAAACCGTTATCTCGAAAAGCACTGATCAAAAAATTTTGAAAAAATTCTGGAATGTTCTCCATAAAGTGTAGATTGGATGAAAATGATCACGAGTGTATCATCTTCGATAGTTTATCTGGTATATAAAAAAAAATTCAAGGTCATCAGTTTTCAACAAAAATTTTTATTTTAGAAGCTATCAAAAGACTAATTGCGCAAGTCCGACTTGCACTGGCGGTTTTTTTATTATTTAAACAAATTTCATCTATATCTTTTTAACAGTTGTGCACTGGCGTGGGCACTAGAGAAGACGATTTGAGCCTACCTGAACATATGCATTCATTTTTCGATGCTAGGCAAGAACATATTATACAGTATAGGTGAGAGTAGATATGAAAGAAGTAAGTATGGAAAAAGCAGCTGTCAAATAAACATATATACATAACCAGTTAGAAAATATATTAATAAATCTTTGTTAACTTCTAGTAACAAAAAGAAATTGAAAGATCTATAAGATGGTTGTGGAGAAGATTTTATCACTATGACAAACAAACTAATTAGTTGTTGGTGATAGATATACAAGTTAATGTTACTTGTAGTAATCTTACAAACATACAATGAAACTCCAGTCATCATCAACACTCCAACAAAACCACTTTTTTATTTGGTAACCTGTTAAAAAATTGTTGTCTCTCTAGGGTAGCGGGTAGGTACTTTCTACGATCCCGGTGAAGACAGATCTACTTCAGGGACGCGCACCTAATTATTCCTTCCTACAATCCTACCCACTCACTAACCCGCTTGGCCGGCGTGATGTTTTATGGCTAAAAACCCCTTAATGGATATGTCGAATTTGCAAAACATATTACCCCAGGCCAGAAAAATTAATTCCGAATCTTGCACTGAAATATCAGTCAACCCCCTATGGTATGTCTGGTATGTCTGAAAAGTTCTGTTTGTGGTTCTCATGTTTCCTCAGAGAGCGTTCTTTACGAGTGGCAGTCGATGGATTTCTTTCTAACACCTTCACTATCAATGCCGGTGTGCCCCAAGGCTTCTACTCTCTTTCTCATTTACATTAACGATCTGCTGGAAAAGACCGGAAACCCAATCTACAGCTTTGCAGATGACAGTACGCTTATCTCTTCATTCACTTTGAACGCTCCGACATCCGCTACTCAGACGAATATCCGCAGACAGCGGGAAGTCATTCAACTTAACAAAGACCTGGAAGAAACTCTATCTTGGGGTGACAGTAATCAAGTGGAATTTAACGCTACAAAAACCCAGGCGGCAGTTTCGAACCAGAAAGCTTTACACTCCACAACAACTGTTAATTCTTTACAAAGCTCAAATTCGATCAACTATGGAATACTGCTCCCATGTTTGGGGCTCCGCTCCCAAACATACATTGCATTTGTTGGATTCTATTCAGAGAAGAGCTGTTCGTCTGACTGGAGACCCAGAACTGACCGGCGGCCTTGATTCGCTGGAACATCGAAGAACGGTTGGCGACTTGAGTCTATTCTACAAGTATTTTCATGGAAAGTGTTCGAAGGATGTAGCCCGCTTAATTCCTCCCAGAGCGGTGCATGTTAGAAATACACGTCGCGCAGTCTTTTATATGAAGAACATCATCCCTTTGGAATAATTTGCCCAGGACTGTGTTTCCCACCGAGTACAATTTACAGCGATTCAAGAACAACATGAATCGCTTTTTCCGCACACGTGTCGCTCCTGTAGCTCTTGAAGGACCTCCCTGCAGCACGTGTGCTAGACTCATAAAAAAAACCCTATGGATTCTGGGGAAGGCAGAAACTCGATAAGGGGGTGTAATCATGGAAAATCCAAAAGTCTCAACAAAAAAGAACACATTCAATATAAGATCCCTAGAAGATGAAGAAAGGATGATTGAATTCGAACAGGAAATTAAGAAGATAAAATTGACAACAACAGGTTTAGCAGAAGTAAAAAAACGGGTGAAAACTGCATTGCGCTAAAAGGTAGACATAGATTGTTTTATAAAGGACATGAAGATCAAAGAATAGGTGGAGTTGGCATATTAATCAATAAAACAGTGGTAGCCAACATTACTCAGTACTATGCCATATCAAGTAGCGTTATCTCAATAGATATCAAAATCAACAAAAAACAAACATGCAAAATTATTCAGGTATACGCCACTACATCAGAACATGAAGAAAAAGAAGTTGAAACACACACGAGAACATTAATGAAGCGATAAATAGAAACAAAACAAAATTCACAATAATTATGGGAGATTTCAACGCAAAAATGAATATACAAGAAGACATTAATGAGCAAGGAATAGGCCCATTTAGACTGCGAACATGAAACAGTAAAGGACAACTATTAGTAAATTACGACGGCGAAAATAAGCTATATTTAATGAACATTTTTTTTAGGAAGCCGAAAGAAAGAAGACGGACCTGGCAAAGTCCAGATGGAAATATAAAGAATAAAATGTGATATCATTATTAATAATAAAAACATAATCGCAGACACTACAGTTTTAAACTCAATACATATAGGAAGCGATCATCGAATGCTGAGGGTAAAAGTACATATTAACATAGAAAAGGAAAGAAAAAGATGATACTTTTCCAGAACATAAAAATAAGAGGGGAAAATAAAACAATATAAAACTAAGTATGCAGATAGTATACAAGAACACATTAAAGGAACAGAACAACACTCAAAATATTACTGATAAACTTGATATTTTACCACAGCTTTCTGAAAACACCACCTGAAAGGATCTATTTTCAGCTACACTACCGTCAGAAAGTATTTTCAATGTAACTGCCAAAATTTAATATCTAATTAAACCCTTTTAATATATTAAGTAAATTTAATTGTTCTTAACAAGTATTCATCATAAAATTGTTTAGATAAGCCTTTTTGGTGAAATCACAAATTAAAAACCAATTAGAACATGATAGCATGATAATCGTTTTGAGGTGATTTTTAAGAATTCGAGTTGAAGTAAGAACTCATTTGAAGTTTCTAGGGATTATGGAAATTCCTAGTGACATTTTATGATAAAAACTATGATATAAATGCCGATGCCCCTTTGGAAATTAACCATTCGCAAACACCAAAATGGTCACTTAAGTCGCGGGTGATATGCGGATGCCAAGGAGAACGGTGGACTACATCGTAAAAAAAATTTCTGCGGGACATGGAATTCCACCAAAAACGTTCAGGAAGGCCTCGAAAAACGACTGCCGCTGAAGACAGAGCTATAAGAATGTCCAGCAGATGTAATCGCCGCCTAACCGCACTAGAAATCACGGCTCAAGTAAACCTGGAGCGTCCCATCCCCATCAGCGTGACAACCGTGAAGAACAGGTTAGCAGAAGGTGGACTACACGGGAGAGTTGCATTGGGGAAACCACTTCTTACGTAAGTGAATAAACGTAAACGATTAGAATGGGCCTGAGAACATGAAAATTGGACATCAGAACAGTGGAATTTCGTCCTTTCGAGCGACGAATCTAAATTCTAAATTTTCGATTCAAATCGACGAGTTTACGTGCGGCTGTCAGCTGGAGAGAGGATATTGGAAGCCTGTGAGGTGCCTACAGTACAACATGGTGGAGGTTCAGTTATGGTTTGAGGTTGTTTTGACAACGGTAAAGCTGGAAAAATCTTTAGGATAGAAAGAATCATGCGAAAAGAACAGTATCAAGAAAGTCTGCTAACTCAAATGCTCCTTCTGGAAGAGATATTTTTCAGGGCAAATTTATTTTTTAGCATGATAACGACCCTAAACATTCTGCTAAACAAATTAGAGAACTTTTGGACCAATGTAAATCCGATGACGTCCTGGAAGTAATCACTTGGCCTCAACAATCACCCGACTTGGACCCCATCGAATTGCTATGGGACCATTTGGACAGGTGTGTTCGAAAACTCAGTCCAATATCAGAAAATCACTTGTGGGAACTTTTACAAGCAGAATGGATTAAAATAACCAAAGAAACTCTGAAGAAACTACTGGACAGAATGCCGAAACTTTGTAAAGCGGTAATTAAAAACAAAGCAGGTCACATAGATGAGAAAAATCCTGGAAAATCATGAATATTTTTCTGATTTTCTAGACTGTAAATAATGTGAAAATAAATAATAATTCATTAAAATTTAAAAAAATATATATTATCTGGGTTTTTGTTGTCTTGGGACTGAAATAACTAGGTGGGCAAATATTTTTGGACGGTAGTGTATATTGACCATACCACAGAATATATAGCTAACGCTACTACCATACCGTCTAGACAATGAGGCAGTTTTTGCAAAGAATATATCCTAAATTATCGATTATCCACAAATAACATTGGTAATAGCATTATTGCAAACATCTCGATTGTGCCATAAGCCAGTGATGAGATTTTTGCGTTTCAAAATTCACACTAATCGCCAGATAAAACTGACTATTTACACAAAAATTACTGTTAAATATTGGTTTTCCTAATCATATTTTCCAAACTAAAAAGACTTAATTTTAACCGCTAAAAATGTCATTTACCCCGAATATCGAACGCTTAGCGTTTAAGCAAAATTTCACACATATTTTATGAGTATCCGTATGATGTAATGTTTATTTTTTAAGGAAATCGTTATAAACATTAAGATCTTTTCACACGCTTGTTGATGTTATTTAAAAATTAAAAATAATATTTTTGTTTTTACAATTTCACAAGAGATGATAGTAATTTTTTTTTACAGTTTTAGAATTAAGTGTTAAGCCGGGATTAAAAGGGCATATAGTCCTCGTGTTTGGTTTTATTAACAGAAGATAAGATTAAACTAATTTTTTTAATTCATTAGTACACAAAATATTATTCTCGTCAAATATTTGTTACAGGATACTGATTTTCTCTTTATTTTAAACATAGCTGACCTAAAAATTATTGGTATTATCAAAGTTTATTGTAAATCTTTATGATTATTTAAATTTAAGGAAGCATAAACCAATACAATGTTCAAACGTCGTTCTCTGAAGACACATTGCGCAATCGTAGACGGAATCTTGGAAAGTGATTTAGCGTCACATATCCCAGGTAATATAAGTTACAGCAGTTGCAAGAAAATTGTGCTGCGATCAAGATACGTTATCAAAAGCAACAGCACAAAGATGGTTCAGTGGGTTACGTTCTGGACACTTCTATGTCCAAGACGCTTCTCGTACTGGTCCACCAATTATGGAAAAAGTTGATAGAATTTCCGCAAAAGTTGTGCAAGACTGGCATGCAAGTAGTCATGATATTTCTATTAAAAATCTATCACCAAACAGTTTTAAACCATTCGGCGAAACCTGGTTACAAAAAGAAGCTCGATGTTTGGATGCCACAGGATTTGACTCTAAAAAATTTACTCAGTCGAATTCCCATCTGCGAATGTCTACAGAAAGGTAACGAAATCGAACCATTTCTAAAGAAGTTCATCACGGGCTATGAAAAATGGACGAAGTACTACAATAATGTGCGAAAAAGATCGTGAATAAAAAAGGATGAAGTTCCACAAACAATCATAACAAAATGTGATGCTGTGTGTTTGGCGGGATTGGAACGGATTAGAAAGGCCAAAGGATTGATTCTGTATTCTACTGTCAGCAAACATACAAAACTGAAGGAAGCAATTTAAAAAATCCTCCGGAACTAGTCAACAGAAAGAGTATCGCCATCCACCGTAACAACGACAGACTACCCACGTCTTTGATGACTCAGCAGAAATTCAAAAAGCTTGGCTGGGAAGGTTTAATGCATCCACCTTATACCTCGAATTTTGCAGCGTCAGACTCCTTGAATGGTGTTAGGTAGTTTAAATAGGTTTGTCACAGTTTTTTGCCCAGAAACCATAGAGGTTCTACCTACAGTGACGATAATACGGTGTTGCTACAAAAATGGCAGAAGGTCGTCCAACAAAATGGCCATACTTGGTAAAAAAATGACTGGATTAGGCCATAAAACAACACTAACGGCCCTCAAAAATGAGAATGGAAAGCTTATCTTAGACCACAATGAACTTCAGAATATGTGGAGGAGCTATGCAGAAACCCTCTTCAGAGGTGAACGCGAAGGAGGCGATGTGACCAATGCTATTAGTGGTCCGGAAATTTTAGAATCGGAAGTGAAACGGGTATTAGAGCAGATAAAAAAATGAAAAAAGTCCAAGCCCTGATAATGTATACGCGGAAGTTCTTAAACTAGCTAATACCAAACACCTCCTATTTAATAGGATATGCAACACTAGGCAAATTCCCTGCGAATGGCAGAAATCAACTTTCATAGCTATTCCCAAAGTGCCAACCTTAGTCAGTGTGAAGCTTTCAGACTCATAAGTTTGATGAGTCACGCTCTTAAAGCGTTCTTGCGCATAATTCACACCAGAATATCCAGTAAATGCGAAAAAAAAGTGGAGAGACCCAGTTTGGTTTCATCAAAGGTTTGGGGACCAGAGAAGCATTATTCTCGATGAAGCTTCTTACAAAAGTGCTGCAATCAACGTCGAGACGTGTTCATCTGCTTTATAAACTACCAACGTGCATTTGATAATGTTAAACATGACCTCTTGATGAAAAGACTTGCGGAAATCGGAGTAGATGATAACGACACACGATTAATAAATCATCTATATTTAAATGAAGAGACTGAAATCAGGATTAATAACGACTTGACGACAGAAACATTTAGCATCCTAAAATGAGTCCGATAGGGGCGCATTCTATTTCCAATACTACATAATATATATGTTGAGAAAATATTTCAGTTAGCACTAGAGGGGCATAAAAGCCAATGGAAAGCCCATTAATAACATAAGATATGCAGATGACACTGCAATCGTGTCTAATAATCTGGAAGATCTGCAATATATCCTTGACAGGATAAACTGGTATGGAGAACAGTATGGTCTAAGAATAAACATTAGGAAAACAAAGATGATGATAGTCAGCAGACAACATGCTAACGACTCACTCACGATAAATAATGATTTAATCAAACGAGTTTCCAAATTTAAATATCTTAGTTCGGTCTTGAACGAGAAATAGGTCTGAGACGAGGAGATCAAAACACGAATAGGCATTGCAAAAACAACCTTTCACAAGATCAAAGATGTACTATGCCAACAACGTAAGCCACTCGATCTCCGGGTCATTAAATGTTACGTTTGGCCAGTTTTGTTGTATGATGCCGAAACTTGGTCATTGAAGGTAAGGTCACTGAACCGCATTGAGGCTTTTGAGATGTGGATTCTTCGAAGGTTGCTGCATATACTCTCGACTGACCGCCTCTCTAATGAGAGAATACTGCAAATAGCAGGAGCCGAAAGGGAATTACTGAACTGGGTCACCCCAGAATAAATTGTTCAGGAAAAAAGTGAGAGTAGGCGTGGGCCTGGAAGAAAACAGCACTCTTGGCTCCGAAATATTACAGACGTGTGAAATACCGGATGTGGCCACAATCTTCCGGCAAGCACAGAACAATGAGCTCTTAATATTATAGAAAAGAATGAGACATGACCCCAAGGTGCTGTGTACACATGGGACTGAAAGAAGAAGAAGAAGTATCGAATTAAGATCGTTCATTGCTCTTGTATCAAAAATACAGGCGTCCAGAAGTTATGGATAAACCCCGGCGTGCCATCTACAAATCACCAGACTGGAACATGTCCTGTATTTCTCCATATCGGACTTTGTCAACCCGCCTAGGTAAAAGGACATTCGCAACACCACCGTAGAAGCAGCAGAGATTTAAACAGTATACACCCAACAGTACCAGTACCGCCCAAACATTAACAAAACTAAAGCATTTAGAAAAAATACCTCTTAACCTAGGCTGGCTGACGAGGTCTAATATGAAGCAAAATAGGGTCTTTCCTAGTTTGGTGTTTAATACTACTATACATATATACATATATATATATATATATATATATATATATATATATATATATATATATATAATATATATATATATATATATATATATATATATATATATATAACATATATGCCATTATTTGCCCTTATCTCTCATTATTTCTCCTTATCTCCCATTATTTCTCCTTATCTCCCATTATTTCTCCTTATCTCCCATTATCTCACCTTATCTCCCATTATCTAGGCTTATATCGAATTATATAGAACATATGTATAAATTTATAAAAACACGTAAATCGGATAAGTGGTTCTCGAGTGATAAGCGCACTAACGGACAGACAGACAGACAGAGAGACGTTGCATTTTATATATATTATATTCTTTGCTACATAATATTCTTCCATATTTAATGCTTTAGGCAGTGTATTGCAAGAGAACGCGTTAGCGGCAAACTTTTCTCCGACCTGATTCACTATTATCGTCGCTGCTTATTCCTTATGTCACCTAATGTAATGTAAAATGAACTTTGCGGTTAGAAGCAGAGAAATGAAGACATTTCTAATTCTTTGGTTAGAAGGAAAGATCGTGTTTGGCTAATGACGTACCTGTGTATGTCGCTAAAAGCTCATTGCAAACGAGACAAGAATGCGTGTTATTTGGTAATAGATCCGTCGGTGGACGAACCTTCGTTGGCAGATGTCCCATTTAAAACCTATGGTTTACGAGTGTCTGTGATCACTTAGAAGCAGTAATTTTAAGTAGTAATGACGATTGTCAGTCACAGTGCGCCACCATTTATTGGCGCGATAAAACGGCCAGACTGTAGGCGTTTTAAATCGATTTGGGATCCATCAGATTTGGTAGCTAGAACATAACCTCAAAGTATAATTTTTTGTGGGAAAATAACATTAATTATTGTAACCTGATTTCTATGTTTTATTGTAAATTTTAAAATAAAATATATGCTAAAACCTAACCATAGAATATATGTATGAATTAATTAAAAAAAAAAACGAGTGATTCTCGAGTGAGCGCACTAACGGACAGAGAGAGAGACCGATGCAGAGACGCTACGTTTTATAATATATATATATATATATATATATATATATATATATATATATATATATATATATATATATATATATATATATGTATATATATATATATATATATATATATATATATATATATATATATATATATATATATATATATATAGAAATACTTACTTTGCACCCCCTGAAGCTCGTCGCTTATATTTAAAATAAAATTAAAAATAGATTACACATATCACAGCTTGTGGAAGCACGTTATTAGTAGTTGAAGGTAAGAAGAGAGTCTCGTCCTTGGGCGCTAGCAGCTTATACCACAAAAAACCCTATATTGCTTATTGTTTAATTAAAAATATTGGAAATTCTAACTCAATATAGACTGGATAAAAGTATAAGTTATGCTGTTCCTCGTCATATATAAAAATTAAAATGTTATTAAGTTTGACAACAAAATTAAATTTTTACTTTAAAAATATTAGAAAAATACCTCAATTTTCCAATTATTTAAATTTAAAATTAATATATTTTTTCCAAAGTAGCTTTTTTCAGTTCTGAGAGGTACTGTTTATTTTTTATACCACTCACTTTTATACTATTTTAAGGTAGCATTTTTTTAAAATAATACACACACAGATATACTGTAATAAATTTTCGAATATATAATTATATGTCCAGTTTCAGTACTTTCCATTGCCCTTTTGGAAATTAACCATTCGCAAACAGTGCTTTCTCGTTGATACAGGCTCAGTTGTTTTGTGAAATGCCAAAAACGAAAGAAGTTTCCGTTAAAAATCGGGCGCTGATAATTGCGAGACATCAAAATGGTCACTCGAGTCGACAAATTGCGAGTGATATGCGGATATCAAGGAGAACGGTGGATTAAATCGCAAAAAAAAATTCTGCGGGACATGGAATTCTCAACCAAAAACGTTCAGGAAGGCCTCGAAAGACGACTCCCGCTGAAGACGGAGCTATAAAAATGTCCAGCAGTCTTAATCGCCGCCTAACCGCACCAGAAATCACGGCTCAAGTAAACCTGGAGCGGCCCATCCCCATCAGCGTGAAGAACAGGTTAGCAGAAGGTGGACTACATGGGAGAGTTGCAGTGAGGAAACCACTTCTTAGGCAAGTGAATAAACGTAAATGATTAGAATGGGCCCGAGAACATGAACATTGAACATCAGAACAACGGAATTCCGTCCTTTGGAGCGACGAATCTAAATTCGAAATTTTCGGTACAAATCGGCGAGTTTACGTGCGGGGGTCAGCTGGAGAGAGGATGTTGGAAGCCTGTCAGTAATGGTTTGGGGTTGTTTTGGCAACGGTAAAGTTGGAAAAATCTTTAGGACAGAAGGAATCATACGAAAAGAACAGTATCAAGAAATTTTGCTAACTCAAATGCGTCCTTCTGAAAGAGATATTTTTTTCAGGGCAGGAAATTTATTTTTGAGCATGACAACGACCTTAAACATTCTGTTAAACCAATTAGAGAACTTTTGGACCAATGAAAATCCGATGACGTCCTGGAAGTGATGACTTGGCCTGCACAATCACCCGACTTGAACCCCATCGAACTGCTGTGGAACCATTTGGACAGGTGTGACTGAAAACTCAATCCAACATCAGAAAATCACTTGTGGGAACTTTTACAAGCAAAATGGGTTAAAATAACCGAAGAAACTCTGAAGAAACTCTGAAGAAACTACTGGACAGAATGCCGAAATTCTGCAAAGCGGTAATTAAAAACAAAGGAAGTCACATAGACGAGAAAAAAATCCTGGAAAATCATGAATATTTTTCTGATTTTCTAGGGTGTAAATAATGTGAAAATAAATAATAATTCATTAAAATTAAAAAAAATATATTATCTGGGTCTTTGTAGTCTTGGAACTGAAATAACTAGGTGGGCAAATACTTTCTGATGGTAGTGTAAATATTAATCAAAAGGAAATGTCCACGTAATAAGAAGGTTCTTAAAGTAAAATTACACAACTTTCGGTAGATAAAAACGGCGGTTTATAAAAAATAATGGAAATCTCTTCTTCGAAAGCGTATTTATAAAACAGGTTATCTTAATATATTTTTTATTGTTTAGCAAACAAATTCGTTTGTAATAATAAAATTTTATTTTAACCTAAGTATCCTCATTCTTATAAAAATTTGTTTATGCTTGTTATTAAATAATACAATGGATTAAAGGCTAATATCTGTATTCCATTTTTTTAACGTATTCATACTGTAAAATGTTGACTTATTAATAAAAGTTTAAGGTTATAGACACTAATTACTTATTAATTTTTTAATGTATCAAAAAATGTTACGTTATGTATTATTTAAACGCGTCCCTGAATTAATTAGTTCAAAATAATTGAATTAATATGATGATATAATAATTTAAATTCATCAAAGGAGCGTAGAGCGGATATCCGCACATGATGTCTTTAACAAATAAGACCATCATATCGAAAATGTATAAATGGAAACATGGTTTAAATAAATTAAATAAATTCAGGAAACACTATCATTCAATGTTTTTATGTTTTACGAATTGTGTTTAATACCACTATTTTAAATTAAAATATTTAAATAACGGTACAAATTAAATAACAAACAAAAAAATTAGGATTACTTATACTTGTAAAAATTTTGTTTCGCTCTGAATTTTAAATTTAAATACTAAAAACTAATTAACGCAATAATTAGAGTCGTAATATCTGTTTTATTCTGTTATTATACGGCAGAACTATTTATTTTCTTTAAATCTAATTTTGGCTCATCAATAAAACTGTATGTGTCAAAATTTGCAAGTCGCCGGCAAGGAAACCCCAAAGCGGTCAATAAGTAGAGGTCAGGTTCAAATATTTCCGCCCCATTTGCCGTCGTGACATTTAATTAAATTTTAAAATAAGGTATTCTAATTGTTAGTTCAACCTCGGATTACAAGAGGGAGGTCCAATGTTTTTTAAGGGATAGGGATATAACGAAGTGCGACCACTGCGTGAAATGAAAACCCCAAAATCATTTGAACACACACCTGTTAGGGCATTGGCAAAAATCGCAAATAAAAAAACTTACCTGTAAATGAATGGGGACTTTTTTAACCGGGGTGCTCATACTGGTTCCTTTTCCTTCCCTACCCTTTTTTGGCTTTAAATTCGAGCCCCGCTGTTTTTGTCGATATAGACGTAGCCAAGCAGTACACACACTCTAACGACACAACGCGCTTTGCGCCTGAAATCAACGACCTTGCACCGACCCATTGAACATTACGCCACTGTACGTTGCGCTTGCGTATTACGCTATGTGTGAACCCTCCTATAAGTGCCCGCGGAAAACCCTTTACGATCCCCTATTTAAATTACTGATCATTATCATGGTAATTTCTTTAATTCCCCTTACAAATATTGTGTAAACTACAAAGTCAGACGCATTAAGTATAACTCATTAATTGTATTTGTTCTTTACAGTTACTAAATTTGTGATTTTCATGCTTTAGAATTAAACCACTGTTTTTTTAATACATAGGCAACCAAACATATCGTCTTGTTTAGGGAGGTCATCAATGATCAATAACTATAAGGATTTTTATTAAAAAAATAAGTAAATATGTAGAGAGCATTATATATTGCACCAATCTTTATTTAATAGGTTAGACTGCAGAAAAACGCGACATTACGTGAGTTGCTTGGAAACAATAAAAGTGCCCATCAAAGTATTGACCACTATTATTCTTGTCAAAGTTACTTTTCCGCAGCTCGTCTTAGATGGCGCCAAGTACGCTGCGTTGATAGTTTACATGAGGATGGGAATTATAAAACTTATAAATCACATGAACCGAATAATTGCCAGTTCAATCAAGAAAGCATGGGCGTAGCGAAGAGGAGGTAAGAGGAGCAAAAGCCTAACCTAGAAATTCTGTCTATATTGAAACCTGAACTAACGATTTTTTTGAAAGAAACACACTTTTATTAATTACAATTGACATAATAAAAAGTAAATCATATTTTCTCTGTTCGTTCCTGCAAAATGTGATGACGTAAATGTCAAAAATATCCCTTTTATATTTCAGAATATGGTTTTTTCAAAATCGAAGGCTGGTAATGTTAGGAGAGGTATAGTTCAATTAAATAAAAGTAACCCAACCTGTAAAAAATGAATATTTGATACAAAAAATCTCGCAAAAAGTGTGATAGAAATTTGATTTTCCTTTTTCTTATCAACCAGTTAAAGTATGTATATTCTCACAAAAACTGTAAAAGACGAGGAACAGCATAACTTATAATTTTATCCAGTCTATATTGAGTCTAATTTCCAGTATTTTTAATTAAACAAAAAGCAATTTAGGGTTGTTTCTTAGGCCGGTTTTTTCTGCTATAAGCTGCTAGCGCCCAAGGACGAGACTCTTACCTTCAACTACTAAATACGTGCTTGCACAAGCTTTGATATATGTGTAATCTATTTTTAATATTATTTTAAATATAAACGACGAGCTTCAGGAGGCACGAAATAAGCAGTCAAAAGTAAGACGAGAACGTCAGTTCAAAAATGTTACCGTTATAATGCCTGTCGAACTCGATGTTTGAAGACATTCGGCAATTTTGGTACGTTGTTTTCGAGTTTCTGCTGTTTCGAAAATTAAAAGTTATGTAAAAATGTATTAAAATTAATACTAGATATTCTGAGTAAATTTAATTTTATTCTCAAGGTACCTAAATTATTTTTTTGATTGGCAGTTGATTGTTTACTTTCTACTACCTTCACTATCTCTATATTGTCTCCTACTCTCTTTCTGCATTGTATTACATCATTGTTTTTCCGGAAAGGACAAGGAATCAAATTTATAACTTCGCTGATAACAGCACATTTGTTTTTTCATTTATCATGAATAGTATGCATGCGAATATTCGTAGACAGCACGAACTTGTTCAGTTTAACACAGACAAGTAAAATTTAAGACTGTAAGAACCCTAAGAACAGTTCTTTATAAAAAAAAGTTAACGCCGTAAAAATCGATATAGTTATGTTGAGGTATTCCATTTCCCTAGTATATTACTGAACATGCTGGGAGTTATCTTGGTAGCAGATATGTCTTGGCATAATTGTATTGCGCGTATAGCAAAGAGAGCTTCTCAGAAGCTGGGAATATTATCTCATACTAGAAAGCAGTAAACTCCACTACACACACTACAACTTTTAATTCTATACAAAGCTTAAATTTGACCAACAATAGAATACGGCTCCTATGTTTAGGGTGCAGCTCCCAAACATACTCTTACGTTGCTATATTTTATTCTAAAGAGAGTTATTCGCCTGAATGTACACCTAGAACTCACCAGCAAACTGATTCCTTAGAACATCGAGGTAGGGTTGGCGACTTGAGTCTGTTCTATGAGTATTTTCACGTGAAGTGTTCGTAGTTCCTCTCAGACCTCTATTTATTTTTTCTTATTGATTTACATTAGTACGGTATCGATTATCTTTTATAAAAACTACATAGCATGAACCACGACCGTAACGGACAAATATCTCTTTGGCTATTTCTACGAGTATCGGATGTATATCTAAATCCGACATCTATCTAATTTTAGGTTATTGTTTTAGTGGTTTATCAAAAAATGTTATAAACAATTATTTAAATTCATTCAACAGTACTGGTAAGTTACATAACTATTTCACAACTTTTTTTTTGAGAATGTTTATTTTATGAGTGACATCAACATTAATTTTGGTTGGTTAGAAATTAACAACGTAAAAATTTTTCAGGTCAAGTAGTATGTTAAAAAATTTTAATTCTCATAAAAGTTTTCGGAATAAATTTGTAGTAGCAACATGCATTTAATTACGTGCTAATCAGTAATTACACTTTGGCGATTTGGAGAGACATGCCAGGGTGGGACTAATGTCAGTTTTTAAGCAACTAAGGATATTCTAGAATGTCATAATACTGTAGAGTTTTGTAAAAATAGTTTAACTGATTGTATTCTGGGAATTTGTTGATATATTATTTCCTTTCTGCTTCAGTTACAGCTATATTTTGACTAATTTCCTTATAGACGGTTTTGTAATTTTATAAAGGGGTATTATGTTCTTACTATTTTTCAACTAGAACTTTATAGAGACATTTCATCTTATTTATGAATAAGATGTTCCAGAAGCATGTAAAAATGGTGTATTTTATCTCAATTCCACAAAAAATTCTTCTCTGATTTGTGAGTTATATGTTTAGAACATTACAAAAATGTGGTAGTTCAATTAAGCTTCACATTGAATGTCCTTGAACCTCATTAGAACAGTATTTATTGTGACTGACCTACTGGCTGTTTTGCTATTTCATCTAAATCAGGGATGTCAAAGATACGGCCCGCGGGCCGCATCCGGCCCCCGCCGCATCCGGCCCCCGGGACGTATCAATAAGGCCCACGATCGCAATGTGTAACAGAAAGAAGAATCATGTTTTTTAGAGCCGTATATTATATACTGTATAATTAAATAATTCAGTACATTTTTTTTATTTGAATCTGGCCCGCCTACACATTCTAAATTTAATATATGGCCCTCTGCAAAATTGAGTTTGACACCTCTGATCTAAATGATCTAATAGGGGAAATGTTCTATCATCTGGTAAATAGCTACTCATGCTCTCTACCCACCATCTTTTTAGCACTGCAGACAATATCAAATAAATCCAGGTTTTGTGTTTTAAGGCAAACCTGTATATTCCTGAAATCCGCTCCTGTTATTTGTCATGTCTCCAAAATCCGCAAGGTCTATAAATTAATGATATTAGAGGTGGGCATTGCAGATTTTGGTCAAGCTCCAGTTCCACGGATCTGAACCAGGTAAACACTCAATTCATTGAATCGTTTGCGAGTCGCGATTCAAATATATGAACAGATTGTTGTGCCGTCTCACTCAGTCTGGTTTATTTGAACAAAGAAGCTCATACGTTTACCCATATTAACCAGTTACGCCATCTACCCGCCTTCTATTCAACTGTTTATTTAAGATGAGGATAGAAGATTTAGGCTACATGTTGAAAACTATGCAAGTAAAGAAGAGAGGATGGTGATCTTTCTTGAGACTTTTCGTTTCTGTATCTTTGTGCCCCTGCAGCAAGATCTGCAAAATTCTTCTAACAAAAGCGAGATTTGGAATATAGCAGCAGAAAAAATAAAAACTTTTCTTTACATACAAGCCCCTAAGATTGGGAATCCTGATTTTCACCAAAAATAACATGCCTGATCATGAACCAATTCACTCGCGTTCAAGGAAGTCCCGGTTCAGTCGCGAAAGACCCACCTCTAACTTATATACTAGTTTGTTTTCAAGTCCAAGGTAACTTTAAATCTATCCACTTGTAATGACAGGACAAAAATTATCTTTAATGTCTTAACAACCAACAATGACTGATAAATAAAATAAATGCTTAATAAGTGATGAGTTGTAATTTAAGGTTACCAACAGTTTTAGATAAGTTTATTTTATTATATTAAGAGGATATATTGTTTTTTTATTTCTTTAGTTGGCAGCGAAGTTCAGTTAAACAAGAAGAGCTTTAAGTAATGCTGATCAAGTAAAGCTACTTCAAATATAAAAAGAAACCCAAAAATGAATTCCAAAGCAACATTAGCAATATTTACAGTATTATTGGGATGCATGTTAAATAATGTATTTCTGGAGTATATTATTAAGTAAGTGCAGAATTATATTTAACATTTGTTTTGTATTTACTTTTTATGATTTATTATGTATGAAGTAATGTCCATAGCAAATTTACATAAATCCACAAAAAAAAGTATTTATTAATGTTTGATTCAAATTATAATTGTTTTTTAGATTAGATCCAGGTGCTG
Source organism: Pachyrhynchus sulphureomaculatus (assembly GCA_019049505.1). Taxonomy (NCBI): domain Eukaryota; kingdom Metazoa; phylum Arthropoda; class Insecta; order Coleoptera; family Curculionidae; genus Pachyrhynchus; species Pachyrhynchus sulphureomaculatus. The sequence goes on from CM032450.1 coordinate 18,009,122, forward strand.
GACACTTAATAACATTTTTACAGTTCCTATTTATAGCTATACATGGCTTTATATTTACCTCCAAGTTTGGTACCGTTAAGCCAAAGGTTCCCCTCCGGGATTACCTGACACTAGTTACTTTTTTTTTCATTACAAGTGTTGTGAATAATTGGGCATTTGATTTCAACATACCTGTGCCATTGCATATGATTTTTAGGGCTGTAAGTATTGTATATTAAAAGATTAATTTTTAATTTTAGTAATTGTAATTGTGGTTTAAATGTTTTATAGGTTTTTTTAAATCTTTATGTACCTTTAATTTAATTTTATTTTAAAGATAAAATCTTATTGGGTGGAGGTGAAGACTAGAGGAAAATAACATTTTTTTACTGCATTGTTTTTTTTTTTAATTTCCCTATGTGAACTTTATTTTTAGGGATCACTAATAGCAAATATGATCATGGGAATTCTAATTTTAAAGAAAAAATACACATGGGATAAATATTTATCAATATTTATGATAACTGCAGGAATAATTATTTGTACTCTCTATTCATCAAAAGAGGTTGGAAAGGTATGTATTTTGTGTTTTTTTTTTCTTGAAGCCTTTTGATGCCTTTAAATAGCATTAAGAAGAGCATGTTAAAATTTCTCACTCAAAGAAAGAATTTTCTTGATATCCTTCCATAAACTCAAAGATGATGCAATAGGTAGATAAAGGCTCGCCACATCCAAAGGAGGTGAAAACTCAGTTGTCTTCTAAAAAATTGATGACCTGTTGTTGAGGTTGCCAAGATATTTTGTTATTTATATATATATATATATATATATATATATATATATATATATATATATATATATATATATATATATATATAGAAAATGTGAAGATATTTTAATGTAACAGTATCAAAATATCAGCAAGTTAGGGGGTGTCCTGCCCATTTATATAATATCTTTTATTTTAAAAAATATAAGTTTATACATAATTTTGACACAAATATTGCACTGTAATATTGTGAAATATTAAATAATGAAATATGTATATACTGTAGGTGAAATACGATAAAAATAAGTGATGGATATTATTTTGCAGCGGAGCATGTGTTAGAATTACTTAATGTGTACTTAAAGTAAATTAGGCAGTGTGTATCTTTATTTTTCAAAAATTTACTTGTTGCTCTGAGGGAAGTGTTATATTCTTGAAAAAGTCACATTTTTGGCATATGTATATAATATATATAT